>CM033726.1:27480115-28680115 GCA_019671005.1 Hibiscus mutabilis | reverse complement strand
ATTTCAGATTCTGTTCCTTGTAAAATAGTATTTTGTACCACTTTCCACATTTTTTTTTCTACATGACAGTCTAGAAATCAGATTTCAACTCTTTTTACATTGATAAAAACTAGATTCAAACACGATTCCAATGGTATATTCCACAAAATTAATAAAATCTACAAAAATTTATAAATATTCACAAAGTCTCGTCACAGTATAAGATTTTCAAAAAAAATTCTTGTCCAGTTTTCTGACCTTTCTTCGAATAAAAATTCATAACTTTTAGTACAGACCTCCAAATCAGTCACCGTTTTTTAAATAAACTAGACTCAATTTCCAGTTCATACATATAAAATTCATCATCTAAATTAGTCTGTGTAATTTATAGCAATTTTTCAAAGTCACTGTCAAATAAATAATACTAGTCCATATTTTAAATCATCATATAGGATGTCAAAATAACTACTATGATAACATGTAGTAGTTGCTCGTCCAACTGCACCCGAGCTAATGCTGCTTACCACCACACCGTATTAACCTACATATGCACATGCAAAATACACACGCTAAGTATAAATTTAGTGAGATATTATAAATAATTAAAAATTTAGTATCGAAATAAATGAAAACATGGTTAAGCAAAATCATATCAAATCTTTCTTATACTTTTAAACAATCATAAATAAGAAATAGTGAAATTTCATATACATTTACTTTCTAATTAGCCCAAGAATTGTATAAAGAGAAACTAAAGTATGCAAGGTCGACACTCCTTGAGTACTAGTCACCGAAGTGACGATAACATATAGACACAAAAAGTGTCGGAAATATATAGACACATAAGTGTCGAAAACATATAGATCCAAAGATCGATGTATAGCTATACTGTAGTCCTTGACTGCTAGACCTCTAATGGCATGCCACTATACTGTAACTCTCTATCATAAACTTGGGCAATAAATTCATATAAATAAACTTCTCAAAAAAACGTAATAGGGCAGTTCATACCCTATCAATTACTATCCTTTTTCCTTTACTTGTAAATCATCCTATAACTCATATAAGAACCATGTTATCATTTCAAAAAAATCCATAGATAGACTTTATAAGAGTCTAATAAAATGCATTTCAAAACATATAAAAGCACTCAACTTATGCCTCACTAATAATGTACCAAATGTATTACTCCGAAGCTTTTTCTTTATCTCTTGATTTGTTTAGATCTCGAGTTTGTTCAGCTTGTTCATGCCATAACACATACAACCAATGTACATGTTATATTACAATTTTATTCAGAACCTTATATGAGAAAATTTCAAAGAAACTACTTTGATATACAATGTTGTATCATCACTTCTTATAATTCCATCTAGTTCAACTTCTTTTCACAACATCCATATAAACCTTTAAACTTTCAAATCTTTCAAAATAGTCCTTTGTCATACCACTTCAATCTCGTGATTCCTTAACTTTACATTTTGGTCCTCAACACTTTACAAACTTCCACATTGATTCAATTCACAATCTAAAGCTTGTAGAGTCATTCTAATGTCATTTCTAATCTTAGGGAATTTTTTTCATAATTTTCCCTAATATTTCCTACTTAACCGAATTTGAATGGTCACTTTGGCCATATTCTTCAACTTGATTTAAGCATGATTTCATCCTTAAAACATCATATTCATGCTTCTAATATCATTTCCATCTCAAAGGAAATTTTTGCAAGAGTTTCCCCTATATTTTCAATATTCTCAATTTCAACCTAAAACACAAATCATGTTGTTTTTATCAATTTAAGCATAGTAACAACATTATAACTTCAATTCAAACTTAAACAATCTATAAATCATAAAACCCTTAATTGCTTTTCAAAACCCTAATCTTAAATCTCATTATACATACATGGAAACTATACAAAAATTATACTAAATGAAAGAGAATTTAAAGGAGATTAATTCTATATTTCATGTCTCAAGCTAGAAACCAACCCAATCAAGCTAAAAATTGAATCAATTTTTTTTTCTTACCTTAGCTATGGAATTCGTCCAAGAGGAGAAAGATGAAGAATTTCTAGTATTTTCTTCATTTAATTTCTATGCCAAATGGCATTATTTAACTTAATATACTAAAAAAACTCCTTAAATAGCAAAATCACCAATTTGCCCTCTTAGTTATGACCTATTAGGTGTTGACACCTAATAATATCACTTTTCTATAGTTAATTTTAATTAAAAAGTAGGGGCAAAATGACTAAAATGCCATTAATGAATTCGTATAATTTCAAAAATGCCATTATGCACTATTTTAAAATAATGTCTTTAATCGAGTCTAAATCGATTAAAAATGATTCAATTTCGAAATATCCAGTCCAATAAGCCTTCTTATGACTCCCATAAAAATTTCATAATGTTTCGGGCTCATACGATTGCCCGAATTCGATTTAAACTTTAACTGTAATTTCCCAATAATAGAGACATCGAATTGAATCAACCATTTTATTTTTAATCCACACCCTTAGGTGATCTATTTATTTATAAAATAAAAATAATTATTGGGAAAATTACCATGTTGGTCCTTGAACTTTTCTCAACTTTTCACTTTAACCCCTAAACTTTAAAATCTTACATTTTAGTCACTGAATAAAACCACCAAATTTCAAATCTTTACTATTTGGTCACTAAACAACTATTGGGGTATTACAGTCCTACCTTTAACAAAGGCAGTATGTGTGTCACTGATGTAGAAAGGAATTATCGATTTACTGTAGCCATGTCCATTTTTGACCTTTAGCAAAGAGATTGGTTGGTCGTAGCTGTCGTATAGTGGTAGTGTCTTTGACCTTTGGGATTAGGACCAACACAGTTCGGTTTACTATAGCCATGTCTGTTTTACCAGATAAAAGTGCCAAACACAGATTAATGTCGTTATGGCCAATAGTATCCCAATGCGGACGGTAAAATCTGCTTGGGAGACTGTCATGGCCGGGGGCTTTTTTGTATTTATATCCTGAAAGGCAGTGAAAATTTCAGACTCTGTGAATGGCCTAGTCAGGGCAGCATTCATTTCCAGCGTTATAGAAGAAGTAATATTTTTTAGGATCCTTGGCGAGATTGATGGGTCAATTGACTGCCCAAAGCTGAAGAAACTCCCATTTCATGCCAACAGTGCCAAGGACAAAATATATAATATTTCAGGAGAAAAAGCATGGTGGGATGGATTGCAATAGGATGACATAACCATAAAATCCACTTTCGACCCTTACTTCCGAGGAGACTGATGCTCTAGCGTCTCCAGCCGGACCATGATTTCATACTTTGGCCTTCTCAATCATATTTCGTTTGTATTTGAACCGTAGTACGGACTTGCATCAGTTAATTATTTGTTTTGCTTCTTGCGTGGTGCATCTATCTGGGCTTAGATCTAATGGCATGCCACTATACTGTAACTCTCTATCATAAACTTGGGCAATAAATTCATATAAATAAACTTGTCAAAAAAACGTAATAGGGCAGTTCATACCCTATCAATTACTAACCTTTTTCGTTTACCTGTAAATCATCCTATAACTCATATAAGAACCAAGTTATCATTTCAAAAAATTCCATAGATAGACTTGATAAGAGTCTAATAAAATGCATTTCAAAACATATAAAAGCACTCAACTTATGCCTCACTAATAATGTACCAAATGTATTACTCCGAAGCTTTTTCTTTATCTCTTGATTTGTTTAGATCTCGAGTTTGTTTAGCTTGTTCATGCCATAACACATACAACCAATGTACATGTTATATTACAATTTTATTAAGAACCTTATATGAGAAAATTTTAAAGAAACTACTTTGATATACAATGTTGTATCATCACTTCTTATAATTCCATCTAGTTCAACTTCTTTTCACAACATCCATATAAACCTTTAAACTTTCAAATCTTTCAAAATAGTCCTTTGTCATACCACTTCAATCTCGTGATTCCTTAACTTTACATTTTGGTCCTCAACACTTTACAAACTTCCAAATTGATTCAATTCACAATCTAAAGCTTGTAGAGTCATTCTAATGTCATTTCTAATCTTAGGGAATTTTTTTCATAATTTTCCCTAATATTTCCTACTTAACCGAATTTGAAAGTTCACTTTGCCGTATTCTTCAACTTGATTTAAACATGATTTCATCCTTAAAACATCATATTCATGCTTCTAATATCATTTCCATCTCAAAGGAAATTTTTGCAAGAGTTTCCCCTATATTTTCAATATTCTCAATTTCAACCTAAAACACAAATCATGTTGTTTTTATCAATTCAAGCATAGAAACAACATTATAACTTCAATTCAAACTTAAACAATCTATAAATCATAAAACCCTTAATTGCTTTTCAAAACCCTAATCTTAAATCTCATTATACAGACATGGAAACTATACAAAAATTATACTAAATGAAAGAGAAGTCAAAGGAGATTAATTCTATATTTCATGTCTCAAGCTAGAAACCAACCCAATCAAGCTAAAAATTGAATAAATTTTTTTCTTACCCTAGCTATGGAATTCGTCCAAGAGGAGAAAGATGAAGAATTTCTAGTATTTTCTTCATTTAATTTCTATGCCAAATGGCATTATTTAACTTAATATACTAAAAAAACTCCTTAAATAGCAAAATCACCAATTTGCCCCCTTAGTTATGACCAATTAGGTGTTGCCACCTAATAATATCACTTTTCTATAGTTAATTTTAATTAAAAAGTAGGGGCAAAATGACTAAAATGCCATTAATGAATTCGTATAATTTCAAAAATGCCATTATGCACTATTTTAAAATAATGTCTTTAATCGAGTCTAAATCGATTAAAAATGATTCAATTTTGAAATATCCAGTCCAATAAGCCTTCTTATGACTCCCATAAAAATTTCCTAATGTTTCGGGCTCATACGATTGCCCGAATTCGATTTAAACTTTAACTGTAATTTTCCAATAATAGAGACATCGAATCGAATCAACCATTTTATTTTTAATCCACACCCTTAGGTGATCTATTTATTTATAAAATAAAAATAATTATTGGGAAAATTACCATGTTGGTCCTTGAACTTTTGTCAACTTTTCACTTTAACCCCTAAACTTTAAAATCTTACATTTTAGTCACTGAACTAAAACCACCAAATTTCAAATCTTTACTATTTGGTCACTAAACAACTATTGGGGTATTACAGTCCTACCTTTAGCAAAGGCAGTCTGTGAGTCACTGATGTAGAAAGGAATTATCGATTTACTGTAGCCATGTCCATTTTTGACCTTTAGCAAAGAGATTGGTTGGTCGTAGCTGTCGTATAGTGGTAGGGTCTTTGACCTTTGGGGTTAGGACCAACACAGTTCGGTTTACTGTAGCCATGTCTATTTTACCAGATAAAAGTGCCAAACACAGATTAATGGCGTTCTGGCCAATAGTATCCCAATGTTGACGGTAAAATCTGCTTGGGAGACTGTCATGGCCGGGGGCTTTTTTGGATTTATATCCTGAAAGGCAGTGAAAATTTCAGACTCTGTGAATGGCCTAGTTAGGGCAGCATTCATTTCCGGCGTTATAGAAGGAGTAATATTTTTGAGGATCCTTGGCGAGATTGATGGGTCAATTGACTGCCCAAAGCTGAAGAAACTCCCATTTCATGCCAACAGTGCCAAGGACAAAATATATAATATTTCAGGAGAAAAAGCATGGTGGGATGGATTGCAATGGGATGACATAACCATAAAATCCACTTTCGACCCTTACTTCCGAGGAGACTGATGCTCTAGCGTCTCCAGCCGGACCATGATCTCATACTTTAGCCTTCTCAATCATATTTCGTTTGTATTTGAACCGTAGTATGAATTTGCATCAGTTAATTATTTGTTTTGCTTCTTGCGTGGTGCATCTATCTGGGCTTAGATCTAATGGCATGCCACTATACTGTAACTCTCTATCTTGGGATAGGAACTATACTGCCACTATAGTTTAAAGTCTCGGGATAGGCTAGTAACCTTCCCAAGCATTTATTGTTGATTTTATTTCATTAATCTATCTTGGATTGCAATATGCATAAGCAAGCTTGGACTTGAGGTAAGTCGCTAAATGATAAGTTGATGGTATGTAACACTTGATCATGATATGATTTGTTTGAACTTGTTCATGTGCTTGCAATGAAATCTATACATGGTACATGTTTGATAAGCTTTTTTACACTACTATTCAATTAGGAGAAATGATACATTTGGAAACTCATAAACCTAATACATGTATATTATGAAAAGAACAACAAGTTGGTCTATATGATAATCTGACTAAGGAGCTTTGCTCACTTTGCCATTGATTTGATAAAATATAATTAAAAACATTGATATGATATGTATAAGCCTTGCTTTTGAAAGCATATGAACTAGAAGCTATGCTCACGTCCAATAAGAACTGTGAAACGTTCTTCAGATTAAAAGACTTTGGAGCTATGCTCATAATGGAAGTTATGTTTGTATATGGGCTTGATAAGTCAAGCAATGTGATAAGATATCTAATTATCTGATTAAGGAGCTAAGCTCAACTCTGGTTATAATAAGATTGGATAAATATGAAAACCTTAGTTTCGAGTAAATTTTAGGTATAGTTGGTGTGCCATAGAGTCCATAGAGCTCGTGTTTGGGGTGGACTACGGTCCTTATTTGGCAACAGTAGGAGAAAAGTGTTGTGGTCACTTGGTGATAGTAGGAGGGATTGACCGGTACTATAAGTACCATTTTATTTGGAGACAATTGGTTGGGGACTCGTGTACCTAGCCTATTACTTGTTTCTCAAGGCTATGTTAAAGTCAAAATAAAGAAATATGCAATTTTAACAAATAAGCTATTTGATAACTTTAGAAACAAATATCATATGCCTTTGATATGTTATGATTGATATCCTACTAGTCAAGTAACTCATGTTCAAGATATGATATGTTTGATATCTTTCATGCCAAGAAACTTAAGTTATGGTACTTATTATTTGATGACTTGTGTGATAAGTAATTTATGTATTACTAGGTTATGATAAAAAGAAATCAAGAAAGTTTATAAGTTAAATAAAGGAATTATGACAATGACCTGCCTAATAAGAAAAAATGTATCTTTTGAATATTGAGTGTCTTCTGGGGGAATATATACGTTTTGATAATGTGCCTACACACTTGTGAATGGTTTGAATATTCAATGGTTAAGGCTTGTTCAAATATATATATAATATAGATTGATTTGAATACTTAAATGGTCAAAAATTGTTCAAATACCTTAACATGAATATGTTTGGAATCTTATATGTTAAGCAACCCACACTTGAGATGCCAAGTTTGATATCCTATACGTTAGGAAAATCTATGCCTATGCTAAGTCATGATAAATATCTTAAGTGGCAAGAAATATATGCTTATGTGAAGATACGTGTAAAAATTTAGTGAAACATAAGCTAATCTAATCTATTACTCAATGATTTGTGCAATAAGCAATACTAGCAAGTATGTTATTGGTATATCTATGACTTGTTTAAGGAAAGAGATCACATTTGAAACCTTTTAGTTAAAAAGAAACTTGTATTCGAACTAATGTGTTGCTGGTGTCGTTTTGAGATGTTTAATAATAATGCCATTTTTGAACTCAATAAGTAAATGAGTTGTGATTGATCAAGCTTGCTACTTGCTTAGATCAAATGAACTTGAGAAAGAATAGAGTTCTAATGTAGAAATTTTGATTCAGGTATTTTAGTTGCTTTGAGCTACCTCACTAAGCGTATGCTTACTCTATCCTTTCAATATGTTTCAGGGTAATGTGCCTTTGTCTCCTTCTGAGCTTGGACGTGATCACAAGGATCTAAGTATGATTTGAATTAATATCTTTAGAACTCCTAGATGGTGACACATAGTTGTTAAGTTGCATAACGTATTCAGACTGTATATGTGTATAAGTTTGATAAGTATCCAAAGTTTTGTATTAGACCTTTAATTATCTAATGGTTGTTGCTTGCTTTATATAATTTAATAGTCAGGGGGATTGTGTGGTTGCTAAATATCTAAAGGAGCCTTAAGTTGATAGATCACCTTGATATCATGTCAGTTGCAAGCTAGTACATAAATATTATCATGTGTTAAACCCTAAATAAAAGTGGTGTAGTTCAAATGACTAGTTTAATGGTTAAAATAAGCAAATGGTTAGATGTCAATGAACTTTTTATTTGGTCTTGCTATGCGAAAGTTATATGTAACTGGCTCGAATTGGTTTAAGCTTCAAAATAATTTGATCTTAGTAATAGAAGATGGCTATCACCTTTTGTAAACAATCTATTAAGCTTCATGATAGCTTAAACTAAGTTAGATATGATGTTCAAATGATTGCTTGCAGGTGAATCTGTGTTAGGCATAAGCTTTGAATGCTTGTTGCTAAGGATACATGTTTGGTAGTGATATATGTTGTTGAATTGGTAATCTTGGATAATAAGTCTTGATATTAAATAGTACAACATGAAAGTTTAAAGATTATTAAATAATGATTCATTGTTAACTTGAATGATCTTAATCATAGATCGATATGTCCTAAAATGATTTAAGGTATGCAAGCTTATAATTGAGTTAAGATTAACAATGTGTATGAATGAAAATGAATCTTCTGTGTTAGTAGGAATATTGTAACAAACTTTGTGATTTGAAGAACATAGAAGATAAAGGCATGCTAAGAACTAGTATTTGATGTGTATTGTCTATGGTATGTAAATACATGTTTGTACATTTGGAGGTTGATTTTAGACATATAAAAAGAATTTAAAAAGGTTTTAATTACTTTGTCTTTTGAAAGCATGCTTAGTTGGTCATATTAAGATTTTCATGAATGTTAGTATATTTGTTTGGTAACATGTCCTATGTAGGTTTATCTTGTAGACTGGATATGGGCTGTTACATTTATTGGTATCAAAGCTAGAGTTTAGTCGATTCTCAGACTAAACTAAAACTTGTTACATCATTATAAGTTATTGTACCACCTAAGAGTTAAATTTGATAAGTACTTGTGATCAATGTCTATTAAAAGCTCTCTTTTATATGTTATTAGTCTTTAGAAATGTTTGGGATATGTCTTGATCGGGTTATAAGAGCCTAGTCGACTCCTCCTATCGAGGAGGAAGTGTAAGAATGAACTAAGAACAATGAAATTCTTAGAATGTTACTAACAGTAACATGAGGCTCCTCTGAATCATTATGTGCAGTAAGAATGTTTCCTTAGTATAATGAAACATTCAACAAATTTGTTGCTTCTCTAACACAAGGTTCCTCGACTCCTTCCATCCTTACTTTAGTTGTGCAATCAATGACTTCGATAAGACAAGCTAGTTTATTATCGAAGTTTATATCTTTGTGAGTACAATTGAATTGTACTCAAATTCTGTATATGCCTTGTTTGATTCTAAATCAACCTGTCCTTTATACATTCGATCTTCATCAAGAATATTGATTTGAGCCCTAAACCTACTAATGGTAATTCAGTTGTCACAAATCTTTGAGAATTAGAGATGTGATAAACAGAATATGTTGAATTTTTCTTCTATTTATATGAAGAATTCCACTATCTTTGAGATCTTTCATCTTGGACTAAATCTTGTGTCTGATGCTATATCAGAAGTTGTTAAGGCTAAAATTCATCTTGGAATCTATTTTGACTGTTTCCAAATTCTATGACGTATTTCTCTAAAGACTTCAGGGATTACCTCCAACCTAAGAGGTGAAGCTTTGAATTAAAGTTTAACCTAAATCCAACCTAGTTCTATCGCTTTCGATTGGATAGCCTGGTAAAATTTAAAGAAATTAAGAAGTAGTTACAAGATTTACAAGATAAAGGTTTCATCAGGCTTAGTTCGATTTTTCAGGGAGCCCCAATGTTGTTTTTGTTAAGAAGAAAGATAGATTGATGAGGCTTTGCCTCGACTAATATCAATAGAACAAGTTTCTCATCAAGAACAAGTACTCGCTATTGAGAATTGGAGATTCGTATGATCAGTCTAAAAATGCTACAATACTCTTCATGATCGCTCTCTGATTAGAATCCTATCAGATAAAGATTAAAGAATTAGATGTTCCTGAGATTGCATTCAGAACTCGACATGGTCACTATGAGTCTCTTGTAATGTCTTTTAGCTCAACAATTGTTTCAATCACATTCATACACCTCATGCATTGAGTCTATAAACCACACTTGGACAAGTTTATAGTTGTTTTTCAGCAATGATATTCTCATCTATTCTAAGGATATAGACGAGTATTCAACTCACTTACAATTGCTATACAACTCTTTGAGACAAGCAACTGCATGCTAAGTTCAATAATTAGGAATTTTGATTATATGAAATGTCTTTTCTGGATTAAGTGACATCTATAGGAGAAACTAAGATTGATCTTGAAAAGATTAAATTATTGTTGGTTGGGAACCTCTAAGAAACGTTAGTGAAGTTAGAAGTATATTGGGGATTAATTGGATATTATCTAAGAACGATTAAAAAGCTTTCCCCTCTGGCCACCCTTTAATAAACTCCTTCGAAAGGATATGCCTTCTGTTAGGTCAAAAAGCTAATGATAAAGTTTTGATCAACTGAGGTAAGTTCTTGCTTATACTTCATGACAGTTACTAAGGAATCGATAGCCTTTAGTCGAGCTTCAAGCTCCACTTGACTCGATTTTGACAACCAAGACCCTTCAGCAATTAGATCCTGGACTTTAGAGTATTTTGCTCAAGGTAAACGACAAATCTAATGTAGACTTCCCTCTGATTTGAAGTAACAAAAATGTGTATCAAATGATGAAACCCTTGGAAGGAAAATGCTCCAAAAGCTCCTAGTAGTTCCTTTTTCATTCTATTTCAGATCTGTCAAGATCTATAGGAATTTGAAGAAGTCATATTGATGATCAAGAATAAGTCTGGTATTGCAGAGTATGTTCAAGTGTATGAATTGTCAGAATGTGAAAACTGGTTTTCTCAATGAAAGTGTTGTGGAAGAATGATAAGTTGAAGAAACCACTTGAATACCTAAAGCAATTATAAAGAATCAATACTCTCATTTGTTCATCTCACGTGAAACTCGAGGACGAATTTCTTTTAAGGAGGAGAATTGTAATACCCTAAAACCTGGATCAAAAGAATGTTACTTTATCGATTTCTAAGTCAATTGTGATAATGTGTTTTTTGATAGTTCAATTGAGGGCTTAGGACCATATTGAGAGAAATGGAAGAAAGGATAATCTATGTGTAAAGGACTAAACTGAATAATAAGAGAAAATTTGGGGTTGCATGCTAAAGGATAATTATTTAGTGGCTATTACACATGTCTCCTAACTAAGAAACCATGTGGAAAGAGGGAGAAGGGGTCTCGACATTATCATCTTTTTTCTCCATTCTAGCCGAATTGGATCTAAAGAGAGAGAGGGAGAAAAACTTGTGTGAACCATGGAGAAGGAAGAATCAAAGCTCAGTGAATCAAGTTCTTAAAGACCTTGGTCGATTAATTTAAGGAAGAAAGTAAGTATACCCTTCCCTTCTTGTGATTCAATGTTTTAAATTATGGTGTTAGCTTTGATTTCCCTATAAAATTTATGTCATGAAATTTTGCTATAATCAAACATATGTTATGTAGCTTCTTGAAGCATTCTAATGGTGCATTGTTGAGTTATCATGTTTATCTTATGGATTTGTAACATGATCATCATGTTAAATTGTTTATGAATGGGATTTAAATTGTTGTGAAGGATGGATTAATTGAATGGACTGGTTGGTTGTGCATGTGATGCTTAGATTTGATTTTAGTAACGTTGCTTGTTAGTAACCGATTCGGGACAGTTTTGATCAAATGATCAATTTGAGGTCTGTTTTGACATATTAAGAAGAATTAAATTGTACACTCGAATTATAGATTGGTTGATGTGTTAATTGGGAATGATTTGAACTTAAGAGGATTGATTTTAAAACTGTTGGATCAATGTAAAACAGGGGATGGGTTGTTCATGTCCTTTAGGGACTGATTTGAATGTATACAAACATGTTAAGGGGCTGTTTTGTATTAAAAGCATGGACTGTTTTGGAGAAATAAAAAAATGTTTGGGGCTATTTTGATAAAAGAAAAATGGATAGAATTGATAAATTAAAACAGGGGATTGCTTAGAGAAAAGATATAAGGGTTGTTTTACAAATTTAAGGAGCTGTTAATGCTTATATGGACTGTTTTGGTATGTATATTTGTGAATATGAGTAAATTGGGACTGTTTTGTGCATGAATGAGAGCATGAAGGCTGTTTTGATATAATTGACTATGTATGCCAATGTATAGTCTGTTTTGTGAGTGTATACATGAAATTATGTATGTTAAGGGATTGGTATGCAGTAAAATAGATGTTAGTGGGCTGTTGGGTGAATATATATGTGAAAATATACATATTAAGGACTGTTTTGCTTTGATATAGAAGTGGGTGGACTGCTTTCTAACTATATGTGTGTGAATATAGACATTTGGGACTATTTTGCTTGTATGAATTCTTTGTTATATTAGAGCAAGAGGGAGTTGAAGAGATAAAGGTAAAAGTACACCAAATAGGAGATAAGCAAAAAGGTGACTTTAATTCGGGAGCTAATCTAGCTTGGAACAAACTGTGAGTGTAGTTTAAAGTCTCGGGATAGGCTAGTAACCTTTCTGAGCATTTCTTGTTGATTTTATTTCGTTAATCTATCTTGGATTACAATATGCATAAGCTAGCTTGGACTTGAGGTAAGTCCTTAAATGATAAGTATGATTGTATGTAACACTTGACAATGATATGCTTTGTTTGAACTTGTTCATGTGCTTGCAATGAAATCTATATATGGTACATGTTTGATAAGCTTTGTTACACTACTATTCAATTAGGAGAAATGATACGTTTGGAAACTCATAAACCTAATACATGTCTATTATGAAAAGAACAACAAGCTGGTCTATATGATAATCTGACTAAGGAGCTTTGCTCACTTTGCCATTGATTCAATAAAATAAAATAAAAAACATTGATATGATATGTATAAGCCTTGCTTTTGAAAGCATATGAAATGGAAGCTATGCTCACCTCCAATAAGATTGGATAAATGAGAAAGCCTTAGTTTCAAATAATGTGATAAGATATCTGATTATCTGAATAATGAGTCAACTCTATTTCTAATAAGATTGGATAAATGAGAAAGCCTTAGTTTCGAGTCAGTCATAGGTATAGTTGGCATGCCATCGAGTCCATAGAGCTCGTGCTTGGGGGGGACTACGATCCTGGACTACGGTCCTTATTGGCAACAGTAGGTGGGAAGTGTTGTGGTCACTTGGCGACAGTAGGAGGGATTGACCAGTACTACGAGTACCATTTTATTTGGTGACAGTTGGTTGGGGATTCGTGTACCTAGGCTGTTACTTGATTCTCAAGGCTATGTTAAAGTCAAAATAAAGAAATTTGCAATTCTAGAAAATAAGCTATTTGATAACTGAAGAAACAAATATCACATGCCTTTGATATGCTATGATCGATATCCTACGAGTCAAGTAACTCGTGTTTAAGATATCATATGTTTGATATCTTTCATGCCAAGAAACTTAAGTTACAGTACTTATTATTTGATGACTTGTGCAATATGTAATTTATGTATTACTAGGTTATGATAAAAAGAAATAAAGAAAGTTTATAAGTTAAATAAAGGAATTATGACAATGACCTGCCTTATAAGAAAAATGTATCTTTTGATTATTGAGTGTCTTTTGGGGGAATAGATACGTTTCGATAATGTACCTACACACTTGTGAATGGTTCGAATATTCAATGATTAAGACTTATTCAAATATATATATATATATATAATATTGAATGATTTGAATACTTAAATGGTCAAAATTTGTTCAAATACCTTAACATGTATATGTTTGGAATCTTATATGTTAAGCAACCCGCACTTGAGATGCCAAGTTTGATATCCCATACGTTAGGAAAATCCATGCCTATGCTAAGTCGTGATAAATAATTTAAGTGGCAAGTAATATATGCTTATGTGAAGATATGTGTAAAAATTTAGTGAAACATAAGCTAATCTAACCTATTACTCGATGATTTGTGCAATAAGCAATACTAGCAAGTATGTTAGTGGCATATCTATGATTGGTTTAAGGAAAAAGGTCACATTTGAAACCTTATAGTAGAGACTTGTATTAGAACTAATGTGTTATTTGTGTGGTTTTGAGATGCTTAATAGTAATTCCATTTTCGAACTCAAGAAGTAAATGAGTTGTGATTGATGAAGCTTGCTACTAGCTTAGATCAAATGAACTTGAGAAAGAATAGAGTTCTAAGGAAGAAATTCTGATTCATGTATTTTAGCTGCTTTGACTACCTCACTAAGCTTATGCTTACTCTATCCTTTCAATACATTTTAGGGTAATGTGCCTTCGGCTTCTCCCGAGCTTGGACGTAATCACAAGGATCTAAGTATGATTGGAATTAATATATTTAGAAGTCCTAGATGGTGCCACGTAGTTGTTAAGTTGCATAACGCATTTAGACTCCAGTTTGACTATATATGTGTATAAGTTTGATAAGTATTAAAAGTTTTGTAATGGGCCTTTAATTATCTAATGGTTGTTGCTTGCTTTATATGATTTAATTGTTAGTGAGATTGTGTGGTTGTTAAATATCTATCGGAGCCTTAAGTTGATAGATCACCTTGATATCATGTGTTTTGCAAGCTGATACATAAATATTATCATGTGTTAAACCCTAAATAAAAATGGTGTAGTTCAAATGACTAGTTTAATGGTTAAAATAAGCAAATGGTTGGATGTCAATGAACTTTATATTTGGTCTTGTTATGCGAAAGTTATATGTGACTGGCTAGGATTGATTTAAACTTTGAAATAATTTGATCTTAGTAATCGAAGGTGACTATCAACTTTTTGTAAAAAATCTATTAAGCTTCATGATAGCTTATGCTAAGTTAGCTATGATGTTCAAATGATTGCTTGCAGGTGAACCTGTGTTAGGCATAAGCTCTGAATGCTTGTTGCTAAGGATACATGTTTGGTAGTGATATGTGTTGCTCAGTTAGTAATCTTGGATAATAAGTCTTGATATTAAATAGTACAACATGAAACTTTAAAGATTATTAAATAATGATTCATTGTTAACTTGAATGATCTTAATCATAGATCGATATGTCCTAAAATGATTAGAGGTATGCAAGCTTATAATCAAGTTAAGATTAGTAGTATGTATGAATGAAAATGAATCTTATGTGTTAGTAGGAATATGGTAACAAACTTTGCGATTTGAAGAACATAGAAGATAAAGGCATGCTAAGAAGAAGTGTTTGATGTGTATTGTCTATGGTATGTAAATACATGTTTGTACATTTGGAGGTTGATGTTAGACCTATAAAAAGAATTTAAAAAGGTTTTAATTACTCTATCTTTTGAAAACATTCTTAGTTGGTCGTATTAAGATTTTCATAAATGTTAGTATATTTTCTTTGGTAACACGTCCTAGGCCGGTTTATCTTCTAGACCGGGCAGGGGTTTTATACTTTCATCATCACCTAGAAATCCCACATTTTCATGAATGTTACACTCGATTAAAATTCCAATGGGTCCACTATAAAGCACATTTAGACATCCACGCCTTAAACCCCAACAAAATGGCCGCAAAATAAGATTAAATCAAATTTTATGAATTAAAATATTTATTTATAGGCTTTTGAACATGATTATACAGCTTAACTTCATTTTTAGAACTTTTTACTAGGTTAAAATTCCAACGGGTCCACTATAAAGCCCATTTAGACAAGCACGCCTTAAACACAAACAAAATGGCCAAAAAATAAGATTAAATCACACTTTATGACTTAAAATATTTAGATATGGGCTTTTGAACATGATTATATAGCTTAACCTCATTTTTAGAACTTTTTTCTCAGTTAAAATTCCAACGGGTCCATTATAAAGCCCATTTAGACATACACGCCTTAAACCCCAACAAAATGGCCTCAAAATAAGATTAAATCAAATTTTATGAATTAAAATATTTATTTATGGGCTTTTAAACATGATTATACAGCTTCACCTCAATTTTAAAACTTTTTCCTTGGTTAAAATTCCAACGGGTCACTGTAAAGCCCATTTAGACATGCATGCCTTAAACCCCAACAAAACGACCGAAAAATAAGATTAAATCACATTTTATGACTTAAAATAATTAGTTATGGTCTTTTGAACATGATTGTATAGCTTAACCTCATTTTCAAAATTTTTTACTCGGTTAAAATTCTAACGGGTCCATTGTGAAGGCACGTGCACGCCTTAAACACCACAAAATAAGATTAAATCAAATTTTATGAGTTAAAATATTTGATTATGGGCTTTTTAGTATGATTATATAGTTTAACCTTCATTTTAAAACTTTTTATTCGGTTAAAATTCCAACGAGTCCGTTGTAAAGCACATTTAGACATGGACGCCTTAAACCCCAACAAAATGGCTGCAAAATAAGATTAAACCCCAACAATATGGCTGCAAAATCACTTTAACCTTAATTTTGGAACTTTTTACTCGGTTAAAATTCCTACGAGTTTACTGTAAAACCATTTATACATGCACGACTTAAACCCAAGCAAAATGGCCAAAAATAAGATTAAATCACATTTTATGACTTAAAATATTTATTTATGGGCTTTTGAACATGATTATATAGCTTAATCTCATTTTTAGAAATTTTTACACGGCTAAAATTCCAACGGGTCCACTGTAAAACCCATTTAGACATGCACGCCTTAAACCCAACAAAACGACCACAAAATAAGATTAAATCAAATTTTACGAGTTAAAATATTTGATTATTGTCTTTTTAATATGATTATATAGCTTAACCTCAATTTTAGAACTTTTTACTCGGTTAAAATTCCAACGAGTCCACTGTAAAGCCCATTTAGACATACACACCTTAAACCCAACAAAACGACCACCAAATAAGATTAAATAAAATTTTATAAGTTAAAATAGTTCATTATGGGCTTTTGAATATGATTATGTAGCTAAACCTCAATTTTATAACTTTTTAGTCGGTTAAAATTCTAACGGGTCCACTGTAAAGCCCATTTCGACATGCATGCCTTAAACCCCAACAAAACAGACGAATAATAAGATTAAATCAAATTTTATGACTTAAAATATTTTTTATGGGCTTTTGAACATGATTATATAGCTTAAACACATTTTCAGAAATTTTTACTCGGTTAAAATTTCAACCGGTCCATTGTAAAGCCCATTTAGAAAAGCACGCCTTAAACCCCAACAAAACGGCCAAAAAATAAGATTAAATCACATTTTATGTCTGAAAATATTTAGTTATTGGCTTTTGAACATGATTATATAGCTTAACCTCTTTTTCAGAACTTTTTACTCTGTTAAAATTCCAACGGGTCCACTGTAAAACCCATTTAGACATGCACGGCTTATACCCCAACAAAACGGACGAAAAATAAGATTAAAGCACATTTTATGACTTAAAATATTTAGTTATTGGATTTTGAACATTATTATATAGCTTAACCTCATTTTCAAAAAATTTTACACGGTTAAAATTCCAACGGGTCCACTATAAAGCCCATTTAGACATGCGCGCCTTAAAACCAGCAAAACTATAACACCCCCTTCCAGACCTGGTAAGAACCCCATTAGAATGTGTTACTGGTGAACAAAACGATGATCGATACAAAAATTTTATTTGTTAAACAGTAATTTGATGACTCTCTATGTTCAATGCGCTACAATATTCAATACATGAAGATTGGTAGTTTAGTACAACACAAAAATTATCCATTTTGGACCAATTTTAAACTTTACAAGTTTTAGGGACTAAATTATAATTTCAAAAAATTATAGGGTCTTTTTAGAAATTGAGACTGCCACACTGTAAACAATATGTCTTTAAATTCTCATGTTAATCAGAGTTGTTTTGCTAACTCATTTTAGGCTAATACAATTTAGTGACCAATATGTAAAATTCCAAAATTCATGTTAAATCTTATAGCATATTTAGTACTATGGATATAGATACACCATGGGGTCGTATAGATATGCCTCCAAGTAGTTCGGTAAATCAGTTTTCTTCCAAAAGGGAGTCGTATCGATACGAGTCTCCAAGTATCGATGCGCTACAACCAACATGACTTAATGATTTTTTCAGATTCTGTTAAAGTGGTTATAAAACACTATGCACATACCGGTACACAAGGCCTTAATTCATTATTCAGATTCCAAATTCGTAAAGGAGTACCGATACGCCCATATCCATATAGGTACGATGGCATCTGTACAACGGAGAGATCGGTACGCCTTATACCTATAACAGTACCCTGATATAACTAAAATTTCAAATTCAAAAACTCGTACCGGTACGGTCCAAACCGTATCGGTACTCCCTTTAGCCTGGGTCATAATATGCAAGCTCGTACCGATACACATCCACCCGTATCGGTACAGTAAGGTCTGTAATGACAATTTTTATTTGGTTTATTAGCCATTTTCCCAACCAAAACTTGTCCAAATTATATGAAATTTTACCAGTAAGTTTGTTTGGCCTAAATCTAGTGGCATGTCAAACTTTAGGGTCAAATAAATCCATTTGCTACGTTTTCCCTGATTTAATCCAAATATGCATTTTAGTCCACTTTTAACTAATTTCAAAAGTTTCATTTTAGCCTCTTAAGCGTACCAAAAGCATATGCAAAATACATGCGCCCACGTGGTCAAAAGTGACCCATACAATCATTATGCCACCATTCTAGGAGTTTGTATGATAGACATACTTTACAGTAACGACTTAGGTGACTTTCCAAATAATGAGATCATGGCATCACCACCACCATTGTACTTGGAGGAATTTCCCTTAGGCTCCATTACTCATGCAAGGGCAAGGAAATTTAGAGATGTAGTCAGCAACAAGTGCAATCATGCATGGAAGATTATTGAAGCAGCCGAAGTTGAATCAATGCCCTGCAACGTGAAAGGGAGTCCATGCAACGTGTTGCATGTTTATTTCTGATGCATATGTTCCATTTGATTATTATAAAATTAATATACACATGTTTTCTATTATGCTATTTATTTTTTATTTTACATCACTAGAGTTCGTTGAATCATATACTATATATTTATTATATTTAGCATGCATCATATTACCTTGCTTTATTTTTGATCATATTTCTCGTATTATGTAAGGACAATGAGTAGACACATCTTTAGGGTAATTCAGAGAATTATGACTATTGGAGAGGTGCTTGCTTGAGATGCTTGCTTGGCTTGGGAGATGCTTGCTTGGGGTGCTTGCTTACGTTCACATGGAAATTGACATGCTTGCCTACGTTCATAGTGGACAACAATTCTAGAGAGGTGCTTGATTGAGGTGCTTGATTGAGATGCTTGCTTGAGGTGCTTGTTTATATTCACATGGAAATTGACATGCTAGCTTATGATTACATTGGGTGGAAAAGGCACACATTTTAAGGTTTCTTTTTTTTATTTATTATCCCTTCACACCTCCCTAGGAATGTTGGCCGATCACTTCATTTTGTAAAGCTTATAAATAGAGGCTGGTTTTTCAATTGTAAGACACACTTTGATTTCAAGAAAAAATTGAGAGTTTTATCTCTTTTATTCTTTTGAGAACTTTATCGATCATTCAGGTTCTGCTTGTTGAATCAAACCTTGATATCTTTGGTTCCTAGTTTTACTTAACTACTGGGTCAAGATCCTTATTTCGGTTAGAGACCGTTATAGGATTTGGGTCACACTTTTTAGTGTTGGTTCAATCCTCAAGTCCTAAACTACCTCCCATCTTCCAATTCTACCACCACCATCAATCACATTAACCATCCAAAATTCTAGAATCTTTATTCTCATCACTTTTTATATCATTACACACTATCATCCTTTAAACCATCTGAAAACCTTTGCAAGTCTTACAACACAAAGTTACTTCATTTATGATCGGGCAAATCAAGCATCGCGGTAAATTCCAAGACGAGATCGCATCAGATGGTATCAGATGGTAATTAGAGCTTAGACTAAATCAAGTAAGCTTTGTGTTTTGCTATTAAAAACAAAGAAAAAGAGAAAAGAAAATAATTTTTGTAAAAAAAGAAAAAAAAGAAAGCAAATCGACAGCAAGGTTCGGGATATTTTTCCCATGTTTCAGAATTGTTATTCGTTCGTTTCAATATTCAAACTTTGAACCGTAAGCATTTTCTTCTAAGCCTACCTTATACACCATATATTTCCAAACCTTAATATTTATTTTGCAGCCGATTTAGCAAGTATTTTGGAGGATTTTGAGTAAGTTCGATTCAAGAGAGTGAGTGATTTTTTATTTTTATATGTCCTCTTTCTTTTTCTTTTTGATAGGGAGCCATGAACGCAGATAAGAATATAGGGGAGTCTAACGAAGGACAAACATGAGGAATCTCGAGATAACAGTTTGAAGCACTTGTCTTAGAATTGGGACAACTTATGGATTAAAAACTCGAGTCTATACATGAGCAAATTGACGGCCTTGAAGAGAAATCTGCGAAAGCCCCAACCGTTCTAGCACAAGGTAACCTAGGACAAGGCGTCCAAGAAGAGAAAATTGAGCAGATTGTGGACAACAACGAACAGCCCGCTGTTGTACAAACCCAACACCCATATCGGAGGAATCAAGAAAGGTTTGATGATAACCATGCAAATATAAAGATGAACATTCTGCCATATCAAGGGAAAACAAATTAAGAGGCTTATCTTGAGTAGGAACAGAAGATTAAACACATCTTTGATTGCCGCAATTACTCTGAACAAAAGAAGGTAAAAATAGCATACATTGAATTCACTAATTATGCAATAGTTTGGTGGAACCAGTTAACCATGAACTAACGATGAAATAGAGAACATCCAGTGTCCACGTGGAAGGAAATGAAAGGCATAATGAGGAAGAGATTTATACTAGCCTATTATCATCGAGAATTAATGTGGAAACTATAGAAACTCAAACAAGGCAACATGAGTGTGGAAGATTATTATAAAGAGATGGAGATGGCAATGATACGAGCAAATGTGGAGGAAGACACTGAATCTACCATGGCAAGGTTCATTTCGGGTCTAAATCAAGACATAGCTGACGCCATGGATTTGCAATACTATGTGGACTTAGAAGAATTGGTTCACTTGGCTATGAAGGTGGAACAACTATTTAAACGTAAAGGTACATCCTGAACAACTCTTCTACTTCTAAATGGAGTGAGAATTCTAAATGGGGACAGATTGCTCCAAAAGCGCCATACAAACCAAATTAGTTTAAGGAAAATGTTGGGACTTCAAAACCCAACAAGACTATTGATGAGAACAAAAGAAAGCCACAAGCTACACCAAATCGATCCAGGGATATTCAATGCTTCAAATGTCTTGGAATAGGACATGTAGCTAGTTAGTGCCCAAATAGGCATACTATGGTGATTCAAGGAAGTGGCGAGATTGAATCCGAACCAGAAAAAGAAGAAGTTGATGCCATAAGTGAAGATGATGAAGACTTAACCCTTCTGCTGAAGGAGAAGTGCTCGTTGTATAGAGGAGTCTAAATACACAAATGGTGCAAGGCGATCAGCAACGAGAGAATATCTTTCATACACACTGCCATATCAATGGGAAGGTATATTTTGTGATTATTCATAGAGGAAGTTGTACTAATGTTGCCAGCACTTTAATGGTGGACAGACTTGGATTGGTGACAACAAAACACCCACACCCGTATAAGCTTCAATGGCTTAATGATGGTGGGAATTAAAGGTGGCCAAGGAGGTAGTCGTACCATTTTCCATCAGTAGATACAAGGACGAGGTCCTATGTGATGTTGTACCCGTGTATACTAGCCACTTACTTTTGGGGAGGCCTTGGCAGTTTGATTAAAGAGTGAATAATGATGGATATAGCAATCGATACTCATTCACTTATGAAGGAAGAAAGCACACGCTAATCCCCTTATCACCGCAGCAAGTACATGATGATCAATTGCATTTGAAAAAGAGTTTCTAAGGATTAAAGGAAAAAGAAACATGAGAGGTAAAATGTACGAGAGAATGAGAGAAAAACAATAAGTACTAGTAAAAGCGGGAAGGCAAAAACTGAAATTGAAAGCGGGGGAGAGAAGCTTAAAATGAGCGTATATGCGAGGGGTGGAGAAATTAGAAAATGTGTTTTGGCGAGGCAAACACTTCTTGTGCTTTTGTACAAGGAGAATTTTTTTAACACTAACGAACTCGATGCAATATTGCATTCTTCTATTGTTTCTCTTTTGCAGGATTTTAAAGATGTTTTACCCGGCGAGATTCCATGAGGTTTACTACCTATCATGGTATAGAACATCAAACCAATTTTGTGCATGGTGCTATATTACCCAATCGACCAGCATATAGGAGTAACCCCGAGGAAACAAAAGAGTTACAACGACAAGTATAAGAATTGATGGAAAAGGCTATATTCGAGAGAGCTTAAGCCCATGTGTCGTTCTTGTACTGTTACCCAAAAAAGATGGGTCATGGTGTATGTGTGTGGATTGTCGAGTAATTAATCAAATCACAATCAAATATCGCATCCTATACCACGCGTAGATGATATGTTGGATGAATTGAGTGGTTCCAATGTGTTTTCAAAGATCAATCTTAAAAACAGATATTACTAAATCAGGATGAGAGATGGTGATGAATGGAAGATAGCATTCAAAACAAAATAAGGTTTGTATGAGTGGATTGTGATGCCTTTCGGTTTAACAAATGCACTTAGCACGTTTATGAGATTGATGGATCACGTCTTATGATATTATATTGGTAAGTTTTGTGTTGTTTACTTTGACGACATTCTCATATACAGCCAATCTTTAGAGGACCATGAATTACATCTCAGGTTTGTTTTGAATACACTTCGAAAGGAGAAATTGTATGCTAATTTAAAAAATGTGTTTTCTGTACAAATAAAATTTTGTTTCTAGGATTGAGTGTGATGCTTCAAGTGTAGGAATCGGTGCTGTTTTATCACAAGAGGGATGTCCCGTTGCATATTTTAGCAAGAAACTAAATGGAGAAACCTTGAACTATCCAACATATGACAAGGAAATGTATGCTTTGATTAGGGCCTTAGAAAAATGGCAACATTACCTATGGTCGAAGGAATTTGTTCTGCATATGGACCATGAGTCATTGAAACACATCAAGGGACAACACAAACCCAACAAAAGGAACGCCAAATGGGTGGAATTCCTTGAGCCATTCCCATACATCATCAAGTTCAAGAAGGGAAAAGAGAACGTTGTTGTTGATGCCTTATCACGAAGGTATATGCTTCTTAATTCTCTTGAATCTAAACTTATTGGATTTGCATTTCTTAAAGAACTTTATGCTACTGATCTTGATTTTGGAGAGACCTTTAAAGCATGTGAGAGTGCGTTTGACAAGTTTTACAGGCACGATGGGTTCTTATTCAAGGAAAGAAACTTTGCATTCCTCAAAGTAGTGATCGTGAGGTCTTAGTGAAGGAAGCCCACAGTGTAGGGCTTATAGGATATTTATGAGTTAACAAGACGTTAAACATCCTACAAAAGCATTTTTTTGGCCAAAAATGAAAAGGGACGTGGAATGAATTTGTAAGCGATGTATCACTTGCAAAAGAACGAAATCAAGACTTCAACCTCAAGGATTGTACATGCCATTACCAATCTCTAAAGAGCCATGGGTTGAAATTTCAATGGACTTTGTTTTAGGACTTCCTAGAATAAAGAATGGCAGAGATTCCATTTTCGTGGTTGTCGATAGGTTTTCAAAAATGGCGCACTTTATTCCGTGTCATAAAACTGATGATGCTTCCAATATTGCTAATCTGTTTTTCAGGGAGATTGTGCGTTTACATGGACTTCCGAGGACAATCGTTTCAAATCGAGATACGAAGTTTTTAAGTTATTTTTGGAGGTCTTTATGGAGTAGGATTGGGACAAAGTTATTGTTCTCTACAACTTGCCATCCTCAAATTGATGGCCAAACTGAAGTGGTAAATCGAGTACTTTCAACTTTGTTGCAGTCTTTGATTAGCAAGAATCCAAAATCGTGGGAAGATAGCTTTCCACATGTGGAATCTGCTTACAACATATCAGTTCATTCAGCCACCAAATTCACACCATTTGAGGTTGTATATGGGTTTAATCCATTGTCTCCTATAGATTTGTTACCTTTGCCCACTGATCAAGCATTAACCTTGGACAAGAAAAACAAGGTTGAATTCGTGAAAAAGCTTTATCAGAAGGTTCGAGAGAATATTGAGAAAAGAACAAAGCAATATGAACAACAAGCAAAAAAAAAGGGCGAAAGAGAGTTAACTTTGAACCTGACGATTGGGTTTGGGTGCACTTTAGGAAGGAACGATTTTCAGCACAAAGGAAATCTAAACTCTCGCCTAGAGGGGATGGGCCATTTCAAGAATTGGAGAAGATCAATGATAATGCCTACAAGATAGATCTTTCGGGAGAGTTTGGTGTCAATGCTACTTTTAACGGTTCAGACTTATCTCTTTTTGAGCAAGGTAACGATTTGAGGACAGATCGCTATCAAGAAGGGGAGGATGGTGAGATAATGGTGTCACCACCACCATTGGACTCGGGAGGAATTTCCCTTAGCCCCATTACTTAGGCAAGGGCAAGGAAATTTAGAGATGTGGTCAGCAATAGTGCAATCATGCATGGAAGATTATTGAAGCTGTAGAAGTTGAATCAATGCCTTGCAACGTGGAAGATTCATGCAACGTGAAAGAGAGTCCATGCAACATGTTGCATGTTTATTTTTGATGCATATGTCCCATTTGATTATTATAATTTTAGTATGCACATGTTTTCTATTGCGCTATTTATTATTTATTTTACATTACTAGAGTTCGTTGAATCATATACTATATATTTATTATATTTAGCATGTAGCATATTACCTTGCTTTATTCCTGATCATATTTCTCGTATTTACAGGTGTTATGAAAGGACAATGAGTAGACACGTCATTAGGGTGATAAAGAGAATTATGACTATTGGAGAGGTGCTTGCTAGAGGTGCTTGCTTACATTCACATGGAAATTGACATGCTTGCTTACGTTCACAATGGACGGCAATTCTAGAGAGGTGCTTGCTTGAGATGCTTGCTTGAGATGCTTGCTTACATTTACATAGAAATTGACATGCTTGCTTACATTCACATGAAAATTGACATGCTAGCTTATGATTACATCGGGCGATAAAGGCTCACATTTCAAGGTTTTTTTTTATTTATTATCCCTTCTCACCTCCTTAGGAATGTTGGGTGATCATTTTATTTTGTAAAGCCTATAAATAGAGGGTAGTTTTTCAATTGTAAGACTTTGATTTCAAGAAAAAAATTGAGAGTTTTATCTCTTTTGTTCTTTTGAGAACCTTATTGATCCTTCAAGTTCTGCTTGTTGAATCAAACCTTGATATCTTTGGTTCCTAGTTTTATTTAACTAGTGGGTCAAGATCCTTATTTCGTTTAGAGACTGTTATAAGATTTGGGTCACACTTTTTAGTGTTGGTTCAATCCTCAAGTCCTAAACTACCTCCCATCTTCCAATTCTATTTTTCACCATCAATCACATTAACCATCCAAAATTCTAGAATCTTTATTCTCATCACTTTTTATATCATTACACTATCATCCTTCAAACCATCCGAAAACTGTTGTAAGTCTTACAACACAAAGTTACATCATTTACGATCAGGCAAATCTAGAATCTCAATAAATTTCAAGACGAGGTCGCATCAGATGGTATCACCAAAACTCCAACTTGCTTGACCTTGACTCCAAACCTTGTTAACCTGAAATGCATGGAAACTGAATGCATTAAGCATACTTTGACTAGTCAGGTAGTCTTAAACAATAGATGCATCAAGGAATACATTCTAGCCAAGCTTTAATATTATCAATGAAAAAAATAACATGGACATAAGATTCAATGGCAATTTCAACACAATATCGGTGGTCAATGTAAAAACAATAATCGATGCAATAGCAATAATCAAATTTTAAAATTTTTTACTCGGTTAAAATTCCAACGGTCCACTGTCTAGCCCATTTAGACATGCACGCCTTAAACCCCAACAAAACGGCCAAAAATAAGATTAAATCACATTTTATGACTTAAAATATTTAGTTATGGGCTTTTGAACATGATTATATAGCTTAACCTCATTTTTAAAATTTTTTACTCGATTAAAATTCCAACAAGTCCACTATAAAGGCCATTTAGACTTGCACGCCTTAAACCCCAACAAAACAGCCACAAAATAAGATTAAATCAAATTTTATGAGTTAAAATATTTTATTATGAGCTTTTGAATATGATTATATAGCTTAACCTCAATTTTAGAACTTTTTACTCGGTCAAAATTACAACGGGTCCACTATAAAGCCCATTTAGACATGCACGCCTTAAGCCCAAACAAAAGGGTCGAAAACTAAGATTAAATCACATTTCATGACTTAAAATATTTATATGAGCTTTTGAACATGATTATATAGCTTAACCTCATTTTCAAAAAAATTTACTCAGTTAAAATTCAACGGGTCCACTATAAAGCCTATTTAGACATGCACGGCTTAAACACAAACAAAACGGCCACAAAATACGATTAAATCAAATTTTATGATTTAAAATATTTGATTGTGGGCTTTTGAATATGATTATATAGCCTAACCTCAATTTTAGAGCTTTTACTCGGTTAAAATTCCAACGGGTCCACTGTAAAGCCCATTTAGACATGCACGTCTTAAACTACAACAAAACGGTCGAAAAATAAGATTAAATCATATTTTATGGCTTAAAATATTTATTTATAGGCTTTTGAACATTATTATATAGCTTAACCTCATTTTCAGAACTTTTTACTTGGTTAAAATTCTAACGGGTCCACTTTAAAGACCATTTAGGCATGCACACCTCAAAACTCAACAAAACGGACGAAAAATAAGATTAAATCACATTTTATGAGTTAAAATATTTAATTATGGGCTTTTGAATATGATTATATAGCATAACCTCAATTTCAAAACTTTTTACTAGGTTAAAATTCCAACGGGTCCACTGTAAGGCCCATTTCGACATGCACGCCTTAAACCCCAATAAAACGACCAAAAAATATGATTAAATCATATTTTACGACTTAAAATATTTATTTATGGGCTTTTGAGAATGATTATATAAGTTAACCTTGATGGGTGTCAAATCCGTTAAAAAATAATACCTACTTGTTCTTTGGATTTGTAGTAGCGGCAGGTAGGGTCGATTCCACAGAGAGTGGTTAAGAAATTAAATTCACAACTAAAGCAATTAAGTAAAGGGGGAGTTTATGGTTTGAATTGAAGAAAGCAATTGAAGTAAGGAAGAATTCAATATAAATTGGAACTCTAGTCAAGGTAGAATTTGGAATATTAAATCAAGAATTTAGATCATTGACCCACAAAAGATAAATCAACATCAACTTCAAATAGCTTGGTTTTAGATTAGATGAATACCACCAAATAACCCAATCTCTTTTATGTTAGATAATCAATTAAATACCATTAAAAGATTAACTCTTATCACCAAGATTAAATTCCTAGATACCACTAAAGAATTACAATCTATCAAATAGCATTGATGATCTCAAGAGACCCAAAGTGCATATTCTTCCTAAGTACGAACCCGTTAACTTATTAAGAACATGAATTCATACCTTTAGAAATCGAACCCGAATTTTTTTACCACTTGTATCAAATACCATTAAATTGGTTGTAGCATATATTTAATCAAACATACACATGAAGATGAAGCACAAAATATATGAAAATACTTGAATAAAGATGAAGATAATTTGGGAACAATAAATCTCACTAAAAGCTTGAAATAATATCCTTGTAACTACACTTAACTAGAAAAAAAGGGAGTTAGCCACTCATGGTGGTTAGCATCGACACAAGAAGAGGGAGAGGGTTTCAGCTCTTTCCAGATTTTTTCTCTCCACCCTTTGATCTCTATTTATAAGGGAAAACAAAGGGGATGACTTTACAATAAATGCAATAATCCTAAACAACTCTAACTATGGTAAAAGTAGAAGTCCACTTGTAGTAGGATTGCTTGTCCTCCAAGTCAAAAAAACTATCTTGCGTCGTGCCCATGCCTTATTTTGTGAGTGCTACTGGTTTTGCGCGAGGGATTTCCCAATGAAGCCAAAATGGTGTTAAAACTCAGCTTTTACGTATAAAATATCATTAAGGCCCAAAAACACCTACAAAACCAAATAGGAACAGAATTAAGGGCTTTAACATAGATTATTGTGCTAAAATATAGGATTTAATATCTGAAAACATTCAAATTAATGACATATCAAACCACTTCTTTAGAATTTTTTACTCGGTTAAAATTCCAACGGGTCCACTATAAAGCCCATTTAGACATGCACACCTTAAACCCAACAAAAATGCAGAAAAATAAGATTAAATCACATTTTATGACTTAACATAATTAGTTATGGGCTTTTGAATATGATTATACAACTTTAACTCAATATCAGAACTATTTACTCTATTAAAATTCCAACGGGTACTTTGTAAAGCCCATTTAGATATGCACGCCTTAAACCCCAACAAAACGACCAAAAAAAGATTAAATCATAATTTATGACTTAAAATATTTATTTATGGGCTTTTAAACATGATTATATAGCTTAACCTCATTTTCAGAACTTTTTACTCGGTTAAAATTCCAACGGGTCCACTACAAAGCCCATTTAGACATGCACTCTTTAAACCCAATAAAACGGTCACAAAATAAGATTAAATCAAATTTTATGAGATAAAATATTTAGTTATAGGCTTTTGAACATTATTATATAGCTTAAACTCAATTTTAGAAATTTTTTCTCGGTTAAAATTCCAACGGGTCCACTGTAAAGTCCCTATAGACATGCAAGCCTTAAACCCAACAAAACAACCACAAAATAAGATTAAATCTAATTTTATGAGTTAAAGTATTTGATTATCGGCTTTTGAGTATGATTATATAGCTTAACCTCAATTTCAGAACTTTTTACTCGGTTAAAATTCCAACGGGTCCACTATAAAGCCCATTTAGACATGCAGACCTTAAACCCGAACAAAACGGCCAAAAAATAAGATTAAATCACATTTTATGACTTAAAATATTTGATTATGGGCTTTTGAACATGATTATATAGCTTAACCTCATTTTCAAAAATTTTTACTCGGTGAAAATAACAACAGGTCCACTGTAAAGCCCATTTAGACATGCACGCCTTAAACCCCAACAAAACGGCAAAAAAATAAGATTAAAGCACATTTTACGACTTAAAATATTTAGTTATGAGCTTTTGAACTTGATTATATAGCTTAACCTGATTTTCAAAAAAAATTACTCAGTTAAAATTCCAACGGGTCCACTGTAAAGCCTATTTAGACATGCACGCCTTAAACACAACAAAACATCCCCAAAATAAGATTAAACCAAATTTTATGAGTTAAAATATTTTGTTATGGGATTTTGAACATGATTATATAGCTTAACCTCATTTTCAAAAAATTTTACTAGGTTAAAATTTCAACGGGCCCACAATAAAGCCCATTTAGACATGCACGCCTAAAAGCCCAACAAAACAGAAGAAATTAAGATTAAATCACATTTTATGAATTTAAATATTTATTTATGGGATTTTGAGCATGATTATATAGCTTAACCTCATTTTCATAACTTTTTACTCGGTTAAAATTCCAACGGGTCCACTATAAAGCCCATTTAGACATGCAGACCTTAAACCCGAACAAAACGGCCAAAAAATAAGATTAAATCACATTTAATAACTTAAAATATTTTGATTATGGTGTTTTGAACATGATTATATAGCTTAACCTCATTTTCAGAAATTTTTACTCGGTGAAAATAACAACAGGTCCACTGTAAAGCCCATTTAGACATGCACGCCTTAAACCCCAACAAAACGGCAAAAAATTAAGATTAAAGCACATTTTACTACTTAAAATATTTAGTTATGAGCTTTTGAACTTGATTATATAGCTTAGCCTGATTTTCAAAAAAATTACTCAGTTAAAATTCCAACGGGTCCACTGTAAAGCCTATTTAGACATGCACGCCTTAAACACAACAAAACACCCCAAAATAAGATTAAACCAAATTTTATGAGTTAAAATATTTAGTTATGGGATTTTGAACATGATTATATAGCTTAACCTCATTTTCAAAAAAATTTACTAGGTTAAAATTTCAACGGGCCCACAATAAAGCCCATTTAGACATGCACGCCTAAAAGCCCAACAAAACAGAAGAAATTAAGATTAAATCACATTTTATGAATTTAAATATTTATTTATGGGATTTTGAGCATGATTATATAGCTTAACCTCATTTTCATAACTTTTTACTCGGTTAAAATTCCAACGGGTCCACTATAAAGCCCATTTAGACATGCAGACCTTAAACCCGAACAAAACGGCCAAAAAATAAGATTAAATCACATTTAATGACTTAAAATATTTTGATTATGGTGTTTTGAACATGATTATATAGCTTAACCTCATTTTTCAGAAATTTTTACTCGGTGAAAATAACAACAGTCCCTTTGTAAAGCCCATTTAGACATGCACGCCTTAAACCCCAACAAAACGGCAAAAAATTAAGATTAAAGCACATTTTACTACTTAAAATATTTAGTTATGAGCTTTTGAACTTGATTATATAGCTTAGCCTGATTTTCAAAAAAATTACTCAGTTAAAATTCCAACGGGTCCACTGTAAAGCCTATTTAGACATGCACGCCTTAAACACAACAAAACACCCCAAAATAAGATTAAACCAAATTTTATGAGTTAAAATATTTAGGTATGGGATTTTGAACATGATTATATAGCTTAACCTCATTTTCAAAAAAATTTACTAGGTTAAAATTTCAACAGGCCCACAATAAAGCCCATTTAGACATGCACGCCTAAAAGCCCAACAAAACAGAAGAAATTAAGATTAAATCACATTTTATGAATTTAAATATTTATTTATGGGCTTTTGAGCATGATTATATAGCTTAAACTCATTTTCAGAACTTTTTACTCGGTTAAAATTCCAACGGGTTCATTATAAAGCCCATTTAGATATGCACGCCTTACACCCAACAAAACTGCCACAAAATAAGATTAAATCAAATTTTATGAGTTAAAATATTTATTTATGGGGTTTTGAACATGATTATATAGCTTAACCTCATTTTATAAAATTTTTACTCGGTTAAAATTCCAACGGGTCTACTAAAAAAGTCATATAGACCTGCACACCTTAAACCCAACAAAACGGCCACAAAATAAGATAAAATCTAATTTTATGAGTTAAAATATTTTATTAAGGGCTTTTGAGTATGATTATAAAGCTTAATCTCATTTTCAGAACTTTTTACTCGGTTAAAATTCCAACGAGTCCACTATAAAGTCCATTTAGACACGCACTCCTAAAACCCCAACAAAACGAATGAAAAATAAGATTAAATCAAATTTTACGAATTTAAATATTTAGTTATGGGCTTTTTAACATGATTATATAGCTTAACCTCATTTTCAAAAGTTTTTACTCGATTAAAATTCCAACGGGTCCACTGTAAAGCCCATTTAGACATGCACGCCTTAAACCCCAATAAAACGGCCAAAAAATACAATTAAATCACATTTTATGCCTTAAAATATTTAGTTATGGGATTTCTAACATGATTATAAAGCTTAACCTCATTTTCAAAAACTTTTACTCAGATAAAATTCCAACGGGTCCATTATAAAGCCCATTTAGACATGCACGCCTTAAACCCCAACAAAATAGCCGAAATATAAGATTAAATCACATTTTATGACTTAAAATAATTAGTTATGAGATTTTGAACATGATAATATAGCTTAACCTCATTTTTAGAAATGTTTACTCGGTTAAAATTCCAACGATACCATTGTAAAGCCCTTTTAGACTTGCACGGCTTAAACATAACAAAACGACCACAAAATAAAATAAAATCAAATTTTATGAGTTAAAATATTTGATTATGGGCTTTTGGACAAGATTATAGAGTTAACCTTAATTTTTGAACTTTTTACTCAGTTAAAATTCCAACGGGTCCACCATAAAAGCCCATTTAGCCATGCACACCTTAAACCCCAACAAAACGGCCAAAAAATAAGATTAAATCACATTTCATGACTTAAAATATATAGTTATGGGCTTTTGAACGTGATTATATAGCTTAACCTCATTTTCAAAACTTTTTACTAGGTTAAAATTCCAACGGGTCCACTATAAAGCCCATTTAGACATGCACGCCTCAAACCCCAACAAAAGAAAGAAAAATAAGATTAAATCAAATTTTATGAATTTAAATATCTATTTATGGGTTTTTTAACATAATTATATAGCTTAACCTTTTTTTCAGAACTTTTTACTTGGATAAAATTCCAACGGGTCCACTATAAAGCCTATTTAGTCATGCACGACTTAAACCCCAACAAAACGGCAAAAAAATAAAATTAAATCACATTTTATGACTTAAAATATTTATTATGAGCTTTTGAACATGATTATATAGCTTAAACTCATTTTCGGAAATTTTTACTTGGTGAAAATTCCAACGGGTCCACTATAAAGCCCATTTAGACATGCACGCCTTAAACACCAACAAAATGGCCGAAAAATAAGATTAAATCAAATTTTATGACTTGAAATAATTATTTATGAGATTTTGAAGATGATAATATAGCTTAACCTCATTTTTAGAATTTTTACTCTGTTAAAATTCCAACGGGTCCACTGTAAGACTTGCACGCCTTAAATACAACAAAATGGCCACAAAATAAAATAAAATCAAATTTTATGAGTTAAAATATTTGATTATTGGATTTTGAATAAGATTATATAGCTTAACCTCAATTTTAGAACTTTTTACGCGGATAAAATTCTAACGGGTCCACCATAAAAGCCCATTTAGCCATGCACACCTTAAACCCCAACAAAACGGCTGAAAAATAAGATTAAATCACATTTCATGACTTAAAATATTTAGTTATGGGCTTTTGAACGTGATTATATAGCTTAACCTCATTTTCAAAACTTTTTACTCAGTTAAAATTCCAACGGGTCCACTATAAAGCCCATTTAGACATGCACGCCTCAAACTCCAACAAAAGAAAGAAAAATAAGATTAAATCAAATTTTATGAATTTAAATATCTATTTATGGGTTTTTAACATAATTATATAGCTTAACCTTATTTTCAGAACTTTTTACTTGGATAAAATTCCAAAGGGTCCACTATAAAGCCTATTTAGTCATGCACGACTTAAACCCCAACAAAACGGCAAAAAAATAAAATTAAATCAAATTTTATGACTTAAAATATTTATTATGAGCTTTTGAACATGATTATATAGCTTAAACTCATTTTCCGAAATTTTTACTCGGTGAAAATTCCAACGGGTCCACTATAAAGCCCATTTAGACATGCACGCCTTAAACACCAACAAAATGGCCGAAAAATAAGATTAAATCAAATTTTATGACTTGAAATAATTATTTATGAGATTTTGAAGATGATAATATAGCTTAACCTCATTTTTAGAATTTTTACTCTGTTAAAATTCCAACGGGTCCACTGTAAGACTTGCACTCCTTAAATACAACAAAATGGCCACAAAATAAAATAAAATCAAATTTTATGAGTTAAAATATTTGATTATTGGATTTTGAATAAGATTATATAGCTTAACCTCAATTTTAGAACCTTTTACTCGGATAAAATTCCAACGGGTCCACCATAAAAGCCCATTTAGCCATGCACACCTTAAACCCCAACAAAACGGCCGAAAAATAAGATTAAATCACATTTCATGACTTAAAATATTTAGTTATGGGCTTTTGAACGTGATTATATAGCTTAACCTCATTTTCAAAACTTTTTACTAGGTTAAAATTCCAACGGGTCCACTATAAAGCTCATTTAGACATGCACGCCTCAAACCCCAACAAAAGAAAGAAAAATAAGATTAAATCAAATTTTACGAATTTAAATATCTATTTATGGGTTTTTTAACATAATTATATAGCTTAACCTTATTTTCAGAACTTTTTACTTGGATAAAATTCCAACGGGTCCACTATAAAGCCTATTTAGTCATGCACGACTTAAACCCCAACAAAACGGCAAAAAAATAAAATTAAATCACATTTTATGACTTAAAATATTTATTATGAGCTTTTGAACATGATTATATAGCTTGAACTCATTTTCGGAAATTTTTACTTGGTGAAAATTCCAACGGGTCCACTATAAAGCCCATTTAGACATGCACGCCTTAAACACCAACAAAATGGCCGAAAATAAGATTAAATCAAATTTTATGACTTGAAATAATTATTTATGAGATTTTGAAGATGATAATATAGCTTAACCTCATTTTTAGAATTTTTACTCTGTTAAAATTCCAACGGGTCCACTGTAAGACTTGCACGCCTTAAATACAACAAAATGGCCACAAAATAAAATAAAATCAAATTTTATGAGTTAAAATATTTGATTATTGGATTTTGAATAAGATTATATAGCTTAACCTCAATTTTAGAACTTTTTACTCAGATAAAATTCTAACGGGTCCACCATAAAAGCCCATTTAGCCATGCACACCTTAAACCCCAACAAAACGGCTGAAAAATAAGATTAAATCACATTTCATGACTTAAAATATTTAGTTATGGGCTTTTGAACGTGATTATATAGCTTAACCTCATTTTCAAAACGTTTTACTCGGTTAAAATTCCAACGGGTCCACTATAAAGCCCATTTAGACATGCACGCCTCAAACTCCAACAAAAGAAAGAAAATAAGATTAAATCAAATTTTATGAATTTAAATATCTATTTATGGGTTTTTAACATAATTATATAGCTTAACCTTATTTTCAGAACTTTTTACTTGGATAAAATTCCAACGGGTCCACTATAAAGCCTATTTAGTCATGCACGACTTAAACCCCAACAAAACGGCAAAAAAATAAAATTAAATCAAATTTTATGACTTAAAATATTTATTATGAGCTTTTGAACATGATTATATAGCTTAAACTCATTTTCCGAAATTTTTACTCGGTGAAAATTCCAACGGGTCCACTATAAAGCCCATTTAGACATGCACGCCTTAAACACCAACAAAATGGCCGAAAAATAAGATTAAATCAAATTTTATGACTTGAAATAATTATTTATGAGATTTTGAACATGATAATATAGCTTAACCTCATTTTTAGAATTTTTACTCTGTTAAAATTCCAACGGGTCCACTGTAAGACTTGCACTCCTTAAATACAACAAAATGGCCACAAAATAAAATAAAATCAAATTTTATGAGTTAAAATATTTGATTATTGGATTTTGAATAAGATTATATAGCTTAACCTCAATTTTAGAACCTTTTACTCGGATAAAATTCTAACGGGTCCACCATAAAAGTCCATTTAGCCATGCACACCTTAAACCCCAACAAAACGGCCGAAAAATAAGATTAAATCACATTTCATGACTTAAAATATTTAGTTATGGGCTTTTGAACGTGATTATATAGCTTAACCTCATTTTCAAAGCTTTTTACTCGGTTAAAATTCCAACGGGTCCACTATAAAGCCCATTTAGACATGCACGCCTCAAACTCCAACAAAAGAAAGAAAAATAAGATTAAATCAAATTTTATGAATTTAAATATCTATTTATGGGTTTTTAACATAATTATATAGCTTAACCTTATTTTCAGAACTTTTTACTTGGAGAAAATTCCAATGGGTCCACTATAAAGCCTATTTAGTCATGCACGACTTAAACCCCAACAAAACGGCAAAAAAATAAAATTAAATCACATTTTATGACTTAAAATATTTATTATGAGCTTTTGAACATGATTATATAGCTTAAACTCATTTTCTAAAATTTTTACTCGGTGAAAATTCCAATGGGTCCACTATAAAGCCCATTTAGTCATGCACGACTTAAACCCCAACAAAACGGCCAAAAAATAAGATTAAATCACATTTTATGACTTAAAATATTGATTATGAGCTTTTGAACATGATTATATAGCATAACCTCATTTTTCGAAATTTTAACTCGGTGAAAATTCCAACAGGTCCATTGTAAAGCCTATTTAGACACGCACGCCTTAAAACCCCAACAAAACGGCCAAAAAATACAATTAAATCACATTTTATGACATAAAATATTTAGTTATGAGCTTTGAACGTGATTATATAGCTTAACCTCATTTTTTGAAATTTTTACTCGGGTAAAATTCCAACGGGTCCACAATAAGCCCATTTCGACATTCACATCTAAACCCCAACAAAACAGACGAAAAATAAGATTAATTCAGATTTTCTGAATTTAAATACTTTTATGGGCTTTTGAAACTGGTTATATAGCTTACCTCATTTTCAAAACTTTTTATTCGGTTAAAATTCCAACGGGTCCACAATAAAGCCCATTTAGAAATGCACGCCTTACAGCCAAAAAAACGATCACAAAATAAGATTGAATAAAATTTCATGAGTTAAAATATTTGATTATGGGCTTTTGAATATGATTATATAGCTTAACCTCAATTTTAGAACTTTTTACTCGGTTTAAATTCCAACGGGTCCATCATAAAGCCAATTTTGACATGGACGCCTTAAACCCCAACAAAATGGCCGAAAAATAAGATTAAATCACATTTTATGACTTCAAATATTTAGTTATGGGCTTTTTAACATGATTATATAGCTTAACCTCATTTTCAAAACTTTTTACTCGGTTAAAATTCCAACGGGTCCACTATAAATCCCATTTAGACATGCGCGCCTTAAAAACAAGAAAACGACCACAAAATAATGTTAAATCAAATTTTACGAGTTAAAATATTTGATTATGAGCTTTTGAATATGATTATATAGCTTAACCTCAAATTTAGATCTTTTTAATCGGTAAAAATTCCAATGGGTCCAATATAGAGCCCATTTAGACATGCACGCCTTAAACCCTAACAAAACAACCGAAAATAAGATTAAATCACATTTTATGACTTAAAATATTTAGTTATGGGCTTTTGAACATGATTATATAGCTTAACCTCATTTTCAGAAATTTTTACTCTGTTAAAATTCCAACGGGTACACTATAAAGCCCATTTAGGCATGCACGCCTCAAACCCCAACAAAATGGTAAAAAATAAGATTAAATCACATTTTATGAATTTAAATATTTAGTTATGGGCTTTTGAACTTGATTATATAGCTTAACCTCTTTTTCAAAATTTTTTACTTAGTTAAAATTGCAACGGGTCCACTATAAAGCCCATTTAGACATGCACGCCTTAAACCCCAACAAAACGGACGAAAAATAAGATTAAATCACATTTTATGAATTTAAATATTTAGTTATGAGAATTTGAACATGATTATATAGCTTAACCTCATTTTCAGAATTTTTACTCGGTTAATTTCAACGGGTCCACTATAAAGCCCATTTAGACATGCATGCCTTAAACCCCAACAAAACGGCAACAAAATAAGATTAAATCAAATTTTATGAGTTAAAATATTTGATCATGGGCTTTTCAATATGATTATATAGCTTAACCTCAATTTCAAAATGTTTTACTCGGTTAAAATTTCAACGGGTCCATTATACAGCCCATTTAAACATGCACACCTTAAACCCAATAAAACAGACACAAAATATGATTAAATTAAATTTTATGAGTTAAAATATTTGGTTACGGGCTTTTGAATATGAGTATATATGTTGGGCTCGATGAATCAACCAAAATATGTCGCCAAGTGGTGGAGGAGTGATTTCTTGGGTGATGGTGGTGGAAGCAAAAAGATAGGAAAAAATACACAAAGATTTAGAGTGATTTGGCTTTCTAACCAAACCCTACATCCACTACCTTAGAGTGATTTAGAGTGATTTCTTCCCTTTTCTAGGCTTAGAAGGAAACCTTTACACACTCAAAGCTTCTACCCTAAAGCTTGAGTAAACCCTCTTTTACAAAGAAAAGAAAAGCAAATGGAATATCCCTCTCTTAGGTAGATGTTTTCACTCTTAAGCTCACTCACCCAAACCTAATACACTTGAGCATCATTGAAAATTAAGCTCACAAGTGTTCGTTTATACAAAAATATACAATTTTAGCACTAAGACACTTTTTGAATCATTTAGGTGTTGGCCATAAGATCATTAGTTGTTCCAGGTGCTTGAAGGGTCCTTTTATACTCCCAAATGAGTTCCTAGCCGTTGGAGACCGTTGGGATTGGATGGAGCCATTGGAGACTTTATTTCCCGCAATAAATGCAGTTTAAAGATAGTCGTATTGATACACGGAGTTGCTGTATCGATACTCGTTCTTCAGAAACTAGCCGTTATGCTCGCTCAGCCTTGGTGTATCGATACATCTTTAGAGCGTATCAATACGGTGTATCAGTATGCTATAGCCCGTATTGACACGGTGTATCGGTACGTTGCAGGGAAATAGCCGTTGGGGATTTGAAAACATAAGGTATCGGTACGAGCATAAATGTATCGATACGCTAAGATGCAAAGTGGTACGAGGTTTTGGTTCTGGAAAATTTCTGTAGCTAAAAACCTAATGTGTATCAATACGATGTGTAATTGTATCGATACGATAGTGCTGAAAACTTGAGTTTGGCTACTTTAAGACATTTTAAACACTTCAAAACCTTTTGAAAATACCTCAAACTTATTTTCAAGTTGTTTGGACTTAAAAACATTTTTTTAAATCTTTTCAATTTAGTCCAAATCTATTTTTCAATTTTTATATCAAAACTAAAATCTCAACAATCTCCCCCTTTTTGATATAATAAAACCTACTTGAAAATTTGTTTTGAGGTTCTCCTCCTTAGTAAAAATAAATTTTGAATAAGATTTTTAAAAATATAAATAATTAAAGCTCATCCTTATTCATTTGAAAATTCATTTTTTCAAAACATTCTCCCCCTTTTTGTTATATCAAAATGGTTCAAACCAAAGTTTGAAAACTTTTAAGTCCATAACGATGGTGAATTTTAAAACAAATTTTGACAAAAGTATGTTTTGTTAAAATAGGCTCCCCCTTACTCAAGCATCAAATGAAAGGTTAGTCCAACTAATATATGATAAACTAGTAGAATTAAAATAAATAAATCAAATTAAAACAAATAAATTTCAACTAATTTTACACTTGAACCAAAGGTAGGATGTGAAGCCTTCCTTCTTCAAGTGATCTTCCTTGTGTGTATAGAGTTCCCCCTTAATCTCATCATTTGTTGATCAAAGCCCCTTCACACCTATAAAAAGACAATCACAAATATTTTGGTATCCAAATTGCTTTGGATTCATAGGCATTAGTAGCACAAACTTTAGTCTCTTGAGGAATCCATTTTTCAATTTCATCCTTTTTGTTTAAAGTAATTAGTCCTCTTGGGACCCAAATACTTCTAAAAAATTTCTCATTCAAAAATCTAGGGGCACTAGATTGTCTTTGATAAAAATTTGATTTTCCAAAATTGTTTTTCTTTTGTAATTCCTTGGAAATTAAATTGTTTTCTTTCTTAAGATCATCCACTTCCTTTTGATGATCTTTTCAAGGTTTTGAAGCAAATTTTGTAAGTTTGAAACTTTAATTTTAAAATCCTTGATTTTTGCTTCAAACTCCAAATTGGTTTTCAAAAGTAAATCATATTTGGTTTTCAACTTAGAAATCATCTTTTTATTTTTCAAAAATGAAGCCTTAAATTTGAAAACCAATTCATCGTAGGCTTCTTGTAACTCATCAAATGTACAAGAATTGAATTTGGATGAGTTAGAAGTTACCTCTCCCTCTTGAAGGGCCATAAAGCATAGGTGGGCTACCACATCTTGATCGGTGGAGTCTTCATCACTCCATGTTGCCACATATGCTTTCTTTGAAGATGATCCCTTTTTGTTGAAACGAGGGCAATCGTATTTGGTGTCCCTCGTATTCTTGCATTCATGGCTCTTGTGGGGATCCTTTATCTTCTTCCTCAATTCATGCTTAGATTCTTCCTCTTCTCTCTTCATGAATCAGGCAAACTTCTTGAAGAGATAGGCCATCTCTTCATCCTCACATTCCTCCTCACTTGAATCTTCTTGATGGCTTGTAGAGGATTTATGAGCTACTATGTTTAGATCTTCGAATCTGAGCTCTTTGATCTTCTTTTCCTTCTCCTCTCTCAATGGTTTGGACATCAACTCATGGGTAAGAAGAGACCCAATTAGCTCATCAAGCTTGAGCTCCTTTAAGTTCTTGAGCTCAATGATATCCGTCTTCTTGCTCTCCTATGATTTTGGAAGAGAATAAATCAACTTCCAAATGAGTTTGTCTTCCAAAATCTCCTCTCCAAGACCTTTGAGTTCGTTGACGATTGTGGAGAAACGGTCGAACATACTCTTGATGTCCTCTTCCGGGTCCATCTTGAAGTTTTTGTAGTTGAGGTTGAGTAGACGAATCTTTGTCTCATTCACCTTATTTGTACCTTCATGAATTACTTCAAGATAGTCCCAAACCTCCTTGGCACTCTTACAAGAAGAAACTTGGACGTGCTCATCCAACCCCAAAGCACAAAATAGAATGTGCAAGGCCTTGCAATTAAGCTCCATGTTCTTGCGATCATCCACACTTCATTCCGCCTAGTTTCGTTGTGGCACAAACGGTCCATCAAGAACTATATACCAAAGATGGTAATCTTTGGCTCTCATGAAAAACATCATCCTATTCTTCCAATAGGCATAATGTTCACCGTTGAAGAAGGGTGGCTTGTCAATGGATTGTGCCATGGAAACCGGTTGACGTGTTGGTTGGTCGAGCTTGCAGGATCGCCTTAATAGGATTTTACTTCCTCTCAATTAAGCCTTGCTCTGATACCAATTGTTGGGCTCGATGAATCAACCGAAATTTGTTACCAAGTGGTGGAGGAGCGATTTCTTGGGTGATGGTGGTGGAAGCAAAAAGATAAGAAAAAGTACACAAAAAATTATAGTGGTTCAGCTTTCTAACCAAAGCCTACATCTCCCAAATCCGCTAAAACTTTTAGTCTTCCCCATTAAGGATTTCCCAAATCCACTAAAAATTTTAGTCTTCCCCTTTTCTAGGCATAGTAGGAAACCTTTACACACTCAAAGCTTCTGCCCCAAAGCTTGAATAAACCCTCTTTTACAAAGAAAAGAAAAGCAAACAGAAACCCATCTCTTAGGTAGATATTTACACTCTTAAGCTCACTCACCCAAACCTAATACAGTTGAGCATACATTGACAATTAAGCTCACATGTGTTTGTTTGTACAAAAATATACAATTTTAGCACTAAGACACTTTTTTAATCATTTAGATGTTGTCCATAAGATCATTAGTTGTTCCAGGTGCTTGAAGGGTCCTTTTATACTCTCAAATGAGTTCCTAGACTTCGGAGACCGTTGGGATTGGATTAGAGCAGTTGGCGACTTTATTTCCCGTAATAAATGCAGTTTAAAGACAGCCGTATCGATACACGAGGTTTCCGTATTGATACTCGTTCTTTAGAAACTAGCCGTTATGCTCGCTCAGCCTTGGTGTATCGATACATCTTTGGAGCGCATCAATATAGTGTATCAGTACGCTACAGTCCGTATCGATACGGTGTATCAGTACGTTGCAGGGAAATAGCCGTTTGGGGTTTTTGAACTAGCCGTCGGGGATTTGAAAACATAGGGTATCGGTACGAGCATAGGCGTATCGGTACGACCCTAAATGTATCGCTACGCTAAGATGCAAATCGGTACGGGGTGTAACTGTATCGATATGATAGTGCTGAAAAACTTTGGCTACTTTAAGACATTTTAAACACTTCAAAACCTTTTGAAAATACCTCAAACTTATTTTCAAGTTGTTTGGACTTAAAAACATTTTTGAAATCTTTTCAATTTAGTCCAAAACTATTTTTCAATTTTTATATCAAAACTAAAATCTCAACAATCTCCCTCTTTTTCATATAATAAAACCAACTTGAAAATTTGTTTTTGAGGTTCTCCCCCTTAGTAAAAATAAATTTTGAATAAGATTTTTTTATAAATATAGTTAAAGCTCCCCCTTATTCATTCGAAAATTCAAATTTTCAAAACATTTTCCCCCTTTTTGTTATATCAAAAATGGTTCAAACTAAAGTTTGAAAACTTTTAAGTCCATAACAATGGAGAGTTTTAAAACAAATTTTGACAAAAATAGGTTTTGCTAAAATAGGCTCCCCCTTACTCAAGCATCAAATGAAAGGTTAGTCCAACAAATATATGATAAACTAGTTGAATTAAAATAAATAAATCAAATTAAAACAAATAATATTCAACTAATTTTATCACTTGAACCAAAGGTAGGATGTGAAGCCTTCCTTCTTCAAGTGATCTTTCTTGTGTGTATAAAGTTCCCCCTTAATCTCATCATTTGTTGATCAAATATTTTGGTATCCAAATTGCTTTGGATCCATAGGCATTAGTAGCACAAACTTTAGTCCCCTTAGGCATCCATTTTTCAATTTCATCCTTTTTATTTGAAGTAATTAGTCCTTTTAGGACCCAAATACTTCTAAAAGAATTCTCGTTCAAAAATCTAGGGGCACTAGATTGTCTTTGATAAAAATTTTATTTTCCAAAATTGTTTTTCTATTGTAATTCCTTGGAAATTAAATCGTTTTCTTTTTTAAGATCATCCACTTCCTTTTGATGATATTTTTCAAGGTTTTGAAGTGAATTTTGTAAGTTTGAAACTTTAAGTTCAAAATCCTTGATTTTTGCTTCAAACTCCAAATTGGTTTTCAAAAGTAAATCATATTCGACTTTCAACTTAGAAATCATCTTTTTTATTTTTCGAAAATGAAGCCTTAAATTCGAAAACCAATTCATCGTAGGCTTCTTGTAACTCGTCAAATGTATAAGAATTGAAATTGGATGAGTTAGCAACTACCTCTCCCTCTTGGAGGGCCATAAAGCATAGGTGGGCTACCTTATCTTGATCGGTGGAGTCTTCATCACTCCATGTTGCCACATATGCTTTCTTTGAAGATGATCCCTTTTTGTTGAAGTGGGGGCAATCGTATTTGGTATGCCTCATCTTCTTGCATTCATGGATCTTGTGAGGATCCTTCATCTTCTTCCTCGATTCATTCTTGGATTCTTCCTCTTCGCTCTTCATGAATTGGGAAAACTTCTTGAAGAGATATGCCATCTCTTCATCCTCACTTTTCTCTTCACTTGAATCTTCTTGATGGCATGTGGAGGATTTAAGAGCTACTATATTTAGATATTCGAATCCGAGCTCTTTGATCTTCTTCTCCTTCTCCCCTCTCAATGGTTTAGACATCAACTCATGGGTAAGAAGAGACCTAATTAGCTTATCATGCTTGAGCCCCTTTAAGTTCTTGGCCTCAATGATAGCCGTCTTCTTGCTCTCCCATTGTTCGTGAAGTGAGTAAATCAACTTCGGAACGAGTTTGTCTTCCAAAATCTCCTCTCCAAGACCTTTGAGTTCATTGACGATTATGGAGAAACGGTCGAACATACTCTTGATGTCTTCTTTCGGGTCTATCTTGATGTTTTTGTAGTTGAGGTTGAGTAAACCAATCTTTGTCTCCTTCACCTCATTTGTACTTCCATGCATCACTTCAAGCTTGTCCCAAACTGTAACATCCCCTTTTCGTATCCATGTGACGAACACAAATCTGGAATGTCACAACTTTACTATCCTTAAGTATACACAAATCTTTCCAGAAACGCCAATTATTATGAAACCATAACGAACTTTAAAGGCTAATTGATGAGTGTGGCAATCAACCGAATAAAGCCAATAGGGGGTGAATTGGAAATTTTAAGAAAGGTGGAAACTAATTGCAAAGATGGGAAATTGCAAGGAGATTTATAGTGGTCCAACTCCTTCAATGGAGTCTACATCCACTACCTTAGTGACCACACTAAGGATTTTCCATAAATCCACTAATTTGTCTTTCCTTTAGGATAAGGAGTAATCGTACACAATTCAACAGAATTATACCCCAAAGTCTATTAAATCTTTTCCCAAAAACAAATACAAATGAGCAAACTAGAAAATCCTCACAAGGTAAGTGTTTGCAAAGTTTAAGCTCTCTCACACACCCAATAAACACTAGAAAAGGAATTACAATGAAGAACACACTAGTGTTTACAAGAAAGATGGAAAAATAAGCTCAAATTGCGTTCTTGATTGCTTAAATATTTGGATAGGCTTTCTTGTTACTTCAATACTGTTTGGAGACCCATTTTATATGTTCTTGATCTTTTCTAACCGTTTGTATCCGTTGGGGGACTTTGGAGCCATTGGAAGCCATTAAAGCCGAGCATTTAGTGCTCACCTGCACAGGGGTTTCGAAACCTTTAAGGGGGTTTCAAAACCTTTATGGGGGTATCGAAACCTGTAGCCAAAAACATAGTTTTTGGCCTTACTGGTTTCGAAACCTCTAAAGGGGGTTTCGAAACCTGTAGCCAAAATGTGAGTTTTAGGCCTATTGCCATGGTGGTTTCGAAACAACTAAGGGGGGCTTCGAAACCTATGCTTGAAAACTCTTGAATTTGACTTTTTATTGACTTTTTAAGGATATTACAATATAGGTACTAAGTCAAATAGTTTAGAAAATATTTGTTCGAGTTAAAATTGTATTTTTGACAAATTTGAATCGAATAAAACAAGTTTACAAATTTTTACAATTTAGTCCTTTTAGTTTTATCAAAATCAAAATAAGTCTAACAATCTCCCCTTTTTTGATATAACAAAGCACTTGATAAAAATTTGATTTTGAAAATTTGGCAATCCTTTTAAATTTCCCACTTAGGCTCCCCCTTAATAAAAGTCTTTATAAAATATTTGAAAATTAAGTTTTAAAGACATTTGTTTAAAAAATTAACATAAATGTTTAATTCTAAAACAAATTGTTTAACCATAAATTTCTCCCCCTTTTTGTTATAGTAAAAAGAATAAAAATGCTACAGGGCATTATCCAAAAAGCAATAAAAAGATAAACCATAATATTCAATTTAACATAAGATCTATAAAGAAATCCAACATAATCCAAATAACATAAAACATCCAAATATGAAAAATAGCATAAAATCCATCATAAATCCATAGTTATAAGATAAATATCCAATAAAGTGCCAAAGAAGTCTAAAAACATAATTCAAAGAACTAAATCAAAATAAGTCCAAATGCCATAGGAAAGTCATAAAAAACATAATAGACTAAACATTCAGTGCATGAGATGATGATGGAGGAAAGAGATGACCACGAATGTCATGCATATCGTGCTCTAATGAAGTCACACGACCATCCAAGCTCCTAAGTATGCCGGTAGTCTCCTCATACGAGCTACGAAGAAATGCAGCCATGTTGTCAAAACGAGTAACCATAGCTGCGTACATGGATTCAATGGTCATATGAGGTGGAGCATCCGGTGCATTCACTGGATTAACACGAGCTTCATCTTCGTCATTTTTGTGAAACCATTCATCATCAATGAGCATCCAATCGGTCTTCTTAATAGTAGTCTTATCAATTTTGCTTTTGAAGTGAATGGCCGGATCGAGAGAGGTGTCAATATTTAACTTCTCAAAGATGTGACTTACAACACATCCATAGTTGAGAGAGAACCTATAAGGGTTGTGGATGATTTTCACAAGAGAGGTAAAGATGATTTGGGTAGTTACCGGTACGGAGTTGGTGTAACCACCAATAATCAATATGAAGCATACGAGTGCATCGTCCACCGGAAGGGCGAAAGAACCAAGTGATGAAAAGGTGAAGGAGCCTATCATAGATGTAAAGATGTGTAGGACTATCATCATCAAAATCAATAGGCACACTTTCGAATTCATTTGAAACACCACTATTGGGGACACCTAGGTGTTCGGCAATACTTTCCGGAGTAAGAGTAAACTCAGTTCCCATGAGATAGGACTCAATAGCTATAACCTCGGAATTATTATTATGGACAAGAACAACATTAGCATAAAAAGCTTTCACAAGGTTATGAAAAACATGTGGTTTGATATCAAGGAAGTCCATCCATCCCCATTCAACAAACATAGGAAAGAATTCAAAATTATAGAGCTCGGATGCTAGAAAATTCAAGTCTATAGTTCATTCGGGTCTAATAACTTTTGTTTCATAAATTTGATGATAGCGGTTTAGGCATTCATCATCTTGAAAACAAAGATTCAAAAAATTTGGATTTTGATTATGAGATAGAGGTTGTGGTTGATTAGAACGTGAAGATTGACCTCTATCAAGTCGAGCACGTTTGGCTCTTGAAGGCCTAGTTCTAGGAGGCATGATTTTTAAAAAATGAGAAAATTTAGCCTTTTAAAAAATTGGATGGGGAATTTTGACAAACACTTGGTGGGCAAGGGTTTGGAAAATTTTTGGAATAGGTTTAGATTAAATTTGGTAACCTCCTGCAAAATAAAGCAATACATAGAGCATAAATATCAACCCAATTCATCAAATTTAATGCCTAAATCCTTGAAAAAATATGTAATTTTTGGAAACCCTAGGTTCAAAAATTTTGAAGCAAAATTCATGAAATTTTGAGTAATCATGTATAAAAATACACACTATGAAGTACTAACATGATTATAGATGATCCAAAGCATGAAAACATATTTTAAAAGTAAATTATCATCAAAAATTAGAAATAAAAAATTGAAAAAGATGAGTTTTGATGAATTTTACCTTGAAAAGATGATGAGAACGCCCAAAAACTTGAGGTAGAATGAAGATATAAGGCCAAGTAGTTGAGAGGATTTGAGAGGTTTTGAAGAGATTGCAATTTAGAATCGAGAGAAAATAGGTTTATGGGTGTTTTAAAATCAATCTTTAGGGTTAATAATAACTCAGCCCGTGTTTTCTGCCCGCATGGTTTTGAAACCTGCAAGGGGAAAGGTTTCAAAACCTTTAGCCTAAAATCAACACTGCCAAGCAGGTTTCGAAACCAGTGTTAGTGGTTTTGATCCTCTGACCCAAAAATGATAGAAAAGGCATTTTTAAGCCTTGATTTGATTCAGATATGCATTCTAAAGGTTTATAATTGTTATAAGCATTCAAGATACTTTGAAATAAGTTCAAAGATGTATGTCGTTTAAACAAACAATAGCCATAGATAAAGATTTTAAATTAGAACATCTATGGCAAGAGTTGGATCCTAAAAGAGGTTCAAACAATAAGTAAAAGTGACTAGCTTAACACATGTATCTAATATGCATGAAGAATCACATTGTGTCACTCAAGCATAAATAACAATCAACTTAATTCAAGAAAAACATATAAGCACTCAAATCATGAAATCATTGACTAAATTTAAATAATGCTAATATTAAGGCCAAAGGTTATAGAATTAAGCATATAAGGTCAAAAATGAGCATTTCATTTAACAAGAGCTCCCCTTACTAAAAACACTAAAGCAACATATGGGGACCCTCAAACATTCTTTAAAACATATAAATAAACATAAATGAGTAAAGATTGCATGTAATTGAAAAAGTTACCACTTGAACCAAGATAGGTTGATTAGGCCTCATCCTCTTCAAGTGTCATTCCTTCTAGTGTGTCTAGAGCTTTCAGATCTCTTTATTTTGCTCACCATGGCTCCAACACACCTACAATATGGAACTATACATATTTTGGTACCCAAATTCTTCTGGGTCCATAAGGATTAGTTCCTAAAATTCTAGTCCCTTTTGGAATCCATTTTGACAAAAGATCACATTCTTTGTTAGCAATGAGTCCTTTAGGGACCCAAATACTTTTAACTATTTTTCTATTATATGACCTTTGGGGACCACCATATCTATACCTATTAAAGTTCTTTCAAACATAGTTGGATTTTGAATTTTCACATTTATTAAAACTTTTTGTTCCAACTTTGTCAAAAGAAGCTTTAGGATCATCAAGTTCCTTTTGATGATCATCATGGACCTTTGAAAGTAAATTGTGCAAGTCTTGATTTTTCTTTTCAAATTCTTTCATTTTCACTTGCATTTCCTCAATTTTACTTTCAAGTTCCTTATTAGATTTGGAAAGAGAGTCATTTTCATTTTTCAATTTTGAAATGATTTTTTTTATTTTTTAAAATTGACTCTTCAAATTCCAAAGCTAATTCATCATAAGCCTCTTGCAATTCATCAAAAGTATAATCAATTGAACTAGATGAATTAGAGGTTACCATAGAGTCATCTTCAAATGCCATGAGACACAAGTTGGCTACTTCATCCTTATCCTCATCCGATGTGTCTTCATCACTCCATGTAGCTATATGAGCTTTGTGCTTCTTCTTTTTCTCAAAATTCTTTTTCTTCAATTGAGGACAATCAAACTTGATGTGTCCCGGCTTTTTGCACTCATAGCAAATGATGGGATCCTTCTCTTTGACATCATTCTTGAAGCCCTCTTCTCTTTGAAATCTTCTTCCTTTGTTGGACCTCATGAATTTTCTAAATCTTTTAGCAAACATAGCCATTTCCTTTTCTTCAACCTCTCCACTAGAATCACTCTCGTCTTTTGTTGATTTGAGAGCAACTCCAAATTTCTTCTTCTCAACTTCTTTCTTCTTTTCTTCTTTTCCTTTCGACGTCATCTCGTGAGTAAGTAATGAACCAATAAGCACATCTAATTTGAGAGTCTTAAGGTTCTTTGCTTCAATTATCGCTGTCTTTTTTGATTCCCAAGAATCAGGAAGAGAATATATCATCTTCCTCACAAGTTTGTCTTCGGGAATTACTTCTCCATAGCCCTTCAATCCATTCAAGATCACGGAGAATCGATCGGACATGGATTTGATGTCTTCTTTAGGGTCCATTTTGAAGTTCTCGTAGTTAAGGTTGAGGAGCCCGATTTTGGTCTCCTTCACTTCATTTGTTCCTTCGTGTGTAACTTCAAGTTTGTCCCAAATTTCTTTAGCATTGGAACAAGATGGCACCCTACCATATTCACCTGGACCGAGAGCGCAAAATATGAGATGCATCGCCTTGGCGTTTGGGGATAATTTCTTGTTTTCTTCATTGGTCCAAGTCTCCATGCCACTAGTTGGAGCGGTGTAGCCACTTATGATGATCTTCCAAGCTTCAAGATCAAATGCTTGAATGAATAACCTCATTCGATTCTTCCAATACGCATAGTTTACTCCATTGAAGAAAGAAGGCTTGTTGGTGGGTTGAGAATTTCCCCAAGCTTCGATAGTGGTGGTGGAAGCCATGGATAAACTTGTGGATGATTGCACACTTCTAGGATCTTCTCAAGAGGTTGTAAGACCTTCTAACGAGTCTCACTCTGATACCAATTGATGAGTGTGGCAGTCGATCGAATAAAGCCAAGAGGGGGTAGGAAATTGCAAGGAGATTTATAGTGGTTTAACTCCTTCAATGGAGTATACATCCACTACCTTAGTGACCACACTAAGGATTTTCCACAAATCCACTAATTTGTCTTTCCTTTAGGATAAGGAGTAACCTTACACAATTCAATAGACTTATACCCCAAAGTCTATTGAATCCTTTCCCAAAAACAAATACAAATGAGCAAACTAGAAAATCCTCACAAGGTAAGTGTTTGCAAAGTTTAAGCTCTCTCACACACCCAATAAACACTAGAAAAGAAATTACATTGAAGAACACACTAGTGTTTACAAGAGAATGGAAAAATAAGCTCAAATTGAATTCGTGATTGCTTTAATATTTGGATAGGCTTTCTTGTTATTTTAATACTGTTTGGAGACCCATTTTATATGCTCTTGATATTTTCTAACCGTTTGTATCCGTTGGGGGGACTTTGGAGCCGTTGGAAGCAATTAAAACCGAGCATTTAATGCTCACCTGCATAGGGGTTTCGAAACTTGGGGTTAATTCAAACCAAAAAGTAGTCGTTACAGGCCATGGTTTTGAAACATTTAGGGGGTATCGAAACCTGTAGCCAAAAACATAATTTTTGGCCTTACTGCCATACTGGTTTTGAAACCTCTAAAGGGGGTTTCGAAACCTGTAGCCAAAATGTGAGTTTTAGGCCTACTGCCATGGTGGTTTCGAAACCACTAAGGGGGTTTCAAAACCTATACTTGAAAACTCTTGAATTTGACTTTTTGTTGACTTTTTAAGGATAATACAATATAGGTACTAAGTCAAATAGTTTAGAAAATATTTGTTCGAGTTAAAATTGTATTTTTGACAAATTTGAATCAAATAAAATAAGTTTACAAATTTTTATAATTTAGTCCTTTTAGTTATATCAAAATCAAAATAAGTCTTACACCAATCATGACTCAAATTGGTTTAGCAAGTATACATACCACTATAATAATCAAATCTCAATTAGGATGTCGATATTGTGATTACCTGTTGAGGTTTCCATATTGATGCAATGCTCTTCTCACTCTCATCTTGATTTACCTACGTGTGCACATTCAAACACACGCTAAGTACGAACTTAGTGAAGCAATAAAGGAAGTTAATGACAATAATTTAAACTTTATTCAACTTCATGGCTATATTTATATAACATGATATATATATATGTATATATATATGTGTCAATATATTAACCCTTATATTGCATTGGTATTGGTTTACTACATGCCAATGCCATCAAACTTTCATGCTTGTCTATTTTTTATAATGTGTCATATATGGCATAAATGCATCATGATCACTAGACATGTATTACCATCATGTTAGTCATATATTAACATAATATAAACCGAATAAAAAATTTCTTACCAATATAGTTGCCATTTATTTCAAAAGCTCATATGCTTTTTCACCTGTTTATCTTTTATTAACCAATAAACCACATCCCAAATATAAGCCTTTGAGGACCCTGGTTACACGAGTCAAAACCGCACATAAGGTTGTGCTAACCATCCGCACGTAGGGTCGTGCTAACATCCACACGTAAGGCTATGCTAACCATCCGCACGTAAGGCCATGCTAACCAGATACACTAAGTGGCCTTTATATACACTATAGTGCTAAACCGAGTATACAGCGTGCTGTTGGACTCTATGGCATGCCAACTATACCCTGTCCCTCAATAACATACTTGGGCATATTTTCCATATTTATTTCATCCATGGCAATGTATATCAACATAATTTAACATTGGGCAGTTCATACCCAAAATAACATTCATAATACAACATCATATATAACTAGTGATCCATGCATTTATATTCAACTTTTGACATATTTAGAACATGTCAAATATATGATTATAACATAAATATCATGCCAAAATAAACAAGGTACACTCATCGCAAGTCTTCCTAATGATGTATAAAACATCCATATATCATGTTATGTATGCATTGCACTCACCTTGGCCACTTAACAAAATGCCTCATTAAATCGTAGTTCAATCTTTCTTTCATAGAACCTGGAACCTTCCTTGATTCGGACTTGACTTCATTAATCACATGAATAAAATAAAATATTTGTTAGATTCAAATCTAACATTAACTTAAACATGCTGTCTAATATAATCAATCGAATATAAAATTTCCAAATATTTTTCCTTTCTTCCTTGTACTGTTCAAAAACTCCTTATGATCCCTAGTGACCAATTTGAACTTCCAATTATTCTTCCGAGCTTGCTAACTAACATTTAAATACAAAATGCTTCAAATTCCATTTTCTGACAGCTTGTGCTACCTTCAAAGATTTACTTATACAGGGCAGAATACCTACTGGATCTTAATTTCCTTTATACTGGAGAAACTAGATTCAATAATGACTCTAACGGTATAAGCCACATCAATTAATAAAATCTACAAAAATTATGAAAATTCCTTGCATTCACGTCACAGAGTTGTCCAGGCAGAAACTGCTATGTAATTTTTCTGACCTCCATTCGATTAAAAATTCATATCTTTTAACTCGGAACTCAAAATCAGTCTCCGCTTGTTGAAAACGAAACTAGACTAAAAAATCTTTACAACGGTATAAAATTCATCATCTAACCATTTTTGTAGAATTTATGGAGAATTTTTAAACATACTGCCATATTTCAGATTCTAACATAACTTTCCATAAATAACTTCTAATTTACACCAACTTCTCCTTATTTCTCTACTTGCCAATTTAGTCCCGTCACTTTACTTCAAATGACTAGAATAAAGCTTGTATTCATATGTTCTCTTTACATCCTTCATCAAAATAAGCTTAATCCTTTACTTCTCTAATTTCTCTTGATTTGTTGAGATGGTCACCAAAATTTCAAATATAAGGATTCAAGCTTCTTAACTTTGCAAATTAGTCCTCCAATCAACATTACTACCTTAATTCCATTATTTTAACTAAAAACCAGATTTACTCCTTCTACATATCCTCTTTGCCGAATAGACCATTCAAGTTTGACAATTTGTCAAAATGGTCACTAGTGTGATTAATCATCAATTTAGCATCCTAACTTCATTTTCATGTCTCTAACATCATTAATAATATAAATACACATCAAATTCATAAAAATCAGATCTGGTCCCTTAATTTTGAAGCTTGCCGAAATGGTCCCTATGTATTTAACTTAGGGTTTTGCTTCCAAACAACAAATCAAGCTTACTAGATCATTAATCCAACATCACAAACCCTAAGTTAGACTTGAATCCATAAACCCTAATCTTCTCTATACAAACCAATATATGTAGGGTTTAAATCCCAACTCAATAACATGATTCTAACATCATACAAGCATGATTCTAACTTAAAATCAACCATGGATTCATAAAATCATAAAAAGCCCCAATTTATTCATAAACCCTAATTTCTTCCACATATCAAATCTCATCAACCAAGGAAGTATTCTATAAATTATTTACATCAAAAGATAGAGCTCAAAGAGTATAACAACTTTGTAGTTCGAAAGATTACCTAAAAATCGAGATTCAGGGATTAAATCGAGCTTGGAATTTTTTTTTCTTCTTTCCTATAGCTCCCATGGTACATGGCTAGAAAAAGATGAATATTTTTTCATCTTTTTCTATTATTTTACACTTGTAAATATTAAATGAATTTTAAATTCATTTAAATAGTGAAATTACCAATTTAGCCTTTAAATCCAATGGCTAATTTAATCTCATCCAAAATCAAGGGCCAAGATTAAATCCATGCATATTTCATCTTCCCAAAACGTCCTCAACATTTCAAAAGTATTTCAAAATTGCCATCATTGCCAAATGACCAATTTACCCTCCAACTAGTATTTATTTACTAGTTTGTTTCAAAATTACCATTCCATTATAATCTAACTAAATTAGTTCCTTCTCAACCAAACACTATTCCATAAATATCATTTTATGATTTTCCATGGCTTATGGAACATTCTCTAAAATTTCAATTCAATATGATTTCTCAATATTCCCTAATTACTTCTACTACGATTTTACCTTTACCGAGCTATCAGATTTATTCTAAAGATTCTATATTTCCACATTTGGAAAATAAATATTATTATCTCATAAAAACTTCATTTCTTAAAGACTTAGACTTAATTTTCCTAACTCAATCTATTATTCTGATAATTATCGAAAATCCTCCAAATAGTGAAATAATCATTTTGCCCTCAAATCCAATGAATCCATAATGTACCACATGTCAACATCCTTCATCCAATGGCCTAGATTTAATCTTGAGTTAATAGTTTACCAACTTTTCCCTTGTGATTTTCCAAAATTACGATCTTGCCATTTTTCATCCAACGACTCATATTTAACATGGAAAATCAACTTAAATCCAAGGATTCATATTCTTCCAACACAAAGAAAATATATTAGACATGTAAAATGACATAATTAACCTTGACCTATCACCCTTCAAAATATCCTGGATATTCGTTCGATCCGATTATTCAAATATTTTTCTGAATTTTATAGCTTTATAGCCATTAATACAAACTCCATACGAAAAATCTGAGTAACACGAAAACATCATTCTTGGAGGTGAACTATTCAGTTACAGGGTTAAAATACACAACTTTTGAAAATTACACTTTGGTCCCTAAACTTTTCCAAAGTTTATACTTTAGCCACAAAACTTTCAAAATTTACATTTTGGTCGCTAGCCAAAAATTGATATATTACATAAACCTCCTTGGCACTCTCAAAATAAGAAACTTTGGCGTACTCATCCAGCCCCAAAGCACGAAATAGAATGTGCAAGGCCTTGCGATTAAGCTCCATCTTCTTGCGATCATCTGTACTCCATTCCGCCTTGCTTCATTGCAGCACGAACGATCCATCGAGAACTATATCCCAATAGCGGTAATCTTTGGCTCTCATGAAAAACATCATCATATTTTTCCAATAGACATTATGTTCACCGTTGAAGAAGGTGGCTTGTCAATAGATTACGCCATGGAAACATGTTGACTTGTTGGTTGAGCTTGTCGGATTGCCTCAATAGGATGTTACTCACTCTCGATTGTAATACCAATTGTTGGGCTCAATGAATTAACCGAAATATGTACAACTTTTTAATTGGTTAAAATTCCAAAGGACCCACTATAAAGACCATTTAGACATGCACGCCTTAAACCCCAACAAAAGGGGCAAAAAATAAGATTAAATCACATTTTTTGATTTAAAATATTTGTACTCGATTAAAATTCTAGTGGGTCAACTATAAAGCCCATTTAGACATGCATACTTTAAACACAACAAAACGGCCACAAAATAAGATTAAATCAAAATTTATGAGTTAAAATATTTGATTATGGGCATTTAAATATGATTATATATCCTAACCTCAATTTTATAACTTTTTACTCAGTTAAAAAGCCAACGGGTCCACTGTATAGCCCATTTAGACATGCATGCCTTAAACCCAACAAAACAACCAAAAAATAAGATTAAATCACATGTTATGACTTCAAATATTTTGTTATGGGATTTTGAACATGATTATATAGCTTAACATCAGTTTTAGAAATTTTTACTCAGTTAAAATTTCAACGGGTCTACTATAAAGCCCATTTAGACATGAACGCCTTAAACCCCATCAAAACGGGCACAAAATAAGATTAAATGAAATTTTATGTGTTAAAATATTTGATTATGAGATTTCGAATATGATTATAAAGCTTAACCTCAATTTTATAATTTTTTACTTGGTTAACATTACAACAGGTCCACTGTCAAGCCGATTTAGACATGCACGCCTTAAGCCCCAACAAAACGGCCAAAAAAATGATTAAATCACATTTTATGACTTAAAATATTTACTTATGATCTTTTTAACATGATTATATAGCTTAACCTCATTTTCAAAAATTTTTACTATGTTAAAATTCCAACGGGTCCACTATAAATCCCATTTAGACATGCACGCCTTAAACACAACAAAACGGCAAAAAAATAAGAACAAATCAAATTTTATAAGTTAAAATATATATTTATGGGCATTTGAATATGATTATATCGTTTAACCTCATTTTTAGAAATTTTACTCGGTTAAAATTCCAATGGGTCCATTGTAAAGCCCATTTAGACATGCACGCCTTAAACCCCAACAGAAGGCACGAAAAATAAAATTATATCAAATTTTATGACTTAATATATTTAGTTATGGGCTTTTGGACATAATTAAATAGCTTAACCTCATTTTCAGAAATTTTTACGTGGTTAAATTTCCAGCAGGTCTACCATAAAGCCGATTTAGACATGCACGCCTTAAACCCCAACAAAAAGGCTGAAAAGTAAGATTAAATCACATTTTATGACTTAAAATATTTAGTTTCGGGCTTTTGAACGTGATTATATAACTTAACCTCATTTTTAGAACTTTTTGCTCGGTTAAAATTTCGACTAGTCCACGATAAAGTCCATTTAGACATGCACACCTCAAACCCCAACAAAACGGTCAAAAAATAAGATTAATCACAATTTTATGAATTAAAATTTTTATTTATGGGCATTTTAACATGGTTATGTAGCTTAACCTTTTTTCAGAAATTTTTACTCAGTTGAAATTCCAACGGGTCCACTATAAAGCTCATTTAGACGTGAACGCCTTAAACCCCAACAAAACGGCCGAAAGATAAGGTTAAATCACATTGTATGACTTAAAATATTTAGTTATGGGCTTTTGAACATGATTGTATAGCTTAACCTCATTTTCAAAACTTTTTACTCGGTTAAAATTCTAACGGGTCCACTATAAAGCCCCTTTCCACATGCAGGTAAACCTCATTTTCAAAAATTTACTCGGTTAAAATTCCAACGGGTTCACTATAAATCCCACTCGAAAACGCACACCTTAAATCCCAACAAAACGGACGAAACATAAGATTAAATCACAAATCACATTTGATGAATTTAAATATTTAGTTATGAGCTTTTGAACACTTAACCTCATTTTTAGAACTTTTTACTCGGATAAAATTCAAACAGGTCCACTTTAAAGCCCATTCACGCCATAAACCCCAACAAAACAGCCAAAAAATAAGATTAAATCACATTTTATCCGATAAAATATTTGATTATGGGCTTTTGAATAAGATTATATAGCTTAACCTCAATTTTAGAAGTTTTTACTCGGTTAAAATTCCAACGGGTCCACTATAAAGCCCATTTAGACAAGCACGCCTTAAACCCCAACAAAATGGCCGCAAAATAAAATTAAGTCAATATTTATGACTTAAAATATTTGACTATGGGCTTTTGAATATGATTATATAGATTAACTGGTCCACTGCAAAGCCAATTTAGACATGCACACCTTAAACCTCAATTTCAATACTTTTTACTTGGTTAAAATTTCAACGGGTCCAATGTAAAGCCATTTTAGACATGTACGCCTTAAAACCCAACAAAATAGTCGCAAAATAAGATAAAGTCAATTTTTATGAATTAAAATGTTTAGTTATGGGTTTTTGAACATGATTATATAGCTTAACCTCAATTTTATAACTTTTTACTCAGTTAGAATTCCAACAGGTCCATTGTAAAGCCCATTTAGACATGCACGCCTTAAACCCCAATAAAACGGACAAAAAAATATGATTAAATAATATTGTATGACTTCAAATATTTACTTATGAGCTTTTGAATAGGATTATATAGCTTAACCTCATTTTCAAAAAATTTTACTCAGTTAAAATTCCAACAGGTCCACTGTATAAAACCCATTTAGACATGCACGCCTTAAACCTAGCAAAACGGCCACAAAATAATATTAAATCAAAATTTATTATTCAAAATATTTGACTATGGGCTTTTGAATATGATTATATAGATTAACCTCAATTTCAAGACTTTTTAGTTGGTTAAAATACCAACAAATCCACTATAAAGCCCATTTAGACATGCACCTCTTAAACCCCAACAAAATGGCCAAAAAATAAGATTAAATCACATTTTATGAGTTAAATATTTGATTATGGACTTTTGAACATGATTATATAGCTTAACCTCATTTTTAAAAATTTTTACCCGGTTAAAATTCCAACGGATCCACTATAAAGTCCATTTAGACATGCCTACCTTAAACCCAATAAAAAGGCTACAAAATAAGATTAAATCAAATTTTATGAGCTAAAATATTTGATTATGGGATTTTTAATATGATTATATAGCTAAACCTCAATTTCAGAACTTTTTACTCTATTAAAATTCCAAAGGGTTTTCGACATGCACGCCTTAAACCCCAATAAAACGACCAAAAAGTTAAATCACATTTTATGACATAAAATATTTAGTAATGGGCTTTTGAACATGATTATATAGCTTAACCTCATTTTAAGAAATTTTTTAAAATTCCAACGGGTCTACTGTAAAGCCCAATTAGACATCCCGCCTTAAACCCCAACAAAATGGCCGAAAAATTAGATTAAATCACATTTTATGACTTAAAATATTCAGTTATGGGCTTTTTAACATGACTATATAGCTTAACATCATTTTCAAAAAATTTTACTCAGTTAAAATTCCAACGAGTCTACTGTAAAGCCCATTTAGACATGCATGCCGTAAAACCCAACAAAAGGGGCAAAAAGTAAGATTTAATCTCATTTTATGACTTAAAATATTTAGTTAAGGGATTTTGAACATGATTATATAGCTTAACCTCATTTTTAGAAATTTATACTCAGTTAAAATTCCAACGGGTCCACTATAAAGCCCATTTAGACATGCACGCCTTAAACCCCAACAAAACAGCCGAAAAATAAGATTAAATCACATTTTATGACTTAAATTTTTTGTTATGGGCTTTTGAACATGATTATACAGCTTAACCTCATTTTTAGAACTTTTTACTCGATTAAAATTCCAACGGGTCCACTATAAAGCCCATTTAGACATGTACACCTTAAACCCCAACAAAACGGACGAAAAATAAGATTAAATCATACTTTATGAATTTAAATATTTAATTATTGGATTTTGAACATGATTATATAGCTTAACCTCATTTTTAGAAATTTTTACTCGGTTAAAATTTCAACAAGTCTACTGTAAAGCCTATTTAGACATGCACGCCTTAAACCCAATAAAAATACCAAAAAATAAGATTAAATCACATTTTATGACTTAAAATATTTATTTATAGGCTTTTGAATATGAATATATAGCTTAACCTCAATTTCAAGACTTTTTACTCAGTTAAAATTCCAATGGGTCCACTATAAAGCCCATTTAGACATGAATGCCTTAAACCCCAACAAAAGGGGCGAAAAATAAGATTGAATCTCATTTTATGACTTAAATTATTTAGTTATGGGCTTTTGAATATGATTATATAGCTTAACATCTTTTCAGAAATTTTTACTCTGTTAAAAGTCCAACGGGTCCACTATAAAGCCTATTTAGACATGCATGCCTTGAACCCTAACAAAACGGTCGAAAAATAAGAATAAATCACATTTTATGACTTAAAATATTTAGTTTTGGGCGTTTAAACATGAGTATACCGCTTAACCTCATTTCAAAATTTTTTACTTGGTTAAAATTCTAATAGGTCCACCATAATGCCTATTTAGACATGCGCACCTTAAACCCCAACAAAACGGACGAAAATAAGATTAAATTATAATTTATGAATTTAAATATTTAATTCTGGGCTTTTGAACAAGATTATATACCTTAATCTCATTTTTAGAAATTTTTACTCGGTTAAAATTCCAATGGGTCCACTGTAAAGCCCATTTAGACATGTACGCCTTAAACACAACAAAACGACCACAAAATAAGATTAAATCAAATTTTATGAGCTAAAATATTTGATTATGGGCTTTTGAATATAATTATATAGCATAACCTCAATTTCTGAACTTTTTACTGGTTAAAATTCCAACGGGTCCACTATAAAGCTATAACGACCCGAGTTTTGGCACCCGAGGATCGGGCTAACCCGAGTTATGGGCCTCGCATTTGGGTTATGTTTTTGGGCCTATTAGACCTTGGTGGGCTTGGTTTTGGTTTTGGGCTTGAGTTATGGGGATATAGGAAGGGGCTTTATGGTAATTTCATAATTAAAGGAAAGATGAGAGGGGTGAAGTAATGGGGGCTGTAGATTTTTGTAAGGCATGAGGTCATTTTGTCTACAAAAAGCTTCTCCCATTCTCTTCATCTTCTCTCCAATAGGGTTAGAAGAAAAACACCATCTTTGCTAGTTTTGAGTTGAAATCTCGGATTGGTGTAAGAGGGAGAATTGTTAGGCATCCAAGGATCTACAATCCAAGGTAAGTTTTGCTTGAATTGGTGGAGAAAGGATTTTAGTGGGGTTTTTAGAGTGAGAACGGGAATGGTGTTTTCAATCCCATTTCTTGTTGTTGAATCGTCCTTTGAGCTTCTTTTAATCCCTCAACAATGTTGTAACTCGTTTACAACATCTCCTTGTAGTTAAAGAAGTTGGAGAGCATTTAAAGGCTCTAGGGAAGAAGAAAGCTTCAGTTGGAGGTTAGAGGATCCTTTTTAGCTTGAAATTCAGTTGGAGGTTAGAGGATCCCTTTTAGCTTGAAATTCGAGGTTAGTACACTTCTAACTTCTGTGTGTTCGTGTGCATCATCATTTTGCTATGCTTGTTTGAATTGATGTTTTGGATAAGTTAGAGCTTGGTTGGTCATTCATGGCAAAACTTGTAATGGTTGGTGTTTAATGGTAAAAATGGTTAGAAACTCACCTAATGACTCTTCATAATTGGTAGGAACATTTTGATATTTAACTAGGGAGGTTAAGGGTGGGATTGGTGTAATCCTGAGCCCCAAGTTTCAAAATCAAGGCTCGAGTACCGGTACGGGGTAGTTGCATATCGGTACTCCTTTGTATCTTAGGGGACGAACTGTGAGGGGAGTATCGGTACGCCTCTCCGTGTATCAGTACCACTCACTATTGCATTGCCTGGAAAGGCTTTGCGTACTGGTATGCTATGGTAGGCATATCGGTACGGGTAAGGATCGGTACGGGGTAATCCCAGTACTGATATAGAGTACCGGTACGGCACGGAGCGTATCAGTATGGAGCAAGGGCCAATTCTTTTGAGTCTAATTGGGGTATCGGTACTCATTGGGGAGTACCGATACTTAGAGGGGAGTACCGATACTCACTTAGGAGTATCGATACTCGCTAGGCAATTTGTCCAAGTTTTTACGTTTTGAGTTCAGGGTTCTATAATTTGCGACTAAGGTTCTAATGGGTCCCATATGATATAAAATGACTAGTAAAATCGAGAATATGTGTTCTTTCTTGCTTATATGGATTAAATGGTTAATTGAGTATTGAAATGAAAGTAAATCGCTTGGTAAGCGAGATTTAGGGATCCTTGGTGGATCAATTGTGGTTGTGCCAGGTAAGAGCACTTTTTTGGTTTTGAGTCCTTGTTTGATGGGATCGAGATACCTAGTGAGTGAGTGTTGCAACACATGAAGGTCATCCGATGTGAGATTCTAGGTGATGAATGAAGGCCATCCGATGTTAGATTCCGAGTGATGATATTTGCTAGATACGAGATTTTAAGCCCCACTCGATGCGAGATTCTGAGCGAAGACTCAATGTGAAATTCTGAGTATACCGCTCGATGTGAGATTTTGAGCATGGATGAGTTTCACAGTGTCGGGTGACATTGGGCCTCACTCATGGATTGTTTATTTATATGTTGATATTGTTAAGGTGCTGGTTGTTCTATAACATGTGTTTAGGCAGTTATGGTAGCGTTATTGCTTTATCCTATCTTGACATCATATTTCATAGCATGTTCATAATTATGATTCGCCTGAAGCATTGTTGAGTGGTTGTGTATCAGCTTAGCTTTGTTAGCTCAGCGTTCAGAATCATTGTTTCCGTTCGCAGGTTGATAGATAGATCGAGAGTAGTGGAGCACCATCGAAGCAATGATCCAGCATTGGCCTTTTGGTAGAGTACAAGTACTTAGATGTAGTGGGCTATGTATTCATATGACCCTATGTATTTGTAACTCTATTTGATTTAACTTGTATTGGTCAAATGTTTTATTACTGTATTTGGAGCTCCTTTTACTATTTTGAATATTTCAAGTATGTATGGATTTAAACGCGTTGGTATGTTACGTTTGGATTTATGAGTTTGACTTTTATTGGCTTTAAAAAGTGAACATTTTATAGAAGTGGTTCGGGCTTGTGGCCTAAATGTAGCATCCGGGTCGAGGGTGTTACATTTAGTGGTATTAGAGCCTAGGTTTAGTCGGTTCTAGGCATTCCCCGGGGGAGTCTAGTGTGGTAAATAGGTGCCTAGCAAATATATGCCCATGAGTCAAAGTTGTTCTTGAATTAAGTTGGAAATTCGATAATGTATTAATGTTGTTTAATTGTGCAGGGTTGAGCCATGCCAATGAGAGCTAGGAACGTGGAAGAGAGTTTGGGTTCCCGGGGTGGGAGCTTCGATGAATACTATGTGCCGAATGTGGAAGAGTCCAATGAGGGATCTAGGCAGGGAGCCAATTATTTCTCCCACTTGCACTGGATTGTGAGGGCGATTCCGAGGCAGTCATCTACCTCTCAGGAGGCACCGGTTGAGAGGGTGCGTAGGCAGGGTGCCACAAATTTTCTTGGGTCGGGACATGACAACCCGGTGAAGGCAGATCAATGGCTTCGAGACACCCGTTGGATTATGAGATAGATGAGGTTGTGGCCTGAAGATAAATTGTCCTATGTGTTGTCCTTGCTCAAGGAAAATGCGAGGGAATGGTGGGAAACCGTAGAGCTGGAATGGTACCCTAGCCGACCTTCTTGGGATGACTTTCTGGATGAGTTCGAGAAAAAGTATGTGGATTAGGCTCACGTTGATAGGTTGAGAGACCAGTTTACTCATCTCGTGCAAGGGAACCGCACCATTTTTTAGTATGAACAAGAATTTCTACAGCTGAGCAGGTATGCACCAGAGCTTGTGGCCACCGAGAAGATGAGGTGCAAGAGATTCAGAAAAGGGTTAAGAAATGAGATACAAACCTATTTGACAGCTTCCCCACCCAAAGTATTTTCTGAGTTAACTGCTAGCGCAATGTCTCTTGAGCAAGTACAAGGTTTGACATATGGTTCTGCTAGTGGACAAGGAGGTCCTAGTGAGAGGACTCAGAATCTATCTAACAACTCACAGTCTCAATCGAGGAGGGACAAGAATCGATGGAATCAGGGAAGAGGAGCTTTTGAATTAGAGTGTGAGGTCAGACCGTAGGTCAGAGCCTGCCAGCTGTAGGAGGCCTACCTCATCCTCGTCTATGATAAGCCCAGATAGTTCTCATAGGAGTGCAGGCGCACCAGTTTGTAATCAGTGTGGGCATAGGCATCAAGGAGAGTGTTGGGGTGCAAACTGAGCTTGCTTTGAGTGTGGGTCCCAGGATCATCTTGTGAAGGATTACCCCACAGTTACCACAGTCGTTCCAGTTCAGGCACCGAGGATCTCTTATCCGGCTTAGAGGGGTCGAGGGTTCTCTAGGGGAGGGGCAAGTCAGGCGACCGGCCACTAGAGCAGAGGCACAGTTTAGTCCACGACAAGGGCACCGGTGAGGTAGTATGCAATGAGAGATCAGGAGGATTGCGAGCCCACCAATGTGATTGCAGGTACCTTCTCCTTGTTTTATGTTCCCATTGTTGCATTAGTGGATTTGGGGTCTACCCACTCCTACGTCCGTAGTGTTGGGGTATATCGGCTGAGGACCTAGAGATAGGAGTTCGTGTGTCTAGTCCATTAGGGATAGATATGTTGGTAGACACGGTGTACTGGAGGTGTCCTATCGAAGTTCAAGGTTTAATCTTCCTAGCGGATCTTATGGTTTTGCCGTTTTAAGGGTTTGACGCAATCCTAGGTATGGAATGGCTTGTGGAGCATGACGCTAGTTTGGGTTGTAGGACCAAGAGTTTGAAGCTCCGTGTGGCTAATGGATCTAAGTTAACGGTTAGAGGAGAGAGACACCCTTGCATCCTCAACATAGTCTCAGCTTTGGCAGCATAGAGGTTAATATCAAAAAGGTTGTGAGGCCTTTATGGCTCACGTGGTGGGTACAAAAGTCGAGAGTCTGTCCATCGAGAACATTAGGATAGTTTGTAAGTTCATGGATATCTTCCCGGAGGAGCTACTTAGATTACCATCGGATCGTGAGCTTATGTTTCGAATTGAAGTAATGCTCGGTACAACACCGGTGTCCATTCCACCTTACCAGATGGCACCAACCAAAATCAGGGAATTGAAGAAGCAAATTCAAGAATTGGTAGAGAGAGGTTTCATCCAGCCAAGCGTCTCTCCTTGGGGTGCTCTAGTGTTGTTCGTTAAGAAGAATGATGGGTCAATGAGAATGTGTATTGACTATCGGTAGTTAAATAAGGTGACGGTGAAGAATTGCTATCCTCTTCCCAGAATTGATGGTTTATTTGACCAGTTGAGGGGTGCCTGGGTTTTCTCGAAGATAGATTTGAGATTGGGGTACTATCAGTTGAAAGTGGTGGAAGAAGATGTCTAGAAGACCGCTTTCAGGACGCGGTATGGACACTATGAGTTCTTGGTGATGCCTTTTGGGCTCACCAATGCTCAGTAGCATTTATGGATTTGATGAACAGAATCTTTCAGCCTTATTTGGATCAGTTTGTGGTGGTTTTCATCGATGACATTCTGGTTTATTCGCGTTCAATTGAGGAGCACGACTACTACCTGCGAGTAGTTCTTCAGACTTTGAGAGACAGACACCTCTATACAAAGTTTAGTAAATGTGAGTTTTGGCTGTTTGAAGTGGCATTTTTGGGCTACATCGTGGCGGCGGACGGGATCCGCGTTGACCCTTAGAAGATTCAAGCAATAGTGGAGTGGAAACCACCTAGAAATATCTCAAAAGTCTGTAGTTTTCTTGGACTGGCAGGATATTATCGACGGTTTGTTAAGGGTTTTTCAATCTTAGCTGTCCCGTTGACCAAGTTGCTTCAGTAGGGAGTGCCATTTGTATGGAATCGGAAGAGACAATAGTGTTTTGAGCATTTGAAGGCCTACCTTACTGAGGCTCCGGTTTTGACGCAACCTAAGCTAGGAAAAGATTATATTGTGTTTAGCGATGCGTCCTTGAATGGACTTGGTTGTGTTCTTATGCAAGAGGGTAAAGTGGTTGCGTACGCCTCGAGGCAACTTAAACCTCATGAACAAAATTACCCATACCCATGATTTGGAGTTGGCCACAGTGATCTTTGCTTTGAAGATTTGGAGACACTATCTCTACGAAGAGAAGTGTTACATCTATATGGATCACAAGAGTTTAAATTATCTTCTCACCCATAAGGAGTTAAATTTGAGGCAGCGTCATTAGATTGAGCTGCTAAAGGATTATGACTGCTTTATTGAGTATCATTCGAGCAAAGCAAATGTCATAGCAGATGCCTTGAGTCATAAGTCGATGTCCGATTTGAGAGCCATGTTTGCCCGCTTGAGAATGACCAAGGATGGAGGGCTTTTTTAGCTGCGCTGGGTTGAGCCCACGTTAGTACAAGAGATAAGGAGGAGTCAGGTTACGGATGAAGATTTAGTGGCTCAAATTGAGGAAGTTCATAGAGGCGAGGCCTCGAACTTCAAAAAACTGAAAAATAGTGGGTACTTGTACTTCAAGGGTAGGTTGTGTGTTCCGACTTTATAAGATTTGAGGGGTCGCAATCTGCGAGAGGCACATCGTAGTCCTTTCACCGTGCATCTGGGAAGTAACAAGATGTATCAAGATCTTCGACCGTATTATTGGTGGCCATGTATGAAAAGGGATGTTTCTGAGTTTGTGACAAGATGCTTAGCTTGCCAACAAGTGAAGGTGGAACACCAATTTCTATCAGGGTTGTTTCAACCAATTAAGATTCTACAATGGAATTGGGTAATAGTGGATTTTGTTACGGGTTTGCCAATGACTCAAAGAAAGCATGATGTGATATGGGTAATAGTGGATCATTAGACCAAGTCTGCTCATTTCCTGCCTGTGCACATGGATTTCACACTGGAGTGGTTGGCTCAATTGTACATCAAGGAGATAGTGAGGTTTCATAGAGTGCCATGTTCGATCATATCGGATAGGGATCCGTGGTTCACAGCAAGGTTATGAAAGAAGATTCATAGTGCCTTAGACACCAAGCTGCACTTTAGTATAGCTTTTTATCCTCAGACTGATGGCCAGTTTGAACGGGTTATTCAGATTCTTGAAGACATGCTTAGGTGTTGTGTCGTAGATTTTGAAGGAAGTTGGGAAGAACAGCTACCACTGGTTGAGTTCCCATACAACAATAGTTACCAATCAAGCATCAAGATTGCCCCTTTTAAAGCCCTATATGGGCGTAGATGTAGAACACCCCTATGTTGGACCGAGCTTAATGAGAGGAGGATTGTGGGATCTGATTTGGTTAGGCAAACTGAAGAAAAGGTTTGCATCATCAAGGAAAGATTGCAAGCGGCCTTTGATCGACAAAAGGCCTACGCGGATAGGAAGTGAAAGCATATCGAGTATGAGGTTGGTGAAAAAGTGTCCTTAAAGGTATCACCATGGAAGGGGATAATTCATTTTGGATGGAAAGGCAAGTTGAGCCCACAGTATATTGGACCATACGAGGTGATTGAGAGGGTTGGGCCTGTAGCGTATCGGTTAGCCTTACCTCCGAAGTTAGCACGTATCCATGATGTCTTCCATGTATCTATGCCGAGACGCTATCGTTCTGATCCTTCGCATGTTTTATCCCTTGAGGAGGTGGAGATCGACACAGATTTGACATATGAAGAAGAGACAGTGAGAGTGCTTGATAGGGGAGTCAAAGAGCTTCGTAACAAGTGTATACCCCTCGTGAAGATGTTGTGGAAGAACCATGGGATTGAAGAGGCAACTTGGGAGGTTGAGGCCGAGATGAGGGAGCTCTACCCTCATATTTTTCCACCAGGTAAATTTTGAGGACAAAATTTTCTTTAAAAAGGGAAGAGTTGTAACGACCCGAGTTTTGGGACCTAAGTGTCGGGCTAACCCGAGTTATGGGCCTCGCGTTTGGGTTATGTTTTGGGGACTATTAGACCTAGGTGGGCTTGGTTTTGGTTTAGGCTTGAGTTATGGGGTTATAGGGAGGGGCTTTATGGTAATTTCATAATTAAAGGAAATATGAGAGGCTGAAGTAATGGGGGCTGCAAATTTTTGTAAGCCATTAGGTCATTTTGTCTCCAAAAAGCTTCTCCCATTCTCTTAATCTTCTCTCCAATAGGGTTAGAAGAAAAACATCATCTTTGCTAGTTTTGAGTTGAAATCTCGGATTGGTGTAAGAGGGAAAGTTGTTAGACATCCAAGGATCTACAATCCAAGGTAAGTTTTGCTTGAAATGGTGGAGAAGGGGTTTTAGTGGGGGGTTTTAGAGTGAGAATGGGAATGGTGTTTTTTATCCCATTTTTTGTTGTTGAACTGTCCTTTGAGCTTCTTTTAATCCCTCAACAATGTTGTAACTCGTTTACAACATCTTCTTGTAGTTACAGAAGTTGGAGAGCATTCAAAGGCTCAAGGGAAGAAGAAAGCTTGAGTTAGAATATTTGGTTATGGGCTTTACATTTGATGAATTTAGATATTTAGTTATGAGCTTTTGAACATGATTATATAGCTTAATCTCATTTTTAGAACTTTTTACTCTGTTAAAATTCAAACAAGTATACTCTAAATCCCATTTAGACATGCACGCCATAAACCCCAACAAAACGGCCGAAAAATAAGATTAAATCAAATTTTATGAGTTAGAATATTTGATTATGGGCTTTCGAATATGAGTATATAGATTAACCTCAATTTTAGAACTTTTTACTCAGTTAAAAGTACAACGGGTCCACTATAAAACCTATTTAGGCATGCGCGCCTTAAACCCAACAAAACGACCACAAAATAAGATTAGATCAAATTTTATAAGTTAAAATATTTTATTATTGGCATTTGGATATGATTATATATCTTAATCTCAATTTTAGAACTTTTTACTCGGTTAAAATTCCAGCGGGTCCACTATAAAGCCCATTTAGACATGCACGCCTTAAACCCCAACAAAACGGCCGAAAAATAAGATAAAATCACATTTTATGACTTAAAATATTGAGTTATGAGCTTTTGAATATGATTATATAGCTCAACTTCATTTTTATAAATTTTTACATGGTTAAAATTCCAACGGGTCCACTATAAAGCCCATTTAGACATGCACGCCTTAAACACAACAAAACAGCCACAAAATAAGATTAAATCAAACTTTATGAGTTAAAATATTTAGTTATGGGTTTTTGAATATGATTATATAGCTTAACCTCATTTTCAAAAATTTTTACTTGATTAAAATTCCAACGGGTCCATTGTAAAGCCCATTTAGACATGCACGCCTTAAACCCCAACAAAGGGAGCGAAAAATTAGATTAAATCACATTTTATGACTTAAGATATTTATTTATGGGATTTTATACATGATTATATAGCTTAACCCCATTTTCAAAAGTTTTTACTTGGTTAAAATTCGAACATGTCCACTATAAAGCCCATTTAGACATGCACGCCTTAAACCCCAACAAAATGGCCGAAAAATAAGATTAAATCACATTTTATGACTTAAAATATTTAGTTATGGGCTGTTGAACATGATTATATAGCTTAACCTCATTTTCAGAACTTTTTTGTGACACCCTCAAATTGGGCCTAGACGTGGACCGGATCTAGTAAGTGATTCTAAAGAATCGGTTTAGGCAATTCGAATAGTTTCAGGAATTAAATCTTATAAAATTGATTTTTGGTAAAATAAATTATGGAAAATTGCTAGAAATTACTTAATTAATATTTTAAGTAATTTGGTAAAACCAATTTGAAGTAATTAAATCTGATTTTGGTGCATTTTGGTCTAGTGACTAAAATGAAAAAAATTCAAAATTGTTTTTGGTGACTAAATCATAAAAGGGTCAAAACTTAGAATCTTTAAGGAGGTATTTGACCAATATTTTTCATCAGATTTCTCTCTTAATTTAGGTTATTTCTAAGGTGTTTTTAAATAGTTTTATAATTAAATAATGAAGGATTTATTAAAACAATTTTTAATTTGTGAAATCACTTTCTTACATAACTACTTTTCATCCAACCTTTTTCTCTCAACTTTCTCAGCAACCAAACTAAGATTTCCACTCTAAAATTCCCAGGAAACAATCTCCATTGTTTTTCTTTCAGTTTTCTAATTGTTTTCTTCAATTCTTATTGCAAAATCTCATTGGATTTTCATCAAGCTTTGCCAGCTAAGGGAGAAATAAGCAATTAGAGGTGATTTTCATTTCTCTCCTCTAATTAAAGGTTTTTTATTGAAATTTCCAAGTTCTTGATCCTCTGTTATTGATTTATATTAAGGAATTATGATTTTAACATGGATTTAATGGTTAAATTGAGTTTTATTTAGAAAAATGTTGAAAATCGATTCAGATCTTTTTGGTGATGAATTAATTGATTTCGATCTCTATTTGGATGAGTTTTAATATTGAAAGAAGTGATTAATCAATGTAATCCCGAAACTATGTGAATTGTTAGTTTTCTAGGTTGTTTATAGTTGGTTTTTGGTGTGATCTTGTTGGTATAGAGATGCTGGAGGTATAATGACGTGATTAAGATGTTTTTGGATGTTAATTGATGTTGATGTGGTGTTATAATCTTTAGGTTTTGGCTGGGTTTTATTTAGATAAGGTTTGGTGATGTTTTTGATATATTTAGAGAGGTGTTTGATGGATTCTTGTGAGGCAATGTTGTGTTTGTTGGTTGCTGGAGGTTTGGGATGCAGAGATGTGTTTTAATCCTCTACTTTTGGTTGGGTAAAGCAGGGGAGTAGAATCATTTGGCTTTTGGTGAAGGCACGAAAGCTTCAAAATCTTGATTCGCACATCGACAAGTAAGCGTTGGATTGTTGGTGAGTGGAAAGTGTTTTGTAACCCCCTCGACCCATCCTAGTTGCAAGACCGAATCAAGCGAGCTACATTCGGTTCACTAAAGTAAACAGAGAAGAAAAACTTGGAAAACGCAACCATCTTTTTATTTTATTTTATCTAGGGGCATAATTATTAACCTACATATACATACTGTTCATAGGTGTAAACTCAACTCAATCGGACATCAAATTGATATCCAATTGATCACATTTGCAAGATACGGGCCAAAACGTAATTCTGCAAATCTATAAGGGCCAATTGATCACTAGTCATGTTACAAGCGCACATGCCAAATTCCAACTTAAAACGATCATCCGAACCCATCCAATCGCATATATAACACCCATGGACCAAAATGTAAATTCCACTATTTCAAAGGGCCAATTTTGTAATTAATATTACCAATCCTCAATTAAACCAAATACATGCATACTGGTGAAATTTCAAGTCAAAAAGATCATTCAAACTCATTTAATTGAAAGTATATCAATCAGGGACTGAAACGGGGGAAAACAAAACCTTAAAATATACTTTTAACTAACTTAACCACTGACCGTATTGATACGCCTGAGCATTCTCAAAAACTTTAGATTCTAGAAGCTCAAAACCATATCGATACGCCTCCTCGAGTATCGATAAACTATGCTTAAAACTGAAGACCCGTATCAATACACTCCCCCGTGTACCGATACGCTAAGCCTGAGATGTGCTTACCCGTATCGATACGAGCACCCGTGTACCAATACGTTGTGCCTGGAAATACTTACCTGTATCAATACGGGCACACGCGCATCGATACGCCCTAACCTAAAATGCCAAAATTTGCTGATTTTAACCTTATTTTGGGATTCTAACACTTAGGCATGCTTCTAGCATTCAAGTAACATCCTAATAGATCATTTACCATCAACTACCATATATCAATCATCAAGTAATGATCAACATGCTTCAAAGGTAACTATAGGCATGCTTCCTAATTCTCAAGCAACCAAACATGAACCATATGCAAAAGAACTAACAAACCAAGCTTATCACAAGATTAAAGCCACAATATAAACTTGCTCAAACAGAGAGGTAGTCACTCAAACCCTCCCAACAACATTTAAGCCACATTTCCTTTATTACTACTTAAAACCCAAACATACTTCGGTAAATCAAGTCTTGAGAATTCCCTCCTTGCTTGCTAGGCCACTTGCTCTTAATCAATCTGCATTGATGATAAAAGAGAGCGTAAGCAATTATTGCTTAGTGAGGAGCGCTCAAATACAAAACATCATCCAATGCAATTTTAAAACCATTTCGACCATCATGCCATTCTTTCAAAACATGCACTTACACTTTACAAAATCAGCATATTAAACCATATGCAACATGTATCATGGATCCCACAACATAATCCCATATGCATTTCCTTCTACTCAAGCCTTCCCATCCATAACATCCCATATGCAAAGCTTAAGGAGTAAAACTTGTATAAACACCATATCCAAACCAATCCATCAACATGATACAATTAAGACATTATATTGGTTTTCAAGTGATCCATCACCATATACATATTTCCCATAAATCATCATTAACATCGGATACACGGATTTCCCAAGAGATATCGCAATCTCTTTTAGCCCAATGGCATAGAGTTGTGCAACACATGCACCACCTCTACACTACCAAGGCTAATCCTCAAACTTGGAGTATCCACACTCGACGCATCAACCTCTACAATCCATGGCTGGAGTAAAAGCCATCTAAGTGTTACCTCAACAACATTGGGGTTCACATGATCGGAGTAAGTACCTCTCGTACTACCTATACAACCACATGCGACTTATTATAGTGCACTTTAAATCCTATGGCCGGCCAATTATATCCGATAACATTTCCATAACATTTTCAATTCATCACTTGCCAATATAATCCACTTTTATAAACATACATCACTGTTTTCATATGCATTATTCAAAACATTTCGTCGAGCTTTAAACCTTACATAAGCCATGTTCATAAACATTCTTTAAAATCATGCATTACTTTTCAAATGCATCTAACTTCATTTCCTATCAATTCCCAGCATTAAACCATGCTCATTTCATGCATAAAATAGAAGGTAAACAATCATTCAACAAGTGCATTGATAAATCATTTACCAACCGAAATTGAGAGAAAAATCCACTTTACTTACTTCCGAGTCTTAGACTAGCGTATCAAGCCTAGTCTAGACTCTCATTAAACATTTTCCAATCTTTGAAAAGTCATTCTTATCCGTTTCACTCACCGATAAAGCAACGCCTTCCTTGCTGATGTCAAATTAAGCTTCTGGCAACTCCTCAACACCAAGATTTGCTTCCGAACTATTTTCCCTGTTTCAAACACATCATAACAGAGGATCCAATGCATTATAATGCATCCAAACTCACAGCAAACAACAATTAACACTATCCAACTATAATTCCCCACAACACCACATCTTAAAAACCGAAAACATCATCGATTCATCTATAAACTCAACACAGCCATTAACTACGAATCTCAATCTTCAAATAACACCAAATAACATCAAATCGACAACTCAACCTAACCTCCTACCTCCAGCAACAATAATCAACCACAACACCTCAAAATTTCTTAACTATCAACCTAACAAATTAAAGATTCACTAGATTTCGGGATTCTATCGTCAAAACTCACTTCATTAACATTTTGAACATCAAAAAGTTACAAACCAATCCTTAACTCAGCAAAAATATATCACTACGAATTTCTTCCATTTTCATCATAAATCATTAATTAAACCATAAATCCGAGTTTAATTAGTTAAAACCCAACAAAAATCATATAAAATGGATCAAGAACTTAGGAATTTCAATAAAGAACCTTTCATTAGAGGAGAAGAACGAATCCTTACCTCCAATGCTGATTCCTCCCTTTAATTGCTTGATAAACCATGAAAATCAAGCTAGAAACAATAAGTATTTGATGTAAAATCTTTAGGAAATCAATTAGAAATCAAAACTCTATGAAATCCTAATTGTTACCTAAAGAAATTGAAGTTGGAAATGTGTTTGGCATGAGAGAATTTGAGAGAAAAGAAGTTACAAAGTTAGTTATGTGAAATTCTTTTTAAAAGCTTAATTGTGTTTAATTAATTCTCTCCCCTATTTATACCTCATAAAAACTTAGTTAAAATAGTTAATTAAAGGGAGAAATCTAATGAAACCCTTTTTGGATTATTAGCTCCTTAAAGATTCAAAGTTTTGATCCATTTTCAAAACAGTAACTAAAAATAGTTTTGCAAACTTTGCATTTTGGTCACTAACTCTAAATGTCCCATTTTCGAATTTCATTTTCCAAAATTGTCTTCATCAAAATCATTTATATAATTAATAAAGATTTTAAACTATTTTCCATATTTTTTCCTTCATAAAAAATATTTAATCTAATTTAAATCCCGAATCTAACTTGAATAGCTAATCCCGGTCCACTGAACTGACTAAACCGTCCCAAAACTCCTAGGCCCAAAATCGGGGCGTTACAACTCTCTCCCTCTTAAGATAGTTCGTCCTCGAAATTTACCTGGAGGAAAAAGATGTGAAAATTTCTCTTTCATGTCTGACTTACTCTCCCACGTGGCCTCCTCAACTCCTCGATGCCGCTACAACACCTTGAGAAGCTCTATCATCTTCCCTCGTAGAACTTTATTGCTGGTATCAAGGATCTCTACATGTTCCTCATCATAGGACAAATCTGACCTCAACTCAAAATCCCCCACTGGCATAACATGCGATGGATCAGATCGATACCTCCCCAACATCGAAACATGGAACACATTATTAATCTTTTCCAACTCGGGAGGCAACCTCAACCGATATGCCACAGGACCAACACGATCCAAAATCTCGTAAGGCCCAATAAACCTCAGACTCAACTTTCCTTTAAGCCTAAATCGCATCACCTTCTTCCAAGGTGAAACCATCAAAAAACACTTTGTCACCAATAGCATACTCCAATTCCCTACACTTCAAATCTTGGTAGGATTTCTATCGATCGGATGCCGCTTTCAAGCGATCATACACCAGCTTCACTTTCTCATTAGTGTCCTTCAACACATGGGGCATAGAAATATACTTCTCCCTAACCTCAGCCCAACACAGAGGCGTACGACACCTCCTACCATATAAGGCCTCATATGGAGCCATTTGAATACTCGCATGATAGTTATTATTGTAAGCAAATGTTTCTTGGAATTCAATAATGCAACACCTCAACATATCCTCCAAGATCTGAATCACATGCTTTGACTATTTGTAAGACCCCTTTCCTGTATCCATCATTGAATACGAGACACAAATATCACAAAACATTTGTAAAACCATCTATATTTATAATTCGGTAATAATTTGTTTCTTTAAAAAAATATTACAATTTTGTCTTTTTTTACAAATCTAATTAATCGCATAAAGTTTAAACTTTATATTTTTGTCTTCAAGTCAGGTTTAATTTCAGGCAGCAACTTATCAATTTAATTCGACTTTATATAATTAGTGAAACTGCCTAAAAACTGCCTGATTTAAAATTCATCCAGATTCTAAATAAATTACAAATTCTATCAGAGCAGGCATAACATTTTAATATACATGCCAACTAGTAAATATCAAATAGTGTCAAAAAAATATCTTACTGATACTGATGTACATGTTATTGATTGATGATGTCCGTTTATGCTTCTTACTCTAACCATTTCTTCTTCCCTATATATGAAATAGTCACACGCTAAGAAATTACTTAGGGAGGCAATAATTCATAGTCAAATGCAATTTGACATAATTATCAATGTAAATAAATAATAATGCATATGATCATTGTACCATGTCATGCTCGTTAACATAAATAAATATGTAACAACATATATGAATATCAAAGTAAAAAGCTTAGATCTTACCAATTACCGTTGTCATTTCCATCCGTAAGCTTTCAATGCTTACCAATACCTTTTTCATTTCTATCTGCAAGCTTTCAAGCTTAGCATTTTGTTTCTTTGATTCATTCCAATTTACTTAGCCCAAGGTATTGAATTAAGAGATTTTATGTACATGAGTCATCCCCCTTGTACTTACTTGAGTATAGTGTATTATTGCGCTCTACCGGGAGTGCTTAGCACTATAGTGCTTCGGTATACTTATCGGAGTATACCATTAATGAAATTTGCACTTTACCTGAAGTGCTTAGAATATTTATACAGCTGTTTATGACTCTATGGATATTCAACTATACCTTCGAATCTCTATATTATACATTGGGCTTTATATCATCAATCTATTTCATCAATGGCAACATATATCAATATATATCAACATTGGGTAGTTCATACCCGAAATAGCATTTCAATTTCATCAATGTAAGTAATCAAATGATCAATGCATTTTATTTCTCAAATCTTGACATATTCATATTATATCAATCATATATTTAATGACGCAATTATCAAAGTAATATGATATGCAGACAATTGCACTCACCTAGGCCATTTATTTGTATGCCTCACTAAGTCCTCTTTAAACTTTTTCTTCATTACACCTCGAACCTCTCTCGATTCGAACATGAACTTCATAAATCAAATAAATGAAATATTTGTTAGATCCCAATCTAACAATATCTTAGACATATTGTCCAATATAATCATTCGAATATAAAAATTTACAAACATTTTCCATTCTTCCTTGTATTGTTCAAAAACTCATTATGGTCCTTAGTGACCAATTTGAACTTCCATTAACCTTTTCAAGCCTACTAATCAACCTTAGATACAAAGTGTATCAATTCTCATTTTCTGGCAGTTTGCAGTACCTTCAAAGAAATATTTCTATAAAATAATCTATAACTCGGAATGGGACTCCATTTGTTCTGAAAAAACTATATTCAATAAGCTTTTTACCCATATAAATTAATATTCCAAATTCATCTTGTACGATTTATGGCGAATTTTCAAAGTCAGTTACAGTGCTGAAATTCGGAACAGACTAGTGTTCTATTTTCTGACCTTTCGTCACTTAAAAATTCATATCTTTTGACTCGGAACTCGAAATCGGTTTCCGTTTGTTGGAAACGAAATTAGACGAACAAATATTTACATCGGTATAAAATTCACCATCTAACCATTTTTGTAGAATTTATGGTGAATTTTCAAAGTTACTGCCATAAACTAGTTTTTCTACACAGCTTCCATAAACAACTTCAACTTTTATACTAACTTCTCCTTATTTCTCTACTTTTCAATTTAGTCAAATTACTATCTTTAAACCATCATCTTATGACCTTCTTCATCAAATAATTATTCATAATAATTCTCCATAATTTTCCTTCTTTACCGAAATAGTCACTAAAATGCAAAGATAAGGGTTCAAGCTTCTTAACTTTGCAAATTAGTCCTCAATTCAACATTACTACCTTAATTCCATCATTACAACTAAAAATCAGATTTAGCCCCCATACAGAACTTCAATTTCGATTTGGTCACTTAACTTTGACAAATTGTCAAAATGGTCACTAATTCAATTCAACATCAATTTAGCATTCTAACTTCATTTTCTTGTCTCTAACATCATTAATAACATAAGTACACTCCAACTTCTAAAAATTTAGATTTGGTCCTTCAACTTTTCAATTTGCCAAAATTGTCCCTACACAATTTAACTTAGGGTTTTGCTTCCAAACAACAATTCAAGCTTACTGATCATTAATTCATCATACAACCCTAAATTAAACTTGTATCCATAAAAATGAATTTTTTAATTTAATTCTTTATAAAATATGACAAATGGCCTAAATTAAAGGAATAGAAAAGTCAAGAATTTTCTTCATAATCATCCTCTTGTTCGAAACCCTCCAAGGTAAGAGAAAAAAATTTATTTGGATTTTGGATGAAAGCATAAAACATGGAATTAATCTACATGAAATTCTCTATCTTTTGGTACCATTTATTCATGTTTTGCTTGCTTGAAACCTTAGTTTTATGATTATGATGGATGAAGGGGATGCTTAATTTGGATGATATAAGATTAGATTTTGATGAATTTGTTGTTGTAGAATCATATCCAAGCTTGTATTATGATTGAAACTACTTGAAAGTAGCTAAATCCGAATTTGGTTAAAGTTAGGGTTTTGCTTGACATACTAACAAGTAAAAGCCAAATATCAAGTACCTTCTGGATTGATTCAGCCTATTTCTATTCCCCAATGGAAGTAAGAATGGGTGACAATGGAATTTATAATAGGATTACCAGTAACAATAGTTATTAGACAAATATTAAGATGACACCATTTGAAATACTGTATGGAAGAATATGCCGAACTCTTCATTATTGGTTTGAGCTACAGGATCAAAATGTTTGGTATAACCCAAAAGTTGGAGGGTTGATTTGACATGAGAAATAGAGTATAAATTAATAATTATTTAATATAATCTCAAGGCTGTTGCGGATCGACAAAAAGGCTTATGTAGACAAGAAGAGATGTTAAGTACGAAGTTGAGGACAAAGTGTTTTTAAGGTTTCACCTTGGAAGAAGGTGTTACATTTTAGTCAAAAAGGAAAGCTTAGTCCCATAATTATTGGGCCATGCGAGATTCTGAAAGGAGTTGAACTAGTGGTTTTTCAACTGGCGTTACTTCTAGATATGAGTAACGATCAGTGAAAATCTTGGCATATAAAGTCAAAGAGTTAAGGAACAAGAAAATTCCACTAGTTAAAGTCCTTTGGAGAAATCATAAAGTGGAAGAAGTCACATGGGAAACTGAAAGAAAAATGCAGGAGTAATACCTGAAATTGTTTGAAACATGTAAACATTGAAAATTCGAGGAAGGATGACTTGTATAGGTCAAAAAGGGAAAAACTTGGTTCCAAAACTGTTATACCTCAAAGAATCGTGAAAGAGTTGGACCTAGAGTATATTAATGGGTCTTATCTCTAGAAGTGGGCAAAAGTCTATAGTATATGTACTTATGTTTTGGGGGCATTGATTGAATTATTTACATGTCATCACTCCTGAATAAATTGAGATGTAATTAGATTTGATACATGAAGAGGGGTTAGTAGAAATATTGGTTTATGGAATTAAAGAATTAGGGAATAAGAAATTTCATTGATTGAAGTTTCGAGGAAAAATCACAAGGTCGAAGAAGCCAATTGGGAGGCTGAGAAGAAAATAGGGAAGTAATATCCGTAAATGTTTAGAACAGGTACACATTGAAAATTCTAGGACGAATTTTCTTAAGGAGGAGGAATTGTAATATCCCAAATTTTGGCCAGTGACCGAAATGTAAATTTTAATAGTTTTGGGGTTAAAAGTATAAACTTTGGAAAAGTTTGGGGATTAAAGTGTAAATTTCCCCAATAAGTGATTTTATTCAGCATAAGGGTAAATCTGATCGAAATAAGAACCTTGATATCAGTTTTGAGAATTAAGATACAGTAGAAGGTATCCAATTTGGATCGAATAAAATTATTAAGCGTGCTTAGGCCAAGGAAATCTAGGATGGTGACCTCCGGGAAGGTCCCATAAAAGTATTTCTAATCGATATTTTGGACTCAGTAAAAGTAAAGAATATTCGAATGGATTATCGATAAAGGATTTCTAAGAGAAATTTTATTCTATGGAGATTTTCGATAATTATCGGAATAGTAGATTAGTTAGGAAAATTCAGTCTAAGTTCTGGGAAATGAAGTTTTTATGAGATAATAGAGTTTATTTCCCGAATATGGAAATATGGAAATTTTGGAATAAATCTGATAGTTCGGAAAAGGTAAAATCGCAGTAGAAGTATTTTACGAATATCGGGAGATCGGATCGAATCAAAATTTTAGAGGTTGTTCCATAAGCCATGGAAAAGTTATAAAATAATATTTAAGGAATAGTGATCGGTTGGTAATGAACTATTTTAGTTGGATTGTAATGGAATGGCATTTTTGAACTAAACTAGTAAATAAAAATTAGTTAGATGGCAAATTGGTCATTTAGCCCCAATGGCATTTTTGAAATATTTAAAAAGTTACAAGGGCATTTTTGGAAGAAGGAAATGGAAGATTTAATCTTGGCCCTTGATTGATGATAAGATCAATCTCAACCATTGGATTAAAAGGGCATTTTGGTAATTTCACTATTTAAATGAATTTAAAATTCATTTATGTTTACAAGTGGCATAATTGTAGAGAATTAAAAAAAAAGTGGCAAAAGATGAAGACTTCTTCATCTTCTACCATTCAAAAATATGAGAAAGAAATGGGAGAAATTTTCCAAGCTCGATTCAAGCCTCGAAACTCGATTTTCAGGTAATCTCCTCAACTACAAAATTGTTCTACTCATCAAGCTCTATATTTGGTGTAAATAATTCATGGAAAACTTTCTTGATTGATGAGAATTTTGTATGAGAATAAATTAAGGTTTATTGACTAAATTGGGGTTTTGAGATTTTATGATTTCATGTTGAAATTCAAGTAGAAATCAAGCTTTTGTGATGTTAAAATCATGTTATTGAGTTGAGATTTAAACTCTACATGTTTTGATTATTGTGAATATGATTAGGGTTTATGGATTCAAGTTTTATTTAGGGTTTATGATGTTGAATTAATGATCTAGTAAGCTTGAATTGTTATTTGGGAGCAAAACCCTAAAGTTATTATATAGTGACCATTTCAAAAATTCTCAAAGTTAGAAGACTAATCTGATTTTTTATAATTTTGAAGTGTATTTATGTTATTAATGATGTTGGAGATGTGAAATTGATGTTAGAATGCTAAACCGATGTTGAAATGAATTAGTGACCATTTTGACAATAAGTGACCATTTCGGCAAGGGAGTTTTGGATGAGGATTAAATCTGAATTTTAGTTGAAATAATAGAATTAAGGTAGTAATGTTTAATAGAGGACTAATTTACAAAGTTAAGAAGCTTAAATCTTTATCTTTGTATTTTAGTGACTATTTAGGTAAAGGAGGAAAATTAAGGGAAATATTTTAGAATAATTATTTGATGAAGATGGTGATAAGTTGGTGGTTTAAAGCAAGTAATTGGACTAAATTGAAAAGTAGAGAAGTAAGGAGAAGTTAGTATAAAGTTTGGAGTTATTTATGGAAGTAATGTAGAAAACTGGATTATGGCAGTAAGTTCGAAAATTCACCATAAATTCTACATAAATGGTTAGATGGTGAATTTTATACCGATGTAAAGATTTGTACGTCTACTTTCGTTTCCAACAAACGGAAACTGATTTCGAGTTCCGAGTCCAAAGATATGAATTTTTAAGTGACGAAAGGTCAGAGAACAGATCACTAGTCTGTTCTGAATTCCAGCATTGTAATTGACTTTGAAAATTCGCCATAAATCGTACAAGTTGAATTTGGGCTATTAATTTATACGGGTGAAAATCTTGTCGAATCTATTTTGTTTCAGAACAAACGGAGTAAAATTCCGAGTGGTAGATTATTTTATAGAAATATTTCTTTGAAGGCAGTGCAAACTGCAGAAAATGAGAATTGATACACTTTGTATCTAAGGTTAATTAGTAAGCTTGAAAGGGGTTAATGGAAGTTCAAACTGGTCATTAAGGACCATAATGATTTTTGAACAATACAAGGAAGAAAGGAAGACATTTGGAAATTTTGTATTTGAATGAATATATTGGACAATATGTCTAAGATATTGTTAGATCGGAATCTAACAAATATTTTATTTATGTGATTTATGGAGTTAAGCTCGAATCAAGGCAGGTTCGAGGTACTATAAAGGAAAGGATCGAGTAGAATTTAGTGAGGCATACTAATACATGGCCCAGGTGAGTGCATTTCTATATGTTTGCATTATGTTGAAAAAGGGAAGACTTGAGATAAGTCGACCCTAATTTAAAATTTACATTCCATTTCTTCATAATAAATGATATGATGCATGATTCAACATGGCAAGCTTGACGGAGTACAAGGTACGTACTACTATATGCATAAATAATGATGAATCATGTTCACATACGAAAATGACAAGATTAAAATGAAACAAGATACATCTTGGGGATCTAAGCCCATAGTGCAAAATAAACTAACGAGGTGTTTATATAAGGAGCAAAGAATGTCCTCTCGATTACGTACTCTACATGGCACTACGGTGCAGATAGGCTACGGGGTTTCCATGGGCCTCTAGCCAGACCCGATGATAATAATAACAAGATATTACATGATATGTTACATGATACATGAAAAAAATGTTACGTGATTTCATGATACATGAAAAAGAAGTTACATGTTACATGATAGAGAAGTACATGACATACAAGATAAAAATGTTATTGATATATGATAGAAATGTTACATGATACATGATATAATACATGATATGCAAATGATTGCATAATGAAAGCATGACCATGATAGAGTACATGATATGTAAATGATTACATGGTGAAAGCATGTCCATGATAGAGAATATATTATAAAATAATAACATGATTTATATGATAGTTATGATACATGACATATGTACATTGTGATATACTTGCCATGTTATAGAGAAAACGAAATGCACTTTTATATATGACATATTGTATTACATTATTTCATGTTTTTAAAATAAATAAGTTTAACTGCGTCACTAAGTTCGTACTTAGTGTGTGTCTTATGTCACACATAGGTTTCCTGGAAATCGTCTATCGAGGAGGAGCAGAAACTTGGGAAAAATCAAGTTACTACAATAAGTTCAATAAGTACGTCTTTACCACAATTTGATAGACTAGTGGGCATGTAAGTATTTTAAATTTAAACTGTCTACAACATAAGTTTACAACGTAATTATATGCTTTTATGGATGAATAAGTTTAGAAATACGAATTGTTAACAATAGCAAAATCTTTGGTATGGTTAAAATGTTGTTTAGCCCTAATCGCGTAAAAAATTTAAAATCAAGAAAGGGTCTAGGCAGCTTACGTAGTTTTCACTCTGAATTATCTTGTTTTTTTTATTTTAATAATTTAATTATAAATTTTTTAAACCAATTCAGGGTCAAAACTAGCTGCACCTAGACGACATAGTTTTAAATTTAAAACCGAGAAAGGGTTAAACTACAAATTAAATTTTGGTATAAAAAAATTTTTAAGTCAAGATTTCTTCCAATGATTTTGTAACATCTTTAATGTATATTCGGTCTACGAGTATATGTTAAGGGTGTTACAAGGTGTCAAGGAATTGAGCCAAGCCTTAGCTCTATCTCTCAAGGAAAAAGTGAATAACTTCAGCTTCACGGTGTCTTTAGGTACTCCATTTTGTTGAAATAACTGGAAAATCTCCATGAACTGCTTTAGATGCTGCCTAGGATCTCCAGTATGTGCTCCATCAAACTGACTTACATTAAAAAAAGTTTGAATCATTACCAGCTTAAGTTTAAAATTGACAGCATTTACCTCTGTGCCAATAAGTCCTGGCATCAAATTGTCAATGGTTGGTGCTGAATGTTCTCTAATAGGTCTCTCTTCATAAACAACTGGAAAACAGGTGGTGGTGGTATCCCATTTTTAAGTGGATTTCCTTCATTGTTCACCACACAATTCCCTCTATTACCTTGATTCATCTCTCGAAATCATCTTTTTAACCTCCGCAAGGTTTTCTCAATTTCAAGATCGTATGGCCACTCTTCCACCATAGTGTGGCTTCTAGTCATACACCAATAAAAACAAAAAAAAAATAAACATAAGAGTAAAAGAAAGACAAGTAAAAATTTAAAAACAATCAATTCTATTGCAATACCCGACAATGATGCCAAAAACTTGTAGACTCTCTAGGTGAAATGCTGGCAAAAGGCGACAGAAGATATGTATTGGAAAAGAATAAAACATTGCCAAGATGAGTCTTTTCCATGCAAGTATACACGTTCTGCAAGTAATACAGTAGTTAAGCTGAGTATCGATCCCACAGAGATTGACTTGGAATTCAATTGCTTTGATTGTTACTGGTCTTGAGAAAAAGTTGATTTGTTTTGAAGTTGGTGTTGGAAATAATTGAAAATAACAGAAATAAAAGTAAAGTAAAGATGTTGGCAAGGAATGTGCTTTAATGAATGATGAGCATTGGCAGTGAATGCCTGGTTTTCACGCTATTCATGTCGTGCAAGCCTTTAATAACAACCGGTCTTGGCATTGTTTGCCGAGCAGACTCAAAATTAGCAAAGCCTCTCTCGATGGTCATTGTCCTAAATTGAACATGTAAAAACCCCCATATCTCTATAGTTCTTGCTTTTAAATAAATCAATTTGATTAAGATCCAATCTATACTCCTAATGGGTAGATTTCACTCTCGAAGTAAGTTTATCTACTTGAACGACTTCTCTTGAAGCTTCTCTCCTTAGTATTCAAGATCTTAATCGTTGCCACCACATGTCTGTTAAGGTATTGAGGAGCAATAGGCCAACAGTGCCAGCTCTCGCTTGGCATAGTATTTAGAAAATATTAAAGTATGTCGAATAGATAAAACATTGCCAAGGTAGATTTATTATCACAAACTAAAACATAAATTAGCGTTCTACGCAAACATCCCAACCAACTACTAAATTAGTTCATGGTGAGGGACTTAACCAAAAAACCATAAACGTTTTCAAAATACATCGTCATCAAAAGAAAGGTAAAAACAACTAGAGAGAGAATAGGCGAGAAAGGGTCTCTCTATGCAGCCCTTCAAGATCCAGGATCTCGACCAAGCTGGTCGAACCACCCTTCCTAGGTGCAGACGGTAATCAATCGTCTTGCACTCCAACTCCTCACTCGAGCACTCATGATCAAATCCTCTAAAAAGTCTCCTAGAAGGCTTGATTGGTTGGTGTTTAAATAGGCATGCAATGAAGGGATAGGATAAGCTCTTCAAATTTCGAATTTCAACTGCCTAATGGGATAAGGGATAATCTTCTTATCCAGGTTTGAATGAGAGCTTATCAGGCTAGGGCTGGCATCATACTGTTGATGCTGCCTTGGCATCCAAGCTTGGTATGAATCTGCCAACCAGTCTTGGCACCATCTTATCCGCTATTTTTTGGAGATTGATCCAATTGCTATCTTTTCGGGGCCTGATCTTATCCTATTTTTTGGGGGTCCAACAGCTTCTTGGCATGGCATCAAGTTCACTTCTCTGCCAACCGGTGCTTGGCATTGTCTGGTCCATCTATGCCAATAGCACTGAGCATTCTCTCTGGCATTCCTTTCTGTGTTGCTTTTCTGGGCCGAATATTATGCCAAACCTGTAAAATTGCCAACAAAACAACCCTTCACACTGGCATAGATAAAATTCTAAACTCCTTATGCTAATGCATGATTTTAACATCCTAATGCAACTAATGTTCCTAAAAACAAGCAAAAGCATTATAAGATTGGCATTAAAAGCAATACTTTTGGAGAAGTAACAGCTGTAAAGCCCATTTAGACATGCACACCTTAAACCCCAACAAAATGATCAAAATATGATTAAATCACATTTTATGACTTAAAATATTTATTTATGGGCTTCTGAACATGATTATATAGCTTAACCTCTTTTTCAAAACTTTTTACTCGGTTAAAATTCTAATGGGTCCATTGTAAAGCCTATTTAGACATTCACGCCCTAAACAAAACAAAACGGCCACAAAATAAGATTAAATCAAATTTTATGAGTTAAAATATTTGATTATGGGCTTTTGAATATGATTTTATACCTTAACCTCAATTTTAAAATTTATTACATAGTTAAAATTTCAACGTGTCTACTATAAAGCCCATTTAGACATGCACGCTTTAAACCCAATAAAATGGCCAAAAAATACGATTAAATCAAATTTTATGAGTTAAAATATTTGATTATGGGCTTTTGAATATGATTATATAGCTTAAACTAAATTTTATAACTTTTTACTCGGTTAAAATTCCAATGGGTCCACCATAAAGCCCACTTAGACATGCACGCCTTAAACCCTAACAAAATGGCCACAAAATAAGATTAAATCATATTTTATAAATTAAAATATTTATTTATGGTCTTTTGAACATGATTATATAGCTTAATCTCATTTTCAAAAATTTTTACTCGGTTAAAATTCCAACGGGTCCACTGTAAAAACCATTTAGGCATGTACGCCTTAAACCCAACAAAACGACCACAAAATAAGATTAAATAAAATTTTATGAGTTAAAATATTTGATTAGGGGCTTTTGATTATGATTATATAGCTTAACCTCACTTTTAGAACTATTAACTCCGTTAAAATTCCAACGGGTTCAATGTAAAGCCCATTTAGACATGCATGCCTTAAAACCCACAAAATGGCCGCAAAATATGATTTAATGAAATTTTACGAATTAAAATATTTAGTTATACTCTTTTGAACATGATTATATAGCTTAAACTCATTTTCAAAACTTTTTACTTTGTTAAAATTCCAACGGGTCTTCTATAATGCCCATTCAGACATACACATCTTAAACACCAACAAAACGACTGGAAAATAAGATTAAATCACATTTTATGAGTTAAAATATTTATTTATGGTCTGTTTAACATGATTATAGAGCTTAAACTCATATTCAAAACTTTTTACTCGGTTTAAATTCTAACAGGTCCACTATAAATCTCATTTGGACATGCACGTCTTGAACAACAACAATACGGGCGAAAAATAAGATTAAATCACATTTTATGAATTAAAATATTTACTTAAGGGTTTTTGAACATCATTATATAGCTTAACCTCATTTTTTGAAATTTCTACTCGGTTAAAATTCCAACGGGTCCACTATAATGCCCATTTAGACATGCATGCCTTAAACCCCAACAAAACGGCAAAAAATAATATTAAATCACATTTTATGACTCAAAATATCTATTTAAGGGCTTTTGAACATGATTATATAGCTTAACCTCATTTCCATAACTTTTTACTCGGTTAAAATTCCAACAGGTCTACTATAATGCCCATTTAGACATGCACGCCTTAAACACAAACAAAACAACCGAAAAATAAAATTAAATAGCATTTTATGAATTAAAATATTTAGTTATGGGCTTTTGAACATGATTATATAGCTTAAACTCATTTTCAAAACTTCTTATTCGGTTAAAATTCCAATGGGTCCACTATAAAGACCATTTAGACATGCAAGCTTTAAAACCTAACAAAACTGATGAAAAATAAGATTAAATCACGTTTTGTGAATTAAAATATTTAGTTATGGCTTTTGAACATGATTATATGGCTTAACCTCATTTTTAGAAATTTTTACTCGGTTAAAATTCCAATGGGTCCACTGTAAAGCCCATTTAGACATGCACGCCTTAACCCCAAAAATAAGATTAAATCACATTTTATGTCTTAAAATTTTTATTTATGGGCATTTGAACAAGATTATATAGCTTAACCTCAATTTTAGAACTTTTTAGTTGGTTAAAACTCCAACGAGTCCACTATAAAGCCCACTTAGACAAGCATGCCTTAAACCCAATAAAACGGCTTTAAAATAAGATTAAATCACATTTTATGACTTAAAATCAAATTTTATGAATTAAAATCTTTAGTTATGGGCTTTTGAATATGATTATATAGCTTAACCTCATTTTCAGAAGTTTTTACTCTGTTAAAATTCCAACGAGTCCACTACAAAGCCCGTTTAGACATGCACGCCTTAAACCCAACAAAACGGGCTTTTGATTATCATTATATAGATTAACCTCAATTTTAGAACTTATTACTCGGTTAGAATTCCAACAGGTCCACTATAAAGCACATTTAGACATGCACGCCTTAAATCGATCAAATGACCAAAAATAAGATTAATCATATTTTATGACTTAAAATATTTAGTTATGGGATATTGAATATTATTATATAGTTTAACCTTAATTTCAAAACTTTTTACTCGGTTAAAATTTCAGCAAGTCCACTGTAAAGCCCATTTAGACATGCACGCCTTAAACCCCAACAAAACAACCAAACATAAGATTAAATCATATTTTATGACTTAAAATATTTATTTATGGACTTTTGAACATGATTATATAGCTTAACCTCCTTTTCAAAACTTTTTACTCGGTTAGAATTGCAACGGTTCCACTATAATGCCCATTTAGACATGCACGCCTTAAACCCCAACAAAACGGCAAAAATTAATATTAAATCACATTTTATGACTGAAAATATTTATTTATGGGCTTTTGACATTATTATATAGCTTAACCTCATTTTCATAACTTTTTACTCGGTTAAAATTCGAACGGGTCTACTATAATGCCCATTTAGACATGCACGCTTTAAACACCAACAAAATGGCTGAAAAATAATATTAAATCATATTTTATGAATTAAAATATTTAGCTATGGGCTTTTGAACATGATTATATTGCTTAAAATCATTTTCAAAACTTTTTACTCGATTAAAATTCCAACGGGTCCACTATAAAGACCATGTAGACATGCAAGCTTTAAAACCTAAAAAAACGAACAAAAAATAAGATTAAATCACATTTTGTGAATTAAAATATTTAGTTATGGGTTTTTGAACATGATTATATGGCTTAACCTCATTTTTAGAAATTTTTACTTGGTTAAAATTCAAATGGGTCCACTGTAAAGCCCATTTAGACATGCATGCCTTAACCCCAAAAACGGCCAAAAATATGTTTAAATCACATTTTATGTCTTTAAATTTTTATTTATGGGCATTTGAACAAGATCATATAGCTTAACCTCAATTTCAGAACTTTTTAGTTGGTTAAAATTCCAACGGGTCTACTGTAAAGCCCACTTAGATATGCACGCCTTAAACCCAACAAAACGGCTTAAAAATAAGATTAAATCACATTTTATGACTTAAAATCAAATTTTAGGAATTAAAATCTTTAGTTATGGGCTTTTGAATATGATTATATAGCTTAACCTCATTTTCAAAATTTTTTACTTTGTTAAAATTCCAACGGGTCCACTATAAAGCTCATTTAGACATGCACGCCTTAAACCCAACAAAACGGGCTTTTGATTATCATTATATAGCTTAACCTCAATTTTAGAACTTATTACTTAGTTAGAATTCCAACAGGTCCACTGTGAAGCACATTTAGACATGCACGCCTTAAACCGATCAAACGACCAAAAATAAGATTAATCATATTTTATGACTTAAAATATTTAGTTATAGGCTATTGAATATGATTATATAGTTTAACCTTAATTTTAAAACTTTTTACTCGGTTAAAATTTCAACAGGTCCACTGTAAAGCCCATTTATAGACATGCACGCCTTAAACGCCAACAAAACAACCAAAAAATAAGATTAAATCATATTTTATGTCTTACAATATTTATTTATGGGCTTCTGAACATGATTATATTGCTTAACCTCTTTTTTAGAACTTTTTACTAGGTTAGAATTGCAACGGGTCCACTATAATGCCTATTTAGACATGCACGCCTTAAACCCCAACAAAACGAACGAAAAATAAGATTAAATCATATTTTATGAATTATAATATTTAGTTATGGTCTTTTGAACATGATTATATAGCTTAACCTCATTTTCAAAATTTTTTTCTCGGTTAAAATTCCAACGTGTCCACTGTAAAGCCCATTTAGACATGCACACCTTAAACCCAACAAAACAGCCACAAAACATGATTATCTAAAATTTTATGAGTTAAAATTTGTGACTATGGGCTTTTGAATATGATTATATACCTTAAACTCAATTTTAGAATTTTTTTTACTCGGTTAAAATTCAGACGGGTCTACTATAAAGCCCCCTTTAGACATGCACGACTTAAACCCAACAAAACAGTCACAAAATAAGATTAAATCAAATTTTATGAGTTAAAATACTTGACTATGTCCTTTTGAATATGTTATATAGCTTAACCTCAATTTTAGAACTTTTTACTCGATTAAAATTCCAACGGGTCCACTATAACGCCCACTTAGACATGCACGCCTTAAACCCTAACAAAATGGCACAAAATAAGATTAAATCAAAATTTTATAAATTAAAATTTTTAGTTATGGTCTTTTGTACATGATTATATAGCTTAACCTCATTTTTAGAAATTTTTACTATGTTAAAATTACAATGGGTCCACTATAAAGCCCATTTAGACATGCACGTCTTACACCCAATAAAACGGCCACAAAATAAGATTTAATAAAATTTTAAGAATTAAATTTTTTGTTATGGGATTTTGATTATGATTATATAGCTTAACCCCATTTGTAGAACTTTTTACTCGGTTAAAATTCCAACGGGTCCACTACAAAGCCCATTTAGACATGCACGCCTTAAACACCAATAAGACTGCCGAAAAATAAGATTAAATCACTTTTTATGAATTAAAATATTTTGTTATGGGCTTTTGAACATGATTATATAGCTTAAAATCTTTTTCAAAATTTTTTACTTGGATAAAATTCCAACGGGTCCACTGTAAAGCCCATTTGTACATTCACGCCTTAAACCCAAACAAAACGGATGGAAAATAAGATTAATACACATTTTATTAATTAAAATATTTATTTATGGGCATTTGAACATGATTATATAGCTTGACCTCATTTTCATAACTTTTTACTCGATTAAAATTCCAACGGGTCCACTATAATGCCCATTTAGACATGCACGCCTTAAACACCAACAAAACGGCCGAAAAATTAGATTAAATAACATTTTATGAATTAAACTACTTATTAATGGGCTTTTGAACATGTTTATATAGCTTAAACTCATTTTCAAAAATTTTTACTCGGTTAAAATTCCAAAGGGTCCACTATAAAGCCCATTTTGACATGCACGCCTTAAACCCAACAAAACGTACAAAAAATAAGATTAAATCACATTTTATGCATTATAATTTTTAGTTATGGGTTTTTAACATCAATATATAGCTTAACCTTATTTTTAGAAATTTTTACGCGGTTAAAATTCCAACGGGTCCATTGTAAAGCCCATTTAGACATGCAAAACTTAAACCCCAACAAAACGGTCAAAAAATATGATTAAATCACATTTTATGACTTAAAATTCCAACGGGTCCACTATAAAGCCCATTTAGACATGCACGCCTTAAAACCCAATAAAACAATCAAAAAATAAAATTAAATCACAATTTATGACTTAAAATATTTATTTATGGGGTTTTGAATATGATTATATAGCTTAACCTCAATTTTCAAAACTTTTTACTCAGTTAAAATTCTAACGGGTCCACTATAAAGCCTTTTTAGACATGCACGCCTAAAACCCAACAAAACGGACAAAAAATAAGATTAAATCACATTTTATGAATTAAAATATTTAGTTATGGATTTTTTAACATGATTATATAGCTTAAACTCAATTTAAGAACTTTTTACTCAAAGCCCGTCTCTATTTTGATAAAGATGATGCTACCACTGTCCTTAATGTCCCAATCACCAATGATTCCAATGATACTAACCTATGGGCACATAATGACTCTGGCATCTACTCGGTTCGATCCTGATATTTGTTTCTACAACGACCTCCAGCTCCTATCAACAGGCCCTCTTGTATTTTGAAAGTTATCTCCAAAATACAAGTTCTGCCAAAGATTCGTTCCTTCAGATGGCGAATAGGCCATGACTCTCTCCCTTTCGGGCATAAGTTGCAGGCTGGAGGTATCAGTTCGGGACTCTGCCCATTGAGTTGTCAGAGTCTAGAAACTCCGATCCATTCACTATGTGACTACCCTGGAGCATCTGAGGCATTACGTTTGGCATGCCTTCTGAACTCACTCATCTTCAGCCCGTCAACCTCCATTTTAACATGGCTTGAGGAAGGGGCTGCTTGCCTACCACTACAATCCTTTGTGCTATTTCTTACAATTCTTTGGGACATTTGGAACAGGCGAAACGATTGGGTTCATAACCATAGACTCCAACCCCCTTGGATTACAATTCTAAATTCACAGGGACTTCTTCATGACTACGCAGCAACCTCATCCACCGGTTCAGCCACAAGGACGCCAAGAGAACTGACCCTTGGTCGCCTATGATAGCAGCCGCCTAGAGAAGGTTTCTTCAAGATCAACACTGATGGGGCTTTTAACCCCTTACCAAAGCTGGTATAATGGGAGTTATAGCATGTGATGCTAGCGGTTCTGTCATTGGTGGTTTAGCTCAAACTTTGCCCAATTGCACGGATGGTTCCTCGGCTAAAGCACAAGCAGTCATTGCTGGCATTAATTTGGGTCGTGATTGCGGCTAGTCTGGGATTGTCATTGAGACGGATTCTGTTATTGTTGCAAACAAAATTAGTCGTCATTGTACTGATATTTCTATTTTGCGCTCGCTTATTGAGTAAGCTTGTCTTTTGCTTTCCGATACTGATGAGTTTAGTGTTTGTTTTGTACCTAGGACGATGAACATTGCTGCCCACACTCTTGCTTCTAAGGCTTTGCGGACAATGTCCTCTGATTCCTTCTCTTCGGATTATCCTTTGTATTTGCATGATATTGTAACCAATGAGGTTCATCCTCCTTCAAGTTAATACAATCGTGTACTCTTTTCCCTATAGGGGCTCCCTTGGGACCTTTTGGCCACAAGTGAGTTTAGAGGGGGTTTTAATGAGGCCTACCTTTTCTCAAAAAAAAATTTCTAACGGGTCCACTGTAAAGCCACTTAGACATGCACGCCTTAAACCCTAACAAAATGGATGCAAAATAAGATTAAATCAAATTTTATAAATTAAAATATTTAGTTTTGGGCTTTTGAACATGATTATATAGCTTAACCTCATTTTCAGAAATTTTTACTCGGTTAAAATTCCAACTGGTCTACTATAAAGCCCATTTAGACATGAACGCCTTAAACCCCACAAAATGGCCATAAAATAAGATTAAATAAAATTTTATGAGTTAAAGTACTTTATTATGGGGTTTTGATTATGATTATATAGCTTAACCTAAATTTTAGAACTTTTTACTCATTTAAAATTTCAACATGTCCACTGTAAAGCCCATTTAGACATGCACGCCTTAAAATCCAATAAAATGGCCGCCAAATAAGATTAAATCAAATTTTATGAATTAAAATATTTATTTATAGGCTTTTAAACATGATTATACAACTTAACCACAATTTTAGAATATTTTACTCGAATAAAATTCAACGGGTCCACTGTAAAGCTCATTTAGACATGTACACCTTAAAACTAACAAAACGACCGAAAAATAAGATTAGATCACATTTTATGACTTAAAATATATAGTTATGGCTTTTGAATTTGATTATATAGCTTAATCTAATTTTTAGAAATGTTTACTCGTAAAAATTCCAATGGGTCCACTATAAAGTCCATTTAGACATGCACACCTTAAACCCTAACAAAACGACCAAAAAAATATGATTAAATCACATTTCATGACTTAAAATATTTATTTATTGGCTTTTGAATATGATTAAATAGCTTAACTTCAATTTCAGAACATTTTACTTGGTTAAAATTCCAATGGGTCCACTTTAAAGCCCATTTAGACATACAAGCCTAAAACCCCAACAAAATTGACAAAAAATAAGATTAAATCACATTTTCTGAAATAAAAGATTTACTTATAGGTTTTTTAACATGATTATATAGCTTAAACTTAATTTCATAACTTTTTACTCGGTTAAAATTCCAACGAGTCCACTATAAAGCCCACTTAGACATGCACGCCTTAAATCTAACAAAATGGCCGAAAAATAAGATTAAATCACATTTTATGACTTCAAATATTTAGTTATGAGCTAATGAACTTGATTAGATAAACCTCATTTTCAGTAATTTTTACTCAGTTAAAATTCCAACGGGTCCACTATAAAGCACATTTAGACATGCATGCCTTAAATACAACAAAACGGCCACGAAATAAGATTAAATCAAATTTTATGAGTTAAAATACTTTTTAAGGGCTTTTGAACATGATTATACAGCTTAACCTCAATTTTTGGAGTTTTTTCTCGATTAAAATTCCAACGGGTCCACTGTAAAGCCCATTTAGACATGCATGCCTTAAACCCCCAACAGAACGACCCAAAAATAAGATTAAATCACATTTATGACTTAAAATATTTATTTATGATCTTTTGAACATGATAATATAGCTTAACCTCATTTTCAGAAATTTTTACTAAGTTAAAATTCCAACAGATCCACATAGAAGCCCATTTAGACATGTACGCATTAAACCCAACAAAACAGCAACAAAATAAGATTAAATCAAATTTTATGAGTTAAAATATTTGATTATGGGCTTTTGAATATGATTATATAGCTTAACCCCATTTTCATAACTTCTTTCTCGGTTAAATTCCAACATGTCCACTCTAAGGCCCATTTAGACATGTATGCCTTAAACCCAACAAAACGGACACAAAATAAGATTAAATAAAATTTTATGAATTAAAATATTTGATTACGGGATTTTCAATAAGATTATATAGCTTAACCTCAATTTTAGAACTTTTTACTCGGTTAAAATTCCAACGGGTCCACTATAAAGCCATTTTAGACATGCAAGCCTTAAACCCAACAAAACGTCTTAAAATTAAGATTAAATCACATTTTATGACTTAAAATATTTATTTATGGGCTCTTGAATATGATTGTATAGCGTAACCTCAATTTCAGTACTTATTACACGGTTAAAATTTCAACAGTTCCACTCTAAAGCCCATTTATACATGCACGCCTTAAAAACATAAACATGCACGCCTAGAATTTAAGGAGAAGTTACTATAAAGTTTGGAGTTATTTATGGAAGTAGTGTAGAAAACTGGATTATGGCTGTAAGTTCGAAAATACACCATAAATTCTACATAAATGGTTAGATGGTGAATTTTATACCAATGTAAAGATTTGTTCGTCTAGTTTCGTTTCCAACAAATGAAAACTGATTTCGAGTTCCAAGTCAAAAGATATGAATTTTTAGGTGACGAAAGGTCAGAGAACGGAACACCAGTCGGTTCTGAATTCCGGCATTGTAATTGACTTTGAAAATTCACCATAAATCGTACAAGTTGAATTTGGGCTATTAATTTATATGGGTGAAAAGCTTGTCGAATCTAGTTTCTTTCAGAACAAACGGAGTCAAATTCCGAGTTGTAGATTATTTCATAGAAGTATTTCTTTGAAGGTAGTGCAAGCTGCCAAAAAATGAGAATTGATACACTTTGTATCTAAGGTTAATTAGTAAGCTTGAAATGGGTTAATGGAAGTTCAAACTGGTCATTAAGGACCATAATGAATTTTGAACAATACAAGGAAGAAAGGAAGACATTTGGAAATTTTGTACTTGAATGAATATATTGGACAATATGTCTAAGATATTGTTAGATTGGAATCTAACAAATATTTTATTTACGTGACTTATGGAGTTGCGTTCGAATCAAGGGAGGTTCGAGGTACTATAAAGGAAAGGATCGAGTAGAACTTAGTAAGGCATACTATTACATGGCCCAGGTGAGTGAATTTTATATGTTTGCATTGTGTTGAAAAAGGGAAGACTTGAGATAAGTCAACCCTAATTTAAAATTTATATTGCATTTCTTCATAATACGTGATATGATGCATGATTCAACATGGAAAGCTTGACGGAGTACAAGGTACGTACTACTGTTTGCATAAATAATGACGAATCATGTTCACATAAGAAAATGACAAGATTAAAATGAAACAAGATACACCATAGGGATCCAAGCCCATAGTGCAAAATGCACTAACGAGGTGTTTATATAAGGAGCAAAGAGTGGCCTCTCGATTACGTACTCTACATGGTACTACGGTGCAGATAGGCTACGGGGTTTCCATAGGCCTCTAGCCAGACACGATGATAATAATAACAAGATGTTACATGATACATGATACAGATGTTATGTGATTTCATGATACATGAAAAAGAAGTTACATGTTACATGACAGAGAAGTACATGACATATATGGTAGAAATGTTACATGATAGAATACATGATATGCAAACGATTTCATAATGAAAGCATGATCATGATAAAGTACATGATATATAAATGATTACATGGTGAAATCATGTCCATGATAGAGAATTTATTATGCAATAATAATATGATTTATATGATAGTTAGATACATGACATATGTACATTGTGATATACTTGCCATGTTATAGAGAAAACGAAATGCACTTTTATATGTGACATACTGTATTACATTATTTTATGTTTTTAAAATAAATAAGTTTAACTGCCTCACTAAGTTCGTACATCGAGGAGGAGCAGAAACTTGGGAAAATCAAGTTACTACAATAAGTTCAGTAAGTACGTCTTTACCATAATTTGATAGACTAGTGGGCATGTAAGTATTTTAAAGTTAAACTGTCTACAGCATAAGTTTACAATGTAATTATATGCTTTTATGGATGGATAATTTTAGAAATACAAATTGTTAACAATAGCAAAATCTTTGGTATGGTTCAAATGTTGTTTATCCCTAATCGCGTAAAAATTTTAAAATCAAGACGACATAGTTTTAATAATTCAATTATAAATTTTGTAAACCAATTCAGGGTCAAAACTAGCTGCACCTAGACGACATAGTTTTAAATTTAAAACCGAGAAAGGGTTAAACTACAAATTAAATTTTGGTATAAAAAAATCAATTCAAGATTTCTTCCAATGATTTCGTAACATCTTTAATGTATATTCGGTCTACGAGTATACGTTAAGGGTGTTACAAGGTGGCAAGGAATTGAGCCAAGCCTTAGCTCTATCTCTCAAGGAAAAAGTGAATAACTTCAGCTTCACGGTTTCTTCAGGTACTCCATTTTGTTGAAATAACTGCCAAATCTCTATGAACTACTTCAGATGTTGCCTAGGATCTCCAGTAAGTGCTCCATCAAACTAACTTACATTCAAAAGTGTTTGAATCATTACTGCTTAAGTTCAAAATTGACAGCATTTACCTCTGTGCCAACAAGTTCTGGCATCAAATTGTCAATGGGTTGTGCTAAATTTTCTCTAATAGGTCTCTCTTCATAAACAACTGGGACAACAGCAGGTGGTGGTATCCCATTGTTAAGTGGATTTCCTTCATTGTTCACCATTCCCTCTATTACCTTGATTCATCTCTCGAAATCGTCTTTTTAACCTCCGCAAGGTTTTTTCAATTTCAGGATCGTATGGCCACTCTTCCACCACAAGGTGGCTTCTGGTCATAGACCAATAAAAAAAGAAAATAAACATAAGAGTAAAAGAAAGACATGTAAAAATTTAAAAATAATCAATTCCGTTGCAACCCCGGTAACGGCGCCAAAAACTTGTAGACTCTAAAGTATAAAACCGTGCCAAGATGAGTCTTTTGCATGCAAGTATACACAATCTGCAAGTAATACAATAGTTAAGCTGAGTATCGATCCCATGGAGATTGACTTGGAATTCAATTGCTTGATTGTTACTTGTATTGAGAAAAAGTTGATTTGTTTTGAAGTTGGTGTTGGAAATATTTGAAAAGAACAGAAATAAAAGTAAAGTAAAGACGTTGGCATGGAAGGTGCTTTAATGAATTATGAGCATTGGCAGGAAATGCCTGGTTTTCACGCTATTCATGTCGTGCCAGCCTTTAATAACAACCTGTCTTGGCATTTTTTATCGAGCATATTCAAAATTAGCAAAGTCTCTCTCGATCATTGTCCTAAATTGAACATGTAAAAAACCCCATATCTCTATAGTGCTTGCTTTTAAATAAACCAATTTGATTAAGATCCAATCTATACTCCTAATGGGTAGATTTCACTCCCGAAGTAAGTTTATCTACTTGAACGACTTCTCTTGAAGCTTCTCTCCTTAGTATTCAAGATCTTAATCGTTGCCACCACAAGTCTGTTAAGGTATTGAGGAGCAATAGGCCAACAGTGCCAGCTCTCGCTTGGCATAGTATTTAGAAAATATTAAAGTATGTCGAATAGATAAAACATTGCCAAGGTAGATTTATTATCACAAACTAAAACATAAATTAGCGTTCTACGCAAACATCCCAACCAACTACTAAATTAGTTCATGGTGAGGGACTTAACCAAAAAACCATAAACATTTTCAAAATACATCGTCATCAAAAGAAAGGTAAAAACAACTAGAGAGAGAATAGGCGAGAAAGGGTCTCTCTATGCAGCCCTTCAAGATCCAGGATCTCGACCAAGCTGGTCGAACCACCCTTCCTTGGTGCAGACGGTAGTCAATCGTCTTGCACTCCAACTCCTCACTCGAGCACTCATGATCAAATCCTCTAAAAAGTCTCCTGGAATGCTTGATTGGTTGGTGTTTAAATAGGCATGCAATGAAGGGATAGGATAAGCTCTTCAAATTTCGAATTTCAACTGCCTAATGGGATAAGGGATAATCTTCTTATCCAGGTTTGAATGAGAGCTTATCGAGGCTAGGGTGGCATCATCTTTGTTGATCTTTGCCTTGGCATCCAAGCTTGGTATGAATCTGCCAACCAGTCTTGGCACCATCTTATCCGCTATTTTTTGGAGATTGATCCAATTGTTATCTTTTCGGGGCCTGATCTTATCCTATTTTTTGGGGGTCCAACAGCTTCTTGGCATGGCATCAAGTTCACTTCTCTGCCAACCGGTGCTTGGCATTGTCTGGTCCATCTATGCCAACAAAGATCGAGCATTCTCTCTGGCATTCCTTTCTGTGTTGCTTTTCTGGGCCGAATATTATGCCAAACCTATAAAATTGCCAACAAAACAACCCTTCACACTGGCATAGATAAAATTCTAAACTCCTTATGCTAATGCATGATTTTAACATCCTAATGCAACTAATGTTCCTAAAAACAAGCAAAAGCATTATAAGATTGGCATTAAAAGCAAAACTTTTGGAGAAGTAATAGCTGTAAAGCCCATTTAGACATGCACACCTTAAACCCCAACAAAACGATCAAAATATGATTAAATCACATTTTATGACTTAAAATATTTATTTATGGGCTTCTAAACATGATTATATAGCTTAACCTCTTTTTCAAAACTTTTTACTCGGTTAAAATTCTAATGGGTCCATTATAAAGCCTATTTAGACATTCACGCCCTAAACAAAACAAAACGGCCACAAAATAAGATTAAATCAAATTTTATGAGTTAAAATATTTGATTATGGGATTTTGAATATGATTTTATACCTTAACCTCAATTTTAAAATTTATTACATAGTTAAAATTTCAACGTGTCTACTATAAAGCCCATTTAGTCATGCACGCTTTAAACCCAATAAAATGGCCAAAAAATACGATTAAATCAAATTTTATGAGTTAAAATATTTGATTATAGGCTTTTGAATATGATTATATAGCTTAAACTAAATTTTATAACTTTTTACTCGGTTAAAATTCCAATGGGTCCACCATAAAGCCCACTTAGACATGCACGCCTTAAACCCTAACAAAATGGCCACAAAATAAGATTAAATCATATTTTATAAATTAAAATATTTATTTATGGTCTTTTGAACATGATTATATAGCTTAACCTCATTTTCAAAAATTTTTACTCGGTTAAAATTCCAACGGGTCCACTGTAAAAACCATTTAGGCATGCACGCCTTAAACCCAACAAAACGACCACAAAATAAGATTAAATAAAATTTTATGAGTTAAAATATTTGATTAGGGGCTTTTGATTATGATTATATAGCTTAACCTCACTTTTAGAACTATTAACTCCGTTAAAATTCCAACGGGTTCAATGTAAAGCCCATTTAGACATGCATGCCTTAAAACCCACAAAATGGCTGCAAAATATGATTTAATGAAATTTTACGAATTAAAATATTTAGTTATACTCTTTTGAACATGATTATATAGCTTAAACTCATTTTCAAAACTTTTTACTTTGTTAAAATTCCAACGGGTCTTCTATAATGCCCATTCAGACATACACACCTTAAACACCAACAAAACGACTGGAAAATAAGATTAAATCACATTTTATGAATTAAAATATTTATTTATGGTCTGTTTAACATGATTATAGAGCTTAAACTCATATTCAAAACTTTTTACTCGGTTTAAATTCTAACAGGTCTACTATAAATCTCATTTGGACATGCACGCCTTGAACAACAACAATACGGGTGAAAAATAAGATTAAATCACATTTTATGAATTAAAATATTTACTTAAGGGTTTTTGAACATCATTATATAGCTTAACCTCATTTTTTTGAAATTTCTACTCGGTTAAAATTCCAACGGGTCCACTATAATGCCCATTTAGACATGCATGCCTTAAACCCCAACAAAACGGCAAAAAATAATATTAAATCACATTTTATGACTCAAAATATTTATTTAAGGGCTTTTGAACATGATTATATAGCTTAACCTCATTTTCATAACTTTTTACTCGGTTAAAATTCCAACAGGTCTACTATAATGCCCATTTAGACATGCACTCCTTAAACACAAACAAAACAACCGAAAAATAAAATTAAATATCATTTTATGAATTAAAATATTTAGTTATGGGCTTTTGAACATGATTATATAGCTTAAACTCATTTTCAAAACTTCTTATTCGGTTAAAATTCCAATGGGTCCACTATAAAGACCATTTAGACATGCAAGCTTTAAAACCTAACAAAACTGATGAAAAATAAGATTAAATCACGTTTTGTGAATTAAAATATTTAGTTATGGCTTTTGAACATGATTATATGGCTTAACCTCATTTTTAGAAATTTTTACTCGGTTAAAATTCCAATGGGTCCACTGTAAAGCCCATTTAGACATGCACGCCTTAACCCCAAAAATAAGATTAAATCACATTTTATGTCTTAAAATTTTTATTTATGGGCATTTGAACAAGATTATATAGCTTAACCTCAATTTTAAAACTTTTTAGTTGGTTAAAATTCCAACGAGTCCACTATAAAGCCCACTTAGACAAGCATGCCTTAAACCCAATAAAACGGCTTTAAAATAAGATTAAATCACATTTTATGACTTAAAATCAAATTTTATGAATTAAAATCTTTAGTTATGGGCTTTTGAATATGATTATATAGCTTAACCTCATTTTCAGAATTTTTTACTTTGTTAAAATTCCAACGGGTCCACTACAAAGCCCGTTTAGACATGCACGCCTTAAACCCAACAAAACGGGCTTTTGATTATCATTATATAGCTTAACCTCAATTTTAGAACTTATTACTCGGTTAGAATTCCAACAGGTCCACTATAAAGCACATTTAGACATGCACGCCTTAAATCGATCAAGTGACCAAAAATAAGATTAATCATATTTTATGACTTAAAATATTTAGTTATGGGATATTGAATATTATTATATAGTTTAACATTAATTTCAAAACTTTTTACTCGGTTAAAATTTCAGCAAGTCCACTGTAAAGCCCATTTAGACATGCACGCCTTAAACCCCAACAAAACAACCAAACATAAGATTAAATCATATTTTATGACTTAAAATATTTATTTATGGGCTTTTGAACATGATTATATAGCTTAACCTCCTTTTTAGAACTTTTTACTCGGTTAGAATTGCAACAGTTCCACTATAATGCCCATTTAGACATGCACGCCTTAAACCCCAACAAAACGGCAAAAATTAATATTAAATCACATTTTATGACTTAAAATATTTATTTATGGGCTTTTGACATTATTATATAGCTTAACCTCATTTTCATAACTTTTTACTCGGTTAAAATTCGAACGGGTCTACTATAATGCCCATTTAGACATGCACGCTTTAAACACCAACAAAATGGCTGGAAAATAATATTAAATCATATTTTATGAATTAAAATATTTAGCTATGGGCTTTTGAACATGATTGTATTGCTTAAAATCATTTTCAAAACTTTTTACTCGATTAAAATTCCAACGGGTCCACTATAAAGACCATGTAGACATGCAAGCTTTAAAACCCAAAAAAACGGACAAAAAATAAGATTAAATCACATTTTGTGAATTAAAATATTTAGTTATGGGTTTTTGAACATGATTATATGGCTTAACCTCATTTTTAGAAATTTTTACTTGGTTAAAATTCAAATGGGTCCACTGTAAAGCCCATTTAGACATGCATGCCTTAACCCCAAAAACGGCCAAAAATATGTTTAAATCACATTTTATGTCTTTAAATTTTTATTTATGGGCATTTGAACAAGATCATATAGCTTAACCTCAATTTCAGAACTTTTTAGTTGGTTAAAATTCCAACGGGTCTACTGTAAAGCTCACTTAGATATGCACGCCTTAAACCCAACAAAACGGCTTAGAAATAAGATTAAATCACATTTTATGACTTAAAATCAAATTTTAGGAATTAAAATCTTTAGTTATGGGCTTTTGAATATGATTATATAGCTTAACCTCATTTTCAAAATTTTTTACTTTGTTAAAATTCCAACGGGTCCACTATAAAGCTCATTTAGACATGCACGCCTTAAACCCAACAAAACGGGCTTTTGATTATCATTATATAGCTTAACCTCAATTTTAGAACTTATTACTTAGTTAGAATTCCAACAGGTCCACTGTGAAGCACATTTAGACATGCACGCCTTAAACCGATCAAACGACCAAAAATAAGATTAATCATATTTTATGACTTAAAATTAAAGTAAAGAACAGAAATAAAAGTAAAGTAAAGTAAAGATGTTGGCAAGGAATGTGCTTTAATGAATGATGAGCATTGGCAGTGAATGCCTGGTTTTCACGCTATTCATGCCGTACAAGCCTTTAATAACAACCGGTCTTGGCATTGTTTGCCGAGCAGACTCAAAATTAGCAAAGCCTCTCTCGATGGTCATTGTCCTAAATTGAACATGTAAAAACCCCCATATCTCTATAGTTCTTGCTTTTAAATAAACCAATTTGATTAAGATCCAATCTATACTCCTAATGGGTAGATTTCACTCCCGAAGTAAGTTTATCTACTTGAACGACTTCTCTTGAAGCTTCTCTCCTTAGTATTCAAGATCTTAATCGTTGCCACCACAAGTCTGTTAAGGTATTGAGGAGCAATAGGCCAACAGTGCCAGCTCTCGCTTGGCATAGTATTTAGAAAATATTAAAGTATGTCTAATAGATAAAACATTGCCAAGGTAGATTTATTATCACAAACTAAAACATAAATTAGCGTTCTACGCAAACATCCCCACCAACTACTAAATTAGTTCATGGTGAGGGACTTAACCAAAAAACCATAAACGTTTTCAAAATACATCATCATTAAAAGCAAGGTAAAAATAATTAGAGAGAATAGGTGAGAAGGGCTCTCTTTATGCAGCCCTTCAAGATCCAGGCTCTCGGCCAAGTTGGTCGAACCACCCTTCCTAGGTGCAGCCGGTTGTCAATCATCTTGCACTCCAACTCCTCACTCGAGCACACACGATCAAATCCTCCAAAAAGTCTCCCAGAATGCTTGCTTGGTTGGTGTTTAAATAGGCGTGCAAGGAAGGGATATGATAAGCTCTTCAAATTTTGAATTTCAACTGACTAAGGGATAAGGGATAATCTTCTTATCTAGGTTTGAATGAAAGCTGATCAGGCTAGGGCTAACGTCATACTGCCGATGCTGCCTTGGCATCCAATCTTGGCATGAATCTGCCAACCAGTCTTGGAACCATCTTATCCGCTATTTTTTCTAAGATTGATCCAATTGCTATCTTTTCGAGGCCTGGTCTTATCTTATTTTTTGGGTCCAACAACTTCTTGGCATGGCATCAAGTTCACTTCTCTGCCAACCGGTGCTTGGCATCGTCTGGTCCATCTATGCCAACAACACTCGGCATTCTCTCTGGCATTCCTTCTTGTGTTGCTTTTCTGGGCCAAATACTATGCCAAACCTGCAAAATTGCCAACAAAACAACCCTTCACACTGGCATAGACAAAATTCTAAACTCCTTATGCAAATGCATGATTTTAACATCCTAATGCAACTAAATGTACCTAAAATCAAGCAAAAGCATTGTAATATTGGCATTAAAAACAATACTTTTGGAGAGGTAACAACTGTAAAGCCCATTTAGACATGCACGCCTTAAACCCCAACAAAACGACCAAAATATGATTAAATCACATTTTATGACTTAAAATATTTATTTATTGGCTTCTGAACATGATTATATAAGTTAACCTCTTTTTTAGAACTTTTTACTCGGTTAAAATTCTAACGGGTCCCCTGTAAAGCCTATTTAGACATGCACGCCTTAAACAAAACGAAACGGCCACAAAATAAGATTAAATCAAATTTTATGAGTTAAAATATTTGATTATGGGCTTTTGAATATGATTTTATACCTTAAACCTCAATATTAAAATTTATTACATGGTTAAAATTTCAACGGGTCTACTATAAAGCACATTTAGACATGCACGCTTTAAACCCAATAAAACGGCCAAAAAATACGATTAAATAAAATTTTATGAGTTAAAATTTTTGATTATAGACTTTTGAATATGATTATATAGCTTAACCTAAATTTTAGAACTTTTTACTCGGTTAAAATTCCAACAGGTCCACCATAAAGCCCACTTAGACATGCACTTCTTAAACCCTAACAAAATGGCCGCAAAATAAGATTAAATCATATTTTATAAATTAAAATATTTATATATAGGCTTTTGAACATGATTATATAGCTTAACCTCATTTTCAAAAAATTTTACTCGGTTAAAATTCCAACGGGTCCACTGTAAAGATCATTTAGGCATGCACGCCTTAAACCCAATAAAACAACAACAAAATAAGATTAAATAAAATTTAATGAGTTAAAATATTTGATTATGGGATTTTGATTATGATTATAAAGCATAGCCTCACTTTTAGAGCTATTTACTCCGTTAAAATTCCAACGGGTTTAATGTAAAGCCAATTTAGACATGCACGACTTAAAAACCTAACAAAATGGCCGCAAAGTAGGATTTAATGAAATTTTAAAATTAAAATATTTAGTTTGCGCTTTTGAATATGATTATATAGCTTAAACTCAATTTCAAAACTTTTTACTCTGTTAAAATTCCAACGGGTCTTATATAATGCCCATTTAGACATGCACGCCTTAAACACCAACAAAACGACCAAAAAAATAAGATTAAATCACATTTTATGAATTAAAATATTTATTTAAGGGCTGTTGAACATGATTATAGAGCTTAAACTCATATTCAAAACTTTTTACTCGGTTAAAATTCTAACGGTTCCACTATAAATCTCATTTGAACATGCACGCCTTAAACAACAACAAAACGGGTGAAAAATAAGATTAAACCACATTTTATGAATTAAAATATTTATTTACAGGTTTTTGAACATCATTATATAGCTTAATCTCATTTTTAGAAATTTTTACTCGGTTAAAATTCCAACGGATCCACTATAATGCTCATTTAGACATGCACGTCTTAAACGCCAACAAAACGGCAAAAAAAATTAAATCACATTTTATGACTCAAAATATTTATTTATAGGCTTTTGAACATGATTATATAGCTTAACCTCATTTTCAAAACATTTTAATCGGTTAAAATTCCAACGGGTCTACTATAATGCCCATTTAGACATGCACGCCCTAAACACCAACAAAACGGCCGAAAAATAATATTAAATCACATTTTATGAATTAAAATATTTAGTTATGGGCTTTTGAACGTGATTATATATCTTAAGTTCATTTTCAAAACTTCGTACTCGGTTAAAATTCCAACGGGTCCACTATAAAGACCATTTAGACATACAAGCTTTAAAACCCAACAAAACGGACGAAAAATAAGATAAAATCACATTTTGTGAATTAAAATATTTAGTTATGGGTTTTTTGAACATGATTATATGGCTTAACCTCATTTTTAGAAATTTTTACTCGGTTAAAATTCCAATGGGTCCACTGTATAGCCCATTTAGACATGCACGCCTTAACTAAAAAAAACAGCCAAAAAATATGATTAAATCACATTTTATGTCTTAAATTTTTTATTTATGGGCATTTGAACAAGATTATATAGCTTAACCCCAACAAAACGGCTTAAAAATAAGATTAAATCACATTTTATGACTTAGAATCAATTTTTTTGATTTAAAATATTTAGTTATGGGCTTTTGAAAATGATTATATAGCTTAACCTCATTTTCAGAAAATTTTACTCTGTTAAAATTCCAGCAGGTCCACTGTAAAGCCCATTATACATGCACGCCTTAAACCCAACAAAACGGGCTTTTGATTATCGTTATATAGCTTAACCACAATTTTAGAACTTATTACTCGGTTAGAATTCCAACAGGTACACTATAAAAGCACATTTAGACATGCACGCCTTAAGCCGATCAAAGGGTCAAAATACGATTAATCATATTTTATGACTTAAAATATTTAGTTATGGGCTATTGAATATGATTATATAGTTTAACCTTAATTTCAAAACTTTTTACTCGGTTAAAATTTCAACAGGTCCACTATAAAGCCCATTTAGACATGCACTCCTTAAACCCAAACAAAACAGCCAAAGAATAAGATTAAATCATATTTTATGACTTAAAATATTTATTTATGTACTTTTGAACATGATTATATAGCTTAACCTCTTTTTCAGAACTTTTTACTCGGTTAGAATTGCAACGGGTCCACCATAATGCCCATTTAGACATGCACGCCTTAAACCCCAACAAAACGGCAAAAAATAATATTAAATCACATTTTATGACTCAAAATATTTATTCAAGGGCTTTTGAACATGATTATATTGCTTAACCTCATTTTCATAACTTTTTACTCGGTTAAAATTCCAACGGGTCAACTATAATGCCCATTTAGACATGCACGCCTTAAACATCAACCAAACGGCCAAAAAAAATAATACTAAATCACATTTTATGAATTAAAATATTTAGCTATGGGCTTTTGAACATGATTATATAGCTTAAACTCGTTTTCAAAACTTCTTACTCGGTTTACCACATCTAAACCATCAATCTCGCCAAGGATTCTCGAAAACATTATTCCCTCTGTAACACCGAAAATGAATGCTGCCCTGGTTCGACCATTCACGGAGGATGAGATTTTCAATGCCTTTCGTGAGTTAAATCCAAAAAAAGCCCCAAGCTTGACGGTCTTCCAAGTGTTTTTTTACTATCAGCATTAGGAAACTGTCGGACAAGATGTCATTAATCTTTGCAAAGCTCTTCTATCCGGTGACGTGGAAATGGCTATAGTAAACAGAACTGTGTTGGCCTTATCCCAAAAGTCAAAGACCCTACAACTATGAAGCAGCTACGGCCAATCAGTCTCTGTACTGTTATATATAAAATCATCTCTAAGGTGCTCGTCAACCAGATGAAATTAGTAATCCCTTTCTGCATCAGTGACAATCAGGTGGCTTTTGTTAAAGGTAGAACTATAACCGACAATATATTAATTGCCCACAAATTGGTTCACTCTATCAATTCTGAAGGTTCAAGCCATTTTCAGGGAGCTGCTCTAAGATTAGATATGGAGAAAGCCTTTGATTGTATAGAGTGGTCTTTCCTCCAACAGATTATGCTTAAAATGGGCTTCGCGGATTCTTGGGTTGATATAATCATGAGATGTATCTCTTCTGTTTCCTTTTTATTGCTTGGGTAAACGAATCACTCTCGCCGGTGTTATACCCCCAACGTGGCTTAAGACAAGGTGACCCTCTCTCCCACTTCTTATTCCTTATTTGTACTCAAGGGCTGTCAGCTACTCTCCTCGCTGAGCAACAAGCTGGACGACTCCTGGGCCTTTGTGCTATTCATCATGGAGCTCGAGTAAATCACCTGCTATTTGCTGATGATAGCATGGTCTTTATTCGTAATGACACTACAGAGGCTTTCCATTTAAAAAATATCTTACATCTATGCGCCTCTTCCTCCGGTCAAGCAATTAACTTTGACAAATCAATGATTTTTTTCTGCCCAAGAACTCCCCCTGTCTATAAGCATACAATTCATGACATTCTTCAGGTCTGAGAAGTGGATGACCTAGGGATCTACCTTGGAGTTCCACTTCTTATCTAGAAAAATAAAACTGCATTGCTCGGTTTTGCCAGGGATAAGGTTAATTCTCGTATGTCTAATTAGGATAAACATCTTCTCTCGTACAGTGGTCGAGAGGTTTTTATCAAGTCTATTATTCAATCCTTGCCGCAATATGTGATGTCTTGCTACCTTCTCCCACAAAACATAATTGATGATATGACCAAGTCTGTCTGACGCTATTGGTGGTCTGGAAAAAATGGTAAAAGGGGTTGGCCTATGATCCCTTGGGACATTATTTGCACACCTAAATTTGTAGGGGTTGTTGGTTTTCTTGACATGCATCTTTTTAACATAGCCCTCCTTGGAAAACAAATTTGGCGCGTCATTACAGAACCAGACTCTCTACTTACTCAATTATACAGGGCAAAATATTTTCCCTCTGGGAACATTTTTGAGGCTGAGGCCAACAAAAAAGACTTTTTGAATGGAAAGGGATTACTCAGGCAATGACGCAACTATGTTCTGGTTTCTTTAAACGACCAGGGATGAATAACAAAATTCGTGTGCAAACTGACAATTGGGGGTATGGCAGCGATCAATTTATATGGTGAGTATGAGGACAATGAAAAAGTTTCAATTAGATGCCGCGACTTTATGTTATTGGGGCGACCTCGTTGGGATGAATCTAAAGTTCGGCTTTATTTGGATAGGACTGATGTCGATGTAGTGCTCAATGTTCCCATTATAAATGATACCAATGATACTGTGCTTTGGGTGAATCATGACTTGAGAATTTACTCGGTTAAATCTGGATATTTATTCTTACACCGACTGCCTGCTTCTGTTAACAGCCCCTCTCGTATTTGGAAAATTCTCTCCAAACTGCCGGTCCTTCCAAAGATTCATTCTTTTGGATGGTGATTGGGCCATGACACTCTCCCTACTGGGCATAAGCTACGCGTTGTAGGTATCAGTACAAGAATTTGCCCTTTGTGTCACCAGAGTTTGGAAACTACGCTCCATGCTCTACGTGAATGTCGTGGCGCATCTGAAGCTCTACGTTTGGCATGCTTTCTGAACTCTCTCATCTTCAGTCCTTCAACCTCTATTCTAGCATGGCTTGAGGAATGGGTTGCATGTCTACTGCATCAACCTTTTCACTCTTTATTACAATTCTTTGGAACATTTGGAATAGATGAAATAATTGGGTTCATAACCACAGACTCCAACCCCCATGGATTATTGTTATCAATTCGTAGGGACTTCTTCATGACTATGTAGCGGCCACGTCATCAGGAACATCCCCAAGGACATTAGGAGAACCGACCATTGCTCGCCCCCGATGGCAACCGCCTAAAGAAGGAATCTTTAAGATCAAAACTGATGGGGCTTTCGACCCTCTGACCAAACCTGCTGCTGTGGGAGTTATAGCATGCGATGTTCGTGGTACTGTCATTGGTGGTCTCGCTCAGCCTTTGTCCAATTGCACAGATGCTGCCTAGGTGAAAGCACAAGCTGTAATAGCTGACATTTTCTTGGGTCGTGATCGCGGTTGGTCCGGGGTTATAATTGAGACTGACTCTGCCATAGTTGCTAACAAAATCAATCGGCAGGGTTCTGATATTTCATCTCTGAACCCTCTTATTGATCATTCTCGTCTTATGCTTGCTCACTCATATGATTTTAGTGTCCAGTTTGTACATAGAATGATGAACAATGCTGCCCATACATTGGCATCTAGGTCTTTAAGGACTATGTCTGTTGTTTCTTTCTCTTCGGCCTATCCCATGTATCTACATTATATTGTAATGAATGAGATTCATTCTCGTCCAAATTAATACATATGGGCACTTATTTCCCCATATGAGCTCATTTGGGACCTTTGGGTCACAATTGAGGGTAGAGGGGTTTTTAATGAGGCCCACCTTTAATCAAAAAAAATTCCAACGGGTCCATTATAAAGACCATTTAGACATCCAAGCTTTAAAACCCAACAAAACGGACGAAAAATAAGATTAAATCACATTTTGTGAATTAAAATATTTAGTTATGGGTTTTTGAACATGATTATATGGCTTGACCTCATTTTTAGAAATTTATACTCGGTTAAAATTCCAATAGGTCCATTGTAAATCCCATTTAGACATGTATGCCTTAACCCCCCAAAAACGGCCAAAAAATACGATTAAATCACATTTTATGTCTTAAAATATTTATTTATGGGCATTTGAACAAGATTATAGCTTAACCTCAATTTTAGAACTTTTTACTCGGTTAAAATTCCAACAGGTCCACTTAGATATGCATGCCTTAAACCTAACAAAATGGCTTAAAAATAAGATTAAATCACATTTTATGACTTAAATCAAATTTTAAAAATTAAAATCTTTAGTTACGGGCTTTTGAATATGATTATATAGCTTAACCTCATTTTCAGAAATTTTTACTCTGTTAAAATTCCAATGGGTCCACTATAAAGCCGATTTAGACATGCACGCCTTAAACCCAACAAAACGGGCTTTTAATTTTCATTATATAGCTTAACCTCAATTTTAGAACTTATTACCCAGTTAGAATTCCAACAGGTCCACTGTAAAACACATTTAGACATGCACGCCTTAAACCGATCAAACGAGCAAAAATAAGATTAATCATATTTTATGACTAAAAATATTTAGTTATGGGCTATTGAATATGATTATATAGTTTAAGCTTAATTTCAAAACTGTTTACTCGCTTAAAATTTCAACAGGTCCACTGTAAAGCCCATTTAGACATGCACGCCTTAAACCCCAACAAAACAGCTAAAAATAAGATTAAATCATATTTTATGACTTAAAATATTTATTTATGGGCTTTTGAACATGATTATATAGCTTAACCTCTTTTTCATAACTTTTTACTCGGTTAGAATTGCAACAGGTCCACTATAATGCCTATTTGACATGCACTCCTTAAACCCCAACAAAATGAACGAAAAATAAGATTAAATCATATTTTATGAATTATAATATTTAGTTATGGTCTATTGAACATGATTATATAGCTTAACCTCATTTTCATAAATTTGTTTTCGGTTAAAATTCCAACATGTCCATAGTAAAGCCCATTTAGACATGCACGCCTTAAACCCAACAAAATGGCCACAAAATAAGATTATCTAAAATTTTATGAGTTAAATTTTTTTATTATGGGCTTTTGAATATGATTATATACCTTGAACTCAATTTTAGAATTTTTTACTCGGTTAAAATTCTGACGTGTCTACTATAAAGCCCTTTTAGACATGCACGACTTAAATCAAACAAAACGGCAACAGAATAAGATTAAATCAAATTTTATGAGTTAAAATATTTGATTATGGCCTTTTGAATATGTTATATAGCTTAACCTCAATTTTAGAACTTTTTTCTCGGTTAAAATTCCAATGGGTCCACTATAACGCCCACTTAGACATGCACGCCTTAAACCCTAACAAAATGGCCGCAAAATAAGATTAAATCAAATTTTATGAATTAAAATACTTAGTTATGGTCTTTAGTACATGATTATATAGCTTAGCCTCATTTTTAGAAATTTTACTATGTTAAAATTGCAACGGGTCCACTATAAAGCCCTTTTTGACATGCACGTCTTACACCCAACAAAATGGCCCCAAAATAAGATTAAATAAACTTTTAAGAGTTAAACTTTTTTATTATGGGCTTTTGAGTATGATTATATAGCTTAACCTCATTTGTAGAAATTTTACTCAGTTAAAATTCAAACAGGTCCACTACAAAGCCTATTTAGACATGTACGCCTTAAACACCAATAAGACTGCCGAAAAATTAGATTAAATCACTTTTTATGAATTAAAATATTTTTATGGGCTGTTGAACATGATTATATAGCTTAAACGCTTTTTCAAAACTTTTTACTTGGTTAAAATTCCAACGGGTCCACTATAAAGCCCATTTATACATGCACGCCTTAAACCCCAACAAAACAGATGGAAAATAAGATTAATACAATTTTTTATGAATTAAAATATTTATTTATGTGCTTTTGAACTTGATTATATAGCATTACCTCATTTTCAGAACATTTTACACGGTTAAAAAGCCAACGGGTCCACTATAATGCCCATTTAGAAATGCACACCTTAAACACCAACAAAACGACCGAAAAATTACATTAAATCACAATTTATGAATTAAAATACTTAGTAATGGGCTTTTGAACATGTTTATATAGCTTAAACTCATTTTCAAAAATTTTCACTCGGATAAAATTCTAAAGGGTCCACTATAAAGCCCATTTAGACATGCACACCTTAAACCCAACAAAATGGTCAAAAAATATGATTAAATCACATTTTATGACTTAAAATTCCAATGGGTCCACTATAAAGCCCATTTAGACATGCACGCCTTAAAACCCAACAAAGCAGCTAAAAATAAGATTAAATCATATTTTATGACTTAAAATATTTATTTATGGGCTTTTGAATATGATTATATATCTTAACCTCAATTTCAAAACTTTTTACTCGGTTAAAATTCCAATGGGTCCACCAGTTAGACATGCACGCCTAAAACACCAACAAAACAGACAGAAAATAAGATTAAATCACATTTTATGAATTAAAATATTTAGTTATGGATTTTTGAACATGTTATATAGCTTAAACTCAATTTAAGAACTTTTTACTGAAAGCCCGTCTCTATTTTGATAGAGATGATGCTACCACTGTCCTTAATGTCCCAATCATCAATGATTCCAATGATACTAACCTATGGGCACATCATGACTCTGGAATCTACTCGATTCGATCCTGATATTTGTTTCTACAACGACCTCTAGCTCTTATCAATAGGCCCTCTTGTATTTGGAAAGTTATCTCCAAAATACAAGTTCTTCCAAAGATTCGTTCCTTCGAATGGCGAATAGGCCATGGCGCTCTCCCTTCCGGGCATAAGTTGCAGGCTGGAGATATTAGTTCGGGACTCTGCCTATTGTGTTGTCAGAGACTGGGAACTATGATCCATGCGCTATGTGACTACCCTGGAGCATCTGAGGTATTATGTTTGGCATGCCTTCCGAACTCTCTCATCTTCAGTCCGTCAACCTCCATTTTAACATGGATTGAGGAAGGGGCTGCTTTGCCTACTGCTACAATCCTTTGCGCTATTTCTTACAATTCTTTGGAACAGACGAATTGATTGGGTTCATAACCATAGACTCCAACCCCCTTGGATTACAATTCTTAATTCACAGGGACTTCTTCGTGACTACACAGCGGCCTCATCCACCGGTTCAGCCACAAGGACGCCAAGAGAACTGACCCTTGCTCGCCTATGATAGCAGCCACCTAGAGAAGGTTTCTTCAAGATCAACGCTGATGGGGCTTTTGACCCCCTAACCAAAGTTTTTGCAATGGGAGTTATAGCACATGATGCTAGCGGTTCTGTCATTGGTGGTTTAGCTTAAACTTTGCCCAATTGCACGGATGCTTCCTCGACTGAAGCACATGCAGTCATTGGTGGCATTAATTTGGGTCGTGATTGTGGCTGGTCTGGGATTGTCATTGAGACAGATTCTGCTATTGTTGTAAACAAAATTAATTGTCATTGTACTGATATTTCTATTTTGCACTCGCTTATTGAGCAAGCTCGTCTTTTGCTTGCCGATGCTGATAAGTTTAGTGTTTGTTTTGTACCTAGGACGATGAACATTGCTACCCACACTCTTGCTTCTAAGGCTTTGCAGAATATGTCCTATGTTTCCTTCTCTTCGGATTATCCTTTGTATTTGCAAGATATTGTAACCAATGAGGTTCATCCTCCTTCAAGTTAATACAATCATGCACTCTTTTCCCTATAGGTGCTCCCTTGGGACCTTTTGGCCACAAGTGAGTTTATAGGGGTTTTTAATGAGGCCCACCTTTTCTAAAAAAAATCCAACGGGTCCATTATAAAGCCACTTAGACATGCACGCCTTGAACCCTAAAAAATGGCCACAAATTAAGATTAAATCAAATTTTATGAATTAAAATATTTAGTTATGGGCTTTTGAACATGATTATATAGCTTAACCTCATTTTCAAAATTTTTTACTCGGTTAAAATTCCAACGGGTCTACTGTAAAGCCCATTTATACATGCACGCCTTAAACCCAACAAAACGGCCACAAAATAAGATTAAATAAAATTTTATGAGTTAAAATACTTTTTATGGGGTTTTGATTATGATTATATAGCTTAACCTAAATTTTAGAAATTTTTACTTGGCTAAAATTTCAACGGGTCCACTGTAAAGCCCATTTAGACATGCACTCCTTAAAACCCAATAAAATGGTCACAAAATAAGATTAAATAAAATTTTATAAATTAAAATATTTATTTATGGGCTTTTGAACATGATTATACACCTTAACCACAATTTTAGAACATTTTATCGGTTAAAATTCCAACGGGTCCACTATAAAGCCCATTTAGACATGCACGCCTTAAAACCAACAAAACTGCCGAAAAATAAGATTATATCACATTTTATGACTTAAGATGTATAGTTATGGGCTTTTGAATATGATTATATAGCTTTATCTAATTTTTAGAAATTTTTACTCGTAAAAATTCCAACGGGTTCACTATAAAGTCCATTTAGACATGCACACCTTAAACCGCAACAAACGACCAAAAAATATGATTAAATCACATTTCATGAACTAAAATATTTATTTATTAGCTTTTGAATATGATTATATAGCTTAACTTAAATTTTATAACTTTTTACTCGTTTAAAATTTCAATGGGTCCAATTTACAGCCCATTTAGACATGCAAGCCTAAAACCCCAACAAAATTGACAAAAATAAGATTAAATCACATTTTCTGAATTAAAATATTTAGTTATAGGTTTTTGAACATGATTATATAACCTAAATTCAATTTTAGAACTTTTTACTCGGTTAAAATTCCAACGAGCCCACTGTAGAGCCCACTTAGACATGCACGCCTTAAACCCTAACAAAATGGCCGAAAAAATAAGATTAAATCACATTTTATGACTTCAAATATTTATTTATGAGCTTTTGAAATTGATTATATAACTTAACCTCATTTTAAGTAATTTTTACTCGGTTAAAATTCCAACGGGTCCACTGTAAACGCCCATTTAGACATGCACGCCTTAAACACAATAAAACGACCACAAAATAAGATTAAATCAAATTTTATGAGTTAAAATATTTGATTATGAGCTTTTGAACATGATTATACAGCTTAACCTCAATTTTTGAAGTTTTTTTTCGATTAAAATTCCAACGGGTCCACTATAAAGCCCATTTAGACATGCACGCCTTAAACCCTCAACAAAACGACCAAAAATAAGATTAAATCACATTTATGACTTAAAATATTTATTTATGAGCTTTTGAACATGATTATATAGCTTAACCACATTTTTAGTAATTTTTACTCAGTTAAAATTCTAACGGGTCCACTGTAAAGCCCATTTAGACATGTACGCATTAAACCCAACAAAACGGCCACAAAATAAGATTAAATCAAATTTTATGAGTTAAAATATTTGATTATGGGCTTTTGATTATGATTATATAGCTTAACCTCATTTTCATAACTTCTTTCTCGGTTAAAATTCCAAAGGTCCACTCTAAGGCACATTTAGACTTGCACGTCGTAAACCCAACAAAACGGCCGCAAAATAAGATTAAATAAAATTTTATGAGTTAAAATATTTGATTATGGAATTTTGAATAAGATTATATAGCTTAACCTCAATTTCAGAATTTTTTACTCTGTTAAAATTTCAACAGGTGCACTATAAAGTCATTTTAGACATGCACGCCTTAAACCCAACAAACCGGCTTAAAATAAGATTAAATCACATTTTACGACTTAAAATATTTATTTATGGACTTTTGAATATGATTATATTGCGTAACCTCAATTTCAGTACTTTTTACACGGTTAAAATTCCAACAGTTCCACTCTAAAGCCCATTTATACATGCACGCCTTAAACCCCAACAAAACAGCCAAAAAATAACATTAAATCACACTTTATGACTTAAAATATTTAATTATGGGATTTTGAACCTGATTATATAGCTTAAACTTATTTTCAAAACTTTTTACTCAGTTAAATTCTAAAGGGGCCACTATAACGCCCATTTAGACATACATGCCTTAAAACCCAACAAAACGGACGAAAAATAAGATTAAATCACATTTTATGAATTAAAATATTTAGTTATGGAATTAAAATTTTATGAGTTAAAATATTTGATTATGGAATTTTGAATAAGATTATATAGCTTAACCTCAATTTCAGAATTTTTTTTCTGTTAAAATTTCAACAGTGCACTATAAAGTCATTTTAGACATGCACGCTTTAAACCCAACAAACCGGCTTAAAATAAGATTAAATCACATTTTACGACTTAAAATATTTATTTATGGACTTTTGAATATGATTATATTGCGTAACCTCAATTTCAGTACTTTTTACACGGTTAAAATTCCAACAGTTCCACTCTAAAGCCCATTTATACATGCACGCCTTAAACCCCAACAAAACAGCCAAAAAATAACATTAAATCACACTTTATGACTTAAAATATTTAATTATGGGATTTTGAACCTGATTATATAGCTTAAACTTATTTTCAAAACTTTTTACTCAGTTAAATTCTAAAGGGGCCACTATAACGCCCATTTAGACATACATGCCTTAAAACCCAACAAAACGGACGAAAAATAAGATTAAATCACATTTTATGAATTAAAATATTTAGTTATGGAATTAAAATTTTATGAGTTAAAATATTTGATTATGGAATTTTGAATAAGATTATATAGCTTAACCTCAATTTCAGAATTTTTTACTCTGTTAAAATTTCAACAGGTGCACTATAAAGTCATTTTAGACATGCACGCCTTAAACCCAACAAACCGGCTTAAAATAAGATTAAATCACATTTTACGACTTAAAATATTTATTTATGGACTTTTGAATATGATTATATTGCGTAACCTCAATTTCAGTACTTTTTACACGGTTAAAATTCCAACAGTTCCACTCTAAAGCCCATTTATACATGCACGCCTTAAACCCCAACAAAACAGCCAAAAAATAACATTAAATCACACTTTATGACTTAAAATATTTAATTATGGGATTTTGAACCTGATTGTATAGCTTAAACTTATTTTCAAAACTTTTTACTCAGTTAAATTCTAAAGGGGCCACTATAACGCCCATTTAGACATACATGCCTTAAAACCCAACAAAACGGACGAAAAATAAGATTAAATCACATTTTATGAATTAAAATATTTAGTTATGGGTTTTTGAAAATCATCATATTGCTTAACCTCAATATTAGAAATTTTTACTTTGTTAAAATTCCCAAGGGTCTACTGTAATGCCCATGTAGACATATACGCCTTAAAACCCAACAAAACGACCAAAAAATAAGATTAAATCACATTTTATGACATAAAAGTTTTATTTATGAGCTTTTGAATATGATTATATAGGTTAACCACAACTTCAGAACTTTTTACTTGGTTAAAATTCCAACGAGTCCACTATAATGCCCACATAGACATGCACGCCTTAAACCCCAACAAAACAGACGAAAAATAAGTTTAAATCATATTTTATGATTTAAATATTTAGTTATGGGATTTTGAACATGATTATATAGCTAAAATGCATTTGCAAAACTTTTAACTCGGTTAAAATTCCAAAGGGTCTACTGTAAAGCCCGTTTAGACATGCACGCACATAAACCCAACAAAATGGCAACAAAATAAGATTAAATCAAATTTAATGAATTAAAATATTTCGTTATCGGCTTTTGAACAAGATTATACAGCTTAACCTCAATTTTAGAACTTTTTACTCTGTTAAAATTACAACGGGTCCACTGTAAAGCCCATTTAGACATGCACGCCTTAAAAACCAACAAAATGTTCGCAAAATAAGATTAAATCAAATTTAATGAATTAAAATATTTATTTATGGGATTTTGAACATGACTATAGAGCTTAACCTCAATTTTAGAACTTTTTACTCGATTAAATTCCAACGGGTCCATTGTAAAGCCCATTTAGACATGAACGCCTTAAACCAACAAAACGGCCAAAAATAAGATTAAATCACATTTTATGAATTACAATATTTAGTTATGGGATTTTGAATATGATTATATAGCTTAACATCAATTTCGGAACTTTTAAATTGGTTAAAATTCTAATGGGTCCACTGTAAAGCCCATTTAGACATGCACGCTTTACACCCCAACAAAACGGCCAAAAAATAAGATTAAATCACATATCATTACTTAAAATATTTATTTATGGGCTTTTGAACATGATTATACAGCTTAAACTCATTCTCGGAACTTTTTAAACGATTAAAATTCCAACGGGTCCACTATAATGCCCATTTATACATGCAAGTCGTAAACCTCAACAAAACAAACGAAAAATAAGATTAAATCAGGTTTTATGAATTACAATATTTAGTTATAGGCTTTCAAACATGATTATATAGCTTAATCTCATTTTCAGAAATTTTTACTTGGTTAAAATTCCAACGGGCCCACTATAAAGCCCATTTAGACATGCACACCTTAAGCCCAACAAAACGGCCACAAAATAAGATTAAATCAAACTTTATAAATTAAAATATTTGATTTTGAGATTTTGAATATGATTATAAACATTAACCTCAGTTTTATAATTTTTTACTCGGTTAAAATTCTAACGGGTCCACTATAAAGCCCATTTAGAAATGCACGCCTTAACCTCCACAAATTTCCAAAAAATATGATTAAATCAAATTTTATGAATTAAAATATTTAGTTATTTGTTTTTGAACCAGATTATACAGCTTAACCTTAATTTTAGAACTTCTTACTCTGTTAGAATTCCAATAGGTTCACTATAATGCCCATTTAGACATGCAATGATGGTGTTTGTTTTTTAGCACTCCTCACTAAGCCTAGTGTGCTTACACTCTCATTGTCCATCAATGCAGATAATTGAGGTCTTGGAAGGCAGCAAGAAGAAAGGAGATCCTAGCAAGACCTGGTTAGCAAAGTATGTTTTGGATTAGACTATAAGAATAAAGGCAATGGGGTAATTGTTTTGATTTGGGAGATGATTTGTTGAACTCCCTGTTTGAGCATGTTTCTATAGTTGCTCTTGGGTTGTAAATGGCCTTAAAAGATTGATTTTGATGTTGGATTGCCCTTTGGTGTGTGCTTGGATGCAAAATTAGGAAGCATGCCTACAGATTCCCTTTGATTCATGAAGCCTTGTTGTGTTGTTAGAATTGTGATGCTAGTTTGCTTGTGATATGTTTGGCATGTTGGTTTTGTGTTTTAGGCATGTTGAAATGGTTTGAGTATGCTTGTGAAGTGAAAAACCAGCAAAATGTGACATTATAGGTCCAGGCATACCGATACGCAGGGGACCGTATCGGTACGGCTAGGCATTTTTAGGCTTGAGGGATCGGTACGGGTGTTGGTGTTTCGATACGCCTAGGCCATTTTGGTCTGAGCGTACCGGTACAGTAAGAGGTGTTTCGGTATAGGTCTCAGCTATTGGAAATCAACTTTTTCGTCCCAATCTCGTGTATCGAAACACTTGAAGAGCTGTATCAGTACGATCATCAAGGTTTTCAAAAGTTCTGTATTTTGGTTAGGTGTATCAATATGGCATGGAGGTGTACCAAAATGGGGTATTTCAAATCGTATCAGTACGGGTTTACCTGTATCGGTACAGATGACCGTTAATTCTGTTAATGTCACTTTGGGGCAATTTTGTCATCTTTACAATTTAGTCCCTGAATCTTGTCAATGCAATTGTATGTGATAGAATGATCGGGATGAATGTTCGGAACCTGACTAATTTAAGGTTGGTAACTTAAAAGTGGCTTTAATCCTACAAATTTCTATATTTGCAATTTGGTCCCTAAATTGTAAATATGATCAGTTGGATGTCAAATTGATGTCGATTGAGTTGGGGTTATACCTGATGTCTGCATGAACATGTAGGGTTAATAATTGGCATCTAGATAAGATAAAAGGAAAAAATGGATTGGGTTTCATCGTAACTCTTCGGTTTGCTACGGCAAACCTAATGTAGCCTTCATGGTTCGGTTGGTCGTCTAGGCCGGGGGGGTTACAATACATCTCACTTCCACTTTTCAGGAATTTACGGTTACGCGAAAACAAACCAAAAAACTAAAACTTGGGAACTAATTGACAATATAAATTCCTCCTCATCGCTTCCCTGGCTTATTGGTGGAGATTTATATGAAATCCTGTCTGATAATGAAAAATAAGGTGACTGTCGCCGTGCTCATTCACAAATTAGTAATTTCAGGGATTGCTTATCCCATAATGGCCTTTTTGATTGTAAACCGGCCAAAGGCTGGTTCACTTGGAACAAATAAGGTCCGAGAACTGAAACTATTTTTGAAAGACTAGATAGCTTTGTTGCCAATATGGCTTGGCTTCACACGCATCCATCTTATCGTTTGACTTCAGATTTTCATACAAAATCAAACCATTGCTTTATTCTTATGGAGATAGATCATACTATCACTGCTCATTCTATGCTCAAGATGATCATTTTCATTTTAAGGGTTGTTGGGCGAATAACCCTGATTGCATCTCCATCGTTCAAACAACATGGTTAGCCACTCATGGTTCAGTTGTGGAAAAAATCCAAGTTATTAGCTTTTGCCTTAAGGACTGACAACCACACCAACGAATCAACTCCACAGGCCAAATTAATTATCTAAATAAACTCTTGTCTCAGTCGACACCTTTCCACTGCTGATGAGAAGACCTTTCTAGCTGCAAAATCTGAGCTGCTTAGTCACCTTCTTGCTGCACAAGAAGCGTATTGGGCTCAACGCTCGCGCATCTTTTGGCTTTCTCAAGGTGATAATAACACATCCTTCTTTCACACACGTGCTAATGGTCGACATAAGAAAAACAAAATTAAGGGTTTAATTAACCACTCAAATATTTGGCGGGACAATGAGGAAGACATAAAGGGGATTGTTGTCGACTATTTCTAGGGTCTTTTCTCATCTTCTGATCCAAATATTTCTCCACAGATTCTTGACAACATTGCCACTACCATCACTCCTGAGATGAATGCAGTTTAAATAGGCCCTTTACTGCGTAAGAAATACATCACACCTTTCGTGACATTAACCCAAGGAAAGCTCCTGGTATTGATGGTTTGCCTAGTAGCTTCTACCGTCAGCACTGGGACACGGTAGGTTAGGATGTCATTAATTTGTGCCTAAACCTTCTTTCTGAGAATGAGGACATGGTTGCTACTAATGCACGATCTTAGTCTTGATTCCAAAAGTGTCTGAACCAACTACAATGAGACAATTACAGACCATCAGCCTATGCACGGTAATCTATAAGATTGTTGCTAAAGTGCTTGTAAATCGTATGAATCTGTTATACCTTTTTGTATTAGTGACAACCAAGCCGCTTTTGTTAGGGGTCGGAATATCACTGATAATATCTTAATTGCCCATGAACAAGTGCATAAACTCAATTTGGGAGAGTCAGGACCTTTTCAAGGGGCATCGCTTAAGTTAGACATGGAAAAGGCTTTTGACCGTGTATAATGGTCTTTCCTTCGGTAGATTATGCTCAAATTGGGCTTTGATGTCAACTGGGTTGATATAATTATGCGATGTGTTACAACTGTTTCTTTTACTGTGAGAGTAAATAATTCACTTTCCCCAGTGTTTTCCCAAACCGTGGGCTCCGATAGGGGGATCCTCCTTCACCTTTTCTTTTCCTCTTTTGTATGCAAGGCCTCTCAGCAATTCTTCACGCTGAGCAACAGGCTAGTCGGCTGCCGGGGCTATGCGCTAGTCGACATAGACCATTGGTAAATCATCTGCTCTTCGCTGATGATTGCATGATTTTCATCAGAAACAATACCACAAAGGCCTCTAATCTTAAAAACGCTCTTCACCTATATACCTCTTCTTCTGGGCAGGCGGTGAATTTTGAAAAATCAACCATTTTCTTTAATCTACGAACTTCCCCTGAACACAATAGGCGATCCATGATATCCTTCATTTTAGAGAAGTGGATGATCCGGGGATCTATCTCGGAGTCCCTCTTTTGATTGGGAAAAATAAAACTGCTTCCCTTGGGTTTACTTGTGACAAATGTGAACTCACGTATGTCTCATTCGGACAAACATCTTCTCTTGTTTAGTAGTCGAGAGGTCTTCATTAAGTCCGTGATCCAATCCCTACCAAAATACCTGATGTCATGTTACCTTCTTCCCTAGAACATTGTCGATGATATGACTAAATCTATTCGATGTTACTGGTGGTCCGGGAAAAACAACAAACGAGGATAGCCTCTAATTCCTTAGAATACTGTTTGTACGCCTAAATCAGCATGAGGTATCGGCTTCCGAGATATGCATCTTTTTAACATTGCCCTCCTTGGAAAACAAATTTGGCGCCTTATCACTAAGCCTAATTCTTTGCTTGCTTAGATTTACAGGGCAAAGTACTATCACTCTGGGGATATTTTATAGTCAGAGACTAATCGGAAAGCGTCCTTCGCCTGGAAAGCTATTCAACAGGCCATGATGCAACTTCATGCCAGTTTCTTTAAGAGGCCAGGGATGGACAGTAAAATTCGAGTTCACTCTGATAATTGGGGAGGTGCATCTGCAATACATCTTTACTGTGATTATGAGGATAGCGATGAAATTCCTATTCGTTGTCGCAAATTTATGATTCCCGGGCAGGCCAGATGGGATGAAATAAAAGTTTGACATTATTTTGATGTGGATGATGCCAACACAGTTCTTAGCATTCCGATTATTAATGATCGGAATGATACGATTCTGTGGAGCAATCATGATTCTGGTATTTACACGGTTCGATCTGGATACTCTTACTTACAGCGACCACCAGTCCCAATTAACAGACCTTCCCGTATCTGGAAAATTATGTCCAAACTACCAATTCTTCCAAAAAATCGTTCCTTTGGATGGCGTGTAGGCCATGATGCCCTTCCGACCGCCCATAGACTTCAGGCGGCAAATCTTACCCCAGGGCTTTGCCCCGCATCAACCAGGAAACAACAATTCATGCTTTACGTGAATGATTAGGTGCTAATGAGGCCCTCCGTCTTCCTGGTTTACCTAGTTCTATCATCTCTAGTAGTACAGATTCAGCCTTATCTTGGCTTAAGGAAGGGCAACATGTTTATCGCTTCAATCTTTTGCATTGTTCCTAACGGCTCTTTGGAACCTATGGAACAGACGTAATGATTGGGTCCTTAATCATCGTCTCCACCCCTCTTGGCTCACGGTTCTCAACTCCCAGGACATACTACGAGATTACGCAGCAGCTACATCAACTAGCTCCACCTCTCAACTAACGTATGAACCTACTCTTGCGCACCCGTGTTGGCAACCCCCCGAGATGGGTCCATGAAGATCAACACGGATGGGGCCTTTGATCCTCTCACCAAGGCTGCTGTAGAGGGTGTTGTGGCGCGCGATTCTAGCGGTGCAGTCATTGGAGGGCTTGCTCACCTATTGGACAGTTGTGTGGCTGCTACCTCGGCTGAAGCTCAAGCAATTTTGCTGGCATCATTTTTGCTCATGATCATGGTTGGTCCAATTTGGTTATTGAGACAGATTTGGCGATAATGGCAAATAAGTTAAAACGGAAATGTACTGATTTGTCTATATTGAGCTCGTTTATCGAACATGCTCGTTTTCTGCTTGCTGATGCAGGTAATATTAGTATTCATTTGGTTCCTAGGATGGTGAACAATGTTGCCCACACTCTTGCCTCTAGGGCTCTAAGGTCTATGCCGTCCACCTTTTTCGATTTGGATTATCTTGATTATCTTCATTCCATTGTAACTAATGAGATTATTTCTCATCTAAGTTAATATATTTGGGTACCCTTTTCCCCATAGGTGCTCACTCGGGGCCTCATGGCCACGTGTGACTTTAGAGGGGTTTTTAATGACGCCTGCCTTTCTTCAAAAAAAAAATCCAACGAGTCCACTATGATGCCCACACAGATATGCATGCCTTAAACAACGACAAAACTAATGAAAAATAAGATTAAATCATATTTTATGAATTAAAATATTTAGTTATGGGATTTTGAACATGATTATATAGCTTAAACTCATTTTCAAAACTTTTTACTCGGTTAAAATTCCAGCGGGTCCACTGTAAAGCCCATTTATACTTGCACGCCTTAAAACCCAACGAAACGGACAAAAAATAAGATTAAATCACATTTTATGCATTATAATATTTAGCTATTGGCATTTGAACATGATTATACATCTTAAACTCAATTTTAGAACTTTCTACACGGTTAAAATTACAACGAGTCCATCGTAAAGCCCATTTAGACATCCACCGAACAAAATGGCCTTCAAAATAAGATTAAATCAAATTTTATGAAAGAAAATATTTATTTATGTGCTTTTGAAAATGATTATATACATTAACCTCAATTTTAGAACTTTTTACACGGTTAAATTTCCAACGGGTCTATTGTTGTAAAGCCCACTTAGACATGAACGCCTTAAAATCAACAAAACGGCCGAAAAATAAGATTAAATTGCATTTTATGACTTAAAATATTTATTTACGGGCTTTTGAATATGACTATATAGATTAACCCCAATTTTAGAACTTTTTACTTGGTTAAAATTCCAACGGGTCCACTATAAAGCCCATTTAGACATACACGCCTTAAACCCCAACAAAACGGCCAAAAAATAAGGTTAAATCTCATTTTATGACTTAAAATATTTATTTATGTGCTTTTGAACATGATTATATAGCTTAACCTCATTTTCAGAATTTTTTACTTGGTTAAAATTCCATCGGGACCACTATAATGCCCATTTAGACATGCAAGTCGCAAGCCCCAAAAAACAGATGAAAAATAAGATTAAATCAGATTTAATAATTTAAAATATTTATTTATGGGCTTTTGAACATGATTATATAGCTTAATCTCATTTTCTAAAATATTTACTTCGTTAAAATTCCAATGGGTCCACTATAAATCCCATTTAGACATGCACGCCTTAAGTACAACAAAACGACCACAAAATAAGATTAAATCAAATTTTATGAGTTAAATATTTGGTTATGGGATTTTGAATATGATTATATACATTAACCTCAATTTTAGAATTTTTTACTCGGTTAAAATTCCAACGGGTCCACTATAAAACTCATTTAGACATGCACGCCTTAAACCCCACCAAATGTTCACAAAATAAGATTAAATCAAATTTTTTGAATTACAATATTTATTCATGGGCTTCTGAACCTAATTATAGAGCTTAACCTAAAATTTAGAACTTCTTACCCTGTAAAAATTCCAATGGGTCCACTATAATGCCCATATAGACATGCACGCCTTAAACCCCAACAAAACGGCCGAAAAATAAGATTAAATCACATTTTATGAATTAAAATATTTATTTATGGGCTTTTGAACATGATTATATATATTAACCTCATTTTTAGAACTTTTTACTCGATTAAAATTCCAGCGGGTCCACTATAATGCCCATTTAGACATGCAGACCTTAAACCCAACAAAACGGACAAAAAATAAGATTAAATAATATTTTATGAATTAAAATATTTATTTATGGGTTTTTTATCATGATTATGTAGCTTAACCTCATTTTTAGAACTTTTTACTTGATTAAAATTCTAACGGCTCTACTGTAAAGCCCATTTAGACATGGACGCCTTAAACCCCAACAAAAAGACCAAAAATAAGATTAAATCACATTTTATGACTTAAAATATTTATTTGTGGGCTTTTGAACATGATTATATAGCTTAACCTCATTTTCAGAACTTTTTACTCGATTAAAATTCTAACGGGTCCACTATAATGCCCATTTAGACATGCACGCCTTAAACCCTAACAAACAGAAGAAAAATAATATTAAATCACATTTTATGAATTAAAATATTTATTTATGAGTTTTTGAACATGATTATATAGTTTAACCTCATTTTTTGAAATTTTTACTCGATTAAAATTTCAACGGGTGTCCACTGTAAATCCCATTTAGACATGCACGCCTTAAACCCCAACAAAATGGCCGCAAAATAAGATTAAATCAAACTTTATGCGTTAAAATATTTATTTATGGGCTTTTGAACATGATTATACAATTAACCTTAATTTTAGAACTTTTTGCTCGGTTAAAATTTCAATGGGTCCACTGTAAAACCCATTTAGACATGCACGCCTTAAACCCAACAAAACTGCCACAAAATAAGATTAAATTAAATTTTATGAGTTAAAATATTCGATTATGGGCTTTTGAATATGATTATATCGCTTAATATCAATTTTATGAATTAAAATATTTAGTTATGGGTTTTTGAACACGATTACACATCTACTCCTGAAGGGATATCAGTTGCTGCTAAATCTACCGCTGCTGGTTTGGACAATTTTGATGCAGCCGCTGCTGATTGGGCACATCCCTAGCCCCTAGCCTATGCTTTTGACAGCAAAACCAAACCGCTGATAATGTCCGATTTTGATGCTTGGTTATCTAAGCAACAACCCGCTGCAATGAACAACAATCCAGTTAAAGCGGATTCGACAACTCTTTCCCAAAAAAGGAGCTCTCCACTGGCAGAAGCTATCAAGGCCAAGAGGCAGAGGCCTTCACCTCCTACTACTTCCAAAGGTTCTAAAAATAACAAAGTTGGGATGAGCAGCAAAAACTCTTCGGCGGTGGTTGACATTCAACCTGCCGAGAGAAATGAAAATTCTATGTTACAACTGCTAGGGCCTTGGTATATCTCAGGCAGTTCAGGCTTTGGGACAAGTGGTCACTAGATTTCAACCTGACCTTATCTTCCTCGACGAAACTTGTCTTAATAAATTTAATAATAGTAGACTAAAGGTTGCTCTCAATATGTTTGGTCGTATCACTGTTGATAATAGTCATATGTGTTCTGGTCTTATGCTTTGTTGGAATAATAATATCGCTGTGGATTTACTTTCGTACTCCGCTCACCACATTGATGTTGTAGTACACTCGGATTCTGACGATTTCCATTTCTTTGGTATTTACGGTTATGCTGAAACAAATTTAAAAACCAAAACCTGGGATCTTATTGATACCTTAAACTCCTCATATCCTTTTACTTGGTTGATTGGGGGAGACCTAAATGAAATCTTATTAGATGATGAAAAACAAGGGGTTTGTCGCAGAGCACGATCACAAATTGACAATTTTAGGGATTGCTTATCTCGAAATAACTTATTTGACTGTAAACCCACCATGGGATGGTTTACTTGGACCATAATGGGCCCTCATACCTCACCTATTTATGAGAGACTAGATAGATTTGTAGCCAACTAGACATGGTTTAATTCATATTCTAATTGTCGTGCTATATCAGGTTTTAATTCAGAATCAGATCATTGCATCATTTTAATGGACACATTCCTGGACTATAGAACAAATTATGTTCCTTGGGAAGATCACTTTCGATATGAAAATTGTTGGGCGCATAATGCTGATTGTGTGTCGACAGTCCAAATTGCTTGGTCATCCACTCATGGCACGGCTCTAGACAAAAGTTACGCTGTTGGCGCTTATCTTAAAGATTGGCAAGACCAACATAGAAACAACTCTACAAAGCGCATTGTTGAGTTAAATAAAAAAATTAACTCTTGCCTTGGACGCAGCTTATCTAGTGCTGCGATGGAGTCTTTCCTTGCAGCTAAAGTTGAGCTTCGCCGCCTTCTTGATGTTAAGGAAGCATATTGGGCACAACGCTCTTGAGTTGCTTGGCTATCCCAGTGTGATAAAAATACCTCCTTCCATGCCATTGCAAATGGAAGGCGTAAGAAAAATAGAATTACATGTTTGCATGATCAAAATAATATTTGGAAAGAAGATCCGGAGGATATCATGAGAATTTTAAGAAATTATTTTCAAGAACTGTTCACATCTTCCGAACTGAATATCTCTCATATGATTCTTTACAATATTTCTCCATCTGTTACGCCAAAAATGAACGAAGCGCTGACACAACCCTTTACTAAGGAAGAAATTGTTTATGCCTTTTGAGACATCAATCCGAAGAAAGCTCCTATCTATGATGGATTGCCCATCAGTTTTTATCGAAAGCACTGGGATACAATAGGTCCAGATGTCATTAAACTTTGCCAAGACTTGCTGGCTGGGAAGGCAGACATGGCTTCAGTCAACCGTACTATTTTTGTCCTTATTCCTAAGGTGGCTGAGCGAATCTCTATGCATTAACTGCGACCCATTATTCTCTGCATAGTGATTTATAAAATAATCGCTAAAGTTTTGGTTAACCGAATGAAGACAATAATTCCCTACTGCATCAGCGACACACAAACTACTTTTGTTAGGGGGAGAAACATCACGAATAATATCCTTGTTGCACATGAATTGGTGCACTCCCTTAATTTAGGGGGTTAGGTTTGTTTCAAGGCGCGACGCTTAAATTAGACATAGAAAAGGCGTTTGATCATGTGGAGTGGTCCTTCCTCCAGCAGATCATGCTTAAAATGGGCTTCGCTGATGTTTGGGTTAATATTATTATGAGATGCATCTCATCTTTCATAGCCCAAATCAACGGATCACTGTTATCGGTCTTCTATTCATAAAGAGGGTTACTGTAACACCCTCTACCCGATCTAGAAGAAAACTACGATCGAGGATGTCACCCAAACAAAGCACAAAAATCAGAAGGGGAAAACACCTGATCAAAAGGTAAAACCCTCAATTGATTAAGAGACTTACAAAACTTTCTTAAATCAACTTAAGGAACACATCTTTATTTATACATTCCTAATATTTAACTAGTTATATTTTAGCAACCAAGACATTTGATGGAATCATTTTTGTTTATCAAAGCGTAGGTGTATTACATGTTTTATCCATTTATAAAGAACTTTATCTGATTATGCCTAACGAATTTTCCCTTTTATTCTTACAACATCTTAAATCTGTTTAATCCATTCGAAAGAGCTTAAAAGCACACATATGATGTCAATCAACTTTTAGCTAGACATGTCTTTATCATATAGTTTTAATTGTCCAAAAAGAATCAAAATCTTTCAAACGAGATCATTAAGCTATAAGCCTTTGTCTGAGTAGGTTTCATTACAGATTTCAATTTAGCTTTTAAAATAATACATTTTAAACAATTAATTATACCTCAAAATCAAATTAATTAATCAAAGCAAGCATACTTACCGAACACTTAAATTTATAAATGTAATTCCACCCCTATATAAACCACGTTAATCAAATCTATTCTAGTGTACCACCAAATGTTTAGTTCATTAATAAGATAATAAATACATAGGGCATTCTTGATCATATTTAAGCAATTGTTATACTTCTAATTTCTCATGGACAATTAGATTATAAAATTTAGCATACATAGACATTTATTCCCATTATTCCAATAGCTAAGCATAGACTAAATAGAATAAGTCATGCAATTATTAATCATATCATATTCATAGTTAATTGCCTTACATCCCAAAGATATTATAACAAACATTGATTTCCCAGAACACTAATAAACTTATACGAATGTCATATGACACCGTTCTAGGAGTTTCTTAAAGAAAACATAAACGATACACGTAAATTTGGAAAAATGACTTGCAATCTTGAACACGATCGAAACGTAGAACTTCATCATTCCTGAAAATGCATGACAATGAATGTATTAGGCTTATATAGCCTAAGTGAGGTAGCATCCTTAAAATAACAAAGCATCATGCTAATGATATTGAATGGAAATCCAAATAATACAAGCATAAATTAGCAATAGGTGTGTATGTCTTAATCTTAGCTTAAACAAGGCTTTGCCTATTGGAAACTTTATCGGAGTTCATATTCTTTCAAATCATAATAGAAATTCTTTTAGAGTTTTAAAATTGAGTTCTTTCAAATTTCTTGTAGAACTTATCAGAGTTCAAAACTTATCTTATCAGAGTCTTATCAAGACTTATCGGAGTTCATAACATTGCTTACCGGAATTTCTTATCATAGCTGAATATCTGAGTTCATATCTTTTAGAACACTAGCCTTGGATTACATTTGGACAAATGCAGCATTGGTCTGAGATTCATTGGCACAAAGCACTAAGAAATGGCTAGTTTATAGCATAATAAACCTAACTTCTCTTCTCTATCCATCCAAACTATCGCCAATCTTCGTACCATCTCCCCCGTTACCTCCTACTGTCGCCATTATATCACATATATGGATCGTCACCCCTGAGCCGTAGCTCGTGGACCGTAGTCCCGAATTATACCTTTGCACCATGCCAAAGTGTCCAAGGACTTCCATTGTTTAGGCAACTTAAATATTCTATGCTTTGAAGTTAGAGTGGTATTTTATGTCATAAGATAAGCTTACTTATTTCTTTCCTTAATATTTTATGTCAAGGATAAGCTAATAGCTCCAGATGACTTTAAAAGTTCTTAGCTTATATCATTTTAAATTTTGAATTGCTTTATTAAAGTTTTATGGTAGAAGAGTTCCTAGTCTAATTTCTAAACTTTCAAACGAAGTATGTTACCCTTTATTAAAATCTTATCAAGCATAGCAAGACACATGTATGTTACCCTTTATTAAAATCTTATCAAGCATAGCAAGACACATGATGCATATGTAATGCAACATAAACAATGAACTTATCAAGATGCCATGCTTGAATGCCCCTCCCTAATTTGCTCTACTTGAGCCTTATGCAAAGATGTTCATATGCATTCGTATGTACACATTTCATATAGTAAAACATAAATTCAGGATTTGAAATGACACCATGTCATCCGAGACAATGTAACTACACTCACCTTATATTCCAAATTTATGGAATACCTGAACCACAATCATATCTTGCTTACTTATCTACTTGATTTTGTTTTAGCTCTCTCTCATATCAACCACATCCACCAAGTTGTTATGCAATACAAAAAAAAAATCAATTCATTACAAATCAGAATCATATCACTCATATAATACTATAACAACCTAACAACCATATCAATTCAAGGAGTTTACACACATTTTCCTCAATTCAAGGTTTAGCTACTTAACTGTCAATCAATGACTAAAGTTCAAACTATATTCATACTAAAGTTTACACTTGCATCATATTGTTATCAACTGCACGAACTAAGCTTATATAAATTTCATAGTTTAAACTTTTTAAAACTACACTATTAAGCATTTCAACTCAGCATGCGTTTAATTATCTAAAACCATAGACCTGCATGTCAAAACTATTTTACTGGATTTCATATTAAAATTGTACTACATTCACTCATTGTTCTGTATTTTATTCAAAACGGCATAGATACTGCATATTGCATTAATTACACATACAAAACAGCATATAAATTGTATCTTTAAAAGCATTAAAACTTCATATTTCTTAACTGTTCAGCATTTAAACAATTCTGCATTCATGTATTTCTGCATTTATATAAATATATAAACTGTATTTCAGCATACAAAACAGTATATAATTGTGGTTTCTTAAGCATTTTCAAGTATGTATTTAAACTGTTCAAATGTTATTTCTGTAGTATTCCAAACTGCATTTTCTGCAGTATACCAAACTGCATTTCTGCAGTATTTTAAACTGCATCATAAGTTCTATAATTCTGCATTTTCAATTAAAAACCAAGATTGCACTGCATATATTTCTAATCTTATGAAACTGTATTATCTAGCCTTTCAAACTATATAAATATATCCATATTCAAATCTACATACATTAGTCATCAAGGCCTTATTTTTAATACTCTTCAAAACTGCTTTTACACATTAGCATATTGCATACGATTACTGCACAATCAGCCTATGAAATTTACTACGCTATATTTTCTATTATTTCCAAACAAAGTACCAATTAGAGACCAACATATAAATCTGTTTCTTCATCCAGACTTATACCATTTGATAACTTTGTTCCATTTACAAACACTCCCCTTGATAGACTTTATAAAGCAGTTCAATTTAGTTGCTAAAACAGTCCCCCTTATTAAATGGCAAAACAGTCCCCTTTTCTTTTACTCGATCATCCATATTCAATTACTAGTAAACATTGTAACAATACCATTAAAAAATTCTAGCACAATTATCATACTTAAGTAGATTCAAGATTGTCCAAAGCCTCCTAAAACAGGGCACGATCTTGACAACATTGGTTTGCTTCAATTCGAACTACTCTATGTATCAAAAAAATAACAAAACTCATTAACAGTCAAGATTATGGCCTTCTTAAACCCTTTTCAAATTCACAAAGGATTTCGAAACGACCCTTAACTGTAATTCATTGAACAAACACACGGTAAAATAGCATTTCAATCTATATATTTACCATTTGCATAATTAGTGATCACCATAATCAAAAGTACATTCCAACAAGTCTAACTACCCATGTTGCTAAGGGAAAAGTCATGATAAAATTTCAAAGATTAGAATCAATTTAAGGAAAGAAGAAGGATTTCTTACCCTTCTTTACCGAGCCAAACAAGGAGACTCCAAGGATCGCTCCAGTTTGAAGTCTACACACTAAGATCATATCTCCAATTCTTCTTTTTTTTAAACCTTTTTGGGGCCCGGTTGGTTAAGGGGAGGCGATGATATCTCCATTCTTTTCCTTTTTGCCGAAACCCTAAGACACAGCATCCTTGAATGCATGCCAAATGTGCAAGTTCTTAAACCATTTTTTCTTTAGCATGCAAATTCTCTATTTGCTCTATTATTCGGTTTAGTCCATAGCATTAGTTATCCCTTCTTTTGTTTTTGTTTCAAATAGATCCTAAACTTACTTAATCCAAATTCAAAGTTTAAATAGGCATATTCCTACATGTATGTATACATGTATATATAAACAAATCACACAATTCGATTAATATTTATATTATGACATTCTTCTAAACTAGAATTTGGGGTATTACACCCATAATTTTCTTTTAGTAAGTTTAGTCCAATAGGAAGACAATTATACTTTCTTAAAGTAAATTATAACTAATTTACATCAATTAACTGTATAACATTTTGCTCTAACATTTTACCCAGTTTTAGTGGTGTTATAGTTACGACAAGGAGACCCCCTGTCACCCTTCTTATTTCTCATATGCACCCAAGGACTTTCGGCGACTCTAAACGCCGAGCAATAGGCAGGCCGTCTTCCGGGCCTTTGTGCTAGCCGTCACGGGCCTAGGGTCAATCGTCTACTCTTTGCAGATGATAGTATGGTTTTCATCCGCAACAATACTATGGAAGCATCACATCAAAAGGATACCCTTCATCTCTACGCCTTTTCCTCAGGTCAGGAGGTTAATTTTGAAAAATCAACCATCTTTTTTAGCCCTCACACCTTCTCTGAACATAAGCAGGTTGTACATGCTATTCTTGGAATTCGTTAAGTTAATGACCCAGGGATTTACCTCGAAGTCCCCCTTTTGATCGAGAAAAACAAAACCGCATCCTTAGGGTTTTCTCGCGACAAGATAAATTTATGTATGTCGAACTGGGACAAACACCTCCTTTCTTTTAGTGGCCGCAACATCTTCATTAAATCCGCCGTCCAATTGTTACCTCAATATGTGATGTCCTACTACCTTCTTCTCTAGAACATCATCGACAACATGACTAAATTTGTTCATTGATACTGGAGGTCCGAGAAGCATAACAAACAAGGTTGGCATATGATTAATTGGGACACTATCTATTCACCTGAGTCTATATGAGGCATTGGTTTTCAAGACTTGCAGCTTTCTAATATTGCCCTTCTAGGCAAACAAATTTGGTATCTTATCACTGAGCCTAATTCTCTGATTACTCGAATCTACAGGGCAAAATATTTTCCTTCTAGAGATATTTTAACAACTGAGACTAATAAAAGGGCTTCTTTTGCATAGAAAGTTATTCATCAGGGAATGATGAAGCTCCTTCTTGGGTTTCTTAGGAGGCCGGGGATGGATAACAAACTACGTGTACAAACTGATATTTGGGGAGGTGTGTCAGTGATTCATCTGTAAATTGAGTACATGGATAACGATGAGCTACTTATCCGATGCCCTGACTTTATGTTGCCTGGGCAACCTAGATGGGATGAGACTAAAGTTCGCCATTACTTTGACCAGGATGATGCTAACATTATTCTTAGCATTCTGATTATCAACGACAATCAAGACAGGATTCTTTTGAACAACCATGACTCTGGAATCTACTTGGCTTGGTCTAGATATTTATTCTTACTACGGCCACCAGCACCAATTAACATGCCTTTGCGTATCTGGAAATTGATTTCCTAATTGCCAGCTCTTCCAAAGATCAAAGCCTTTGGTTGGAGGATAGGTCATGATCCTCTACCAACAAGATCCAAATTACACGCCGCGGGCCTCACCCCTAGGTTATGCCCACTTTGCCAAATAGCCCCAGAAATAATGACTCATGCTTTACAAGATTGCCTGGGAGCCAATGAAGCCCTACATCTGGCTAGAATGTTGAGTCTCCTCACCTACAGTAACACACCCTCTATTTTATCCTGGCTAGAGGAAGGAACTGCCTGTCTATCAATTCAACCCTTTGCGCTATTATTAATGGTCCTATGGAACCTCTGGAATAAGCGTAATGATTGGATCCATAACCAGTGACTCTAGCTCCTTGGCTTATAGTTCTAAATTCGTAGGGCAATATTCGTGACTATACATCGGCTACAACTACCAGGACCATAATGCAACCGGCGGATGAGCCAATCTCTGTGCAACAGCATTAGCAACCCCCTGAACTGGATCTCAGAAGATTAATACAGATGGTGCTTTTCATCCTATTACCAAAATTGTGACAGTGAGTGTTATGGCGTGTGATGCTAGTGGCGTTGTCTTAGGAGGGCTTGCTCATACCTTGAAAGACTGCACAGATGATGTTTCGGCTGAAGCACAAGTTGTTCTTGCTTGCATTATTCTTGGTCGTACACGAGGTTGGTCAAATTTGGTTATCGAGACGGATTCAACCATTGTGGCTATAAAATAAATCGACATGGTAATGATTTGTCTACATTGAGGTCTGTAATTGACTATGATCAGCCCCTTCTTGCCGATACTGATAATTTTAGAGTTTGCTTTGCTCCTAGAGTGGCGAACAATGTTGCCCATACTCTTGACTCTAAGGGCTATGCAGACTTTGTCATCCATATCCTTTACTTCGGATTATCCTGATTATTTGCACTCTTTTGTAACTAAAGAGATTCATTCTCATACAAGTTAATATATTTGGGTACTCTTTTCCCCTTTGGAGCTCACCCGGGGCCTCAGTGCCATATGTGAGTTTAGTGGGGTTCTTAATAAGGCCCACCTTTTCTTCAAAAAAAAATCCAACGGGTCCACTATAAAGCCCATTTAGACATGCACGACTTAAACCCCAACAAAACGGACAAAAATAAGATTAAATCACATTTTATGAATTAAATATTTAGTTATGGGCTTTTGAACATGATTATACAGCTTAACCTCAATTTTAGAACTTTTTACTCGGTTAAAAATGCAACGAGTCCACTGTAAAGCCCATGTAGACATGCACGCCTTAAACCCAACAAAACGGCCACAAAATAAGATTAAATCAAATTTTATAAGTTAAAATATTTTATTATGGGATTTTGAATATGATTATATAGCTTAACCTTAATTTCAGAACTTTTTACCAGGTTAAAATTTCGACGGGTATACTATAATGCCCATTTAGACATGCACGTCTTAAACCACAACAAACAGACAAAAATAAGATTAAATCACATTTTATGAATTAAAATATTTAGTTATTGGTTTTTGAACATGATTATATAGCTTAACCACATTTTTAGAAATTTTAGTCAGTTAAAATTCCAACGAGTCCACTATAAAGCCCATTTAGACACGCACGCTTTAAAACCCAACAAATGGTCGCAAAATATGATTAAATCAAATTTTTATGAATTAAAATATTTAGTTATGAACTTTTGAACATGATTATATAGCTTAACCTTAATTTTAGAACTTTTTACTCGATTAAAATTCCAACGGGTCCACTATAAAGGCCATTTAGATATGCATGGCTTAAACCCAATAAAACGACCACAAAATAAGATCAAAACAAATTTTATGAGTTAAAATATTTGATTATGGACTTTTGAATATGATTATATAGATAAACCTCAATTTCAAAACTTTTTGATCGGTTAAAATTCCAACGGGTCCATTGTAAAGCCCATTTGACATTCACGCCTTAAACCCCAACAAAATGGCCACAAAATAAGATTAAATCAAATTTTATGAATTAAAATATTTATTTATGGGCTTTTGAATATGATCATACATCTTAACCTCATTTTCAGAAATTTTTACTCGGTTAAAATTCCAACGGGTCCACTATAAAGCCCATTTAGACATGCACGCCTTAAAACCCAACAAAATGGCCAATAAGATTAGATCAAATTTTATGAATTAAAATATTTAGTTATGGGCTTTTGAACATGATTATATAGCTTAACCTCAATTTTAGATCTTTTTACTCGGTTAAAATTCCAACAAGCTCCCTATCTCTGGTTTTTTACCCGCTGCGGGGTTTACGAAAGGGTGACCCTCTCTCCATTCTTGTTTCTTATCTGCAATCAAGGGCTCTCGGCCACCCTCTGTGCCAAACAGCAGGCGAGACGGCTACAAGTGCCCTGTGCTAGCCGACTTGGCCTAGGGTAAATCACCAGCTTTTTGTAGACGATAGCATGGTTTTCTTAAGGAACAACATTGAGAAGGTTACACGTCTTAAAGAAAATCTCTGTCTTTATACCTCTTTCTCGGGGCAAGCTATCAATTTTGAGAAATCTATAATCTTTTTTGGTCCTCGTACTTCTCCTAAGCACAAGCAAGTAGTCCATGACCTTCTTTATGTTCGTGAAGTGGCCAATCTTGGGGTCTACCTTGGCATCCCTCTCTTAATCAAATAGAGTAAAGCGGCCACCTTGGGTTTTACCCAAGACAAAGTGAATTCATGCATGTCTAGTTGGAACAATAATCTCCTTTCTTTCAGTGGGCGGGAAGTTTTCATTAAAGCGGTGGCGCAGTCTTTGCCTCAATATGTAATGTCCTATTACACGCTACCCCAAAACCTTATTGATGATTTGTCTAAATCTATACGACGTTACTGGTGGTCGGGTCGTAATAATAGACGAGGCTGGCCAATGGTTGCTTGGGGCTTTGTTAGCTCCCTTAAGAATGCTGGTGGCACCGGGTTTCGTGACATGCATCTCTTTAATGTTGCTTTGTTGGGTAAACAACTTTGGCGAATACTCACTGAGATTGATTCATTGTTACCTTATGTCTTTAAGGTACGTTACTTTCCCTCATGAACTTATTTGACGCCAAAGTCAACAAGAAAGACTATTTTGAATAGAAGGGTCTAAATCAAGCCATGCGCGATCTGCACCCTGGATTCTTCTAGCGGTCAGGCATTGACAACAGGATTCGTATGCATAAAGATAACTGAGGAGGCACAGTTGCGCTAACTTTGTATGGAGATTACATGGACAATGATGAGGTACTGGTACGTTGTCACGACTTTATGTTGCACGGACGGCCTGGCTGGGACGAGGCTAAGATTCGTGGTTATTTGTCCAGGAGGATGCTAACGCCATCTTGCAGGTCCCTATCATTAATGACTGGTGAGATACGTTGCTCTAAGGTAACCATGACTATGGCATCTACTCGATTCGATCGGGCTACTTGTTTCTGTAGCGGCCGCCATAACCTGTTAACCGACCTTTGCGAATATGGAAGCTCATCTCTCAGCTGCCAACCTTCCCCAAGGTTCAAAATTTTGGCTAGTGTGCCGGTAAGGATGCCTTGTCGATGGGGAATAGACTTCGAATGGCGGACCTGGCACAAGGCTTCTCCTCTTCTGTCGTATAGTTCCAAAAACGGCCATCCATGCTTTAAGAGATTGCCATAGGCCATTGGAGGCCCCTCGATTGGTTGGATTTCCAAATAATCTTAACTCCAATAATGCGACATTGGTGCTCGTATGGTTTGAAGAAGGTGTTGTTCTTCTCTCGTGCACCTTCTTTGCTCTGTGCTAACAGTGGTGTGGAACCCATAGAATTGTCAGAATGATTGGATTCACAATGGTTGACTCCAGCCACCTTGGCTCATAGTTCTTAATGCTCAGGGCATCTTTCGAGACTACACCGTGGCTGTGACAACTTCCAATACGTCATCCATCGATCTTGCTCTCGTATACCCACACTGGCAGCCCCTATGGGCAGGGAACATTAAGATCAACTCGAATGGCACCTTCAACCCGATAATTGATGATGCAGCCATCGGTGTTATTGCGTGCGATGACAAAGGTGGTGTCCTTGAGGGGTTCTCTCTTCATTCGGCCACATGCACGGATGCTGCCTCAGCTGAGCTTCAGGCGGTTATTGCCGGCATTCAGTTTGTCCATCATAGGGGCTGAACCCTTGTTATCATTGAAACTGACTCCGCCATTGTGGTTAACAAATTTAACTAACCTTGCCCAGATCTTTCAATTCTGAGCCCACACAATGAGCAGACACGGCTTATTCTTGCTTGTTAGCGATAGTGCCCTAAGGCCTATTGTAGGAACATGATATTTTGATCATTGAATATGTGAATGAGATTCAAACTAAATTCATATATGTATTTGGTGAGAAAAAAATATTAGGACTGACTCGTCTTAAGATTAATACATGGATTGAAGTTATATATTAATCTTCAAACAGTTATGACATTAAATCCTTAGACCTGAAATTGATACGGTTCTCAACATGATAACAATTATGTTTTGACATAGTCAAACATCGTTTTTAATCAGACGATTATAAAGGTTATGCTTGAACATAATAAGGAATCATGCAGTGAGACGTGAGTGATTAAGATGGAATTTATCCCTCTTAACATAAGAGAGATATCTTTGGGCCCCTCGATGATTGAGACTGAGAAATGCATGGCCGTGCTCAAATGAGTTGAAAGAGATCAATGTAATTTGTTTAGTCAGTTCAATTGGGCATCAAGTAACTAAAGATAGAACAATATAAGGTTAACATTTTCCATGCCTTATATTCTATCAAGATATCGTGAGATATAAAGATTATGACATAAACTGAATTAAGGTTGTCTCATATTATGAGCTTTCCATTTAACTTGGTAGTCATAACGTCTTGCTAGAGGCCACTTATGACTTGTAGAATAAAATGTGACTTTTTCTACTAGCAACGTTTAATGAACCTATAGGATTGCACATTAAGAATGGATAAGAATGATTATGGTTATTACTCTCAATAATAAATTTAAGATAATACGATTATTTTAATTATATTATTATATATTATTTATTCGAATTTAAAAGGGTTAAATTCATAATCAAATATCTTATTTATTTTATTATTTTTCAAAAATAATATAAATAAATAATATTATCAAATAATCTCATCATCTAGATTTGATTGAATTTAAATTCCTTATCAGAAAAGGAATCTATTTAGAATATACTATTTATTTATTTTAAATACATAATATTATTAAATAAATCACTTTATCTAGAGTTGGTTGAATTTGAATTCTTTAAAGTTAAAAGAATTCATTATAATTTATTTAAAAAGAGTTTTAATTAAATTATAATAGTGAACTCAACCTAACCCATTCAAGTCATATATATATGTATGTATGCCAAGGGTTTTGTAGGGATCTAGGTTTTTCAAAAATAGCCACCAAAACCACAAATATTAGATTTTTGAAATCTTGAATAGAACTAGCATTCTGATAGCCATTCGTTGTCTATTCGCATGTGGATTCTTATAGAGGACGGTTGTCTTTCAGAAAGGCAGCGCCTCAACACAACCGGATTCTTGAATCATAAATCAAGGTAATTTTTTATTTCTTCTTCATACATTAATATGATTGCATGAGATCCTAGAAATTCTTTCCACCATGGTGACGGAGAAGCTAGATGATGATCCAAGGCGATGAAGATATTGATCCAAGACGATGAAGTTGTTTGTCGTTTAGGTTTATTTATTTTTAGGATAAGACCATACTATGTCACGTTTATTTATATGTGATGCTATGTGAATGCGATGCTATGAGAGTACATGCCATGTATGTGATGCCTTAAATCAACAAAGACCCCTCACATAAAATTTAAGTTTTACATGCCATCCAACTTTAGACACTTGTCAAGACTTTTTATCACCTTAATGTAGGTTCTACCAAAGTGGGAGTACATTAGGTTACATTAGTAAGTCAAGCCGAGTAATAGTGCTGCTCATATTTTTAAAGTGCTTTAGCTTAATTAGGTTATCAAAACGATTTTGGACCTAATGACATGAGATAAGATTTATGCATGCCGGGACATAAGATGTCCAAATCTCATAAATTTCTAAGAATTGCATAAAATGCAATTACTAAGAGTTACTTACCTAAATAACTTATTTTTAAGTGTCATGCTAAAGCTGACTTAAAGATAGAGTGAAATATGGATCTTAGCCTACTATATTAATTAGTTTTGAGGGTTGTTAATTTAGTGGAAATCTTAAAACAAAATATCTTATTAAACTTTACATTATATTGTAGATGACCACCAATAATTCTACTTTATCACTGCGATCGGTCCTTGAGAAGGAAAAACTTACCGAGACTAACTTCCTTGACTGGTATCAAAATTTGAGAATTGTTCTCTAACAAGAAAGAAAGATTTATGTCCTAGATGAACCTTACCCTGAGGAACCAGAGAAAGATGCCTCTAAAGCTGATACAACGGCTTATGAGAAGCATAAAAATGATTCTCTTGATGTTGCATGCCTGATGCTAGCTACCATGAGTTTTGAACATTAAAAGGATCTAGAAAACATGGAAGCTTATGATATGATTCACGAGCTTAAGGAAATGTTCCAACAGCAAGCAAGGCAAGAAAGGTATGAGACTACCAAGGCATTACATTCTTGCAAAATGGCTGAAAGTGCCTCTGTCAGACCCATGTGCTAAAAATGAAAGGTCATATTGAGCACCTTGAGACACTTGGATTTCCATTGAGCCAAGAGTTGGCAACTGACTTGATCCTGAACTCATTACCTGAAAGTTATAGTCAATTCATTATGAACTATAACATGAATGAGATGGATAAAACAATTTTTGAGCCGCATACAATGATTAAAACTACTGAACATAATATTAAATCCAAGTCTAGCCATGTTTTGATGGTTCAAAAGGGAAAGAATTTCAAGAAAAAGGGAAAGGGGAAAGGAGTGGGTGGTAAGTCCAACGCTAAACCAAAACCCAAATCTAATCCAAAAGTTAAGCACCCTAAAGAGGTGTTTGTCTCTTTTGCAAGGATCCTGGTCATTGGAAGAGAAACTACAAGCTGTATCTGGAAGATCTAAAGAAAAAGAAGAGCACTGGTGAGACCAACTCTTCAGGTATTTATGTTATACATGCTAATCTTTCTCCTACAAGTTCTTGGGTATTAGATACTGGATGTGGATCTCACATTTGTACGAATGTGTAGGGACTCAAAAGGAGTAGACAATTGAAGAGAGACGAGGTGGACCTACGAGTTGGAAATGGGGCAAGAGTTGTTGCTTTAACTATAGGAAGTTATGAACTTACTTTGCCTAGTGGGTTTTTGTTAGTTTTGAACAATTGCTTTTATGTTCCTAGCATAAGTAAGAATATTATTTCAGTTTCTTGTTTGGATAATGATGTTTTTCTTTTATTATTAAGAATAATAATTGCTCTATTTATTATAAAGACATGTTTTATGCAAATGCTAATTTACAAGACGGTCTTTATGTTTCGAAGCTTCAAAACTCCAACAACTCTTCGATATATAACATAAATAAGAGGCTTAAATCTAATGATTTAAATCCAACCTATCTCTGGCATTGTCGCCTTGGCCACATAAATAAGAAACGCATTTCAAAACTTCATCAAGATGGAATTTCGAATTCTTTTGATTTTGAATCATATGATACTTGCGAATATTGTTTACTAGGTAAGATGACAAAGAGTCCTTTTACTAGACACAGTGAAAAGGTTAATGAGGTTTTAGGCCTAATACATACAGATGTATGCGGACCTTTAACTTCAATTGCTAGAGGAGGTTACAAGTACTTCATCACGTTTACGAATGACTACAGTAGATATGGTTATTGTTGCGCGTAATAAGTGCTACGCAAATGTGCAAGTATACACGTCGCAAGTTATAGTATAAAAGATATCGTCTCCACAGGGATTGGTGCCACTTCAAGAATCTAGTCTCTTGCACTGTAAAAAGTAAAAACACAAGTAAAGGATTATCGAAGTTTAACTAATTACTAATCTAGAAAGCAATAAAATAAAATAAAAGATGAATTCAATTGAGAGAGATAGGCTAGGTTATCGTGAGTTGAGGTGTGATAGCCGATTGGATTGTCTTGGTAAAAGAGTGCATGGGCAACTCAGTTGCCGTGGCGACTTACTGCACAACGGGTTGCCTTGGCAACTAATTGATGGTTGCTTGGGCGACTAGTTGGGCAACTACTTGGGCGACTGGGCAGCAACTTCAAGGTTCGGCGGAGCGTTCTTCAATGGTTTCTTCTTATCCCTAAGTCGAAACTCTAGCTACTTGTGCATGCCTTGATAATACATCCTGCGTGAATCAAGGGTGAACAACAACCAATCTTGCGCTCCTCTTAGCCGTTGAAATCCTTAACTTATTCCTAAGCCGGATTAATCTTCACCATCATTGGATTGCATAAAGATCATATTCATTCGTTTCTTGAATCTAACTCTCCCGATATTAGATAAATGGATGAAATCACGAGATCCTCTCCCAATTCACTGCAAACAATAATAAGAATCAAGAATGAATAAACCTTGAAATAGAAAAGTGCAAACTCTTATTACCTAAACAAAAACCAATAGTTTCTCACAACCACAAAACACAATAACCATAGCCAAGTAAATTTAGTTCATGGCTAGGTTCCAAAGAAACACAAGATAATTAATCCCTAGCATGAACCCAATCGAACAAAGATGAAGGAAGAGGCTTGTCGAAATCCTCCTCGCCCTTGATGCTTGTCGAAAATTCTCTCCTCTTGCCCTACTTGGACTTGCCGAAATTTCCCTCTTGCTCTACTTGGACTTGCCAAATTTCCCTCTTGCTCTCTCTATTCATCTTGTCGAAATCTCCTTGGTATTTATAGGGCTAGGCCAAAGTCCTTCTTTGAGGAGGAGTTTGAGTTGGAATTAAATTATCTTTAAAGAATATAATTCTTTATTATAATTTTATTCCTATTAGAACTTCTCCTATCCTCTTGGAATTTAATTCTTCTTTAATCTCTGCATGGCAATCAAATTCCTTTGGGCTTGGGCCTTGCTCCATGTTATCTTGGGCTTGTAAAGTCATGAATTTCGACATCCATATTGCTTTTGGTCTTTGTCGACAAATGCCATGGCAACTAGCTCGGCGTCTCCTTCATGCACTTTACGGCAACTAGCTCGGCATTGCTTTGGCAAGTGATCCTGCACATACACACACAAAAACACACCAAAGCAGCATCTATTTCCACAAAAATCACCAAGTTATGTAATCAAGTTCAACGTTTGAAGGAAACATGGATTAATGCATGAATGACTAACTATGCAACTAATATGAGCCTAAGTCTAACAGATAATATGAGTAAAAGGGTAAGAAAAATAGTACTTTTGAACACTTATCACACCCCCAAACTCGAACTATTGCTTGTCCTCAAGCAATGCAAACTCATAATTACCCGCCAAGACTTCAAATTTTCACAAACTTAGCTTTGAACTTGATTTCAATTCTCGAACCAAGGGCACAAAGTATGATTGGCTTTTTATTTTTCGTAAGCGAGGAATTACGGAATCAAACTATAATGCTTGTGAGTGTGTGCGGAGTTGTGTGCAAGTTGATTTTTCGGATTCTATGCAAACAATAGGTTTTCAAATTACTTGAGTGGGTTCTTTTTAACATGTTTTAACTAGAGCCAATTTGGGCACCTCTAGTGTTTTATTTTTAGTTTTCTTAAGTTAATTTAATCGACTAGAGTCGGTTTCGGGCACCTCTAGTTAACCGAAAAAATTTTAACGCCTCCTAGAGCCAGTTTGGGCACCTCTAGTGATCAATTTTTAGCACATGCTAGAGCCAATTTCGGGCACCTCTAGCATTCATCCAATTTTATTCTAATCCCCCAATTAGTTAATTATCAACCTAAGTTTACTAGAACTCCTTAAATCAATCAAACCACAACAGTGTTTCATCAAATTTAGCATCATAGTAAAATTCTAAGTTTTTCATGGTTATCCTAGAATAAAAATTCTATCAATTAAGTGCATTGGTAAAGTCATCATTGAATATTCATCAAATCTAAGCAATTCTTGTTCCAATTAAAGGCATGGCAAGCAATTTATGTATCCTAAATGTAATGCTTAAGATTAATGTAACTAAACATGGTAATTACTAATAACAATCCCCCAAACTCGAGTGAGGCATTGTCCTCAATGCATGCATAAAAATAACGAAAAATAAAAATAAAATGCATACGAGGACTTACTTGAGAGTTCGTCATCGTAGATGATTAGTTTCCTTCTAGTTGGCGTCTTGATTTTCTTGCTTGAATGCAATGGTTGTTTTTTCTTGTTGCCGGGATGTCTTGACTTTGGTTGCCGTGGCATCTTGGGGTTGGTTGCCGTGGCATCAGCTTGTGCATGCATGAAGTAAGTTGTCGCGGCATCTTCTTCATTGGTTGCCGGGGCAATGATCTTGGTGATAAATTTCCTTAGCATAGTAGTTGTGAGTCTTGTTGTGAAAAAGAAAATAAAGAAAACCTGAAAACTAAAGATAATGAAGAAAAAATAAAATATCTCCTAAAATTAAAAATAAAAATAAAAAAAAAAAAGAAAAAGAAATATTGAGAGGAGAGCATGCTCATGCATCTCCTAAGTTGACCACTTCCTTGTTACGTTCCACATGGGCACCATTGTAGTGCTTCAATCTTTGTCCATTAACTTTGAATTCATGGTTGTCGAGATGGACTTGATTATCACAGCACCATGGGAGAATGGTTTGACGACTTCAAATGGTCCCGACCATCTTGATTTCAGCTTTCCGGGGAAAAGTTTTAGCCGAGAATTGAATAGGAGAACTAGTTGCCCTGGCGTGAATTGCCGTGGCAATAGTTTCTTGTCATGCCATCGCTTTGTTTTCTCCTTGTATATTCGTGCATTGTTATAGGCGAGTGTGCGAAATTCTTCTATCTCATTGAGATCCATCAAGCGCTTTTGTCCGCACTTTCCCAATCCATATTCACGGTCTTGATTGCCCAAAGTCGCCTTGTGCTCGATTTCCACCGGTAGATGACATGTTTTACCATAGACAAGCCGGAAGGGGACATACCTAATGGTGTTTTGAATGCAGTGCGATATGCCCAAAGTCGTCATCTAGTCTTAATGACCAATCCTTCCTTGAGGATTTACAACTTTCTCGAGTATTCCCTTCAACTCCCGGTTGGAAATTTCTGCTTGCCCGTTGGTTTGTGGGTGATATGCCGTGGCGATCTTGTGTGATATGCCGAGCGTTGCAACATCTTGGCAATTAGTCTGTTGTCAAAATGCTTGCCCCGTCGCTGATAATTGCTCTCGGCATCCCAAACCGTGTAAATATGTTTTTCGCAGGAATCGTTGCACGGTCTTGGAATCGTCGTTGGGAACTGCAGCTGCCCTCTACCCATTTAGACACATAGTCGACGGCGAGTAAGATGTAGAGGTTGCCGAATGAAGATGGGAAAGGTCCCATAAAATCGATCCCCATACATCGAACAGTTCCACCTCGATGATGTTCGGAGTGGCATCTCATGTCGCCTAGAGATATTGCCCGTCTTCTCGCAACGATCACATTGCTTGTAAAAGTCTTGGGCATCTTTGTACAATGTTGGCCAATACAACCCGGATTGCAAGACTTTGGCATGGTACGAGTTCCTCCAAAATGTCCTCCATAGGGTGAAGAATGGCATTGTCGGAGTACATTACATTGCTCTTCTTGAGGACACATCGGCGTATAACCTGATCTGCACATTGTTTAAACAAAAGAGGCTCGTCCCAAAAGTAATGCTTAGCATTATGGCGGAACCGCTTCTTCCCTTGGTGAGTAATGCCATACGGAAAAATACCACAAACAAGGAAGTTAACTAAATCTGCGTACCAAGGTATTGCGGGGCATGTCTTTGTCGTAGTGTCTGCTCCCAAAATTGCTGAGGCGTGCTCGTCAAAGTCTGCTGCGGCGTCAAGAGTTGCCGAGGCGTGTGCTTCCATGGTTTCCGAGGCGTCATGGGCTGCCGAGGCGTCAAGGGGTTTCGAGGCGATTAGAATTTGTTCATCCGGGAATGCATCACATATCTCTAGATCCGCGTCCTCCTCCCTATTGCGTTCCAAACGTGATAAGTGATCGCCACTTGATTTTCTGTTCCTTTCTCGTCCTTAATTTCAATATCAAATTCTTGTAAAAGTAATATCCAACGAATCAAACGAGGTTTAGCATCCTTTTTAGCAAATAAGTATTTGATTGCCGAATGGTCCGTATGAACAATTACCTTTGTACCAATTAAATAGGATCGGAACTTGTCAAATGCGAAAACTACTGACTAGTAACTCTTTCTCCGTTGTTGTGTAATTCACTTGAGCATCGTTAAGAGTTTTACTAGCGTAGTATATCACATGGAATGTCTTACCTGTGCGTTGGCCTAGGACTGCTCCTACCGCGAAATCACTTGCATCACACATGAGCTCAAAAGGTAGCGTCAATCTGGTGGAACAACAATGGGTGCCGAGGCAAGCTTTTTCTTTAGGGTTTCAAATGCTTGAGTGCAAGAATCATCAAAATCGAAGACTTTATCCTGTTCAAGCAGATTACACAAAGGTTTAGTGATTTTAGAAAAGTTATGAATGAACCTCTGTAAAAACCTCGCATGTCCGAGAAAACTTGAATTCTTTTAACCGAATTTGGTGGGGTAATCTCTCGATCACGTCCACCTTGGCTTTGTCTACTTCAATTCCCTTGGATGAAATCTTATGGCCGAGCACTATTCCTTCATCTACCATAAAGTGGCATTTCTCCCAATTGAGGACTAAATCCGTTTCTTCGCATCTTGCCAACACCCTCTCTAAATTGCCGAGACAGCCGTCGAAGTCATTATTACAAAAACCGAAAAATCATCCATGAAGATCTCAAGGAAGTCTTCGACCATGTCCGAAAAGAGCGCCATCATGCATCTTTGGAAGGTTGCGGGCGTTACACAATCCGAACGGCATCCTTCGGAAGGCATAAGTACCGTAGGGGCATGTGAAGGTTGTCTTTTCTTGATCTTACGGTGCTATGGCAATCTGATTGTAACCTGAATAACCATCAAGAAAAACAGTAAAAGGGTTTACCCGCAAGACGGTCAAGCATTTGATCAATAAAGGGTAATGGGAAGTGATCTTTCCTAGTGGCTTTGTTTAGCTTTCGATAGTCCATACAAACCTCCAACCGGTCTGATCCTGGTTGGGATAAGTTCATTATTTTCATTACTCACCACTGTTATACCTCCTTTTTCGGCACACATTGTACCGGACTTACCCACGTACTATCGGAGATAGGGTATATAATGCGGCGTCAAGCCACTTGATGATTTCTTTCATTACAACCCCTTTCATGGCATGATTCAGTCTCCTCTGGGCCTCAATTGAAGGTTTGTGATCATCTTCCAACAAGATCTTGTGCATGCACACCGCGGGCTAATTCCCTTCAAGTCGGCAATTGTCCACCCTATTGCCTTTTTATGTAGCTTCAACATGTTGATTAGCTTCTTTTCCTGCTCAGGCTGTAACTTAGAGGAAATAATTACAGGTAATGTATTATCGATCCCTAAGTATACATATTTTAGTTGATCTGGCAATTGTTTCAACTCAAGAATTGGTGGATTTTCGATAGAGGGTTTTTCGATCTTACCTTCCTTACCTGAGTAGTCCAGTGGTTCAAAGTATGTACCTGGTCGATTTACTAGCCAATTTACCTCTTCTGGTTGTTCCTCATCGACCGGCTCTTCATTCTCCTCAGGTTCCTCTTGATCAGCAATGTAGTTGCCGAGGCAACTAAATTCCTCATCGGTTAAACTCTGCCGTGGCATGAAGTAGTTGGCATTCTTCGGATCATCGGCATGCCTTAGTGTTTGGAATACATTTAGTTTTACCTGCTGGTCATTCACCCTCATTGTGAGTTCTCCTTTTCAACGTCGATCAAGGTTCTCCTGCCGCTAGGAATGGTCTCCCGAGAATGATAGGTGCATGCTCATCCGCTTCACAATCCAAAACAATAAAGTCAGCGGGAAAAATGAATTTATCAACTTTTACCAAGTATGTCCTCGATTTTTCCCTCGGATGCACATAGGATCTGTCGGCTAGCTGCAGCATAATCTGTTGTAGGTCTTGCCTTCCCGATTCCTAGTTTCGAAAACCGATTTAGGCATCAAGTTTATGCTAGCCCCTAGGTCGCATAGTGCTTTCCGACATAGTGATTTCCAATAGAACAGGGTATTGTGAAACTTCCGGGATCCTTCAACTTGGGAGGCATGCGATTGTGCAACATTGCCATGCATCCTCTGTCGCGGCAACTGTTTCAAACTCTCCTAGCCTTGTTCTCTTGGACACAATGTCTTTAAGAAACTTGGCATAGTTTGGCATTTGTTCAATTGCTTCCACCAATGGCAAGTTGATGTGGACTTGCTTTAAGATATCAAGAAACTTCTTGAATTGGTATTCTTGCTTTTGTCGCTTCAATCTTTGTGGGAATGGTGGTGGAAGTCGGATATCTTCTATCCTTTCATTGGTTTGAAACCTGATTGACGGCATTACAGGGACATCTGGAGTTGCCGATGCGTTACCAACTGGGGTTGCCGAGGCGTGCTTATCGCAAGTTGCCGAGGCGTCACCGGTTGCTGCAGCAATTCCTGGTTCAGCATCTGAGACTTTGCCGCTAGGTTCGTCTTGATCTTTTTGTGGAGTTTTGTTTGACGAGCGGGTTTGAACCTCTCTAAGTTGTTGGCCACTTCTGGTGGTGATTGCCTTACATTGCTCATGGCCAGTTCCTCTTGCGACTTCAGTATCGCTAGGTAAACCTCCTTGTGGTCTAGTGTTCAGATTTTGAGCAAACTGTCCGACTTGATTTTCCAATGATTTGATTGCCGCCTCTTGGTTTTGCAATCTCATCTCGGTCCTGTTAATAAAAGCATCAGTTCTTTTTATGAAATTACTATTCTCAGCCATATAAGATTCAGTTTTCATCATAAAAGCATTTAGAGAATTTTCCAAAGAACTAGATGTTGTCGGTTGTTGTTGCTGCGGCATCATTGCCGTGGCATATTCACTGGAATCCCGATGCTTGTGCATTCTGATTGTTCTGGTTTAGAGCATTGTTGGGATTACTCCATGAAAAATTCGGGTGCTTCTTCCAAGCTGGATTGTATGTATTTGACATCATGTTGTTGCCCCAATTGTAATTCCCCACATAGAAGCTAGATTCCGGATTCTGCATACATTCAGAAGAATTATGGTTATCACCACATAACTCACAAAAAGAATCCATTACCTTGACTTCATGTGTGTTGTTTGGTTTTTGCATGTTACGGACCATCTTGGTTAAAGCGGCCAATTGTGCGAAATTGAATCGATGATCCTAGTTCATGTATTGTGGCTTGGCGTCTAACTCCTCCTCTTCTAGTGGATGGGAATTGATAGTCATTCTTGGCCAGCCTGTTTAAAATTTGCATTGCTTCCTCCGGCGACTTATCTAAGAGTATGCCGTTTGCCGAGGCATCTAGCATCATCCTTGTTGGTGTATTCACGGCGTTGTAAAACATTGTCACTTGAGTCCACACCGGGAATCCGTGTAGAGGACATTTGTGTAGAAGTTCTCTATATCGCTCCCAAGCCTCGTACATGGATTCATCATCTGCCTGCCGAAAAGAAGTAATGTCGTTACGAAGCTTATCGGTTAAATTTGTAGGATTAAATCTAGCAAGGAAATCACGACAAAGATCAGTCCAAGATGCTATGGATCCGGCAGGAATGCTATTTAGCCATGCTTTCGCCCTATCCCTCAGTGAATAGGGGAATAATCTTAATCGTAAGACATCAGGGGTGACTCCGTGTATCTTGAGCGAGTTGCAAATCTCGAGGAAAGATTTCAGATGTTGTCGTGCATCTTGATTCTTTGAGCCGCCAAATTGACCTATTGTGTTGATCATATTAAACATTACCGGTTTCAACTCAAAGTGGTCGGCTTCAATTTCGGGTGCGACAACTCTCGGGTTGAGTCCATCAAGATCTTCTTCAAGATAGTCTCGAATCGTTACATTTCGTGCAAGAATCACTCCTCCCCCCTTTCGAACATCTTGATTAATATTGCCGTCTTGATTTGCCATTGCTTCTCTTATCCTTCGTCTAAGTCTTTGTAAGGTTCGTTCGATTTACGGATCAAAGGGATATATTCGGTGAAGTCGGTCTCGCCCTGGTCATATACCAATGCAAAACCAAAGTTTGTTAGCCCTTTGAATTTTAAACAAGAAAAATAAAAAGAATGTGCAAGAAAATAAAAACAAAGTCGCTATTGCCAATCCCGACAACGGCGCCAAAAAACTTGTTGCGCGTAATAAGTGCTACGCAAATGTGCAAGTATACACGTCGCAAGTTATAGTATAAAAGATATCGTCTCCACAGGATTGGTGCCACTTCAAGAATCTAGTCTCTTGCAATTGTAAAAAGTAAAAACACAAGTAAAGGATTATCAAGTTTAACTAATTACTAATCTAGAAAGCAATAAAATAAAATAAAAGATGAATTCAATTGAGAGAGATAGGCTAGGTTATCGTGAGTTGAGGTGTGATAGCCGATTGGATTGTCTTGGTAAAAGAGTGCATGGGCAACTCAGTTGCCGTGGCGACTTGCACAACGGGTTGCCTTGGCAACTAATTGATGGTTGCTTGGGCGACTAGTTGGGCAACTACTTGGGCGATCGGGCAGCAACTTCAAGGTTCGGCGGAGCGTTCTTCAATGGTTTCTTCTTATCCCTAAGTCGAAACTCTAGCTACTTGTGCATGCCTTGATAATACATCCCTGCGTGAATCAAGGGTGAACAACAACCAATCTTGCGCTCCTCTTAGCCGTTGAAATCCTTAACTTATTCCTAAGCCGGATTAATCTTCACCATCATTGGATTGCATAAAGATCATATTCATTCGTTTCTTGAATCTAACTCTCCCGATATTAGATAAATGGATGAAATCACGAGATCCTCTCCCAATTCACTGCAAACAATAATAAGAATCAAGAATGAATAAACCTTGAAATAGAAAAGTGCAAACTCTTATTACCTAAACAAAAACCAATAGTTTCTCACAACCACAAAACACAATAACCATAGCCAAGTAAATTTAGTTCATGGCTAGGTTCCAAAGAAACACAAGATAATTAATCCCTAGCATGAACCCAATCGAACAAAGATGAAGGAAGAGGCTTGTCGAAATCCTCCTTGCCCTTGATGCTTGTCGAAAATTCTCTCCTCTTGCCCTACTTGGACTTGCCGAAATTTCCCTCTTGCTCTACTTGGACTTGCCGAAATTTCCCTCTTGCTCTCTCTATTCATCTTGTCGAAATCTCCTTGGTATTTATAGGGCTAGGCCAAAGTCCTTCTTTGAGGAGGAGTTTGAGTTGGAATTAAATTATCTTTAAAGAATATAATTCTTTATTATAATTTTATTCCTATTAGAACTTCTCCTATCCTCTTGGAATTTAATTCTTCTTTAATCTCTGCATGGCAATCAAATTCCTTTGGGCTTGGGCCTTGCTCCATGTTATCTTGGGCTTGTAAAGTCATGAATTTCGACATCCATATTGCTTTTGGTCTTTGTCGACAAATGCCATGGCAACTAGCTCGGCGTCTCCTTCATGCACTGCCCTGGCAACTAGCTCGGCATTGCTTTGGCAAGTGATCCTGCACATACACACACAAAAACACACCAAAGCAGCATCTATTTCCACAAAAATCACCAAGTTATGTAATCAAGTTCAACGTTTGAAGGAAACATGGATTAATGCATGAATGACTAACTATGCAACTAATATGAGCCTAAGTCTAACAGTAATATGAGTAAAAAGGGTAAGAAAAATAGTACTTTTGAACACTTATCAGTTATATTTATTTGTTCAGACACAAATTAGAATCATTTGAAGTGTTCAAATCTTTTCAAAATGAAGTACAAAATCAACTTGGAAAAACAATAAAAGCTTTTCGATCTGATCGAGGAGGAGAATATTTGAGTCAAGAGTTTGATGATCATCTTAGAAATTATGGAATAGTTTCACAATTAACTCCTCCTGGAACACCACAATGGAATGGCGTTTCAGAAAGGAGGAATCATACTTTATTAGATATGGTTCGATCGATGATGAGTATGACAGATCTTCCACTTACCTTTTGGGGTTATGCACTTGAAACAACTACTTTTACACTAAATCGAGTTCCTTCCAAAGCAGTTGAAAAAGACACCATGTGAGATATGGACTGGTAAGAAGCTTAGTCTATCTTTTCTTAAAATTGGGGGTTGTGAGGCTTATATGAGACGTTTCGTTTCTAATAAGCTTAAACCAAAATTTGACAAATGTCTTTTTCTGGGATATCTTAAGGAAACAAAAGGATACTACTTTTATAATCCCACTGAGAACAAAGTGTTTGCTTCTCAGAATGGTGTCTTCTTAGAAAAGGAATTTATTTCTAATGGAACCAGTGGAAGCAAAGTACAACTTGAAGAAGTTCAAGACCACAAAATCACATTGAACTGCCTTTGGATACTCAATGTCAACAAACTGTTATTGACATACCTCCATTAACACAAGAATTACGTAGATCTGATAGAGCACGTCATGAACCTGAGAAATATGGATTTCTTGTCATTGACGATCCTGACGTATTATTAGTGGATCATGATAAACCCACTACCTATCAAGAGGCTATTTTAGATCAAAACTCTAAGAAATGGTTGGAGGCCATGAAGTCTGAAATGCAATTCATGTATAACAATCAAGTTTGGACTTTGATTGATCCACCGGAAGATACTAAAAACATTGGATGCAATGGGTTTTCAAAAATAAAACTGACATAGATGGCAAACTGCATACTTATAAAGCAAGGCTAGTTGCAAAAGGTTTCAAACAAACTCATGATAAAGACTATGATGAAGCCTTTTCATCAGTAGCCATATTTAAATCTATTAGAATTCTTATAGCCATTGCAGCATATTATGACTATAACCCCCTTAACCCGGCCTAGCCGCCAGACCGACCCGAGCAAGTCAGATTAGGTTTACCGAGGTAAACCATGAGAAGAAACCCTAAACGGAACCCTTTTTTCCTTTATCTTGTCTAAATGCCAATTATTAACCCTACATGATCATGCTGACAATAGGTTTAACCCCAACTCAATCGGGCGACGATGTGACATCTGAACGATCTCAAAAGCAATGTAGGGACCAAAATGTTATTCTAGAAAATTATAGGATTAAAGCTCACTTTTATGATTCCCAGCCTTAATTAATTAGGTTTCAAACATTCATATCAAATTTTCCAACTCAAACCGATCATTCCATGCATTTAAACGCATAAACAAAACCTAGGGACTAAATTGCAAGGAACCAAAACTGTGCTAAAGTGATATTAACGGCTTTAACGGCCGTCCCTACCGATATGAGTATAACTATACCGATAAGGATTGAAACGCCCCATTTTGGTACACCTCCATGCCATACTGATACGCCTAACTAACTTACCGAACTTTTGAAATTCTTAATGAATGTGCCGATATGGTTCCAAGTGTTTTGGTACACGGGTTTGGGTTGAAAAAGCAAATTCTAGTGGTTATAGCCCGTATCGAAACACCCTCCTTCGTCCCGGTATGCTAGGCCAAATTTGCCTTGGCGTATCGAAACACTCATGGCCCATTACCGATCCCTCAAGCCTGGATTTGCCCAGCCGTACCGATATGGTCCCCCGCGTATCGGTACGCCTAGACCTGTAATGTCACTTTTTGCTAGTTTTTCATCCAAATACACACTCAAATCATTCCAACAAGATCGAAACATAAAACCAGCATACTAGGCATACCACAAGCATCCAAGCTTCACAAACTTAACATCTTAACATGGCATCTTTGCATAAAAAGAAAATCTATAGGCATACATCCTAGTTTTGCATACAAGCAACATACGAAAAGGTAAAACATCATCAAAATCACGTTTTAGAGGCCAATTACAACCCAAGAGCAACCAAATAAACATGCTCAAACAGGGAGTTCAGCAAATCATCTCCCAAAACCACAACAAGTACCTCATTGCCTTTATTCTTATAGTCTAATCCAAAACATACTTTGTTAACCAAGTCTTTCTAGGATCCCCTTACCTCTTGTTGCCTTCCGAGACCTTAATTCTCTGCATTGATGGACAAAGAGAGCGTAAGCACACTAGGCTTAGTGAGGAGTGCTCAAATACAACACACCATCAATGCATTTAAAACCATTGTCTAATAGCACATTGAAAATCCCTTTTTAAACCATACTTTTCATCATATAAAACATCATGCCTTAAAAAACATGCACTTAATACTTTCAAAACCATCATATTAAACCATATGCTACATGTATCATCAACCAATATCAAATCTCATTGCTAACCTTAATTTAATCCTTCCCATGCATAACAACCATATGCAAAGCTTAAAGAGTAAACATGTATAAATCACATTATACAACATAAACCTTTCAATGATACATTAACAATTATATTGGCTTACAAGTGATCATTTAACAAGTCCAATACCAAAAGAGTTCATCAGATATACGGATTCAATAAGTGTTCAACCAACACTTCAAGCCATCTCAACTGGAATAGCGATACAATAACAATCGCGGTACATTACCAACCGGGTACCTATACAACCCTTGGGGACACCAACCCCTTTCATCAGTTAGACGCTTAATCCACTAACGGGAGTCTACGGTGCTGTTTAACCCCTCCACCATTAGGGTACTCGGATGGAGTTTTCAGTACACAGATCTAAACCCCTCAACATCTAAGGCGACTTATTATAGTGCACTCAATCCTATGGTCGGCCAACTATATCCGATAACAATTTTAAAACCACATCACTTGCCAATATAATTAACCATTAGCCACTTACCTCACTGTTTTTAACAAGCATTCACCAAACCATTTTTCCAAAGCAACATCACATGCTTTAAACACAAGTATAAACATAATACCTACAAGGATCACCTACCATCTGCATCCTTCAGCATTTCATGCTTAAAAACAGTATATCAAACACTTTAAATCATGATTAAACAGTAGGTAACATATAATTCAAAACAAGTGCATAAAACCATTTCAATCTAGCATGACCAAGAGAGGAAAACCACATTTACTTACTTCTAAGTTTAAACCAGTGTATCAAGCTAAGCTTAAACCCCCATAAACCACCTTTAAAACATTCCAAAGCTGGAATCCACATTCTCACTCACTGATACGCGAAACCTCGATTCGCCGACGTGAAATCAAGTGTCCAAAGCCTCCAATGCTTCACCAATCACTTCTAGATCAACTTCCCCTACTTTGACCACAACACAACAGAGGATTAATGCATCTCAATGCATTCAAGACAATGCACCAACAAATCCTTTTAGATTTCCACAATCCTCTCAAGATTACCCATCCATAACAACCGAAATTATCAACAAAACCCTCTCAAACACAACCCAACCACCTCCTAACTATTAACACCACTTTTATCAACAATCAACACCTAAAAATAGAATCAAATCAACCTAACAACCCATGCATTTGCGCAGCCACCAAAACACCCCAAGAACACAAATCTAGCAACCTAAACAATTATAGATTCAAGAGTTTTGGGATTCAATTGATAAAATCGACTTAACAACATCATTATAAATCCAAAATATATTCAAGAACAATCCAACACTAGAAATTAGATTCAATACGAATCTTTCATCATTTCATCAATTTTACCCAATTAAATCCATATTTAAACACAAAATCAGATTATAAACTATAAATCAAGGATCAAATACTTGGGAATATCAATAAAGAACCATTTAACAGAGGAAATCAAGGACCTTACCCTTGTTATGTGATTTCTCCCTCAATTGGCTTGTTTAAAGCTAAGAAAACAAGAGATTTCCATGAGATTTTGTAAAACAAAGTTAACTAACCAATCACTCATACAAAATCTGAGTAAAATAAATCCTCACCTCTGATTTTTGATAAAATCTTAAGTGTTTTGCAGAAAAGAAGTTGAGAGAAAAGTGTTAGGAAAAGTTATGTGGATTTCTTGAAAAGTCGATAACTAATTTTTTAATCCTTAAACCTTCTTAATTATCCTTTTAAAACACATGTTTAAAATGAGTTAATTGAAGGGAGAAACCACCAACAAACACTTGGTAATTTAGCTCCTTAAGGATTCTAAGAATTTGACCATTTTCATTTAGTCACTTAAAAATAGTTTTCAAAAATTGCATTTTGGTCACTAACCAAAATATCACATTTCCATATTCCATTTTCCCAAAATTGATTCGACAAAAAATCGTTATATATTAAAAGATGATTTTTAACTATTTTTTCCATATTTCTATCTTACCAAAAAATATACTATCCCAAATTCGACTCGGATCTCTAACTCGATCCACCAGACCATCTAATAACCCCAAAACTGCTAGGCCCAAAAACTGAGGCGTTACAATGACTATGATATTTGGAAAATGGATGTGAAAACTATGTTTCTTAATGGATACTTACTTGAGGACGTGTACATGACACAACCTAAGGGTTTTGTACAAATTGAGAATTCCAGCAAAGTATGCAAGCTTCACAGATCCATTTATGGATTGAAGCAAGCTTCACGGAGTTGGAATCTTCATTTTGATGAGTCAATCAAAGAGATTGGATTCGTCAAAAATGAGGATGAACCTGTGCTTACAAGAAAGTTAGTGGGAGTGCAGTTGTGTTTTTGGTCTTATATGTCGATTACATTCTACTCATTGGGAATGACATTCCTACCTTGCAGAGTGTCAAGTCTTGGTTAGGAAATTTTTTTTCAATGAAAGACTTAGGCGAAGCTGCCTATATCCTTGGGATAAAGATCTATAGATATAGATCTAAAAGGCTAATCGGTCTAAGTCAAAGTACGTATATGGACAAAGTACTAAAAAAGTTTCAGTATGCAAGATTCCAAGAGAGGATTCTTGCCTATGTCTCATGGCATTATTCTTAGCAAGACTCAATGTCCAAACTCTAAAGATGAGCGAGAACGCATGTGTAAAATTCCTTATGCTTCAGCAATAGGGTCTATAATGTATGCCATGCTATGTACTAGACCAAATGTTTCATATGCTTTGAGCATAACAAGTCAATACCAATCAGATTCCAGTGAGAGTCACTTGACATCAGTAAAGAACATGCTTAAGTATTTGAGAAAAACTAAAGATATGTTCTTAGTCTATGGAGGATTGGAAGATGATCTAGTTGTAAGTGGTTACACAAATGGAAGCTTCCAAACTAACAAAGATGATTTTCTATCGCAGCCTGGATATGTGTTTTGTTTAAATAGAGGTGTTGCTTGCTGAAAAGTTCAAAGCAAAGCACTACCACAAGTAAAACATGATCGACATGCTAGTTCTATAGGTATGAGATACATTATTGAATAGGCCTAGAGCAAGTGGGAGATTGTTAGCGATAGTGCCCTAAGGCCTATTGTATGGACATGATATTTTGATTATTGAATTTATTATTATGATAAATTTGCATGCTTTTGTATCCTTGAATATTATTATTCTAAATATCCTTAATCAGTTATTATTGTGGGAACAATAATAAGATAATATTAGTATGAAGTTTGATAGATATTCATAAGATGAATATGTGAATGAGATTCAAATCAAATTCATATATGTATTTGTTGAGAACAAATATTAGGATTGACTCGTCTTAAGATTAATACATGGATTAAAATTATATATTAATCTTCAAACAGTTATGACATTAAATCCTTAGACCTGAACTTGTTACGGTTCTCTGTAACACCCTAATCAGTATTCTTTATTAAATACTAATTAGAGCATCACCTAATTTTTTTCGTGTAGAATCATATTTTAAATTTTTATCCCTTCGAATTAAGTCTGATTTTAGGTAGCAATTTAACAATTCTTATTTATGATTTATAAGGGGTATAACTGCCTAAAAGAAAAATCTACTCGATTACTCTATTTATAACTTTTTAGGCATTACCCGATTTATACTTTAACATTACTACTTATCATTTGCTAAAAACATAAAGTAGTTTATTAGTTATTACAAACCATATGTAAAATAGTATATAACCGACTAATTTTAATATATACATGCCATCTAGTGATATCAAAATACATCAAAGGATGTTATTACTGATACCATTTTTATACTCCAGATAAACAAGATGACAGCTCCTTACTCCGATTTTAGCTTTTTACCTACGCGTGAAAGCCATCACACGCTAAGTATATACTCAATGAGGCAATAATACTATTCAGTGCAATATAACATAACTATAAATAATATCTTATACCCGTATTTATGCATTTTGAATCACTAGGTATAACTTACCTTCATGTTAATCATATATCAACATAATATAAACCGGATATAAATTTCTTACCAATGTACTTGCCATAACTTTAAGTGTGTACAAACTCTTTAGCCCGTTTATCAATTATTTCCCGATTTCATAGCCCAAATATAACCTATGAGGACCCTGGGTACATGAGTCAAAGATGCACCGAAGTGCTAACCCGCACGTTTATAAGGTCGTGCTAACCATACACTAAGTGTCATTTATATACACTATAGTGCTATCCCGAATACCCGAATATGCAGCGTGCTGCTAGACTCTATGGCATGCCAACTATACCTTGTCCCTCAATTGACTTATTTGGGCATAATTACCGTATTTAGTTCATCCATGGCAATGTATATCAATATCACTTAACATAGGATAGTTCATACCCGAAATAACATCCACGATATAACATCATACATTTATAACTAGTGATTCATGCATTTATATTCAATCTTTGACATATTTAAAATATGTCAAATATATGATCAATGGCATAAATATCATGCCAATATATAGCCCAGGTAGACTTATCGCAAGTCTTCCCAATGATGTATAAAACACTCATGCATCATATTATGTATGCATTGCACTCACCTGATGCCTCACTAGTAAACCTTACTATTGCTTGGAGCTTTACTCTTAAACTTTTTCCTTTTCTTTAGACTTGCTCGTATTACGATCTCGATCACGGTCACAATCTATAATTCACCGTTTACCGAATACATACATTTCAAAGCGTATGTTAGTATCATTCTAACATAGGCACATATTAGGAATAAAATTCCTAAAAAATTCTTCCCTATCCATATCCATCAAAAATTCACAAAATAATCATAAAATGAATTCTTTTAGAATTCACCTCAACATTCCAAATTATTCAAAATGGTCTATTGCTATTAAACTTCAAATTCAAACATTAAACAACGTATTTAAGTATTCTAAGAATACTTTCAAGCCTAACACACAAATTTCTAACCAATTTCCATTTCAATCCCATATTTTCCCTTAATTTACTATTTGGTCCTCAACACATAGCAAATTTCTCAAAATGATCCAATTGAATCTTCTAACATTTATTTTCAGCATAATACATCAACTTTCCAACATTTGCATCTTAATCCCTCAATTTTTTTAAGGTATATGAAAAGGTCCTTAGAACTTAATGAAGTTCTAGATTAATCCAAACAACATTCTAAGCCTTGTAAAATCATTCTCACATCATTTCTAACCTTAGGGAATTTTTCCAAAATTTTCCCTAATATTTTTCCAATATGCCGAATATGAAAGGTCACTACATCCAAATTTTCCAACTTGATTCAAGCATGAATTCCACTTCTAAACCTCATTTCCAAGCTTCTATAATCATTCCCATATCAAAATCAATCTAAATTCAACTTTATATCAAAACCCTAACTTTAAACAAATTAGGATTAGATACTTTCAAGTAGTTTCAAACATAGTATAAACTTTGATATGATTCTACAACAACAACTTCATCAAAAACTAATCTTAACTCATCATATTTAAACATCCCCTTCATCCATCAAGATCACAAAAATAGGGTTTCAAGCAAGGAAAACATGAACAAATAGTACCGAAAGATAGAGAATTTTATGTAGATCAATTTCATGTTTCATGCATTCATCCAAAATCTAACCAAATAAGCTTGAAAATCAAAAATAAAATTTGTCCCCTTACCTTTGTTGGTGTTCGAACAAGAGAGAAAGATGGTGAAATTGCCTTGAAATTTCTTTTGTTTCCAATTTGGTCATTTGGCATATATTTTAAAATTCTAAATAAAATATCTATTTTATAGGAAAATAACCATTTTTAATCCAATGCTTCATATAATGCCACATGTCTACCTACCCATCCAAGGGTCAAAAATAATCCAAGTAGTTAGTGATTACCAACTTTGCCCTAGAAATTTTCCAAAATTACCATCTTGCCATATTTCATCCAACGACTCATATTTAACATGGAAATCTACTTTAAATCCAATGGTCCATGTTAAATCCTACCATTTTAAGGCATGGAAATGATATTTCTAACCTTGCCTCATCATCCTTTAAAATATCTTATATATCCGATTCGATCCATTTATCCGAATATGTTTCCAAACTTTATCGCTTTATAGCCAAAAATACAAACTCTGACGAAAAATTTGAGTATCACAAAAATGTCATTCTTGGGGGTAAACTATTTATTTACGAGACTAAAATACATAACTTTTGAAAATTACAATTTAGTCCCTAAACTTTCCAAAGTTTATACTTTGACCACCAAACTTTCAAAATTTTCATTTTGGTCACTAACCCAAATTTTGGGATATTACAATTCTCCCCCTTAAGAAAATTCATCCTCGAATTTTCCCTACTTACTTGGTTCAAAAAGATATGGATACTGCTTTTTCATTACTTCCTCTGTTTCCCAAGTAGCTTCTTCTACTTTGTGGTTCCTCCACAAGACTTTAACTAAAGAAATCTTCTTGTTCCTTAATTTATTTTCTCCTTTAGCTAAAATTTTTATAGGTTCTTCATCATAAGTCAAATCCGATTGAATCTTAATCTCTTCTGGTGTGATAACATGTGAAGGATCTGATCGATATCTCAGAAGCATGGATACATGAAATACATCATGAACCTTACTCAATTCTGGTGGTAAAGCTAGTTGATACGCCACTGGACCAACCCTTTTTAAGATTTCATAAGGACCAATGAATCTTGGACTAAGCTTTCCTTTTCGTCCAAAGCGTAATATCTTTTTCCAGGGTGAAGCCTTCAAAAATACTTTATCTCCAACTTCGAATTCAATATCTTTTATTTTATGATCTGAATATGACTTTTTTCTGTCAGAAGCAGCCTTGAGATTATCTTGAATTATCTTTACCTTATTCTCCGTCTCTTGAATAAGATATGGTCTGATGATCTTTCGATCCTCCAACTCGAACCAATTCAATGGTGTTCAACATTTTCTTCCATATAATGCTTCATAAGGTGCCATCTTTATACTCGATTGATAACTGTTGTTGTAGGCAAACTCAGCTAATGAAAGATATTTTCCCATGAACCTGCAAAATTAATTACGCATACTCTGAGCGTATCTTCGAGTATCTAAATAGTTCTTTCTGATTGTCCATCTGTTTGAGGATGAAATACAATACTGAAGTGTTATTTGATTATGGGCTTTCGATTATGATTATGTTGCTTAACCTCAATTTCAAAACTTTTTACTCGGTTAAAATTCCAACGGGTCCACTGTAAAGCACATTTAGACGTGCACGCCTTAAACCCCAACAAAATTATCGCAAAATATGATTAAGTAAAATTTTATGAATTAAAATATTTGGTTATGGGTTTTTGAACAAGATTATATAGCTTAACCTCATTTTTAGAAATTTTTACTTGGTTAAAATTCCAATGGGTCCAGTGTAAAGCCCATTTAGACATGCACGCCTTAAACATAAAATGGCTCCGCAAAATAAGATTAAATCAAATTTTATGGATTAAAATATTTATTTATGGGATTTTGAACATGATTATACAGCTTAACCTCAATTTTAGAACTTTTTACTCGGTTAAAATTCCAACGGGTGTGTGTGATTTTCTCTCCTCTCATTTTTCTCTCTAAACGCTCTCAACCCTTCTTCCTTTCTTTAACATCTGCCTCCTTTGCTCTGCCTTCCACCACCGCCGCAAACACCTCTAGTTTGCTCCTCCTTCCACCACCGCAACACCACTACCTCTCATATCTCTTTTCTACCGTGGTTTGTTTTGCTTGGGATGTTGACTATGGAATCAACGTTTGAACAGTATAGGGCTGCTGTCTTCCGAGTTTTGTTGCCACTATTCCTCCACGGTCTAAGGCTGATCCAACTCTTTGGGAGTGCATATTATGGTTTGAGTGGTGAGTCTTTTACATCACACACCCCTGCTCCTCTATTGGATGGTATTCATTGGTTGGCAATCTTCGATTGGCCTACGGTATATTCAGTTTACATGTCAACTCTTTGTTTAGTTTGCTATCAGCACCTTGAAGGCTAAATAATGGGGCCAGAATTACTCAACATGCATTCGCTACACTACCATATCAATTTTTCACCTTACTTCTTCACTTATATTATAAGCATAATTTGATTTTCACCTTCTTCTTGGCAAGATCGATTCCCTTGATTAGTTTGAATATAGACTATAACAATATCGATTCAAATTATTTATACGATATTACTCTCTTTGCCTCTCCGGGGAAAGAGTTTATTGTATACCTTAGGCTTTCTTCTTGGTTCTCTAGACCATGGGTGCTTTTCTCAAATAACACTTGCCTCTATAAATGTACTATCTCAAAGCTCTACTTGGATGCTCTTGTATTCACCGTATTCAGGCCTATTGTACATATCTACAGTATGTATAACTAAGGGAGCTTTATTTTGGCTTCCTTGGATACTGAATTCAATCAAAATGTTAACTGTTTTTCTAAATTACTCAATCATACTTACTGTCTTATTTTTAATCTAATAAAAATTTCCATTCTCCAAAATGGCGATGGATGGGAGATTTAATATCAGTTTCTCTTCCAAAATTGTAAACAAATTTCACATACATCCTTCTATTAAAATCCTTACTGCTCGTATCTTGACATCAAAATCAAGTATAATCAATACCGATGTCACTCCTAATTGTATTCGAATACCTATATTCTTTTTCTACCATAAGAATCCATATTTTGGATTCAAGGAATGCACATCTTCCAACCTTTTACTTTCTAAAATTAATAAAATTACTATTACGTCCTCCACTTTTGGATACAATTCTTATCACTTATTAATCTTCAAAGATATCGCCACTATGATTCGGTTCTCAACCCTTGACTTATTTAAAATTATACAGTCATTTTATTTCAATTTTGGATACGAATCCTTCTCAAATATTAATCTTCATTTATGTTTCCATCTTTACTAAGGAGGACCATATGCTATTTTAAAAACAATGGACTAATATGCATTTATAACATTAATTAGAACCGACTCCCATTTAGACTTTCCCTGTATATGCTCCTAGGCAATCCATTTATACCAAAATCACCATCAATCTTAAAAGGTAATATTCGATTACCAATTTTATCAAGTATATTTCTAAACCAATTTACAACCAATATATTCAACGTTGAAATTTCTGCGTCCAATTACCACCTTTTCCATTTTTTCCGTTTAATTCATCTATAATTGGTCATGGGAGACTTACTCTCAATAGCTATTTCAATCTCGTTATTATCCCTAAAATCACTACTACACTATTTGCATTTACTGACGCATATCCTCTTTCCCAATTCCAATTGATTATTTCCTTTTATGTCTCCACTCTTAACCAACTTTGCTTTTTTTTTTCAAAATACTTCTAAACGTCTCATTACACATCTTTGACCAATTTGTTTTCTATATGTTTGCTACCGGCCATAACACCAACTAAGAACGATCCTATAAATATTTGGATGAATTTATTTCCTTTTTTCTTTTCCACCAGCTCCTATATTTCACTGCTCCTAATAAACTTCCCTTCTACAATTCGAATACCAATCAATTCCTTCCCTATATGTTTACAATCCCGGTCAATGTCTCCTTATATTATTAAAATTGCATTAATTAGATCCCTTCTATATCCTCGCTAAATTCCAATTTCTGGAAAGGTCCACCTTTCCTTTTTGCATTCGACACACTTATGCTAACAAACCCGTTCACTCTTAATTTTAAATCCATTTTCCCTCTTTATGGCTTATTTTTTAGGAAACTAGATCAAGCTAAACCTTCTCCTTTTGTTACTCCCACTTCTCGGGTAACTTTCCTTAATTCAACTTGCCTTAGCTCCTTTTCCACCAATATTAAATATATCTTCTTTATCTATTTCACTCTCCATTCCACGTATACTTGTGTTTCTTCTTCCAGTTCGCTCCAACTACTCTCGATAAAAATGGCCTCTGAATCCTTCATACAACAATTAGGAGAACTTAATTTCACATCCGAAGAACAAGGGGTGATTTTCAATCCTTCTATCAATTGGGATTCCCCTATCGAAGATGATGACACCACTCTCATTGGAAAGATAGTCTGCCAAAAACATCGATAGTCAAGCCTTAATCCATGCTTTTCAAACCATTTGGAAGAATAGTAATGTTGTCTCTATATCGATGTTGAAAACCAACTTCTTCCATATCAAATTTGCCTCGGCTGCAAAAAGAAAAGAGATTTTGCGACATGGACCTTAAACATTCAAAAATGAATGGCTCACGCTGGCTCCCTTTGATCTGCAACTCTCTATTGATGGGTACTCGTTCACCCAGATAAGAATCTGGGTCAGAATCCATAGTCTTCCGACCATATTGATGACAAACGATCAAGTGGCAGCTAACACTGGACGATCCTTGGGTTCCTTCATTGGAACCGTTGTTCAGACAGACATACGCTACACTGATGGGTACATGGTCGACTACCTCCGTGTCGGGGTTATTATAGATGCTACCAAACCGCTGTGCCAGTGTGTGGCGATAGGTGGCTATGGGTCTTCACCAAAACTCTGCCCACTACAATACGAACGACTACATGTTCTCTGCCACGGCTGCGGTACCGTTGGCCACTTGGTAGCATCTAGCACAACTATTAAGATCACTGCTTCAACAAAGTTACAATACGGGGAATGGCTCCACTTCACCCTTCCTAAGTCTAAAGGAGCTCCATCCCAACTGAAAGGGCAAATACGATACCATGATGATGAATCATCTTCCAAAATGCCCCATAACATTTTTGGTATAATTCCTTGCATTTTGTTGATATTGTATTGTAAACTTTGTGTAGGCCTTATCCTTACAACTCTGTATGCAGATAAGGGTAAAGAAACTCTAACTCACAACTCTAATGACGATTTGATGGACATAGGTACTGAATTTCTATTTCTAACAAATTATCTTGTTTCCATTGTAACTGTTCTAATAACCTCTTACATTTCAGACAAAGGAACGCACTTTTTGATCCATAATATTGACAGTCTGCTGGATGCTGAATCCTTCAACAATACACCAACTACCGAACCATCTGTGCTCAGAAAAGTACCAAATACTTACGCAACCAAGGACGCCCAAGGAGAGACAACTCTGCTGTCTGTTTCACTCCCTGCTGTGCAGCCAAATGCAGTAGTGCATGCCGGGCATGCTATTAAGAAAAGGGCAGACACTCCGCCTCATGTTGCTGCTCCACCCAGTGATGTCGCAGTTGTTCTGGACATTAGGATACCTACCTCAACTGGTGATGCAGCTGAGGACACAGCAAAAGTAGAGCCGGCGGATGCTGTTCCGATTCATGTTGTCCCTCTTGCTACCATCCCAGCCAAGGGGAGTGGCACGGTGGCTACAACTATCTCAACTCTAGAACAAGGAATGGGTAAGGCAGCCTATAATACATCATCACCTATGCTTTCTGCATTTGATGACTAGTTATCTAAACAACCTCCTTTCACAGCCCCTACTATCAAAAGTCCAACGAATTTGAATCCTCGTTGTAATAAAAGGCGTTCTCCTCTTGTTGAAGCTATAAATGCCAATAAGCTTCGCCCTTCATCCATGCTAAGAATAACAAAGCTGGGGTGAGCAGCGAAAAAACGCTCCTGCGGAGGTTGATGTTTAACCCTATCGAGGAAAATGAAAATTTTATGTTGGAACTGCCGAGGTCTTGGTAAAGCCCAAGCAGTTCAAGCTTTGGGACGAGTGGTCACTACATTTAATCCAGATTTACTGTTTCTTTGCGAAAATCGTCTTAATAGATTTCTTAGTGAACGTTTGCGAATCTCTCTTAGTATGAATGGTTGTATCACTGTCGATAACAGTCCAACCTGTTCTAGAATAATATTGTTATGGAATAATAATATCAATGTTGATTTGTTCTCGTACTTGAACCATCATATTGATGCTAATATTCATTCCAATACAACTCATTACCACTTTTTTGGGCTTTACTGCTATTCTGAAACAAATAAAAAAAACTAAAACTTGGGAGCTAATTGACACTTTAAGCTCTTCCTCGCCATTTCACTGGCTAATTGGGGGAGACTTGAATGAAATCTTATCTGATAACCAAAAACAAGGTGGCTGTCTTCGTGCACACTCACAAATTGACAACTTTAGGGCTTGCTTGTCCCGTAATAATTTATTTGATTGTAAACCATCCAAAGGTTGGTTTACTTGGACTAAATTGGGCCCGAAAACCCCAAATATATATGAGCGACTCGACTGCTTTGTTACCAACCTGGCCTGGTTAAATACTCATAATGACTATCAGGCAATTTTGGAATATCATGCGAATTTTGACCATTGCCTCATTCTAATGGAAACGAATATGATAGTTCATGAACCATTTATGGCTGGAGATGACCACTTTCGCTTTGAGAACTGTTGGGCTCATAACTCTATTCGCATATCTTTAGTTCAAACAGCTTGGTCAACCACTCTCGGCTCTGCGATGGACAAATTACAAGCTGTTGGAGTTTGCCTTAAGGATTGGCTAGCTCAACAACGTAGCAACTCACGTGGCCGTATAGCAGAGCTGAACAAACAAATTAACTCTTGACTTCAAAGGCATCTCTCTACGGCCGAGGAGGAACCATTCCTGGCAGCTAAAGTAGAGCTTCGTCACTTGCTCGGTACTCAGGAAACATATTGGGCTCAACGATCTTGAATATCTTGGCTCGCTTAGGGAGAAAAGAAAACGTCATTCTTCTATGCCAGCGCAAACGGAAGGCGTAAGAAAAATAAAATTTGGGGTTTATTTGACACCTCTAACGTATGGCGAGAAAATACAGAAGATATTGTGGGTATTGTCACTGATTACTTCCAGGGGCTATTCACATCATCTGAACCTTCTATCTCGCCGAGAATCCTTGAAAATATTGCACCTTCTATAACACCTGAGATGAATGCTGCCCTGACAAGGCCATTTATAGAGGTAGAAATCCTTACTTCTTTTAAGGACATAAATCTAACAAAAGCCCCTGGCTTTGATGGTCTTCCAAGCGAATTTTACCCTCAGCATAAGGATACTGTTGGCTAGGATGTCATCAATCTATGTTTGGATTTTTTTGTCCGAAAATGCAGATATGGCTACAGTAAACCAAACTGTATTGGTCCTAATCCTAAAGATTAAAAATCCTACCACTATGAGATAGCTGAGACCAATCAGTCTCTGAACTGTTATATATAAAATTGTAGCTAAAGTGCTTGTCAACGAATGAAGTCTGTACTCCCCTTCTGCATCAGTGACACACAGTCTACATTTATTAAGGGAAGGAATATCACAGACAATATCTTAATTGCCCTTGAATTGATTCACTCTATCAATGCAGGGGGATCAAATCTTTTTCAGGGCGCTGCACTAAAATTAGACATAGAGAAAACCTTTGATCGTGTGGAGTGGTCATTCCTCCAACGGATTATGATTCAGATGGGATTCGCAAACTCTTGGATTGATATCATCATGAGATGTATATCAATTGTTTCCTTTACTGCTCGGGTAAACGGTTCACTCTCGCCAGTGTTCTATCCCCAACGTGGCTTAAGATAGGGTGATCTTCTCTCACCTTTCCTTTTCCTTATTTGCACCCAAGAGCTGTCGGCTACCCTTCTTGTTGAGCAACAGGCAGGGCGTCTCTCCAGCCTCTGTACTAGCCGTCATGGGCCTCGTGTTAATCACATACTTTTTGCTAATGATAGCATGGTCTTTATCCGTAATGACACTACGAAGGCTTTCCATTTAAAAGATATACTACAATTATATGCCTTTTCTTCTGGTCAAGTAGTCAACTTTGAAAAATTAACAATCTTTTTTGGCCCAAGAACTCCCCCCGAACATAAGCAGACAGTCCATGATACTCTTCGTGTTCGTGAAGTGGATGACCCAGGGGTCTACCTCAGAGTTCCACTCCTGATCCGAAAAAATAAATTGTTTTCTCTCGTACAGTGGTTGAGAGGTTTTCATCAAGTTTGTGATCCAATCCTTACCACAATACATGATGTCTTGTTACCTTCTTCCATAAAATATAATCGATGACATGACGAAATTCTGTTCGACGTTATTGGTGGTCTGGAAAGAACAATAAACGAGGTTGGCCTCTGATCCCTTGGGACACTATCTGCTCACCAAAGTCTGCAAGAGGCATTGGCCTCTGAGACATGCATCTCTTTAACATTGCTCTTCTTGGAAAGCAAATTTGACTCATCATAACTGAGCCAAAGTCTCTTCTCGCTAAGATGTATAAAGCAAAATACTTTCCTTCGAGGAATGTACTTGAGGCAGAGGCAAAAAAAAGATTCCTTTGCATGGAAAGGTATCCAACAGGCAATGATGCAAATTCGTCCTGGATTTCTTTAGAGGCTAGGAGTGAATAGTAAAATATAGGTGCACTCTAACAATTGGGGAGGTGCATTTGTTATCAATTTGTACGATGAGTATGAGGTAACGATGAGCTTCCTATTAGATGTCACGATTTCATGATATCGGGGCAACCTCGTTGGAATGAGATCAAAGTTCGTCTCTACTTTGATAGGAATGATGCAAACTCAATCCTAAGCGTTCCAATTATCAATGACCCCCATGACACTATCCTATGGAAGAATCATGATTATGGTATCTACTAGGTTCGATCAGGATACTTGTACTTACAACGACTGCCTGCTCCTGTCAACAGGTGGTCACGAATTTGGAAAGTTATATCCAAACTGTCGGTCCTACCCAAGGTTCGTTATTTTGGATGGCGGGTGTGCCATGATGCGCTCCTGACTGGGCATAGGCTTCAGACTGCGGCTATCGCACCTGGACTCTGTTCGCTTTGCCAAATAGGCCCAAAAATTACGATTCATGGTTTACGTGACTGTCCAGGAGCAACTGAGGCACTACATTTGGCATGCATGTCTAATTCCCTCATTCACAGTCCTACAACTTCAATTTTATCTTGGCTTGAGAAAGAGGCTGCCTGTTTATCACTCCAATCCTTTACGCTGCTTCTCACGGTTCTCTGGAACCTATAGAATATGTGTAATGATTGGGTGCACAATCGTCGGTGCCAGCCCCCTTGGATTACAGTTATCAACTCACAGGGAATTCTTCGTGACTACGCAGCGGCTATGTCAACCAGCTCCACCCCGAGGCCGCCAGACGAACCGACCCTTGCACGCCCTTGATAGGAGCCACCTCTGCCAGGGTACATAACTATTAACGTAGATGGGGATTTTGATCCTCTAACCAAGGCGGCTGTCACGGGAGTTGTAGCACGCGATGCTAGCAGAGCTTTCATAGGTGGTCTTGCTCAAACTCTGGACACATGCACGGATGCTGCCTTTACTGAAGCATAAACTATCATTGCTGGTATTCTTTTGGGCCGTGATCGTGGATGGTCCAGGCTGGTTATTAAGACAGACTCAGTTATAGTTGCCTATAAAATTAATCGGCAATGTACAGACTTATCTATTATGAGCTCCATTATTGAGCATTCTCGCTTACTGGTTGTCGATGGTGATGACTTTAGTGTTCACTTTGTTCCTAGAACGATGAACACTGTTGCCCACACTCTTGATTCTATGGCCTTACGGACTTTTTCGGCAATCTCTTTAACTTTAGATTATCCTGTTTATCATAATACTGTTGTAACTAATGAGATTAATTCTCATCCAAGTTAATATATTTGGGTACTCTTTTCCCCATAGGTGCTCACTTGGGCCTTACTGCTACATGTGAGTTTAGAGGGGTTTTTAATGAGGGCCGCCTTTCTTTCAAAAAAAATTCCAACGGGTCCACTATAAAGCCCATTTAAACATGGGCGCCTTAAACCCAACAAAACGGCAACAAAATAAGATTAAATCAAATTTTATGAGTTAAAATATTTGGTTATGGGATTTAGAATATGATTAAATAGGTTAACCTCAATTTCATAACTTTTTACTCGGTTAAAATTCCAACAAGTCCACTATAAAGCCCATTAGATATGCACGCTTTAAACCCAACAAAACGACTGAAAAATAAGATAATATCACATTTTATGAATTAAAATATTTCATTATGGGCTTTTGAACATGATTATATAGCTTAAACTCATTTTCAAAAAATTTTACTCGATTAAAATTCCAACGAGTCCCCTATAAAGCCTATTTAGACGGCACGCCTTAAAACCCAACAAAATGGTCGCAAAATAAAATTAAATCAAATTTTATGAATTAAAATATTTATTTATAGGATTTTGAACATGATTATACAACTTAACCACAATTTTAGAACTTTTTACTAGGTTAAAATTCCAACGGGTCCACTGTAAAGCCCATTTAAACATGCACGCCTTAAACCCAACAAAACGGCCGAAAAATAAGTTTAAATCACATTTTATGACATAACATATTTAGTTATGGGCTTTTGAATATGATTACACAGCTTAACCGCAATTTCAGAAGTTTTTACTTGGTTAAAATTCCAACGGGTTCACAGTAAAGCCCATTTAGACATGCACGCCTTAAACCCCAACAAAATGGCTAAAAAGTAAAATTAAATCACATTTTATGAATTAAAATATTTATTTATGGGCTTTTGAACATGATTATACAGCTTAACCTCTTTTTCATAACTTTTTACTCGGTTAAAATTCCACGGTCCACTATAACGCCCAATTAGACATGCACGCCTTAATCCCTAACAAAACGGACAAAAATAAGATTAAATCACATTTCATGAATTAAAATATTTAGTTATGGGTTTTTGGACATGATTATATAGCTTAACCTCAATTTTAGAACTTTTACTCGGTTAAAATTGCAACGGGTCCACTATAAAGCCCATTTAGACATGCACGCCTTAAACCCAACAAAACGACCACAAAATAAGATTAAATCAAATATTATAAGTTAAAATATTTGACTATGGGCTTTTGAATATGGTTATATAGCTTAACCTTAATTTGAGAACTTTTTATTCTGTTAAAATTCCAACGTGTCCACTATAATGCCCATTTAGACATGCATGCCTTAAACGCCAACAAAACGGACGAAAAATAAGATTAAATCACATTTTGTAAATACAAATAGGTAGTTATGGGTTTTTGAACATGATTATAAAGCTTAACCTCATTTTTAGAAATTTTTGCTCGGTTAAAATTCCAACGGGTCCACTGTAAAGCCCATTTAGACATACACACCTTAAAACCCAACAAAATGGCCGCAAAATAAAATTATATCAAATTTTATGAATTAAAATATTTAGTTATGAGCTTTTGAACATGATTATAAAGCTTATCCTTAATTTTAGAACATTTTACTCGGTTAAAATTCCAATGGGTCCACTGTAAAGCCCATTTAGACATGCACGCCTTAAACCCAACAAAACGGCCAAAAAATAAGATTAAATCAAATTTTATGACTTAACATATTTAGTTATGGGTTTTTGAACATGATTATATAGCTTAACCTCATTTTTATAAATTTTTACTCGGTTAAAATTCGAACGGGTCCACTGTAAAGCCCATATAGACAAGCACGTCTTAAACCCAAACAAAACGGCCAAAAAATATGATTAAATCACCCCAACAAAATGGCCACAAAATATGATTAAATCAAATTTTATGAATTAAAAAAATTAGTTATGAGCTTTCGAACATGATTATAAATCTTAACCTTAATTTTAGAACTTTTTACTCGGTTAAAATTCCAATAGGTCCACTATAAAGCCCATTTAGACATGCATGCCCTAAACCCAACAAAACTGGCGAAAAATAAGATTAAATCACATTTTATGACATATGATATTTAGTTATGGGCTTTTGAATATGATTATACAGCTTAACCTCAATTTCAGAAGTTTTTACTCGGTTAAAATTCCAAATGGTCCACAGTAAAGTCCACTTAGACATGCACGCCTTAAACTCCAACAAAAAGGCCACAAAGTAAGATTAAATCACATTTTATGAATTAAAATATTTATTTATGGGCTTTTGAACATGTTTATATTGCATAACCTCATTTTCATAACTTTTTACTCAATTAAAATTCCAACGGGTCCACTATAATGTCCATTTAGATATGCAAGCCTTAAACCCCAACAAAGCGGACGAAAAATAAGATTAAATCACATTTTATGAATTAATATTTAGTTAAGGGCTATTGAACATGATTATACAACTTAACCTCAATTTTAGAACTTTTTACTCAATTAAAATTGCACCGGGTCCACTACAAAGCCCATTTAAACATGCACACCTTAAACCAACAAAACGGCCACAAAATAAGATTAAATCAAATATTATAAGTTAAAATATTTGATTATGGGATTTTGAATCTGATTATATAGCATAACCTAAATTTCAAAACTTTTTATTCGGTTAAAATTCCAACGTGTCCACTATAATGGCCATTTAGACATGCACACCTTAAACCCCAACAAAACGGACGAAAAATAAGATTAAATCACACTTTTGTGAAGAAAAATACTTAGTTATGGGTTTTTGAACATGATTATATAAATTAGCCTCATTTTTAGAAATTTTTACTCGGTTATAATTCCAATGGGTCCACTATAAAGCTCATTTAGACATGCACGCCTTAAAACCCAACAAAATGGCCGCAAAATTAAATTAAATCAAATTTTATGAATTAAAATATTTTGTTATGAGCTTTTGAACATGATTATAAAGCTTAACCTTAATTTTACACATGCAGTATAAAGCCCATTTAGGCATGCACGCCTTAAACCCAGCAAAACGGCCACAAAATAAGATAAAATCAAATTTTATGAGTTAAAATATTTGATTTTGGGCTTTTGAATAAGAATATATACCTCAATTTTAGAATTTTTTATTCGGTTAAAATTCCAACGGGTCCACTATAAAGCCCATTTAGACATGCACGCCTTAAACTCTAACGAAATACCCACAAAATAAGATTAAATCAAATTTTATGAGTTAAAATTTTTAGTTATGCGCTTTTGAACAGGATTATACAGCTTAACCTCAATTTTAGAAATTTTTACTCGGTTAAAATTCCAACGGGTCCATTGTAAAGCCCTTTTAGACATGTACGACTTAAACCCAACAAAACAGTAACAAAATAAGATAAAAACAAATTTTACGAGTTAAAATATTTTATTATGGGCTTTTAAACATGATTAAATAGCTTAACCTCAATTTTAGAACTTTTTACTCCCTTAAAATTCCAACGGATCTACTATAAAGCCCATTTAGACATGCATGCCTTAAACCCCAACAAAATGGCAGAAAAATAAGATTAAATATCATTTTATGACTCAAAATATTTATTTATGGGATTTTGAACATTATTATATAGCTTAACCTAGTTTTTAGAAATTTAGTTATGGGCTTTTGAACATGATTATATAGCTTAAACTCATTTTCAAAAAATTTTATTCGGTTAAAATTCCAACGGGTCAACTGTAAGCCCATTTAGACATGCACACCTTAAACCCCAACAAAACATCCGAAAAATAAGATTATATCACATATTATGGCATAAAATATTTAGTTATGGGCTTTTGAACTTGATTATATAGCTTAACCTCATTTTTAGAAATATTTTCTCGCTTAAAATTCCAACGGGTCCCTTGTAAGCCCAATTAGACATGCACGCCTTAAACCCCAATAAAACGGCCGAAAAATAAGATTATATCACATATTATGACATAAAATATTTTGTTGGGCTTTTGAATATGATTATACAGCTTAACCTCAATTTTATAACTTTTTTACTCGCTTAAAATTCTAACGGGTCCACTACAAAAGCCCATTAGACATGCACGCCTTAAACCCCAACAAAACATCCAAAATAAGATTAAATCTCATTTAATGACTTAAATATTTTAGTTATGGGATTTTGAACATGATTTTATAGCTTAACCTCATTTTCAAAAAATTTCACTTGTTTAAAATTACAACGGGTCCACTATAAAGCCTATTTAGACTAGCACGCCTTAAACCCAACAAAATGGCCGAAAAATAAGATTAAATCGCATTTTATGACTTAAAATATTTAGTTATGGGCTTTTGAAAATGCTCATTTTTATATAGCTTAACCTCATTTTTAGAAATTTTTACTCGGTTAAAATTCTAACGGGTCAACTGTTTGCAAATTTAGACATTCACGTCTTAAACCCAAACAAAACGGCCAAAAAATGAGATTAAATCCAATTTTACGAGCTAAAATATTTGCTTATGGGGTTTTGAATATGATTATATAGCTTAACCTCAATTTTAGAACTTTTTATTCTAAAATTCCAACGGATCCACTATAAAGCCCACTTAGAAATGCTCGCCTCAAACCCTGGTCGTAAATAAGATTAAATCAAATTTCATGAATTAAAATATTTAGTTACGGGCTTTTGAGCATGATATTATAGCTTAACCCCTTTTTAGAAATTTTTACTCGGTTAAAATTCTAACAGGTCCACTGTAATGCCCATTTCAACATGCACGCCTTAAACCCAACATAACAGCGAAAAATAAGATTAAATAAAATTTTATGAGTTAAAATAGTTGATTATGAGCTTTTGATTATGATTATATAGCTTGACTTCAATTTTAGAACTTTTTACTCTGTTAAAATTCCAACGCGTCCACTATAAAGCCCATTTAGACATGCACGCCTTAAACCCCAACAAAATGGCCGCAAAATAAGATTAAATCAAAATTTATGAGTTAGAATATTTATTTATGAGCTTTTGAACATGATTATACAGTGTGACCTCAATTTTAGAAACTTTTACTCGGTTAAAATTCCAACGGGTCCATTGTAAAACCTATTTAGACATGTACGCCTTAAACCCAACAAAACGACCACGAAATGAGATTAAATCAAATTTTATGAGTTAAAATATTTGATTATGGGCTTTTGAATATGATTATATAGCTAAACCTTCATTTTAGATCTTTTTACTCGGTTAGAATTCCAACGAGTCCACTGTAAGCCTTAAACCATGGCCGTAAAATAAGATTAAATCAAATTTTATGAATTAAAATGTTTAGTTATGGGAATTTGACATGATTATACATCTTAACCTCAATTTTAGAACTTTTTACTCGGTTAAAATTGCAATGGATACACAGTAAAGCTTAGTTAGACATGCACGCCTTAAATCCCAATAATACGGCCGAAAAATAAGATTAAATCACATTTTACGACTTAAATATTTTGTTATGGGCTTTTGAACATGATTATATAGCTTAACCTCATTTTCAAAAAAATTTACTCGGTTAAAATTCCAACGGGTCCATTATAAGGCCCATTTAGACATACATGCTTTAAACCCCAACAAAACGGCTGAAAAATAAGATTAAATCACATTTTATGACTTAAAATATTTAGTTATGGGCTTTTGAACATGCTTATATAGCTTAACCTCATTTTCAGAAATTTTTACTAGGTTAAATTTCCATCGGGTCCACTGTAAGCCTATTTAGACATGCACGCCTTAAAGCCCAGCAAAACGGCGGAAAAAATAAGATTATATCACATATTATGACATAAAATATTTAGTTATGGGCTTTTGAACATGATTATATAGCTTAACCTCATTTTCAAAATTTTTTACTCAGTTAAAATTCCAATCGGTCCACTGTAAGCCCATTTAGACATGCACACCTTAAACCCCAACAAAACGGCTGAAAAATAAGATTATATCACATATTATGACATAAAATATTTAGCTATGGGCTTTTGAACATGATTATACAACTTAACCTCAATTTTAGAACTTTTCACTTGTAACACCCTCAAAACCGAGTTAGTAATTTCACCCATTTAAGAGATCAATCAGTAAAGAAATGTCTTGTCAAATTTGAAATTTGAAGCAATAATAGTATGCCTCAATGGACCACTCGCTATATTGCTATAGAAACTATCATCAATTAGACTAATTAAGTTGTGACTAATCAGGAATAAAAGAAGACTTGATGGAAAAGTTGTGAGGACCTAAATTGTATGTTTAATTTGTTGAAGGAATTGCATGTAAATTTTAAGATAGTGCAAAGAGTTGCACATGTGTCATAAGCTTATGAAGTCAAGTGTTGGGGTCTTGGGACTTCTCGACATTTGGAGGAAAAGTTGAATAAAACATTTATCTTCTTCTTCCTTCTCCTCTTGACCGAAAATAGAGTGTAGAGAGAGAGAGTTTAAATCTTTGGATTATTTTAGCTAAATTGGTGGTCTTGTTCGAATAACACCTTGATAGCAAGGTATATGTCTTGTTCCTCTTTTCTATTCAAGCAAAACGGTACTTGTTGGTAAATATATATGTGTGCTTTATGAGAATAGTTAGAAATGTTAAGGGATTGATTTGAATTCATACAAAATTGGTGTATTCTTGTGGCTATGTAATTGTGGTGCTTATTTGATTATGGATATGAAATTAGGGAGGATTGTCCTGAAACATGCTTATATGAGAATACATGTATTTAGGGGGCTGTTTTGCATATATATGTATGTAACTGGACTGTTTTGAGTGCATAAATGTGTACATATATGAACTGCCCTGTTTTGCATATATATGTTTGTAATTGGACTGTTTTGAATGAGTAGATGTATGTATGTGTAAACTGCCCTGATTTGAGTACATATGAATGTAATTGGACTATCTTGAACTTGAAAAAAAATGTTAGGGGCTGTTTGTGAAAATATGAATCTATATACAAGTATTTTAGGGATTGTTCTGTATGTATACATGCTTTCAAGGACTGTTTTGGATGCTTACGTGTGTAGTGGACTGCCTTGGACAATTATACATGTGAATGTTTGTGTGTTAAGGCTGTTATGTATGCATATGAACATTGGAGGACTGTTTTGGTTGTACATATAGATGTCTTGAATTGTTTAATACATGTTTTGGACTGTTTAAGTATACATAAGTATGCACATGCACCTTGAATTATTATGTGTATGTATGACTGCATTTGTATGTGTATATGAACTTCGAATTGCTTGGTGTCTATATGATTACTTAGTGGACTGTTTTTGCATCCATACTTGTGTGTAAATAGAATTTTAATGCATATGTATTGTTTTATGATTATACCAGGGAATAGTAGAGGAAACAAGGTCCAAGCGAGTAAAGCTATAGAGGGGCAATGCGGAATAGTAATTCGGGATCAAACCTAGCTCAAATATATAGTGAGTGTAGTTTAAAGTCTCGGGACAGGCTTGTAACATTCCCGAGCATTTATTGTTAATTTAGTTTCATTCTTTTATTCTAAACTATGCTATGCATAAGCAAGCTTGGATCCCAGGTAAGTATTTATAGAAAAGTACTTTGTGATGTTAAATTGGTTGAATGTAATGTCCCAATTTTTGGACTAGTGACCAAAATGTAATTTTTGAAAGTTTAGGGGTTAAAGTGTGAACTTTGGAAAAGTTCAGGGACCAAAGTGTAATTTTAAAAAGTTATGTAATTTAACATCGTAAATGGATGGTTTACACCCAAGAGTGGTATTTTTGTGTTACCCAAAATTTTCATACGAGGCTTATTTTATTCGAATTTGGATCGAACTGCGAAGTTAAGCGTTCTCAAGCAGAGTAGCATTAGGATGGGCGACCTTATGGGAAGGTCTCATGTCAGTAGTTGAGACTGATAAAAAGGGGAATCAGTTCGAGTTGATTTTTTTTGTATGGATATCTGATAAAGGATTATTAAGAGAAATTTATCCGATAAAGATTTCGGGTAAACTATCAGTATATTGGACCGAATCAAAATTTCAAGATTTTAATTTTTTACAAAATTATGGAATATTTTGTATGTCAAAAATATTTACATATGGAGATCAAAATTATGAGAATTTCAGATTTTACCCGATAGTTTGAAATTGGAAAAATCGTAGAAAGTGAATATCGGGTAATCGCATCGAATTGAAATTTTAAAGACAATTCCAAGGATTATTGAAAATTCATAAAATATTATTTTATAAATATTTTAATATATTTGGTTGGATTCTAACTAGATTTAGTTAGATGGTGATGGAATGACAATTTTCAAGTCTTGTTAGTAAATAAAGTCTAGTTGGAGGGCAAATTGGACATTTGCCATGGATGGCATTTTTAAAATATTTTGCAATGTTGAGGGCATTTTTAGAAGATTAAAACACATGGATTTAATCTTGGCCCTTGGTTTATGATAAGATTAAATTTAGCCATTGGATTTGAAGGCTAAATTAGTAATTTCACTAATTAAATGAATTTAAAATTAATTTAATTATCACATGTGGATTAAAAAGGAAAAAAGATGAACAAAATTAGTTCATCTTTCTTGGATAATTTTGAAAGGCAAGAGAACATAAGGGGAGAAATTTTCTTTGGCAAATTGAAGGCTCCAAAGGTAGAATCAAGGTATGTTGTTTTAGAAGAAAATGATCTATGCTTCATGCTCTTTCTCTCGGTAGTAATTTTGCATGGTGATATGAACAATAGTTCATGTTCTTGAAGAGATAGAAATTGGGATTTCATGAACTATGTTGGAATTAAGGCTTGATTTAAGTAACTTAAATGTTGTAAACATGAAAACAAGCTTGAATTTAGTTTAATTCTATGTTCAAGGTTATAAACTCTAACCCTAGAATTTGGGGATTTGGTTAGGGAATTGAATAAAGGATGGAAATGAATGATTTGTAAAATTAGAAGCCCTAAATTGATGTTAGAATGAAAATTTTCCCTTAAGAAGAATAAAGGACCAATTCGGTTAGAATTGGAAATAAAGGGGAAATTATTGTGAAAATTATTCTAGCATTAGGAATGATGAGATTTTGATCAAATTAGCTTGATTTGATAATTTAGGACCAAAATGGAAGTATTGGAAAGTAAGGGACCATTTCGGTCAAAGAAGAGAAATTATGGAAAAATTTCCATAAGATTGGATATGATGAAATTATGATTTTACAAGCTTTACATGTCATTTGGACCATTTTAGAAGTTTTTTAAAACATAAAGACCAATTCGGAAATCTTGGAAAGATTGGGAACCAATTTGATATTTTAGAGAAAATTAAGGACTAAAGTGAAAAATGTTTTCATGGAAGCTTTATGCTTAAATTGTTATTAGAATGAAGTTTTGATCATTCTTTGATTAAAATTTGAAGAGAATTCAAGGTATTAAAGGTATAATGACTTATCTCATGGATCTAAGATTTGGCAATTATAGGAATAATTGTAGGAAAATTTTTCCTATTGTATTTATGTGTTAGTATGATACTAACATATAATTTGAAATGTATTTGTGGCATGTTGATGTACATATAGATCGTGATCAAAACCGAGATCGAACTAACAATTGAGGAAAATACATAGATCAAGCTGAAGCTTAGTGAGGCTAAGTACATATTGACAACTTATAAAGTGTCAAGGTGAGTGCATTACATGCATGGAAAATATTATGTTTGATTTGAAAGACTTGTGATAAGTCTGTTATAATTATCTGCTTGATGATTATATTTATCTTGATATTTGACATAGTAGAAATTGTCAAAGGTAGACGGATTACATGCATTGATCACATGTAATTTGATTATAATATGCTTATGTGATATTTATGGTATGAATTACCCAAGTATTCGATTATAATTGCCATGGATGAATTAATTACAAATATTGAAAAGTATGCCCAAGTAAGTTATTGAGGTATAGAGTATAGTTGGTATGCTATAGAGTCCAACGGTTTAGCACTTCGATGCAGTATATTAGCACTTAGGTGCGGTTATTTAGCACATTGGTGCGGTTATTTGCACTTAAGTGCAGTTCTTTAGTACTTCAGTACAGTTTTTGACTCGTGTACTCAAGTCCTCAAGTTATTTTGGGCTATAATTTATTGTATAATAAATGGTATATTGATTAGAGAGTAGATAAACTCTCATGAAATGACAAGGAAGTTAACAGGATTGTAAATCTGGATTATATTATGTTAATATGTGATTAACATAAGGGAGATAAATGATTAGTGATCAAACTGCATGATTATTGTATTATTGTTATAAATTTAAGCATATTGATTTATATTGAATATATATATAGTGCCTCACTATGTATATACTTAGTGTGTGATGGTTTTTCACGCGTAGGCAGGAAACTCAGCTCGGAGTAAGGAGTAAGGCATCACTATCAAAGGGAATATATATACAGTATCGGAAATACATCCTTGATGTATTTTGATATTTTCTAGTTGGCATGTATAAATGAATAGTAGCTCTTTTAAACTAATCTAGATATGGGTTGTAATATTAATATCTAGATAAGTGGTTAGTATATGATATTGAGTTTTGTTTAAATGGATGCTAGTTCAAAGAAATTGCTAGTAATGAAAATCGGGTAAGATTATAATAATAAAATTTTAGAGTAATCAAAACAATTTTTATTTTATGCAGTTTTTAGGCAATTTTGTTAATTATATAGTGTAGTTGTAAACTGCCAAGTTGCTGCCTAAAAATGAGTTTAAATTGATGGTTTTAAAATTTGTAATTGAATTTACGCGATAAAAGGGAAAAATGCAAAATCATCATTTTTACTTGTAGAAATAGCATAAAATGCGGTTTAAACATCATGTGACACTCTATACTAGTATTGGTTAATAAATACTGGTAAAGGTGTTACATTGAAAGCATATTATATGGTTGAGATTTTATGTGCATGAAGATATATATACATATATATATATATACAAGTTTGACATGATATGATTTAAGTCTTGCTATGAGTACATGAATTCGAACTATGTTCAATTCTGATCATGATAAGATCTAAGCCTTGCTGTAAATACTTTGTTCGAATGATACAAGTGGTTGAACTTGTAATGTAATATGAAATAAGCCTTAGTGGTATGATAATAAGAATATGGAGCAATGCTCATCTTTGATAAGAATATGACAAGTTCATGATTATATGAATAAGGAGCTAATCTCAACTTTGATTTTGAAAATATAAGATTATATGAAAAGCCTTGGTTTCGAGTCAGTCATAGGTATAGTTGGCATGCCATAGATTCCATTGAGCTCGTGTTTGGGGTGAACTACGATCCTTATTTGGCGACAGTAGGAGGGAAGTGTTGTGGTCACTTGGTGACAGTAGAAGGGATTGATCGGTACCTTGAGTACCAATTTGTTTAACGATAGTTGGTTGGGGATTTGTGTACCTAGGCTACTTGATTCTCAAGGCTATGTTAAAGACAAAACATGAAATTGCAAATTAAACTAATGTGTTATTTTGATAACTTATGAGACAAGTAACACATGTTTACAATATGTTATGTATGATAGCTTATTTGATAAGTAAATCATGTTTATAATGTGATATGCTTGATAATTTACACGGATATTAATTTGTATATGAGATACTATGTTCGAATTAAACATGCCTTGGACTATTTTTGTAATGCCCTAATTTTGGGCCTACCAGTTTAAGGCTAGATAGACAGTCTGGTGGACCGGGTTAGAGATTCGAGTCGGATTCGGGAGTGAATATTTTTCTAAAAGATAAAAATATGGGAAAATATTTATAAATCATATTTTATTATGTTAAAAATATTGGTAAAAGCAATTTTGAAAAATAAGCTTTGGAGGGGTGACATTTTGGCTATTGACCAAAATGTAACTTTTAGAAACTGTTTTTAAAAGGTGACTGTTTTGTAAAGAGTCAAAACTTTGAATCTTTAAGGAGCTATCATACCAATTGGTCTAATCTGAGTTTTTCCTTAATTTGGATTATTTTAAAAGGGTTTTATTAAAGGAATTAAAAGTTATTTAGTTAAGGTGGTTATTTCTTTTAAAACAAGATTAGGTGTAACTTTTCTTCTCTCATATTTTCTCTTAAAACACTCTTAGCCAAACACTCATTTTCCATCAGAGATTTAAGTTAATGAACTTAATTTCTTAACTCTTTTATTTACCAAATGATTTCTCAAGTTGTTTTCCAAAAAAAATCTCAATGGATTTCTTAGTTTTCAAGAGGAAAAACCATCCAATTAAGGGGAAACTCATTCATTGGAGGTAAGTTTCGTTCTTCTCCTCTAATGAAAGGTTGTTTACTAAAATTCCCAAGTTCTTGGCTCTTTACATATGTTTTCTAATAGGTTTTGAATAATTAAGAATGTATTTTAGCTTTAATGAGGTTTAATTGATGGATCTTGTGATTTTCGATTTAGATCTATTTTTTCATATTTGTGGATTGATTTTAATCATATTTTTGATGTGTTATAATGTGGATGAGTTGTTATTAATAATCGAATCCCGAAATTGGTTGAATCTCTAATTGGTTAGGTTGTTAGTTAAGAGTTTTTGGGTTGTTTGAGGATTTTAATCATTGCTGGAAGTAAAAGGATGTTGTGAATAAGTTTCTAGATGTTAATTGATGAGGTTTGAAGTTTCGAATCGTTATTTTATGGTTGGGTTAAGATTGAGTATTGTTTGAGGTTGATTTCGGTAAGTTTCGGATGAGTTTTGAGTAGGCATCATGAGAGCTACGGGTTTTTGGATTGAAACAGAGAGTTGGGTGTATTTTGATGCATGTGTTCTCTGGTTTTGTGTGATCAAAACATGGGAGAATCAAGGCGTAGCTTCTTGAAGTGGTTCTAGGCTTGCCTGAGCTTGTTTCGCGGTAGCAAGCAAGGCGAAGTGAAATCGGTTTTAAAAGTATTTCAAAGGTTTGAATGTGGATTTGGAAGTTTAGATTAAGTTTGAAACACTTACATAAGCTTGGAAGTAAGTTTCCTTCCTTGGCTCTTTAATATCGGTTCGGATATGAGCATGTGTGATTCATGTTTTAGTCGTAAACACAATTGTTATTACTTACTGTAAATGCATGGTTTTAAAGTACATATGCAGTGTTTTAAAAGGGTTTTGAATGCTCATCAGCATTCAAAACCCTTTTAAAACACTGTATATGTACTTTAAAACCATGCATTTACAGTAAGTAGCATTGATTTTTATTTCGGTCGGGAATGTGATATGCATATGTGGGATTTTGTGTAATGCATTGTAAAACAGTGAGTAAATGGTTTTGTAAATGATATATTGGCTAAGTGACAAGGGGAGAAAACAATTGGATATAGTTGGCATGCCATAGGATAAAGTGCACTATAATATGTTTAAAAATCGATCGTGGTTAAGGGTCCTTGAGGTATAGCGGTCAGCTACTCGAACAATGTGTTATCACTTGGGTTGAGTCGGTTCCCCTAGTTGATGTATAGCTTATGGTCGGCAAGGTGGTAAAGTCATGTGGTCGGCATGGAGTAGTCTTGATGACGGTCGGTCATTAAGGGAGATCCATGTATCTAATGTATAAAGTTAATGGTCGGTAAACTAAGGATTAGCGGTCGGCTAATTAAGGATAGTGGTCGACTATCCGGGTCACTATAATTGCCAATATATGAGATTTCTAATGTTGAATTTTGTTTATAATGCTTTGGGAGTTAAGCATGGTTTTGTTTATAATGCTTTGGGAGTTAAGCATGGTTTTGTTTATAATGCTTTGGGAGTTAAGAATGGTTTTGTATTTAATACTTTGGGATCTAAGCATGTGGCATAAAATGTTTTGCATATGATCGATATGCATGCTTTGGATTGGAATTATTGAACTTGCTTAGGTCGTAAGTATGGTTTAAAACAAGTGTTAATTTCAAAGGGTTTAATGCATCATTGTTTTTAAGAGCATCCTCACTAAGCAAGTGTGATTACGCTCTATTTCCCTAATGATGCAGAGAATTGAAGCTAGGAGACAACAAAGGCAAGGATAAAGCGATCCAAAGACAAGACTATTTGACTGTGAACTCAGTTTTAGTTTCGGGTTAATAAGGCAATGGGTTCGCCTCAGATTTTGGGATTTGTAATTCTGTTATTCCCTAGTTTTGATCATGTGTAATGCTGTGATTTCAGAATTTGAGCGATGTTGTTATGGCTTTTGTGCATCATACCAATGGTTGAGGTTATATGGTTCCCTAAGTATGCATATAGTCGGTTTTGCTTGGTTGGTATGCTTTGGTGATCTTAACATGTTGAATGTGATATGAATATGGTGTGTGTTTGATGCTTGTACTGTGATTGGCCTATTTGTGCATTTTGGTATGCTTGGTATTATGGTTTAGGAAGCATGCCTCTAGAGTGCTCCTTTGGATTTGTGTGACATGTTTGGTTGGGTAATTTTGGCATGGATGTGAGTTTATGCAAGTATGTATGTATGTATGTATGCAAGTTGTTAGGACTCAAATGTATCTAGATTCGAATGAAAAACCAGCTAAAAATGACATTACAGGCCCAAGCGTACCAAAATGCAGGAGACCGTATCGATACGGCTAGGCATTTCTGGGCAGGGTGTTTCGGTACAAGTGAAGGTGTTTCGATACGGTATTGAGCTACTGGAATTTCATTTTTTGAAAAAAGAGTCCGCGTACCGAAACACTAGTTCCCTATATCGGTATGATGTTTAATGAATAAAAAGGGAATTTTACTTTTGATATGGCATACTGGTACGGTACCTGGTGTACCAAAATAATATGCTTTATTTCGTTTCGATATGGGCCTTGGTGTATCAAAACAGTGGTAGTTAATTCTGTTAAAATGTCATTGTGGGCAGTTTTGAATTCTTTCATTTTAGTCCCTGGTTCTTGTTTTGTCAATTAAATGAGTTTGAGTGATCGCTTTAACTTGAATTTTGACGTTATCACATGAAATCTAACTAATTGAGGATTGGTTACTTCAATTTCATTATAGGTCCTTTAACTTATCAGTTTTGCACTTAAGCCCATGTAAAGTGTGGTATGCGATTGGTGGTTCTTTCGTGCTTGGTTTTCTTTGAAATTTTCAACCGCTACAAGTATGAACATGTAGGTTAAATAATTTGCATCTAGACAAGATAAAAGAAAAAAATGAGCTGACTTTTCGTAACCTTTCTCTGATTTGCTTCGGCAAACCTAATGTAGCTCACTCGGTTCGATTGAACATCTAGGTTGGGTTGAGGGGGTTACATTTGTTGGTATCAGAGCAAGGTTACGAAAGGTTGGGATGTTGTTGATTGGTTGTGTGACAATGATTGATATGCACGGTGAATGTGGATATGTTCGGTGCTTGTTTTACATCATGTTGGGGGTATGATTGGGAACACATTGCCTATTACCGAGGTTTTAAAATGTTTTATAAGATAGTCTTGGATCCTTTGCCTATTGTTGGCCTGACTTTAATGTGTTTGATGCTTTTGTTAGCATGGCTCGATGTGAGACACGTTCTAGGGCTGGTAACGCTGGTGTTGGGCAAAATAATGTTGGGGAAAAGAATCCCACTAATATCTTACCTCCTCTTCATCCGTTGGTTTTGCCTATCGATGTTGGGGCTGGTGGTGCACCCCAGGCTCATCAAGTGCCAGTATTTGGTAATTTGACTCCGTTGGTTCAGACGATAATGGCAGCTTTCCAAGCAGCGATGGCTAGAGTGCAAGTGCAGGCACCGACACCCACTATGGTGGTTAACCCAGATTACCTTTGGAGTGTCTTCGTAGTTTAGGAGGTGTTGAGTTTAGGGGTCTGAACCCTGAGGCACCCGAGGGATGGCTGAAGAGTACGATTTGTATTCTGAATCATATGGGTTGCAATAACGAGCGTAACCTGGGTTGTATCGTGTCACTGTTGCATGGTGATGCTTATCATTGGTGGGTGACCACAATCGCTAATGTTTCAGAGGCAGATGTAACTTTTAAAACAAGATTTGGTGTAATTTTTCTTCTCATATTTTCTCTCAAAGCACTCTCAGCCAAACACTCATTTTCCATCAGATATTTAAGGTAATGATCTTAATTTCTTAATTCTTTTATTTACCAAATGATTTCTCAAGTTGTTTTCCAAAAAAAATCTCATTAGATTTCTTTGTTTTCAAGAGGAAAAACCATCCAATTAAGGGGAAACTCATTCATTGGGGGTAAGTTTCGTTCTTCTCCTCTAATGAAAGGTTCTTTACTGAAATTCACAAGTTCTTGGCTCTTTACATATGTTTTCAAATAGGCTTTGAATAATTTGAAGTTTAGCTTTAATGAGGTTTAATTGATAGATCTTGTGATTTTTTATTTGGATCTATATTTCCAGAGTTGATGATTGATTTCAATCATATTTTGGATGTGTTATAATGTGGATGAGTTGTTTTTAATAATGGAATCCCGAAATTGGTTGAATCTCTAATTGGTTAGGTTTTTAGTTAAGAGTTTTTTGGTTGTTTGAGGAGTTTAATCATTGCTGGAAGTAAACGGATGTTGTGAATGAGTTTCTAGATGTTAATTGTTGAGGTTTGAGGTTTTGAATCATTATTTTATGGTTGGTTAAGGTTGAGTAGTGTTTGAGGTTGATTTCGGTAAGTTTCAGATGAGTTTTGAATAGGCATCATGAGAGCTACGGGTTTTTGGATTGAAACAGAGAGTTGGATGCATTTTAATGCATGTGTTCTCTGGTTTTGTGTTATCGAATTAGGGGAGAATCAAGGCATAGCTTCTTGAAGTGGTTCAAGGCTTGTCGGGAGCTTGTTTCGCGATAGTAAGCAAGACGAAGTGAAATTGTGATTGAAACGATTTTAAAAGTCTTTCAAAGGTTTGAAAGTGGATTTGAAAGTTTAGGTTAAGTTTGAAACACTTACCTAAACTTGGAAGTAACTTTCCCTCATTGGCTCTTTAATATCGGTTTGGATACGAGCATGTGTGATTCATGCTTTAGTCGTAAACATGGTTGATATTACTTACTGTAAATGCATGGTTTTAAAGTACATATGCAATGTTTGAAAAGGGTTTTGAATGCTGATGAGCATTGGTTTTTATTCCGGTCGGGATTGTGATATTGCTATGGCAATGTGATATGCATATGTGGGATTTTGTGTAATGCATTATAAAACAGTGAGTAAATGGTTTTGTAAATGATATATTGGCTAAGTGACAAGTAGAGAAAACAATCAGATATAGCTGGCATGCCACATGATAAAGTGTACTATAATATGTTTAAAAATCGATCGTGGTTAAGGGTCCTTGAGGTATAGCGGTCGGCTACTCGGACAATGTGTTATCACTCGGGTTGAGTGGTCAGTTCCCCTAGTTGATGTATAGATTGCGGTCGGTAAGGTGGTAAAGTCATGCGGTCGGTATGGAGTAATCTTCATAATGGTCGGTCATTAAAGGAGATCCGTGTATCCGATGTATAAAGTTAACGGTCGGTTAACTAAGGATTAGCGGTCAGCTAATCAAGGATAGTGGTCGACTATCCAGGTCACTATAATTGCCAATATAGGAGATTTCTAATGTTGAATTTTGTTTATAATGCTTTGGGAGTTAAACATGGTTTTGTTTATAATGCTTTGGGAGCTAAGCATGGTTTTGTTTATAATGCTTTGGGAGTTAAGCATGGTTTTGTTTATAACGCTTTGGGAGTTAAGCATGGTTTTACATTTAATGCTTTGGGATCTAAGCATGTGGCATAAATTGTTTTGTATATGGTCGATATGCATGCTTTGGATTGGAATTATTGAACTTGCTTAGGTCGTAAGCATGGTTTGAAAACAAGTGTTAATTTCAAAGGGTTTAATGCATCATTGTTTTTAAGAGCATCCTCACTATGCAAGTGTGCTTGCGCTCTCTTTCCCTAATGATGCAGAGCATTAAAGCTAGGAGGCAACAAAGGCAAGGATAAAGCGATCCAAAGACAAGACTATTTGAGTATGAACTCGGTTTTAGTTTTTGATTAATAAAGCAATGTGTTGGCCTTGGATTTTGGGATTTGTAATTCTGTTATTCCCTAGTTTTTAGCATGTGTAATGTTGTGATTTTAGAGTTTGAGTGATGTTGTTATGCCTTTTGTGCATCATACCAATGGTTGAGGTTATATGGTTCCCTAGGTATGCATATAGTCGATTTTGCTTGGTTGGTATGCTTTGGTGATCTTAACATGTTGAATGTGATATGAATATGGTGTGGGTTTGATGTTTGTGCTGTGATTGGCCTATTTGTGCATTTTGGTATGCTTGGTATTATGGTTTAGGAAGCATGCCCCTAGAGTGCTCCTTTGGATTTGTTTGACATATTTGGTGGGGTAATTTTGGCATGGATGTGAGTGTATGCAAGTATGTATGTATGTATGTATGCATGTATGTATGTATGTATGTATGTATGTATGTATGTATGTATGTATGTATGTATGTATGTATGCAAGTTGTTAGGACTCTAATGTATCTAGATTCGAATGAAAAACCAGCTAAAAATTACATTACAGGCCCAAGCGCACCGAAATGCGGGGGGATTCGTTTTTTGTCTACCTAGGCATTTTTTACCCACGGGTGTTTGATGGCATGTGAAGGTGTTTCGATATGGTATTGAGCTACTAGAATTTCATTTTTTGAAAGATAGCCCGCGTACCGAAACACTAGTTCCCCGTATGGGTACGATGTTTAATGAATAAAAAAGGAAATTTACTTTCGATATGGCGTACCGGTACGTTACCTGGTATACCGAAATGATGTGCTTCATGCCGTTTCGATACGAGCCTTGGTGTATTGAAATGATGGTAGTTAATTCTGATAAAATGTCATTGTGGGCAGTTTTGAATTCTTTTGTTTTAGTTCATGTTTTTTGTTTTGTCAATTAAATGAGTTTGGGTGATCGTTTTAAGTTGAATTTTGACATGATGACATGAAATCTGACTAATTGAGGATTGGAAACTTCAATTGCAGTATAGGTCCTTTAACTTATCAGTTTTGCAATTAAGTCCCTGTAAAGTGTGGTAAGCGATTGATGGTTCTTCCGCGCTTGGTTTTCTTTAAAATTTTCAACCGCTACTAGTATGAACATGTAGGTTAAATAATTCGCATCTAGAAAAGATAAAAGAAAAAAATGAGCCAAATTTTCGTAACCTTTTCTCCGGTTTGCTTCGGCAAACCTAATGTAGCTCACTCGGTTCAGTTGGGCGTCTAGGCTGGATCGAGGGGGTTACAGTTTTGCAATGTATATTTATATATATGCATGTTTAGTGGACTGTTTTGATAGAAATGAACAAGCCTTGGACTGTTTTGCAATCTATATATTTGTATATACTTGTTTAGCGGACTGTTTTGATAGAAATGAACATGGCTTGGACTGTTTTGCAATTTATATTTGTATATACATGTTTAGTGGACTGTTTTGATAGAAATGAACATGTCTTGAACAATTTTGCAATGTATATTTATATATCTACATGTTTAGTGGACTGATTTGATAGAAATGAACATGCCTTGGACTATGTTGCAATGTATATTTATATATATACATGTTTAGTGGACTGTTTTGATAGAAATGAACATGCCTTGGACTGTTTTGCAATGTATATTTGTATATACATGTTTAGCGTGTAATACCTCAAAGATTGGCTTAGGAGTATGTTACATTTGATCAAGTTAAATTTATATATATTTGTCACATATTAGTTTAATTAAATGATTTTGGACCAAATTGAAACAAAAGAAGAAAACGAATAGCTAATTGTAGAGGACTAAGCTTAAAGTCATGAGTAATGAAATGATTGCATGTTAAATTTGGAGAAGTTTAAGGACTTGTACACTTGTCCTTTAGGGAGAAAGGCATGTGCTATGGTGGAGGGGTTCGACCATAGGGGGATTATCTCCAGAAAATTTATTTTTTACTCCTGCTACCAAAGCCGAAACTCATTTCTTTCCTCTTTCTACCAAAGCTGAATTCTTTTAGAAAAGACTTCTCATTCTTGTCTTCTTATAAACCAAGATCAAGTGCGAGAGAACAGAACTAGGAATAACAAGGCTACGGAGTTACAGTCAGGAATTGTTGTTAAGGATCACAACTAGCTTGGATAATCTGCGAGTGTAGTTTAAAGTCTCGGGATAAGTCTGTAACTGTCCCGAGCACCCTGTGAAAAATATCTTACATTGTTCTTGTTAGTTAGAGCTATGTTATACATGATAATTGGCTTGGAGATCGAGGTGAGTACCTTATTATGAAGTATTGTATGATATGCTACGTGGGGTAAAATGCAATCTAAGTTTTGGAAACTGTACATATATGTGATTGGACATGTTTGATACAAATTGTTATAATCCATATTTATGTGATAAAAGTATGTGGAGCTATGCTTAATTTAACATGAGTGTGATATGTTACTTGACAGTGATTGAGGTTATGTTCATTGTAAATCCTAATTGTATGATTTTATTTGTTGAATAAATAAATCAACGATAAGTTAACATTTGATTAAGAACCTGATTATGAAATTAAAATCATGAATGGATTGAACATGTATTTGATATGACATATAACAAGTTCATGTTTGTAAGGAAATAAATATACATGATATATACATTTACTTGATCATGAGGTAATGTCTAAATTGAAAGTTACACATACTTGTACATGAATTATGGTGATTCTTGTTATGATTCTTTCGAATAGAATGAGTGATGTACAGAGAAATGCATGAATTAAATACATGCTTGACATGGTATGATCTAAATTTTGCTACAAGTACATTAATTCGAACTATGACACCTTATGAAGTAATAAGACATGTTATGTTTAAGACATCTTGGAGCTATGCTCATATCTGATTCGTATATGACATGTTGTCAGATAGATAAGGAATAATGCCCATTCTGTTTCTGCTATGATAAGAATGTAACATGATTACATGAATATGGAGTTAAACTCAATCTTGTTTATGATAATATAAGAACTTATGAAAAGCCTTGGTCTCAAGTTAGTCTTAGGTATAGTTGGCATGCCATAGAGTCCATAGAGCTCAAGTTTAGGGTGGACTACGGTCCTTATTTGGCTACAGTACGAGGGAAGTGTTGTTGTCACTTGGCGGCAGTCGCAGGGATTGACCGGTTCTGCGAGTACCATTTTATTTGGCGATAGTTGGTTAGGGATTTGAGTACCTAGGTTGTTCCTTGATTCACATGGCTATGTTAAAGATGAAATAATGAAATTTCAAAGTAAATCAAAGTATTACCTTGGTAATTCATATGACAAATAACTAATGACTATGGTATACCTTGTTTACAATATGCTGTGACTATGATATGCATTGTTATGATATGTTTAATCTATGATAAGTATTGTTTGATGCCTAGCATATTAAGAAATCTATGAATTGATATGATATGTATAATACCTTGCATAACAAGAAATTATAGTTATGACATGTGTTGTATAATACCTTGCATATTAAGAAATCTATGAATTGATATGATATGTTTAATGCCTTGCGTGACAAGAAACTTTGGATATGACATGTATTGTCTGATGCCATGTGTATTAAGAAATCCATGGTTTTAATATGTTATGCCTAATGCCTTGTGAGATAAGAAAACTTTCAAATATAATAGGTTATACTTCATGTCTCATATGATACTTTTATATGATAAGCAATAAATGATTATGAGTTATTATGATTTAAAATTTTGAAATGCTATGATTGAAACCTTGTGACTATTGTGGGATCATTCAATTACTTTGGTACTTACATGAACATGGGTCAATTTTGGTGGAAGAATAAGAATAGACTATATAAGGTTTATTATATTGTTTTCGAATTTTAGTACTACCTCACTAAGCATTAGCTTACTTGTAACACCCCTTCCCATATCCGTACACCGGATACGAGTTGGAAGTGTTATGACTTCTTTATTCAAAGAATGAGGGTACTTTAAAATTTTCATAAAACTTCCCGATGGTCACCCATCCTAAAATTTCTCTAGCCCAAGCACGCTTAACTTTACTTAAAATTGACATAAATTATTTATTCAAGTTCCAATCATGAATCAATTATCTTAGCATGCAACCCATCCTCAAAGGTTATTGTTAATCTTGAATCCTTCCAGAAACACCAATTATCTTAAAACCCATAACAACTTTAAAGGCCAATCCCAACTCGAATAAGTTTAGAAAGCATACATGCCACTATAATAATCAACCTCAATTAGGATGTATTTGTTGTGATTACCTGTTGAGCTTTCCAATATTTATGCAATGTTTTTCTTCCCCTCATCTTGTTTTACCTACGTGTACACAATTAAACACACGCTAAATACGAACTTACTGAGGCAATAAAGGAAATTAATAACAATAATTTAAACTTTATTCAAGTTCATGGCTACATTTATATAGTATGATATATACCAATGCATCCGCTTTCACATTGCATTAGTAATTATTTACTATATGTCAATGTCATAAGATTTTCATGTATGCTCGGTTACCATAATATGCCTTATATGCATCATGATCACTAGATAAATATTACCATCATACTAATCATGTATTAACATAATCTAAACCGGATATAAATTTTCTTACCGATATACTTGCCATATGTCCCGAGAGTTCATATCCTCTCTAACATGTTTCCCAATTTATTATCCCTTTATTTATAGCCCAAAAATAAACCTTGAGGACCCTGGATACACGATTCAAATTTGCACCGAAGTGCTTCCCGCACATTTATAAGGATGTGCTTACCATAATGCCCGCACATTTATAAGGTTGTGCTTACCATAATACCCACACATTTATAAGGTTGTGCTTACCATAATACCCGCACATTTATAAGGTTGTGCTTACCATAATACCCGCACATTTATAAGGTTGTGCTTACCATACACTAAGTGTCCTCTATGTACACTATACTGCTATCCCAATTATGCAGCGTGCTGCTAGACTCTATGGCATGCCAACTATATCTTGTCCCTCAATTGACTTATTTGGGCATAATTTTCGGATTTAATCCATTCATGGCAATGTATATCAATTTAAATTACATTAGGCAGTTCATACCCGAAATAACATTCATAGCATTCCATCATCAATAACTAGTGATCAATGCATTTGTTTTCAACCTTTGACATATTTAAAATATGTCAAATATATGATCAATGACATAATTATCATGACAATATATAAACCAGGTAGACTCATCGCAAGTCCTACCGATGATGTATAAAACATCCATGTATAATGATATGTATGCATTGCACTCACCTGGGCCATTTATTAACACGCCTCACTAAACTATACTCGATCATTTCCTTTATAGAATCTCGACCCTTCTTTGATTCGGTCTTGACTGAAAATCGAGTTTCGGGGCTTAAATCGAGCTTGGAAAATTTTATTCTTCTTTCCCCTCTTTCTCCACGTTTCAAGGATGGAAAAGATGAGATTTTTTCATCTTTTAACTATTTGCAACTATTAAATGAATTTTAAATTCATTTAAATAGTGAAAATTACAAATTTAGCCTTCAAATCCAATTGCTAATTTAATCTAATCTAAAATCAGGGGCCAAGATTAAATCTATGTATATTTTATCTTCCAAAAATGTCCTCATTATTTTAAAAATATTTCAAAATTGTCATCCCTGCCAAATGACCAATTTGCCCTCCAACTATTCTTTTTTTACTAGTTCATTTCAAAATTGTCATTCCATTAGAATCTAACCAAATTAGTTCCTTCTCAACTGGCCACTATTCCATAAATATCATTTTATGATTTTCCACGGCTTATAGAACAACCCTTAAAATTTCAATTCAATCCGACTTCCCGATATTCACAAAGTACTTCTACTACAATTTTACCTTTACTGAGCTATCGAATCTATTCCGAAAATTCCATATTTTCATAATGTTCCTCATATCAAAATTTGAGTAACACGAAAAGGTCACTCTTGGGGGTGAACTATTCATTTACAAGGTTAAAAGACAACTTTTGAAAATTACACTTTGGTCACTAAACTTTTCCAAAGTTTACACTTTAACCCCTAAACTTTCAAAATATACATTTTGGTCACTAATCAAAAATTGGGATATTACACTTCTCCCCCTTAAGAAAATCCTTCCTCGAATTTTTAACATGTACCTGATTCAAAAGCAATGAGAAAACTACTTTCTCATATCTTTTTTTCCAAATCGCTTTTTCGACTTCATAATTTCACCAAAGAACTTTAACAAGCGAGATCATCTTATTTCTCAGATCTTTGACTCCATGTGCCATAATCTTTACCAACTCTTCCTCGTAATTCAAATTTGCCTGAATCTCTATTCCCTCCAAGGTAATGATATGTAAAGGATCTAATCGATACTTCTTGAGCATCGATATATGAAATATATTGTGAATCTTGTCCATTTTCGGAGGTAAGGTTAACTAATAAACCACCAGACCAACCCTTTTCACAATTTTATATAACATAAAGAATCTCGAATTTAGCTTTCCTTTTTGGTCCAAACCATAACACCTTCTTCCAAGGTGAAACTTTTAAGGAATATTTTATCCTTAACTTCATATAAATATCTTTTCTTTCAAGATCAGCAGATAATATTTACTTTTCTAAAGAAATTCTAAATTACTTTGAACCATTCATACTTGATTCTTCAGTTCCTGAACTGAATCAAATCAGATTCAATCACCTTTTTATTCTCTTTCTAACTCATTATCATTGGGAATATAAATTACTCATTATCATCGGGAATATAAATTATCCCTTGATAATATGTACTTAGACCTAACATCAAAATCTTCAAATTTTTCCTTTTCACCTTACTGAATTCTTTCTAGGCATATCTTATCTTTCATCTATAAATCTTTGTCCCAATTTATCATAGTAGACTCGAACTGAGGCTGTGTAATCAATACACTATTTTTCCTCCAAAGATAATTGGGCATCTAATGCTTATAAGGCAAAGAGTGACATTTGGCTAAGTACATCAACTACTATTAGCCTTATTACATCAATACACATCCCAACCTGTTATAGAACGTATTATTGAATAAGGCAGAATCCTTACTAGATTCATATTGCACTAATACTAGTGCTACTATCAAATCTTCCTTTATTTTTAATAATATAATCGTAATTTCACCTTAGAAGAACATTACTGCTTCTTTAACTAACATCACTAAAACTTCCTCAGGTGATATACCAAGTCGTATAAAACCTTCATCTAATGACTCTTGCAACTAGATGTTTAGCTTTCTCAATCTAGTAAGAGCCATTCTGTAAAGTGTAATCAATATAAATCCAATATTAGATTAAATATAATCCTAAACTTAGTCTCTCGATTAAGCATCAAGCCTGACAGCTCTTCTTGAGCAACCCATTTAAAACTCACAAACAATAGGAATACTCTCACAGCTTAACATTGATGCTTAATATCCATAGCATAAGTTAAATAATTTTCACATTGGTAACAAATTCTAATAAAAACTCTGCATGCTCATGCATGCCAATTATCACAACACTCACATGATTGGTTTTGTGATTTTCTTGAATCTCAAACAGTAATTATAAATGTTAGAGAGTTCTTAATTTTACTTGTCCTTATCTCTTAGAGGAACTATATAATAAATTCAACTTGATATCTTTGTCGGGAATCTTTACCACTTTTTAGAAGTGGTCAAATACATAATGACTCACTATTTCTCTTTTTGAGCTGTAACCTCTATTTAGATATTTTCTCATTCTGAACCATTTGCATTGCATTCAGCATAATTTACTACTTCCTAGAATTTTGAAATACATAGGGCAGTCAGTACTTCTTTGTATCTGACCTCTAACCCTCTATAAGTTGTCATAAACTGCTCTCTTTCTGTTTGTAAGAAGCAGTTTAGAAGCAAAGCAACTCAGTTTATTAAACTTGTACTCATACCCGTAATAATCCATTTTCTTAAATTAAGATGCAAGAACTCCATTGCATCTCTAAAATAAACTTTGTTAAAAAACACTCAAAGAAAGAACTTCTAGCTAACACACTTTTGAGTATGTACCATAACATTACTTTATCACATACGGGTCTAATCCTTTTACATGAGATACTACTTTATTTTTTAGTTTCCTCTGATCATCAATATAGAGTTCCTTCAACCTAACCTTTATATCATTTAACCATAGATTAACAATCATAGGACCCCCAGTAATATCTCTATAAAAATCTAGTGTGCCAGAACTCTCAATTCTTTTGCAATCGGTACCTAAGCAGTTTGATTCATAATCGAATCTAATGTCTGTCAGAAAACTCTTAATCAAGAATATGCATATCATGTTACTCTGGTGCCTCAGCACCATACTAAGCCGAGGATAGAATATTATCATTAACCTTATCGCACTCGTGAATCTCTTATTGATTCACTGGTCTGTACACCTGACATGATTCTTTTACCTTCACACATTAGAATTTAACATTATTATTATAATAAAGTAAGCAATTGCATCTATTCCAACAAGTAAAATCATCAGTAATTCTGACATCCTAGTGGCATGTATACACTTTTGAATTTTACCGTACTTTGTTTAGCTCTAGAACCGGCTAAACTTATAGCTCTGATACTAATAAATGTAACACCCCTTCCCATATTCGTACACTGGATACGAGTTGGAAGTGTTATGACTTTTTTATTCAAAGAATAAGGGTACTTTAAAATTTTCATAAAACTTCCCGATGGTCACCCATCCTAAAATTTCTCTAACCTAAGCACGCTTAACTTTACTTAAAATCGACATAAATTATTTACTCGAGTTTCAATCATGAATCAATTATCTTAGCATGCAACCCATCCTCAAAGCTTATTGTTAATCTTCAATCCTTCCAGAAACGCCAATTATCTTAAAACCCATCACAACTTTAAAGGCCAATCCCAACTAGAATAAGTTTAGCAAGCATACATGCCACTATAATAATCAACCTCAATTACGATGTCATTACTGTGATTACTTGTTGAGCTTTCCAATATTGATGCATTGCTTTTCTTCCCCTCATCTTGTTTTACCTACGTGTATACAATCAAACACATGCTAAGTACGAACTTAGTGAGGCAATAAAGGAAATTAATAACAATAATTTAAACTTTATTCAAGTTCATGGCTACATTTATATAGTATGATATATACCAATGCATCGGCTTTCACATTGCATTAGTAATTATTTACTATATGCCAATGTCATAAGATTTTCATGTATGCCCGGTTACCATAATATGTCTTATATGCATCATGATCACTAGATAAATATTACCATCATACTAATCATGTATCAACATAATCTAAACCGTATTTAAATTTTCTTACCGATATATTTCCCATATGTCCCGAGAGTTCATATCCTCTCTAACTTGTTTACCGATTTATTATCTCTTTATTTATAGCCCAAAAATAAACCTTGAGGACCCTAGATACACGAGTCAAATATGCACCAAAGTGCTTCCCGCACATTTATAAGGGTGTGCTTACCATAATGCTCGCACATTTATAAGGCTGTGCTTACCATAATACCCGCACATTTATAAGGTTGTGCTTACCATACACTAAGTGTCCTCTATGTACACTATAGTGCTATCCCGGTTATGCAGCGTGCTGCTGGACTCTATGGCATTCCAACTATATCATGTTCTTCAATTGACTTATTTAGGCATAATTTTCGTATTTAATCCATTCATGGCAATGTATATCAATTTAAATTACATTAGGCAGTTCATACCCGAAATAACATTCATAGCATACCATCATCAATAACTAGTGATCAATGCATTTGTTTTCAACCTTTGACATATTTAAAATATGTCAAATATATGACCAATGACATAATTATCATGACAATATATAAACCAGGTAGACTCATCGCAAGTCCACCGTTGATGTATAAAACATCCATGTATAATGTGATGTATGCATTGCACTCACCTGGGCCATTTATTAACACGCCTCACTAAATTCTACTTGATCCTTTCCTTTATAGAATCTCGACCCTTCTTTGATTCGGTCTTGACTGAAAATCGAGTTTGGAAAATTTTCTTCTTCTTTCCCCTCTTTCTCAACGTTTCAAGGCTGGAAAAGATGAGATTTGTTCATCTTTTAACTATTTGCAACTATTAAATAAATTTTAAATTCATTTAAATAGTGAAATTGCCAATTTAGCCTTTAAATCCAATCGCTAATTTAATCTCATCTAAAATCAAGGGACAATATTAAAACCATGTATATTTCATCTTCCAAAAATGTCCTCAACATTTTAAAAATATTTCAAAATTGCCATCCCTACCAAATGACCAATTTGCCCTCCAACTATTCTTTATTTACTAGTTCATTTCAAAATTGTCATTCCATTAGAATCTAACCAAATTAGTTCCTTCTCAACTGGACACTATTCCATAAATGTCATTTTATGATTTTCCATGGCTTATAGAACAACCTTTGAAATTTCAATTCAATCCAACTTCCCGATTTTCACAAAGTACTTCTACTATGATTTTACCTTTACCGAGCTATCAGATCTATTCCGAAAATTCCATATTTTCATAATGTTCCTAATATCATCATCCTTCATCCAATGATCTAAATTTATTCTTGAGTTAGTAGTTTACCAACTTTGCCCTTGTGATTTCCCAAAATTACGATCTTGCCCTTTTTCATCCAACGACTCATATTTAGCATGGAAAATCAACTTAAATCCAAGGGTTCAAATTCTTCCAACACAAAGAAAATATATTAAACATGTAAAATGACATAATCAACCTTGGCTTATCATCCTTCAAACTATCCTGGATATTTGATTCGATCCGAATATCCGAATATTCTTCCAAACTTTATCGCTTTATAGCCAAAAATACAAGCTCTGTACGAAAAATCCGAGTAACACGTAATGGTCACTCTTGCGGGTGAACTATTCATTTACGGGGTTAAAATACATAACTTTTGAATATTACACTTTGGTCTCTGAACTTTTCCAAAGTTTACACTTTAACCCCCAAACTTTCAAATTTTACATTTTGGTCACAAATCAAAAATTGGGATATTACATTACTATATTCTTTCATCACCTTTCCGGGTATCAATGCTTTCGATGATCTATCAACCTTGGAAAGGATCACAAGTGTCAATAAGTATGTCATGTAACTTCTTAAGTACTCCTAGATGGTGGCACATAAACGTTAGTTGACCATGCTGCATTTGTTAATTCATTGATCACATATGTGTATAAGATTTCCTAAGTAGTTATTGCTATTTGTAATGTGTCTTTTATTCGTTTTATGGTTGCTTGTTTGGAAATATCATAGTAGTTATGATGCTGGTATAGTAGATTTGATATATATATATATATAGAAATACTTAAAGTGGATAAATCATCTTGTGATGTGCGTGTATGTATGCTTACATGTATCATGTATCATGTGTTAGATCTAAATAAGATGGAGTAGCCTGAGTACTTGGTTGTTAGTCTTATAAAATAAATGAATGATGCGTTTATGATCTCTCACATAATATTGTTATGCAAATAAACTTGGAATTAAGATAAATAGTTCAAGTATTAGTTAGTTTTAAATCTTTAATTTGATCCTATGAAGATTTGATATTAAACTGTAATGTTGTCTATAGTTAACTAAATGCTTGTTAATGCCCATGTAGTTAATAATTGGTTTGAATAATCTTTAACCAAGGAGTTAAGGTTTTAGACGTTGGATTGAAATAACTATGTAATTCGAATGAGTCTTTTATATGTGCTTAAATGCTCGTCATGATCTTGTGATAGTTGTTTATATGTTAATATGAATATAATCTTTGATATGCTTGGTTCATATAATATTGTGATTAAGTTGTGACCTTTGGTTCTCTATTAAGCTTAAAGTACATGCTATAAATCTTTTTCATAGACTCGAATGGATTACTAGTGTGAATATATTTAAGTCATTCTTATCTTGCCTAATTCGAATTTGTAAAAGAACTGGGTTCCTATTAAGTTTTAAACTTAAGACTTACTCTGGTAAATGCATACAAGCTTGTAACTAATCTGGAATTTTCTCTGTGTACGAGAGATAAGTATTTCTATATGATTGAATATAAGGTCATGCAATGGTCTAGTAGTTGAAGCGTGTTACTTATTATATGTCTATGTGATTACTTATAAACTGAGCTCAAAGATAGATCTATGAATAAATTGAAAAGTTTTAAATTACTCTATTTTTCGACACACTTTTAACTGTATCAAAACATAAGACTATAGATGTCGAGATAATAATGATCTCAAGTCTGAGGACCATACAATTAGTCATCACTATGAACATGTTTGTGACTGTCACATAATAATCCAAGAAACATGCTCATAGCGGGTCATTCCAGTATGTTGTTCCCTAAAACATACTCATGTATTGATTTTGACATCTCCATTGCAATGGCAACACTTTTCCATCAATCAACTACACAATAGCCTTTAATGTATTATCGTTGTCCAAGCCTATGATAATACTTGGCTATGGACCTTTTAAGAATAATCATATTATTCTATGAACTTTATTATCATACAGCTTATATATAAGAAAACATAAATATAACCAAAAATAATAAATGGCAATGCCTTAATAGAACTAGTAAAGTAAGTATGTGGTTACAATCATCTCATGATTGGTCTTTGGGCATACTCTAACAGGCATGCCATAGAGCTCGTGCTTGGGGTGGACTACGGCCCTTATTTGGCGATAGTAGGGGGAAGTGTTGTGGTCAATTGGCTATAGTAGGAGGGATTGACCGGTACCTTCAGTACCAATTTGTTTGGCGATAGTTGGTTGGGGATTCATGTACCTAGGCTACTTGATTCTCAAGGCTATGTTAAAGCAAAACATGAAATTGCAAATTAAACTAATGTGTTATTTTGATAACTTATGAGACAAGTAACACATGTTTACAATATGTTATGTATGATAGCTTATTTAATAAGTAAATTATGTTTATAATATGCTATGCTTGATAATTTATATGAATAGTAACATGTATATGAGATACTATGTTCGAAATGAACATGCCTTGGACTAGTTTGCAATGTATATTTATATATATATACATGTTTAGTGGATTGTTTTGATAGAAATGAACATGCCTTGGACTGTTTTGCAATGTATATTTGTATATACACATGTTTAGTGGACTGTTTTGATAGAAATGAACATGCCTTGGACTGTTTTGCAATGTACATTTGTATATACACATGTTTAGTGGACTGTTTTGCAATGTATATTTGTATATACACATGTTTAGTGGACTGTTTTGATAGAAATGAGCATGCCTTGGACTGTTTTGCAATGTATATTTGTATATACACATGTTTAGTGGACTATTTTGATAGAAATGAACAAGCCTTGGACTGTTTTGCAATTTATATTTGTATATACATGTTTAGTGGACTGTTTTGATAGTAATGAACATGTCTTGGACTGTTTTGCACTGTATATTTATATATATATACATGTTTAGCGGACTGTTTTGATAGAAATGAACATGTATTGGACTGTTTTGCAATGTATATTTATATATGTACATGTTTAGTGGACTGTTTGAATGAATTCAAGCATGTTGTGGACTGTTTTGAATGTCTAATTGTATATACAAGAATATTGGACTGTTTTGATTAAGTACAAGCATGTAGTGGATTGTTTTAAGCGTTTGTATGTACGTACATGACTTTGGAACTACTTTGCATATAAACAAGTATGTATTGGAGTGTTTTTTACATATATAAGTATCTTCTAAATATGACTTTTATAAGCTATGTTTGATATCTTATATAACTAGTGACATATGTCTATGATAAGCTATGTTCGATATCTTACATGACAAGTAACATATGTCTTTGATATGCTATGTTTGATATCTTATGTAACAAGCAAAACATGATTATAAGATGCTAAGTTAGATAATTGGTGAGATTAGTAAAACAAGTCAATAAAATGTTATATGCGATTCTTTGTGTCTATATTGCTTTGTTATTTGATTAAGTCCGCATTTACTTGGACTCTTATAAACATTGGATAAAGGAATATGCTAGTTTGAATGCTTTAAACCAAGATAGCTTGATTCATGGTCAAGTTAGAAGTATGCATAATTTGAAAATCTTGGGTGAAAGAATAGGAATGGATCACAAAATGTTTACTACATTGCTTTCAGTTATTAGTGCTACCTCACTAAGCGTTTGCTTAACCTATTCTTTCATCACTTTTCAGGGTAACATTGCTTTCGGTTAACTTTGAGCTTGGACAAGGTCACAAGTAACAAGAAGTGCGTTTTGTATGTCCTTTAAGAACTCCTAGATGGTAGCACATAGTCGAAATGTAAGCATAGTGCATATAGATCATTTATTTTGGTTTTACATGTATATAAGATGTAAAGTATTAATGCTTTGTAATGGGCCTTAATATGCTTCAAGTTTGATGATTGTTGAGTTAATTAAGGAAGTTATGATATTTGATTGATGGTTTGTCTACGAAAGTAAATTACGGAAATGCTTTGCGAATAGGATAGGATTAGAGATTAGAAACTTATGCTTCCGATAAGATAATGATATATATCTTGAATGGATAGAAGGATATAAAGATTCGACATCAGTTTAAGAAGTATGAATTTTCTAAGTAAGGATAAATCCTATGAAAATGTAGAAGAGTTTTGGTAAGCTTTGTAAATCGGAAGTTTATTGTAAAAAATATATATATGCTATATGCTATCAAATGTGGTGTTATGCATGAAGTGTGAACGTATTTGTTTGAATATGAAATGTATTTTGGATCTTAATCTATGAAACGTACCAAATGTTTTAATTTTCCCTGATTTTTGGTTACTTATTTAGTTGAGAAGTGTTTAGATGTCGTATTTTGTTTGAATGTTTTTTCCGTAACACTTCCTAATTTGGTTTACTCCTAAGCCGGGTTAGGGGTGTTACATTACTCGCTTAAAATTCCGAAGGGTCCATTGTAAAGCCCATTTAGACATGCACACCTTAAACCCCAACAAATTGGCGAAAAAATAAGATTAACTCCCATTTTTTGACTTAAAATATTTAGTTATGGGCTTTTGAACATGATTATATAGCTTAACCTCATTTTTAGAAATTTTTACTCGGTTAAAATTCCATCATGTCCACCATAAGCCCATTTAGACATGCACACCTTAAACCCCCAACAAAACGGCCGAAAAAATATTATATCACATATTATGACATAAAATATTTATCTATGGGCTTTTGAACATGATTATAAAGATTAACCTCAAGTTTGGAACTTTTAACTCGCTTAAAATTCCAACGGGTCCACTATAAAGCCCATTTAGACATGCACGCCTTAAACCCCAACAAAATGGCTGCAAAATAAGATTAAATCAAATTTTATAACTTAAAATATCTATTTATGGGCTTCTAAACATGAATATACAGCTTAACTTCAATTTTAGAACTTTTTACTCGGTTAAAATTCCAACGGACCCTCTATAAAGCCCATTTAGACATGCACGCATTAAACCCTAATAAAACGGCCAAAAATTAATATTAAATCACATTTTATAACTTAAAATATTTATTTTTGGGCTTTTGAACATGATAATATAGCTTAACCTCATTTTCAAACTTTTTACTCAGATAAAACTCCAACAGGTCTACTATAAAGCCCATTTAGACATGCACGCCTTAAACCCCAATAAAATGAACGAAAAATAAGATTAAATAAAATTTTATGACTTAAAATATTTATATATGGTATTTTGAACATGATTATATATCTTAACCTTCTTTCAGAAATTTCTACTCGGTTAAAATTCCATTAGGTCCACTATAAAACCCATTTAGAAAAGCACGCCTTAAACCCAACAAAATGGCCAAAAATAAGATTAAATAAAATTTTATGAGTTAAAATATTTGATTATGTGCTTTTGATTATGATTATATAGCTTAAAATCAATTTTAGAACTTTTTACTCGGTTAAAATTCCAACGGGTCCACGATAAAGCACATTTAGATATGCACGCCTTAAACCCCAACAAAATGGCCACATATCAAGTAATCCAAGTAGCAAGTTATTCAATACAAGGTTCAAGCATAAGCAATTATCATTTCAAGAGTTCCATGTCAAGAATCAAGCATTACATATCAAGAAATTCGAGTAATTCAGCCTTACATATCAAGTAATTCAAATATAAAGTAGTTCAAGAATCAAGTAGTCTCAAGTATCATGTAATTCAAGTATCAAATGAGCTTTATTCTTTAATTATTTCTCATTTTCTTTCTTTAGTTTATGCCCTTGGTATTTAGTTGTCCAGGTAATCGAGTCTCCAACCAACTGTCGCCACAAGATGTGTCGTAGCACTGGTCAACCCTCCTACTGTCGCCAAAGACCACACATACGTACCCTCCGTCTGTCGCCAATTAGGGGCCTTAGACCTGGACCGTAGTCCACCCTGACACAATGAGCTCTAGACTCTAAGGCATGCCCTTCTACCTATGACCACTAACAACCAAGGCTTTGTTCAGTTATGAATCACTTATTCAAGTATTACATGTTTATATCAAGCAATAGCTTATTCAAGGATCAATTCAAATGATACATTGCAAGATCATGTTCATATACACAGCCCTTAGGCCAATTGAGCCTTAGCTTATTCAAGGATCAATTCAAATGATACATTGCAAGATCATGTTCATATACACAGCCCTTAGGCCAATTGAGCCTTAGCTCTACACTTTGCAATTTAATCTTGTCATTCAAGAAAGAAATTAACATATGCCATTTCTTAGGCATCAAGCAAGATCTTAAGTTCAGGATTTAGATCATGTTAACAAGTATTCAAATCATAGAGATACATTTAAGAATTTATTCGAATGGATCACAATCAAGGCATCAAGAATCAAGCAATTTGTTTTCACAACACTTCCTAGGATTTAAACAATGTTATTATTTCAAGTTTTATCTTAAACCATACTTCCTTTTATCATCACATTCAAACTTAAATCAGGTTATTAACATGGCATCAAATAACAAGAAAGTAGATATGCATATTTGGTTAGGACCTAAGTCCCAACCCTATATTAAACTACACTCACAATACTCCAAGCTTAGCTAATCTTGGATCCAAATCCCCTTGTTTTTAGCTTTCAAATGCTCCTCCTTAGACCCTTCTCCAATGTTCTCTTCTTGCTCTGACATTTCATACAAGTAAATCAAGATCAATACAAAGTTCATTCATTTATTCAAAACAAGGCAACAATACATAATTCATTCATTTCATTCCGTTTACACCTTTGGAAAGATAACTTTCATTCCGTACGTCGGAATTTCAATTGGTTTACACCTTTGGAAAGATAACTTAATTTTATTTCTAACCATATAGGCCTTGAATTTTAATTATTTACCAATTAATACAATGTTTTACTTAAAGACAGGGTAATTACAACACTGGGCAGTTTGCACTGCCCCTAGTGTTTCATTTCTACAATCCTTTCTACAATCCCGAATTCAATTCCGTTTTCTCCTAATTAATTTAGACATGTTAAGGTACTTTCCATTAAATTTTCAGCCTTAAATTCCATTTACACAATTTATAGTGATGTTTCAAAGTTACTGCCCAGAACAAAGCATTCTGGGCAGATTACACAAGGCTAGATTTTTAGCTTCTTTAATCACTTAGATGGCATTCAAACATGTTAATTCAACTTATATACATATTCATACAAGTCTAGGTCAGTTTTATTCACCTACCAATGTGATCAAAACAGGGCATTTTATAAAATCAATCAAGTTTACTCAATCTTCAACTAGCTATGTGATCAAAACAGTTTCATTCTATGTGACATTTCATTCATACCAATTTAGTATCAAAATTTCCAGCAATCCTAGCAATTTCCAGCAAATTTCCAGCATGTTCAATCAAGTTTCCAGCAACCTATATATTTCTTAAACACATCAAATTTGATCACAACATTTCAAAATTTCAAAAGAATCCAGAACTATTTTCACTAAACTGTCCATATTTGCATCCTAATCAAATTACATTAAAACATCAAAATTTCAAGATGTAAACATGAAATTCAAGTGAAGAATCAAATATTTTACATTCCTCCAGCTAATTTGATCAAACAAGATGTATAATAACTCCCTCTTTAATTGTAAAACAATTTCATGGAAATGAAGGAATGAAGAAGATGATTCAAATTATGTTTTTCTCTTTCGTTTTCCTTCAAGCAGAACAGTCCATAAGTTTGAAAAACATCCTTCCTTTGCTTATACTAATCTAAAAATCAGCAACTTAGCATTTGTATCCACCCTTACAGAAATGAAAATAATTAGAACATCAAATTTGTTGTTTTATTCTTGTTTCAATTTGGTCATCTTAATTTTCTTTAACTTAATCACCACAAATTTTAATCCTTTAGACATTAGAAACATTTTCTTCCTTTTATTTTAATTTGAAGTAGACTTAATTAGTCTAATAAGGGAATCTTAATTTAACAATTTAACTAATTGCTTTTTGTTACAACAATAAAATTATTTCAATTGAAGCTTGTTTGACCAAATCTCTCAATCCCTTAAATTTCTTAACCTTCCTAGGCTGTTCCCACAAGGTGTTACAAAATAATTAGTTATGGGCTTTTGAACATGATTTCCACCTTAACCTCAATTTCAGAAATTTTTACTCTCCAAAATGACACCTATTCCACTATAAGCCCATTTAGACATGCAAACTTAAACCCAAAAGATCTACAAAGTTTTCGGTTTAAATCAATTTTGCTATTTAATTAGTCAATTTTTATTTGATTTTGGTCTTTTAAATCAATAATTAATCTAATTAATGATAACTTTACAATTTTTTATGATCAAATTAATACGGGTCCACTAAGCCCCATTTTGGGTATTACACACTAACTTTAAACCCAACAAAATGACCAAAAAATAAGATTAAATCAAATTTCATGAGTTAAAATATTTGATTATGGGCCTTTTAATTTGATTATATATCTTGACTATAAATTTTAGAACTTTTAATTATAAAAATTCAAATGTTCTTCCTGTAAAGCCCATTTAGACATTTCTTAATACCCAACAAAACGGCCACAAAATAAGATTAAATCAAATTTTAGGACATAAAATATTTATTTATGGGCTTTTGAATATGATTATACAGCTTAAACTCAATTTTAGAACTTTTTTACTCGGTTAAAATTCTAACGGGTCCACTATAAATCCCATTTAGACATGCCGCCTTAAACCCCAACAAAACGGCAAAAAATAAGAGTAAATCAAATTTTATGACTTAAAATATTTAGTTATGGGCATTTGAACATGATTATATAGATTAACATCATTTTTAAAATTTTTTACTCGGTTAAAATTCAAACGGGTCCACTATAAGCCCATTTAGCATTTTATAACTTAAAATATATATATTTATGGGCTTTTAAACATGATTATGTAGCTTAGCCTCATTTTTATAAATTTTTACTCGGTTAAAATTCCAACGGGTCCATTGTAAGCCCATTTAGACATGCACGCCTTAAACCCCAAAAAATGGCCAAAAATTAAGATTAAATCAAATTTTACGAGTTAAAATATTTGATTATGGGATTTTGAATATGATTATATAGCTTAACCTCAATTTTAGAATTTTTTACTTGGTTAAAATTCCAACGGGTCCACTGTAAAACTCATTTAGACATGCACGCCTTAAACGTTGGCCGTAAAATAAGATTAAATCAAATTTTATGAATTAAAATATTTAGTTATGGGCTTTTGAACATAATTATATAACCTAACCCCATTTTCAGAAATCTTAACTCGGTTAAAATTCCATCAGGTCCACTGTAAAACATACTTTGACATGCACGCCTTAAACCCAGCAATACGACCACAAAATAAGATGAAATAAAATTTTATGACTTAAAATATTTGATTATGGGCTTTTTGATTATGATTATATAGCTTAACTTCAATTTTAGAACTTTTTACTCGGTTAAAATTCCAACGGGTCCTCTACAAAGCCCATTTAGACATGCATGCCTTAAACTCCAAATAAATGGTCGCAAAATATGATTAAATCAAATTTTATGAGTTAAAATATTTAGTTATGGGCTTTTGAACATGATTATACAGTTTAACTTCAATTTTAGAAATTTTTACTCGATTCAAATTCTAACGGGTCCACTATAAAGCCCATTTAGACATGTACGCCTTAAACCCAACAAAACAGCAACAAAATTAGATTAAATCAAATTTTATGAGTTAAAATATTTGATTATGGGCTTTTGAATATGATTATATAGCTTAACCTCAATTTCAAAACTTTTTAATCGGTTAAAATTCCAACGAGTCCACTGTAAGGCCCACTTAGACATGCACGCCTTAAACCCTTGCCGTAAAATAAGATTAAATCAAATTTTATGAATTAAAATATTTATTTATGGGCTTTTGAACATGATTATACAACTTAATCTCAATTTTAGAACTTTTTACTTAGTTAAATTTGCAACGGGTTCACTGTAAAGCCCATTTGGACATACACACCTTAAACCCCAATATATGTTTTTTGAGCCGCTGTAAATCAATATTGGTCCTAATCACTTTCTTTTTTTCTATTAATCTCTCTTTAGGCTTTTACAAATATATGTTTTTTTCCCTTAAGATCGACCTTTCCTTCACTTTGCAATCGAGGCTATTTTCACCTTCCAATTATCCCTGTTTATATTATGCTAATGGGGTTCTTAATTTTGACGATATGCTATTTCCACCTTCCAATTATCACTGTAAAGCCCATTTGGACATACACACCTTAAGATATGTTGTTTTCTCTCGCCTATCATCGTTGTTGCCTCAATCTTTTTATGCTTATGAGGTTCCTAATCTTGCTGATGTTTCTGATTTCAATCTCAATGATGCATTCTCTTGGCACTCCTTGTTTATCATACCTGGAGATATTGCATCCTTTGATGCTATGTATAGCCATATCAAAGAACGTTTAATCTCTTATTGGACAAACTTCGATGCGTGGAACATGTTTATCCTAATAGTTTCCTTTATGAATTGGAACATGTTTATGATTGATGTTTTTCGATTTGAAACAAATTATTATTTACATACATGTAGCATTTTGTTGCCTGGTTTTATTGGCCTCTTGCTTCCTGGCTTTTATGACCTTGGATCAAAATATTGTTACTCATCATGAGTTTTAAAAAGAATGTGCACCAAATATCATCTCCCATATGTCATCTGAATTTATTTTCACCAGGGAACGGATCCCTTATCGCATGCATTTTGAACCTATGGCTGATTCATAGCCTTGCATACCTTGGGATTAACATGAAAATGTTAAGTGCAGTTTCTGGTCAATACCTAATTACCTTAAAGATCGATTTGGAAATTTTATTGGGTCTTAATACCAATATTTTGTATAATCATTTAAATCTTAATCGCACTAAGGAAATCATGAATTGTATTACACTCCTCAATTATTCCTTGTCAATTTGGATGGAATTTGCTTTTATAATACCAAACTTAAAATACGTGCATCGCTTTTTATCACAACTAGATATCAATTTTTTTGCCATCTAGTATCACATTCAAAACCCTTTCTTTCGAGAATATGGAGTTTTGTATGGATGGATTATTTACTTTTGTTTATGTATGGCTTTAATAACAATTTTAAAACTGGTAACATTCAAACTTATCTCATCACCATAAAATTCTCATCTTTAAAGCCATCCAGTATGAAGTCAATTTTAATTACTTTTAACATCTCGCTTACTACTTACCATTTTTTATTAAGTTTAGCCCTTCTGGAATCGAACATTTTCATTTTTTAAATATTCTTACCTTCCCTTTTCACACTATATTCTACCACTCATTAATTAATATAATTGGAATTTCTCCATATTTACTTGCCTTCTTTATTTCAAATATTACCTACTTCAGAATTAAGACTGATAGGTTGGATAGTCAATACTTTCCATTTTTATTGCATTATCAAACCTCAAAGAATTTGTTTAATGACTACCTCCATCTACTCATCAAGATTATAATTACCATTTCTACTACCTTTGGAAAAAACCTTTACCATGTTCATTTTCATTCTAATAATTCAAAAAATAAACGTTTTTCACTCTACTTAACAATATTAATTGCTATTTATTCCCTCCGAACATATCTCCCTTATCGGGTAATTACAAAATACGCCATCTATACCAATTTAGCACATCCTAATTCTTGGGATTTTACTCAATATACATATCGTTTTCCGGTTTACCCTAATAATTCCTTAGATGTCTATGGGATTTACGACCAAATCAATAAAATTCCTTTAATTACTTTAATTCGCTCGATGTTAATTTCCCTGAGGTTAATTCTATTAATTACCTCCAACATAGAATACATAACTAGTCATTCTAGAGCAATTCTATTAATTCGCTCGATGTTAATTTCCCTGAGGTTAATTCTATTAATTACCTCCAACATAGAATACATAAAATAATTTCCTTTTCAAATTAGAATCGGGGGTTACATTTGGATCACCTATCTATATATGGGATTAACCTTGTATAAATCTGATTCCAAATTAATATATACTAAATCAACTCCTCCTTTCTTCATCTTAATGAATTCCTTAATTGTCTCCTTCAGAATTATGCCCATGTTTCATTCTTTTGCTATTTTTGCCATCCATTATCTACCTTTACCCTCCATTAATTTTGCTTTTATATTTCCTTTTGAGGAAATTACTGTCTGTTTAATCATAATTAAGTTTCCGTTAATTGCCCACAATAGATCTCAATTTTTTTACCCGTTAATCACCATTGTCTCCATCTCAAAATAATTGTTACCTTATTAATTATGCCTAAATTTTACATAATTGACTCCATTAGAGGCATTTATCAATTAATCACCGTTGAATATTATATAACCAACCATTTTGGTCTTCAATCCTCTAATCATTACAACTATTTTAAAATGAAAATTGGTTACAATCCCCCTTATGGTGATGTTTCCTTCTCTACTTCCGTTCGGAATAATATTAGATCCGGTTCAAATTTATTTTCCAATACCGGTTTCATCCGTCTCTTACCAAACTTAAACAGTATTAAAACTTCAGTGCATACTTCATCTAGAATTAAATCACCACCTTTTATACATTTAATTCCAAAAGGGAATCTCTCCAGATTTTCTCCTTTTCTTCTCTTCCTTAAAATCCCTTATGGGAATCAATTAAAATTCAACTTAACATTAATACCTTGCCTTATATGGATATTCCTACCACTACTCATACATATCACTATTGATATTCTTCCAAGTACAACTATCATCTTCTCCATTCTTTCATTCTCGCCTACCTCCTTTCTTCGTGCTATGGCTTCTGAATCTATCCTCCAAAAATTGGACTCACTCAACTTCACAAATGAAGAACAGGGGGTGATTTTCACTCCATCTATTAACTAGGAGTCCCCTTCTAAGGACTATGAATTATTTCTCATCAGAAAAGTTGCCTCGTCCAAAGCCATTGTTGGACCAGCCCTCATACGCGTTTTTAGCTCTATTTGGAAAAATGACAAAGTGATCTCTATTTCGGAAATGAGGCTTAACCACTTTATGATCAAATTCTCTTCTATTACTAAGCGAAATGATATCCTTAAACAAGGACCTTGGTCTTTTAAGAAAGAATGGATCACTCTTCTCCCAATGGACCCTAAGTGCTCCATTGACAAGTACTCATTTACTCAAATGCGTATTTGGATCCAAATCCATCGTATCCCGACCGTTTTGATGGGTGATGATCAAATGGCGGACAATAATGGACAGTCTCTTGTATCATTGGGATAGACACCCGATTAATGGATGGCAATATGGTGGATTATCTACGTGTTTGGGTTATCATGTATGCTACCAAGCCGTTACGCCGTTGTGTGGCATTAGTGGGCACCGAAACAACGCCAAATTTATGCTCAGTTCAATATGAGCGACTTCCCACTCTTTGTCATGGATGTGGCATCAACATACACTTGATTGCATCTTGCCCAACATTTACGATCACTGACTCCACAAAACTACAATATGGAGACTGGCTTCGTTTCCCTCGTGCTAAACCTCAAGGAGGCACCTCTCGCTTGAAAGGGCGCATTTGTTACCATGAAATTGAATCATCTCCCAATATGCCACAAGTTAAAAATGGTAATGTTACAATTTTAACATTAATTTATAATATCCCAAATATGATATTTATGAATTCACCTTTGGTTGTAGATAAAAAATGCATGAACCAGTTAAAAAAATTGACGAGAATTTGATGGATGTTGAATCGTTCAGCACTACATCGATCACAGGCAGCGACAGCAGCGCTCGGAAAACAGCCACAAGCTAATGTGAAGTATGTCGATCAGGGGTGCCGATCACTCCATTGGAAGCTCCTTTTACTGTATCACAAAAAGCAGCAACTCCCACTACCTTGACCAAGGAAGTTGCTGTACCTCTTATTGCTGTTCTACCATCCATAGTGGCACCTGTTACCGAGCCTCTACTGTTTCAGTCGAGGGATCAGTGAAAGTAGCACATACTGCTGCTGTCCCGATTCCTGCTGTCCCACTCACTATTATACTTGCCCTCGGGAATGGCATAGTTGCCACGGCTGTCAACACAATTGAAAAGGAAATTGGTAAGGTTGTTCCCTACATATCATCATCTATGCTATCTGACTTTGATGACTTGTTATCTAAACAACCACCATCCGCAGCTCCTACCAACCAAGATCAGACGAACTTGATTCCACGCGCTTCTAAAAGAAGCTTTCTACTTGCTGAGACTACTAAAACTAAGAGGCTACGCCTTTCCCCCTCCTATTAAAAGTACCAAGAATAACAAAAAAAACTCTCCAGCGGAGGTTGATATTCATCCCCGCTGAGGAAAATAAAAATATTAAGTTGGAGCTGTCAGGGTCTGGGTAAACCCCAGGTAGGACGGGTTGTCGCTCGTTTTCATCCTAACATACTTTTTCTATGTGAAACTCGTCTAAACAAATTTCATAGTGAAAGACCGCGTATTTCCCTTAATATGAATGGTTGTATCATTGTCGATAACAGTTAAACCTGTTCTGGAATAATTTTACTTTGGAATAATAATAGCAATGCTGATTTGCTTTCGTACTCCGCCCATCATATTTATGTTATTATTCATTCAAATACAAATCATTTCCATTTCTCTAGAATATATGGCCATGCAGAAACTAATTTAAAAACTAAACCTTGGGATCTAATCGACACTTTAAGCTCCTCCTCGCCTCTTCCCTTGTTGATTTAAGTGGACTTGAATGAAATTTTGTCCGGTAATGAAAATTGTCGTGCACGCTCACAAATTAACAAATTCTTGGATTTCTTATCATGTAACAATTTATTTCATTGCAAACCTGCCAACGGGTGGTTCACATGGACCAAATTGGGCCCTAGATCAACAACCATTTATGAGCGTCGTGATCGCTTCGTTGCCAATCTAACATGGTTTAATGCTCATACAGATTGGCGTGCAATATCAGAATATCATGTGGACTTTGATCATTGTCTCGTTATAATGGAAACAGAACGAACTCTTAGTGAACCCTTGGTGGCCCGAGAGGATCACTTTCGCTTTGAGAACTGTTGGGCATATAACTCTGACTGTATATCCATAGATTAAAATGCTTGGTCAGGCACACATGGCTCGGCGGTGGAAAAATTACATGCTGTTGGTGCCTGCCTTAAGGATTGGCAGACACACCAACGTAGCAATTCTAGAAGTCGCATTGTTGATCTAAATAAACAAATAAACTCATGCCTTTGAAGGCGTCTCTCCACTACTAAAGAGAAAATTTTCCTGGCGGCTAAAGTGAAGCTTCGTCACCTGCTTGATACTCAAAAAGCATGTTGGGCTCAACGATCCTACATCACTTGGCTCGCTCAGGGAGACAAGAACACATCCTTCTTTCATGCTTGTGCAAATAGATGACATAAGAAAAATAAAATTTGGGGTTTATTCGACACCTTCAATGTTTGGCGAAAAAGTACAGAAGATTATTATGGAAATTGACTCTGATTATTTTCGAGGTCTGTTCACATCTTTTAGGCCATCTATCTCACCGATAATTCTAAATAACATTATCCTTACCATCACAACTGAGATGAATGAAGCTCTGTCAAGGCCTTTCAATGCAGATGAAATTTTTAATACCTTTTGGGACATTAATCCAAAAAAAGCACCAAGTTTTGATGGTCTTCCAAGAAGATTCTACCATCAGTATTGGGACACGTTAGGTCAGGACATCATTAATCTATGTTTGGATCTATTGTCCAGTAATGCGAACATGGCTACAGTTAACCACACTGTTTTGGTCCTTATTCCAAAAGTAAAAGACCCTACCACTATGAGATAGCTTCAACCCATCAGTCTCTGCTCTGCTATTTATAAAATAGTTGCTAAAGTGCTTGTTAATCGTATGAATCCCGTTATGCCCTACTGCATCAGTGACACTAAGGTCGCTTTAGTTAAGGGGTGGGATATCTCGGACAATATCCTTGTAGCCCATGAATTGGTGCACTCTATCAATTCAGGGGGCACAAATCATTCTCAGGGCGCTACACTAAAATTAGACATGGAAAAAGCATTCAATCATGTGGAGTAGTCCTTCCACCAGCAAATTATGCTTAATATGGGATTTGTAGAATCATGGATCGATATCATTATGAGATGTATTTCTTCTGTCTCTTTTACTGGTCGAGTAAATGGTTCTCTTTCACCAGTTTTTCACCTACAACGAGGCTTAAGACAGAGTGACCCTCTTTCCCCATTTTTATTCCTTATTTGCACTCAAGGAATCTTAGCTACTCTCCTTGCCGAGCAATAGACTGGGAGACTCTAGGGCCTTCATGCTAGTCAAAATGGGCCTCGGATGAACCACTTGCTTTGCTGATGATAGCATGGTTTTCATCCATAACGACATTACGGAGGCTTTCCACTTAAAAGATATCTTCCAGCTATACGCCTCATCCTCTGGCCAGGCGATAAACTTTAAAAAATCGATGATATTCTTTAGCCCCCGAACTCCACCTGAACATAAGTAGGCGGTCCATGATATCCTTGGAGTTCGGGAAGTTGATGACCCGGGGATTTACCTTGGTGCTCCACCCCTGATCTAAAAAATAGAACTACCTCGTTGGGCTTTACTAAGGATAAGGTGGACTCCCGTATGTCTAATTGGGACAAACACCTCATCTCATACAGTGGTCGGGAGGTTTTCATTAAATCTGTAATTCAATTTTTGCCTCAATATGTGATGTCATGCTACTTTCTACCACAAAATATTATCGATGACATGAAGAAGTTTGTTGGGCGTTATTGGTGGTCTGGAAAAAATAATAAACGGGGTTGGCCACTGACTTCTTGGGACAATTTTTGCTCACCAAAGTCAAGAGGGGGCATTGGCTTTCGGGACATGCACCTTTTTAATATTGCTATTCTCGAAAAACAAATTTGGCACCTAACAACTGAACCTAATTCTTTGTTTGCTCAGATCTATAAGGAAAAATATTTTTCTTCTGGAAATATTTTGGAGTCTGAGACTGCTAAGAAGGATTCCTTTGCATGGAAAGGTATTCACCAGGCGATGATGAAACTTAAACACGGGTTCTTTTGGAGGCCAGGGGTGGATAGTAAAATAAAAGTTCACTCTAATAAATGGGGAGGTGTGTCTGCAATCAACCTTTATGGTGAATATGAGGATCGCGATGAGCTTCTTCTTCGATGCCGCACTTTCATGTTACCCAGGCAAATTAGATGGGATGAAAAGAAAGTTCGTCATTACTTTGAATTTGATGATGCCAACACTGTCCTTAGCGTTCCAATTATCAATGACCAACATGATTCACTTTTGCAGAGCAATCATGATTCAGGCATATACACGGTACGATCTAGATACTCGTACCTATAGCAGTTGTCGGCCCCTATTAACAGACCTCCTCGTATTTGTAAAATTATATCAAAATTATCAATCCTACCAAAGATTCATACTTTTGGTTGGCAGATTGCCCATGAAGCTCTTTTGACCGGACATCGACTCTAGGTGGTGAATCTTAACCCCAGTCTCTGCCCCTTTGCCACTTGGACTAGGAAACAATCATTCTTGCTCTTCGTGACTGCCTGGGTGCCAATGAGGCCCTGCGATTGTCTTGTCTTCCAAGTTCATTCATCACCAGTAATACATATTCTATTATATCTTGGCTTGAAGAAGGAGCTGTATGTTTATCGCATCAGTCCTTTACTTTGTTGTTAACAGTTCTTTGGAATCTATGGAATAAGTGCAATGATTGGGTCCATAATCATCTTCTACAACCTCATTGGCTCACAGTCATTAATTCTCAAGGGATTCTACAAGACTATGCAGTGGTAACTTCAACAAGCTCGACCTCACATCTGCCAGACGAACCTACCCTTGCGCAACTGCGTTGGCAGCCCCCACGCACTGGATCTATTAAGATCAATGCGGACGGGGCTTTTGATCCTCTCACCAAAGCTGCTACTATGGGTGTTGTGGCACGCGATGCCAGTGGAGCAGTCTTGGGAGGGTATGCCTACCCTTTAGGTATCTGCTTGGATGCTACCTCGGTAGAAGCAGAAGCGGTCATTATTGGTATTCTTCTTGGAAAAGATCGTGGGTGGTCCAGTTTGGTTATTAAAATGGATTTGGCTATTGTTGCTAATAAATTAAATCGACAGTGTACTAATTTGTCTATCATGAGCTCGTCTATCGAACATGCTCGTCATCTGATTGCCAATGTAGATAATTTTCTTATCAGTTTTGCTCCTAGGGTGGCGAACAATGTTGCCCACACTCTTGCCTCTAGGTCTTTGGGAACTATGTCGTCCATCTTCTTCTCTTTGGATTAACCCAATTATTTACATACTTTTGTAACTAATGAGATTAATTAAATATATGTGTATTTAATCATCGAATATACGTTGAGGGTGTTACAATGAATATAGGTACTCTTTTCCCCTTACGTGGTCTTCATCGGTCTAAGACTGGTGGTGACTATAGTGGGGGTTTTAGCGAGGCCCACCTTTTCTTCAAAAAAATTCTAACGGGTCTACTATAAAGCTCATTTAGACATGCACGCCTTAAACCCTAACAAAACAGATGAAAAATAAGATCAAATCATATTTTACGAATTAAAAAATACTTAGTTATGGGCTTTTGAACATGATTATATAGCTTAACCTCATTTTTAGAAAATTTTACTCGGTTAAAATTCCAACGGGTCCACTATAAAGCCAATTTAAACATGCACGCCTTAAAACCCAACAAAATGGATGCAGAATAAGATTAAATCAAATTTTATGAATTAAAATAATTAGTTATGGGATTTTGAAAAAGATTATGCAGCTTAACCTCAATTTTAGAACTTTTTACTCGGTTAAAATTCCAACAGGTCCACTGTAAAGCCCATTTAGACATGCACGCCTTAAACACCAACAAAACGGCCAAAAAATAAGACTAGATCAAATTTTATGAGCTAAATTTTTTTATTATGGGCTTCTGAATATGATTATATAGCTTAACCTCAATTTTAGAACTTTTTACTCGGTTAAAATTCCAATGGGTCTACTGTAGAGCCCACTTAGACATGAACACCTTAAACCCCAACAAAATGGCCACAAAATAAGATTAAATATAATTTTATGAATTAAAATATTTAGTTATGGGCTTTTGAGCTTGATTATAGAGCTTAATCTCTTTTTTAGAAATTTTTACTCGGTTAAAATTTCAACGGGTCCACTATAAAGCCCATTTAGACAAGCATGCCTTCAACCCAACAAAATGGCCACAAAATAAGATTAAATAAAATTTTATGAGTTAAAATATTTGATAATGGGCTTTTGATTATGATTATATAGCTTAACCTCAATTTTAGAACTTTTTACTCGGTTAAAATTCCAACAGGTCCGCTGTAAAGCCCATTTAGACATGCACGCCTTAAACCCAAACAAAATGGTCGCAAAATAAGATTAAATAAAATTTTATGATTTAAAATATTTAGTTATGGGCTATTGAACATGATTATACAGCTTAACTGCAATTTTAGAACTTTTTACTCTGACAAAATTCCAACGGGGTCCATTGTAAAGCCCATTTAGACATGCACGCCTTAAACCCCAACAAAACGATCGTAAAATAAGATTAAATCACATTTGATGACTTAAAATGTTTATATATGAGCTTTTGAACATGATTATATAGCTTAAAATCTGTTTCAAAAGCTTTTACTCGGTTAAAATTCTAACAGGTCCACTATAAAACCATTTAGACATGCGTGCCTTAAAACCCAACAAAATGGCTTCAAAATAAGATTAAATAAAATTTTATGAATTAAAATATTTAGTTATGGGCTTTTGAACATGATTATACAACATAACCTCAATTTTATAACTTTTTACTCGGTTAAAATTCCAACGGGTCCAATGTAAAGCCCATTTAGACATGCATGCATAAACCCCAACAAAACAACCAAAAAATAAGATTAAATCACATTTTATGACTTAAAATATTTATTTATGGGCTTTTGAACATGATTATATAGCTTGACCTCATTTTTATAATTTTTAACTCGGTTAAAATTCCAACGGATCCATTGTAAAGCCCATTTAAACATGCACGTCTTAAACCCAGCAAAACGACCACAAAATAAGATTAAATTAATATGAGTTAAAATATTAGATTATGGGTTTTTGATTATGTTTATTTATCTTAACCTCAATTTTAGAACTTTTTACTCGGTTAAAATTCCAACGGGTCCACTGTAAAGCCCATTTAGACATGCACACCTTAAACCCCAAAAAATGGCCAAAAAATAAGATTAAATCACATTTTATGATTTAAAATATTTATTTATGGGCTTTTGAACATGATTATATAGCTTAACCTTATTTTTAGAACTTTTTTCTCGGTTAAAATTCCAACGGTTCCACTATAAAGCCCATTTAGACACGCACGCCTTAAACCCCAACAAAACAGACGAAAAATAAGATTAAATCATATTTTATGAATTAAAATATTTATTTATGGGTTTTGAACATGATTATTGTAATGACCCAGGTTTTGGGACTCAAGGGTTAGATTTTCACTTGAGGCATGGGCCCCGCATTTAGGACATGGTAAATGGGCTCCACGAGCTTTAATGTGCTGATTTTAAGGTTTTGGGCTTAAATTTTGGTATTGGGTTGAGTTAGGAAGATGATGAGAGGTTATTTGGGTAATTTCCAAATTGTTGAAGAGTGAAAGGGGAGGGGCTTTAATTTGGTTTTGCAGAAAAGATGACAATGAGGTCATCTAGCTCCTCCTCTTCTCCTTACCCCTCTTCCCTTCATCCTTCTTCTCCCCACCCATAAGAAAAGGTGTAATCTTTGAATTGTTTTACGTGAATCACGTTTTGAACGTTAAGGAAGTGTTGTTCAACAATCCAGGATATACAATCCAAGGTAAGAATGGTCTAGAATGGTGGAAGTTAAGGTTTTGATAGGGGTTGTTGGAGAAGTTTGAGTTTAAGATTTGGAAGCTTTGTTCATATATTATTTAGAGTTTTCAGTCTCTGAAAACCTTCCTGATAATCTTGTAATGTGTTTGGTAATCTCTCTTTGTAGTTAAAGAGGGGGAGGACCTTTAAAGGCTCTTGGGAAAGAGAAAACTTGAGGGCCTGGTGAGAGCTTCATTTCAGCCTTCAAATTCAAGGTTAGTATGCTTTTAACTTCTATATGTTCATGTGCATCATCATTTTGGTATGTTTTGCTTGAATCATGATGTTTTGGTTAAGTTAGAGCTTGGTTGATCATCAATGGCAGATTCTTTAATCGATGTTGTTTGAGGGTAAAAATGGTTAGAAACACACTTAATAACTCCTTATAATTTGTAGGATCAATTTGGGGCTTAACCATATAGGTTAAGTAGGATTTCAGCGCGAAATCCAAACCAGACTTTGAAAATTTGGGTTCGCGTACCGGTACATGGTGGTTCGTATTGGTACGCCTTTATATGAAAAGGGACTTTATGTGAAGGGCTTACTGGTATAGCAGGTCACGTATTAGTACCCCATGCTTGATAAGGATTCTAGTGGCAATTTCTCATACCGTTACGCAAGGAGCGTACCGGTACTACTGTTATATTGCTTGTGAAAGGCTTTTGAGTACCGATATGCTAAGGTGGGAGTATTGATACGAGTGGGAATCAGTACAGGGTGATTCACGTACCGATTCTAGGTACTGATACGGGGGGTGAGTGTATCGGTATAGCTTGAGGACCCATTTCTTTCAAACCTAATTTTAGTATCGATACTCGTGGAGGAGTACCAGTACCTAGAGAGGTGTACCGGTACCCATATAGGAGTATCGGTACTCGCTGGGCAATCTACCAAAGAAATTTTAGTTTGTGTTTGAGGGTTCCATAATTTGAGGCAAAGGGTCCAAGGGGTCTCTTATGATATAAAATGAATAGTAAAATGAGAAAAAGGTGTTGCCAACTTCTTATGTGAATTAACTGGGCAATAATGTGTGTGAATAAAAGGGAATTGCTTGTGTTAGCGAATCTTAGGGATCCTCGGTAGATTAGTTGTGGTTGTGCCATATGAGGGCACTTGGTTGGTTGTGAGTCTTTGTTTGGTGGGATCCGGATACCCAGTATGTGAATGTTGCAACACAAGAAGACCATTCGATGTGAGATTTCGAGTGATGAAATGATAGACATCCAATGTGAGATTCCAGATGATGTATTTACTCGATGTGAGATTTTAAACCCCACTCAATGTGAGTTTTCGAGTGAACTCGATGTGAGATTTCGAGTATATCAGCTCGGTGTGAGATTCCTAGCAGCTCGATGTATGATTCTAAGCATGAGTGGATCTTCTAGTGTCGGGTGACATTGGGCCTCACTCTTAGGTTGTTTACTGTTTTATCTTATTGAGTTATTGTAATGAGCATACATGTGTTTAGGCAATTATGGTAGCCATTGCTTTCTCTTACCTTGATATCATGTCATCTGGTATGCTCTTAATTATGGTTCACCTGAAGCATGGTCGAGTGGTCGTGTATCCACTGAGCTTTGTTAGCTTAGCGTTAAAAGTTATTGCTTCTGTTCGCTTGTAAGTAGGTCATTTCGTATAGCGTAGCCTATCGAAGCAAGGAAATTCAGCATTGACTATTGTGGTAGAGTACATGTACTTAGATGTAAAGGGCTATGTATTCATAGGACCCTTGTATTTGTAACTCTATTTTAAATTTCTTTTGTACCGGTCAAATATTTCAAATGTTGGTTATTGGAGCTCCTTGTGGATGTTTAGATGTTTTAAATACTATTAAACTTATTATTTTGGAAAATATCATGGTTTGGACTTAGTGATTTGTGTTTATTGGATTTACAAAGGAAAATTTTATGGGAGTGGTTTGTGCTTATGGCCCAAATGTAGCATCTAGGTTTGGGGTGTTAAATTTAGTGGTATTAGAGCCTGGGTTTAATCGGTTCTAGGAAGTCCCCGACGGAGTCTAGTGTGGTAAGTAAGTGTCTAGAGAATACATGCCCATAAGTCAAAGTCGTACTTGAATTAAGTTGAAAATTCGATGGTGTACTCATGTTGTCTGTTTGTGCAACATTGAATCATGCCTAGAAGAGCAAGGAATGCTGAGGAAAGCTTAGGTTCCCGGGGAGGGTGCTCCAATGAAGACTACGTGCCGAAGATGGAAGAATTGGATGGGGGAGCAAGACATGAGGCTGATTATTTCTCCCATTTCCACCGAGCCTTAGACAGGATTACAAGGGAAATTTTGAGGCATACATCTACCCCTCGAGAGGCACTGACCGAGAGGGTGCGTAGGCAGGCTGCTACTGATTTCCTTGGGGCAGGACAAGGTAATCCGGTGAGGGCAGATCAATGGCTTTGGGACACCCGTTTGATTATGAGGCAAATGAGGTTGAGGTCTGTAGATAAATTGTCTTGTGTTCTGTCGATGCTTAAGAAGAATGCAAGGGAATGGTAGGAGACAGTCGAGCTTGAATGGTACCCTAACCAACCTTATTGGGATAATTTTCTTGATGAGTTTGTGAAGAAGTACGTGGGCAAGGCTCACATTAATAGGTTGAGGGACCAGTTTACTCACCTTGTGCAAGGGAACCGTTCAGTCTTTGAGTATAAACAAGAATTTCTGCAGCTAAGTAGGTATGCACCAAAGTTAGTGGCCACCGAGAAAATAAGGTGCAAAAAGTTTATTAAGGGTTTGAGAAATGAGATCTAAACCTATCTGATAGCTACCCCACCGGTAGTGTTTTTCGAGCTGACTGCTAGTGCTATGTCTCTTGAGCAAGTACAAGGTTGACCTTATGGTCTAGTTAGAGGACATGGGAGTTCTAGTGGGAGGACCCAAAATTTCTCCGGCAGCTTGCAGTCTCACTCAAGAAGGGACAAAAATTGATGGAACTGGGGAAGGGGAACACCGAATCAAAGCTCGAGGTCTGACTGTAGATCTGACTCTACCAGCCGTAGGAGGCCAGCGTCGTCTTCGTCCTTGATAAGCCTAAATAATTCTCAGAAGAATACGGGTGCACCAGTTTGTAATCAGTGTGGGCATAGGCATCATAGAGAGTGTTGGGGAGCAAACTGAGCTTTCTTTGAGTATGGGTCCCATGATTACCTTGTGAAGGATTACCCCGTAGTTACCACTGCTATTCCAGTTCAGGCACCAAGGATCTCTTACTCAGCTCAAAGGGATCGAGGTTTTTTGAAAGGATGGGTAAGTTACGCATCGGGCCATTTTAGTAGGGGCACGTAGCAGTCCACTACGAGGGCACCGATGAGGTAGTATGCGGTCAGAGACTAGGAGGATTGGGAGACCACAGATGTGATCTCAGGTACATTCTCCTTGTTTTCTATTGTCATAGTTGCATTAGTAGATTCGGGGTCTACCCACTCCTATATCCGTAGTGGGATATCACAATAATAGGGCTTACCAGCTGAAGATCTAGAGGTAGGGGTTTGCGTGACTATCCCATTAGGGTTAGATGTAATAGTGAATAAGGTGTATCAAAGGTGTTTGATTAAAGTGCAGGGTTTAATCTTTCTGGCATATTTAATGGTCTTGCCATTCCAAAAGTTTGACACGATCCTAGGAATGGATTGGATTTTTGAGCATGATGCTAGTTTAGGTTGTAGGACCAAGAGTTTGAAGCTCCCTGCTGTCGATGGGTCTAAGTTGGACACCTTTGCATCCCCAATGTAGTTTCAGCTTTGGCGCACAAAGGCTACTCCAACAAGGTTGTGAGGCCTTTTTGGCTCATGTGGTTAATACAAGAGTCGGGGGTCCAGTCATTGAAAGCCTTAGTACAGTTTGCAAGTTTATAGATGTCTTTCCAAAAAAAGTTACCAGATTACCCCCAGATCGAGAGCTGGAGTTCCAGATTGAGGTAATGCTCGGCACAGCACCAGTGTCTATTACACCATATCGAATGGCACCAACAGAAATGAGAGAGTTGAAGAAACAAATCCAAGAATTGTTAGAGAGAGGATTTATTCGACCATGCATCTCACCTTGGGGTGCTCCAGTTTTGTTTGTAAAGAAGAAGGATGGGTCCATGAGGATGTACATTGACTATCGTCAGATTAATAAGGTAACGGTGAAATATTATTACCCCTCTCGAGGATTGATGATTTGTTTATCTAGTTGTGAGGTGCTCGAGTATTTTCTAAGATAGACTTGAGGTCGGGATATTATCAGTTGAAAGTGGTAGAAGAAAATGTTCAGAAAACGGCCTTCAAGATATGGTACAGACACTACAAGTTCTTGGTAATGCCTTTTGGGTTTACCAATTCCCCGACGACATTCATGGATTTAATGAACAGAATCTTCCAGCCTTATTTGGATCAGTTTGTGGTGGTGTTCATCGATGATATTTTGGTGTATTCACGCTCGAAGGAGGAACATGATTATTATCTGCGTGTGGTTCTCTAGACGTTGAGGGATAGACGTCTCTATGCAAAGTTCAGTAAATGTGAGTTTTGGCTTTTCGAGGTGGCACTTTTGGTTCACATCGTTGCTGCCAATGGAATCCACATTGACCCTCAAAAGATTCAAGTCGTAGTAGAATAGAAACCACCTAGAAACATCTTAGAAGTATGTAGCTTCCTTGGACTTGTGGGATATTACCGATGATATGTCAATGGTTTCTCCATCATAGCAGCACCACTGACCAAGTTGCTACAGAAGGGAGTTTCATTTGTATAGAATCAAAGGAGACAACAGTGCTTTAAGCAGTTAAAGGCCTACCTCACAAAGGCTTTGGTTTTGACACAACCCGAGCCGGGAAAGGATTATGTTGTGTTTAGTGATGCGTCTCTGAATGGGCTAGGTTGTTTCCTCGTGCAAGAAGGTAAGGTAGTTGCTTATGCCTCGAGGCAACTTAAACCACATGAACGAAATTACCCTACCCATGATTTGGAGCTTGCCGCAATCATCTTTGCGTTGAAGATTTAGAGGCACTATCTTTATGGGGAAAAGTGTTACATCTATACAGACCACAAAAATTAAAGTACCTGCTTGCCCAGAAAGAGTTTAACTTGAGACAATGTCGTTGGATCGAGTTGTTGAAAAACTATGACTGTGTCATTAAGTATCATTTGGGCAAGGCAAACGCAATGGCGGATGCCTTGAGTCGTAAGTCTATATCTGAGTTGAGAGCTGTGTTTTCCCATTTAAGAATGATTGAGGATGGTGGACTCCTAGCCAAGCTTCGGGTTGAACCCATGTTGGTTTAAGAGATACAGAAGACTCAGGTTTTGGATGGAGACTTGGTGGCACAATTTGAGGCAGTTCAAAGAGGCAAATCATCATATTTTGAGGTACGAGATGGTGGGTACTTGTACTACAAAGGGCGGTTGTGTGTTCTAGCCTTAGAAGATTTAAGAGATCGCATCTTGAGGGAGGCACACCATAGTCCCTTCACTGTACATCCGGGGAGCAACAAGATGTACCAAGACCTTTGTCATTTTTATTGGTAGCCGCGTATGAAAAGAGATATTTCTGAATTTGTGAGAAGGTGCTTAGCTTTCCAGCAAGTGAAGGTGAAACATCAAGTTCCATCAGGTTTGCTTCAGCCGATTCAGATTCTACAATAAAAATGGGATCGGGTCACCATGGATTTCGTCACGGGTTTGCCAATGACTCAACGGAAACATGATGCTATTTGGGTGATAGTGGATCGTTTGACCAAGTCTGCCCATTTCTTACATGTGCGCATGGATTTCTCCTTAGAGAGGTTGGCTCAGATGTACATCAAGGAGATGTAAGGTTGCACGGAATGCCATCATCGATCATTTCTTATAGGGACCTGCGTTTCACAACTAGGTTGTGGAGAAAGATCCATAATGCTTTGGACACCAAGTTACACTTTAATACAACTTTCCATCCTCAGACCGATGGCCAATCTGAGCGTGTTATCCAGATTCTTAAAGATATGATCCGATGTTGCATTATGGATTTTGAGGGAAGTTGGGAGGAGTAGTTACCGCTTGTTGAGTTTGTTTACAACAACAGCTATCAATCGAGCATTAAGATGGCTCCTTTCGAGGCTTTTTATGGATGTAAATGTAAGACACCCTTGGGTTGGACCGAGATGAATGAGAGGAGGATTGTGGGATCTGATTTGGTTAGACAAACTGAAGAGAAGGTTCAGATCTTCAAAGAAAGGTTGCAAGCGGCCTTTAATCGTTAGAAGGCCTACGCAGATCGAAAATGCAAGCACATCGAGTATGAGGTGGGTGAGAAAGTGTTTTTAAAGGTATCACCATGGAAAGGGATAATATATTTTGGTCAAAAGGGAAAGCCGAGGTACATTGGACCTTACGAGGTGCTTGAGAGGATTGGGCCAGTAGCTTATCGGCTAGCTTTGTCTCTAGATTTGGCACGTATCCATAATGTTTTTCTTGTGTCTATGTTGAGATGTTATCGTTCTAACCCTTGGCATGTCGTACTGCTTGAGGAAATTAAGGTTAACAAAGATGTAACATATGAAGAAGAGCCAATGAGAGTGCTTGATCGAGGAGTCAAAGAGCTTCGTAACAAGTGTATACCCATTATCAAGATGCTGTGGAGGAACCATAGAGTCGAGGAGGCTACATGTGAGGTTGAGGCTGATATGAAAGAGCTCTACCCATGTTTGTTTCCACCAAGCAAATTTTTGAAGATAAAATTTTCTTTAAGGGGAGAGTGTTATAATGAACCGGGTTTCGGGACTCGAGGGTCAGATTTTCACCCAAGGCATAGGTCTTGCATTTTAGCCATGGTAAATGGGACCCCATGAGCTTTAATGGGCTAGTTTTAAGGTTTTGGGCTTGAATTTTGGAATTGGGTTTAATTAGGAAGATGATGAGAGGTTATTTGGGTAATTTACAAATTGTTGAAGAGGGAAAGGGGAGGGCTTTAATTTGGTTCTGCATAAAAGATGACAATGAGGTCATTTTGCTCCTCTTTGTCTCCTTACCCCTTTTCCCTTCATCCTTCTTCTCCACACCCATAAGAAAAGGTGTAATCTTTAAGTTGTTTTGTGTGAATCACATTTTGAACGATAAGGAAATGTTGTTCAGCGATCCGGGATCTACAATCCAAGGTAAGAATGGTCTAGAATGGTAGAAGTTGAGGTTTTATAGAGGTTGCTGGAGAAGTCTGGGTTTAAGATTGGGAAGCTCTATTCATAAATTATTTAGCGTTTTTAGTCTCCGAAAACCTTCCTAATAATGTAGTAATGTGTTTGGTAATAAATCTTTGTAGTGAAGGAGGGGGAGAACCTTCAAAGGCTCTTGGGAGGGAGAAAGCTTGAGGGCTTGGTGAGAGCTTCATTCTAGCCTTAAAATTTGAGGTTAGTACACTTCTAACTTCTATGTATTCATGTGCATCATCATTTTGGTATGTGTTGCTTGAATCATGATGTTATGATTATGTTAGAGCTTGGTTGATCATCAATGGTAGATTCTTTAATCGGTGTTGTTTGAGGGTAAAAATGGTTAGAAACACCTTAATTACTCCTCATAACTTGTAGGATCGATTTGGGGCTTAGCCATATAGGTTAAGTAGGATTTCAGGGCAAAATCTGAACCAGACTTTGAAAATCTAGGTTCATGTCCCGGTATAGGCTGGTCCATATCGGTACACCTTTGTATGAAAGAGGGGCTTTATGTGAGGGGCGTACAGGTATAACAGGTTGCGTATCGGTACCCCATGCTTGATAAGGATTCCAGTGGTGATTTTGTATATCGGTACGCAAGGGCCATATAGGTACTACTATTCTATTGCCTGTAAAAAGCTTTCGAGTACCGGTACGCTAAGGTGGGAGTACTAGTACGAGTGGGAATCAATACGGGGTGATTCATATATCGATTTTGGGTGCCGATACGAGGGTAAGCGTATCGGTACAGCTTAAGGACCTATTTTTTTAACCTAATTTGAGTATCGGTACTCGTGAAGGAGTACCGATACCTAGAGGGGTGTATCGATACCCATATAGGAGTATCAGTACTCGATAGGCAATCTGCGCAAGAAATTTGAGTTTGTGTTTGGGGGTTCCATAATTGAGGCGAAGGGTCCAAGGGGTCTCTTATGATGTAAAATGAATAGTAAATGGGAAAAAATGTTGCCAACTTCTTATGTGGATTAATTGGGCAATAATGTGTACGAATATAAGGGAATTGCTTGTGTTAGAGAATCTTAGGGATCCTTGGTGGATCAGTTGTGGTTGTGCCATGTGAAGGCACTTGGTTGGTTGCAAGTCTTTGTTTGGTGGGATCCGAATACCCAGTATATGAGTGTTGCAACACATGAACACCACTCGATGTGAGATTCTGAGTGATGAAATAAAGGTCATCCAATGTGAGATTCTAGATGATGTATTTGCTCGTTATGAGATTCGGAGCCCCACTTGATGTGAGATTTTGAGCAAAGACTCGATGTGAGATTCCGAGTATATCAGCTCAATGTGAGATTCCGAGCATGAGTGGATCTTCCAGTGTCGGGTGACATTGGGACTCAATCTTGGGTTCTTTACTGATGTGTTTATGTTATTGAGTTATTGTAATGAGCATATGGTGGATCATTTGTGGTTGTGCCATGTGAGGGCACTTGGTTGGTTGCAAGTCTTTGTTCGGTGGGATCCGGATACCCAGTATGTGAGTGTTGCAACACATGAAGACCACTCGATGTGAGATTCTGAGTGATGAAATGAAGGCCATCCAATGTGAGATTCCAGATGATGTATTTGCTCGTTGTGAGATTCGGAGCCCCACTCGATGTGAGATTTCGAGCAAAGACTCGATGTGAGATTCCGAGTATATCAGCTCGATGTGAGATTCCGAACATGAGTGGATCTTCCAGTGTCGGGTGACATTGGGCCTCAATCTTGGGTTCTTTACTGATGTGTTTATGTTATTAGGTTATTGTAATGAGCATACATGTGTTTTGGCAATTATGGCAGCGCCATTGCTTTCTCTTACCTTGATATCATGTCATCTAGCATGCTTTTAATTATGATTCACCTGAAGCATGGTCGAGTGGTCGTGTATCCACTGAGCTCTGTTAGCTCAGCATTTGGAATTATTGTTTCCGTTTGCAGGTAAGTAGGTCGTTGCGTGTAGCGGAGCCCATCGAAGCCTGGAAATTTAGCATTGGCCAGTGTGGTAGAGTACATGTACTTAGATGTAAAGGGCTATGTATTTGTAGGACCTTGGTATTTGTAACGCTATTCTGAGTTTCATTTGTACCGGTCAAATGTTTCAAATGTTGGTTATTGGATCTCATTATGGATGTTTAGATGTTTTAAATATTGTTGAACTTATTATTTTGGAAAATGTCATGGTTTGGACTTAGTGATTTGTATTTATTGGATTTACAAATGAAAATTTTATGGGAGTTGTTTGGGCTTGTCGCCAAAATGTAGCATCCGGGTTTGGGGTGTTACAATTATATAGCTTAACCTCATTTTTAAAAATTATTACTCGGTTAAAATTCCAACGGGTCCACTATAAAGCCAATTTAGACATGAATGCCTTAAAACCCAACAAAATGGCCGCAAAATAAGATTAAATAAAATTTTATGAATTAAAATATTTAGTTATGGGCTTTTGAACATGATTATACAGCTTAACCTCAATTTTAGAACGTTTTACTCGATTAAAATTACAACGGGTCCACTGTAAAGCCCATTTAAACATGCACGCCTAAAACCCAACAAAACATCCATAAAATAAGATTAAATCAAATTTTATGAGTTAAAATATTTGATTATGGGCTTTTGAATATGATTATATAGCTTAACCTCAATCTCAAAACTTTTTTACTCGTTTAAAATTTCCAACAGGTCCACTGTAAAGCCCATTTAGACATACACGCCTTAAACCCAGCAAAACGACCACAAAATAAGATTAAATAAAATTTTATGAATTAAAATATTTAGTTATGGGCTTTTGAACGTGATCATACAGCTTAACCTCAATTTTAGAACTTTTTACTCTGCTAAAATTTCAACGAGTCCACAATAAAGCCCACTTAGACATTCACGCCTTAAACCCCAACCAAATGGCCGCAAAATAAGATCAAATCAAATTTTATGAATTAAAATATTTATTTATGGGCTTTTGAACATGATTATATAGATTAACATCATTTTCAAAACTTTTTACTCGGTCAAAATTCCAACGAATCCTCGTAAAGCCCATTTAGACATTTACGCCATAAACCCAACAAAATGGCCACAAAATAAGATTAAATAAAATTTTATGATTTAAAATATTTGATTATAGGATTTTGATTATGATTATATAGCTTAACCTCAATTTTAGAATTTTTTACTTGGTTAAAATTCCAACGGGTCAACTATAAAGCCCATTTAGACATGCACGCCTTAGAACCCAACAAAATGGCCGCAAAATTAGATTAAATCAAATTTTATGAATTAAAATATTTATTTATGTGCTTTTGAACATGATTATACAGCTTAACCTTAATTTTAGAACTTTTTACTCGGTTAAAATCCAACGGGTCCACTATTAAGCCCACTTAGACGTACACGCCTTAAACCCCAACAAAATGGTCACAAAATAAGATTAAATCAAATTTCATGAATTAAAACATTTATTTATGGGCTTCTAAACATGATTATACAACTTAGCCTCATTTTTAGAAATTTTTACTCAGTTAAAATTCCAATGTGTCCACTGTAAAGCCCAGTTAAACATGCACGCCTTAAACCCAGCAAAACGGCCCCAAAATAAGATTAAATAAAATTTTACAAGTTAAAATATTTGATTATGAGCTTTTGATTATGATTATATAGTTTAACCACAATTTTAGAACTTTTTACTCGGTTAAAATTCCAATGGGTCCACTATAAAGCCCATTTAGACATGCACGCCTTAAACCCCAACAAAATGGCTGCAAAATAAGATCAAATCAAATTTTATGATTTAAAATATTTAGTTATGGGCTTTTGAACATGATTATATAGCATAACCTCAATTTTAGAATTTTTTTACTCTGTTAAAATTCCAAAAATTCAAAAGCTGGGATGAGCAGCGTCAAAATCTCTTCGGCGGATGTTGATGTTGAACCCCGCCGAGAAAATTGAAGCTCATATGTTGGAACTACAGAGGTCTCGGTAAGCCTCAGGCAGTTCAGTCCTTAGGGCGGGTTGTCGCCAAGTTTTGTCCAAATCTTGTTTTTTTAGTGAATCTCGTTTGAATAAGTTTAGTAATGATAAGGTGAAATCTATTCTTAATATGTCCATTTGTTTCACTGTGTATAACAACAATGAATGTTCGGGCTTGATGCTCCTTTGGAATAATAATATTTTAGTAGGTTTGCTTTCGTACTCCGCTCACCATATTGATGCTATTGTGCATGATGATTTAGATAGTTTTCATTTTTTTCGGTATCTATGGCTTTGCTGGAACGAATTTGAAATCAAAGGCTTGCGATCTTATTGACACTTTACACTCTTCCTCGCATCTCGCTTGGTTTATTGGGGGCGACTTGAATGAAATCTTATCCGGTAATGAGAAATAAGGAGGACGTCATTGTGCATATTCTCATATTGATAGGTTTAGGGATTGCTTATCTTGTAACAACTTATTTGACTATAAGCCCACTAAGGGTTGGTTCACCTGGACCAAATCAGCCCCCCATATCTCGCCTGTATACGAACGGCTTGACCGCTTTGTTGCTAACATGGATTGGCTCCATGTGCACATTGACTGTCGCGCCATATCTGACTTCAACGCGGACTCTTATCATTGCGTCATTCTCATAGACACGGCACCGAAACTACTATCACCTTATGTCGCTAGGGAATATCATTTTGTTTTGAGTAATGTTGGGAAAATCATGCTGACTGTGTTGCCACTGTTCAAGCTGCTTGGTCGGCCACCCATGGCCTGACCCTCGATAAAATTCACGCGGTCAGCGACTGCCTCAAGGTTTGGTAGGACCGACAGCGTAGAAATTCTAGTCAGCGTATTACTAAGCTAAATAAGCAAATTAACTCTTACCTTCAGCATAGACTCTCATCTACCGACATGGAGGTCTTTCTAGCGGCTAAATCTGAGCTTTGACACATTCTCGATGTCCAGGAGAAGTATTAGACCCAGCGATCCCAAATCGCTTGGCTTTCTCAAGGTGATAAAAATATCTCCTTCTTTCATGCTCGAGCGAATGGAAGGCGTAAGAAAAATAGGATTAAAGGACTGCTTAACCACGATAATATTTGGAAGAAAAGTATGGAAGGCGTCATGGGAATCGTAACTGCATACTTTTAGGATGTTTTTACATCTTCCTATCTGACCATCTCACCTATGATTCTGAACAACATTATTTCGCCAGTGACGTTAGAGATGAATAAGGCCTTGACAAGACTTTTTTCTACGGAATAAATTGTCTATGATTTTAAGGACATTCATCCAAACAAGGCTCCCGAGTTTGACGGCCTACCCAGCGGGTTTTAACGTCAACACTAGGATATAGTAGGCCAGGATATCATCAAGTTGTGCCAAAACCTACTGTCGGGTATTGCAGACATGGATATGGTTAACCGTACGGTCATGGTCCTCATCCCAAAGGCGGCGAGACCCACTATTATGAGATAGTTACGGCCTATTAGTCTTTGTACAATGATTTACAAAATTGTAGCTAAAGTACTTGTCAATCGCATATTCTCCCCTATTGCATTAGCGATACCAGGATGCTTTTGTTAAAGGACAAAATATAATGGATAATATCCTTGTTGCCCATGAGCGTGTGCATTCGCTTAACTCATGAGGGACAAGACCCTTTTAGGGCGTTGCTCTGAAACTCGACATGGAGAAGGCGTTTGATCACGTTGAGTGGTTTTCCTCTAGAGGATTATGATCAGGATGGGGTTTGACGAATCTTGGGTTGACACAATCATGAGATACGTCTCATTGGTTTCTTTTAAGGCCTGTGTTAACGGTTCCATGTCGTCTGTCTTCTATTCTCAATGAGGGTTAAGACAGTGAGACCCCCTTTCCCCTCTTCTTTTTCTCATCTGCACTCAAGGTCTCTCGGCTACTCTTTTAGCTGAGTAAGGGACGGGTCGACTGCCAGGTCTCTACGCTAGCCGTCATGGGTCTCAGGTAAATCATTTGCTATCACTGATGATAGTATGGTGTTTATCCACAACAATGTTGATAAAGCCTCCCGTCTTAAAGAAATTTTGCGCCTGTATGCCTATTCCTCGGGTCAAGCAGTTAACTTTGAGAAATCCATGATATATTTTAGCCCCCGCACTTCCTCTGATCATAAACAGGTAGTCCATGCCATCCTTGGGGTTAGAGAGGTGGATGACCAAGGATCTATCTTGGCGTTCCTCTCTTAATCGGGAAAAATAAAACTGCATCCTTAGGCTTTGCTCGAGACAAGGTGAATTCTCGGATGTCTAATTGGGACAAACACCTACTATCCTTTAGCGGACGAGAGGTTTTTACCAAGTTTGTGATGCAGTCTTTGCCCTAGTATGTGATGTCCTGTTACCTTCTCCCACAGAACATTATTGAACGATGCTACTGGTGGTCTAGAAAGAATAATAAACAGGGATGGCCTCTGATCGCTTGGGATAGTATTTTCTCCCCCAAGTCTGCTGGGGGCGTCAGCTTTTGAGATATGCATCTATTCAACGTTGCCCTGCTCGATAAACAAATTTGGCGTATTATCACAGAGCTGGATTGCCTGCTAGCTAGGGTATACAGAGCATGATACTTTCCTTCTAGGAACATTTTTGACGTTGAGGTTCAGAAGAAAGCCTCTTTTGCCTGGAAAGGTATTTATCAAGCCATGAGGGAACTCCTTCCTGGTTTTTTCTAGAGGCCAGGAATCAATAGCAAGGTATAGGTACACACAGACATCTGGGGTGCGTATGCCATTTCTTTATATGGAGATTATGCGGTTAGTGATGAAGTACCCACTCGATGTCGTGATTTCATGCTCCTTGAGTAGCCTTAATGGGATAAATCTAAGGTTCGTCTTTACTTTAACCTGGTTAATGCCAACATGGTCCTTAGTGTGCCTATTGTCGCTAATCATCGCGATACGATCTTGTGGAATAGCCACAATTCTGGCATCTACTCTATTCACTCCGGATACATGTATCTACAACGACTGTCGGCCCTTGTAAATAGGGCATCACATATTTGGAAAATCATGTCTAAATTGCCTATTCTGCCAAAGATCAGATCCTTTGGTTGGCATGTAGGCCATGATGCCTATTCTGCCAAAGACTCCCGGCCCTTGGTTTCTGTCCCATTTGCCGAATAGCCCCTAAAACAATGATTCACGCTTTACGTAAGTGACCGAGTGCCGCTGAGGCCCTCTGTCTGGCTTGTATGTTGAGCTCCCTTATTGTTAGTACTACACTTTCCACCTTAACTTGGCTTGAGGAAGGGGCGGCCTGCTTATCGCTCCAATCCTTCGAGTTGTTGCTCACGGTGCTTTGGAACCTTTGGAATAGGCGCAACGATTGGGTCCATAATCATCAGCTCCAGCCCCCTTGGCTCACGGTCCTCAACTCCCAGGGCATCCTACGAGACTACGCTCTAGCTACATTAACCACCTCCTCCTAGGCGATGAATACACCGACCCTTGCACAGCCACGGTGGCAGCCCTTACGGGCCGGCACCTTCAAGATTAACACCGATGGGGCCTTTGATCCTCTCCCCAAGGCTGCTGTTGTGGGTATTGTTGCACACGATGCTCACGGTTCTACCATTGGCGGACTTGCTCACCCCCAAGGCGGCTGCATGGATGCTACCACGGCAGAGACTCAAGCGGATCTTGAGGGTATTCATTTTGGATACCATTGGCGGACCTGACCATTGAAGTGGATTCTGCCATTGTGGTTAATAAATTATATCATCATTGTCGTCCGTTCCTTTGATCCGGCCTACCACGAAATCTTGCATCCTTTGTAACTAATGAGCTTCATGCTCATCAAAGTTAATGCATTTGGATACTCTTTTCCCCTTAGGAGGCCATTCGGGGCCTCCGAGTCACAAGTGACCTTAGCGGGGTTTTAAATGAGACACACTTTTCTCTTCAAAAAAAATTCCAACGGGTCCATTATAAAGTCCATTTAGACATGCATGCCTTAAACCCCAACAAAACGGCCAAAAAAATAAGATTAAATCATATTTTATGACTTAAAATATTTAGTTATGGGCTTTTGAACATGATTATGTAGCTTAACCTCTTTTTCAGAACTTTTTACTCGGTTAAAATTCCAACGGGTCCACTATAAAGCCCATTTAGACATGCACACCTTAAACCCCAACAAAACGGACCAAAATAAGATTAAATCATATTTTATGAATTAAAATATTTAGTTCTGGATTTTTTAACATTTTTATATAGCTTAACCTCATTTTTAGAATTTTTTACTCGGTAAATTCCAACGGGTGCACTATAAAGCCTATTTAGACATGCACGTCTTAAAATCCAACAAAATGGCCGCAAAATAAGATTAAATAAAATTTTAGGAATTAAAATATTTAGTTATGGGCTTTTGAACATGATTATACAGCTTAACCTCAATTTATCACTTTTTAATCGGATAAAATTCCAACGGGTCCACTATAACGCCCATTTAGACATGCACGCCTTAAACCCCAACAAAACAGCCAAAAAATAAGATTAAATAATATGTTATGTCTTAAAATAATTGGTTAAGGGCTTTTTAACTTGATTATATAGCTTAACATCATTTTTAGAAATTTTTACTCGATTAAAATTCCAACGGGTCCACTATAAAGCCCATATAACATGCACACCTTAAACCCAACAAAACGACCACAAAATAAGATTAAATCAAATTTTATGAGTTAAAATATTTCATTATGGGCTTTTAATTATGACTATATAGATTAACCTCAATTTTAGAACTTTTACTCGGTTAAAATTCGAACGGGTCCACTATAAAGCCAATTTAGACATACATGCCTTAAAACCCAACAAAATGGCAAATCAAATTTTATGAGTTCAAATATTTAGTTATGGGCTTTTAAACATGATTATACAACTAAACCTCAATTTTAAAACTTTTTACTCGGTTAAAATTCCAAGGGGTCCACTATAAAGCCCATTTAGACATGCATGCCTTAAACCCCAACAAAACAACTGAAAAATAAGATTAAATCACATTTTATGACTTAAAATATTTATTTTTGGGTTTTTGAACATGATTATATAGCTTTCCTCATTTTTAGAAATTTTTACACGGTTAAAATTCCAATAGGTCCACTGTAACGCCCATTTAAACATGCATGCCTTAAACCCAACAAAACGACCACAAAATAAGATTAAATCAATTTTTATGAGTTAAAATATTTTATTATGGGCTTTTAATTATGATTATATAGATTAGCCTCATTTTTAGAACTTTTACTCGGTTAAAATTCGAACGGGTCCACTATAAAGCTCATTTAGACATGCACGCCTTAAAACCCAACAAAATGGAAAATCACATTTAATGAGTTAATATATTTAGTTTATGGCTTTTGAACATGATTATACAACTAAACCTTAATTTTAAAACTTTTTACTCGGTTAAAATTCCAAGGGGTCCATTGTAAAGCCCAATTAGACATGCACGCCTTAACCACAAACAAAACATCCGAAAAATAAGATTAAATCACATTTTATGACTTAAAATATTTATTTTTGGGTTTTTAAACATGATTATATAGCTTACCTAAATTTCAAAAAATTTTACACCGATAAAATTCCAATGGGTGCACTATAAAGCCCATTTAGACATGCACGTTTTAAACCCCAACTGAACAGCCAAAAATAAGATTAAATCACATTTTATTATTTAAAATATTTAGTTACAGGTTTTTGAACATGATTATGTAGCTTAACCTCTTTTTTAGAAATTTTTACTCGGTTAAAATTCCAACGGGTCCACTATAAAGCTCATTTAAACATGCACGCCTTAAACCCAACAAAATGACCATAAAATAAGATTAAATAAAATTTTACGAGTTAAAATATTTGATTATGGGCTTTTAATTATGATTATATAGCTCAACTTTAAATTTAGAACTTTTACTCGTTTAAAATTCGAACAGGTCCACTATAAATCTCATTTAGACATGCACGCCTTAAAACCCAACAAAATGGAAAATCACATTTTATGATTTAAATTATTTAGTTATGGCCTTTTGAACATGATTATACAACTAAACCTCAATTTTAAAACTTTATACTCGGTTAAAATTCCAAGGGGTCCACTGTAAAGCCCATTTAGACATGCACGCCTTACGGCCAAAAATAAGATTAAATCACATTTTATGATTTAAAATATTTAGTTAAGGGTTTTTGAACATGATTATATAGCTTAACCTCATTTTTAGAAATTTTTACTCTGTTAAAATTCCAACGGGTCCACTATAAAACTCATTTAAACATGCACGCCTTAAACCCAACAAAACGACCACAAAATAAGATTAAATCAAATTTTATGAGTTAAAATATTTAGTTATGGGCTTTTAAACATGATTATACAACTAAACCTCAATTTTAAAACTTTTTACTCGGTTAAAATTCCAAGCGGTCAATTGTAAAGCCCAATTAGACATACACGCCTTAACCCCCAACAAAACGGCCGAAAAAATAAGATTAAATCACATTTTATGACTTAAAATATTTATTTTTGGGTTTTTGAACATGTTGGAAATTTTAAACGAGTAAAAATCTTTTGAGATTGAGGTTAAGCTATATAATCATATTCAAAAGCCCATAATCAAATATTTTAACTCATAAAATTTGATTTAATCATATTTTGTGGATGTTTTGTTGGGTTTTAGGCGTGATGTTTAAATGGGCTTTACAGTGAACCCGTTGTAATTTTAATCGAGTAAAACGTTCTAAAATTGAGATCAAGCTGTATAACCATGTTCAAAAACCTCAATTTTATGATTTCAAATATTTAGTTAAGGGTTTTTGAACATGATTATATAGTTGAACCTCATTTTTAGAAATTTTTACTCGATTAAAATTCCAACGGGTCCACCACAAAGCCCATTTAAACATGCACGTCTTAAACCCAACAAAACGACCACAAAATAAGATTAAATCAAATTTTATGAGTTGAAATATTTTATTATGGGCTTTTAATTATGATTATATAGCTTAACCTCAATATTAGAACTTTTACTCGGTTAAAATTCGAACGGGTCCACTATAAAGTCCATTTAGACATGCACGCCTTAAAACCCAACAAAATGGAAAATCACATTTTATGAGTTAATATATTTAGTTTATGGGCTTTTGAACATGATTATACAACTAAACCTCAATTTTAAAACTTTATACTCAGTTAAAATTTCAAGGGGTCCATTGTAAAGCCCAATTAGACATGCACGCCTTAACCCCAACAAAGCGGCCGAAAAATAAGATTAAATCACATTTTATGACATAAAAATATTTATTTTTGGGTTTTAGAACATAATTATATAGCTTACCTCATTTTCAGAAATTTTTACACGGTTAAATTCCAATGGGTCCACTATAAAACCCATTTAGACATGCACGTTTCAAACCGCAACTAAACGAAAAAATAAGATTAAATCACATTTTATTATCTAAAATATTTAGTTAAGGGTTTTTGAACATGATTATGTAGCTTAACCTCATTTTTAGAAATTTTTACTCGGTTAAAATTCCAACGGGTCCACTATAAAGCCCATTTAAACATCCACGCCTTAAACCCAACAAAACGAGCACAAAATAACATTAAATCACATTTTATAGTTATGAGTTAAAATATTTAGTTATGAGCTTTTGAACATGTTTATACAACAAAACCTCAATTTTAAAACTTTATACTCGGTTAAAATTCCAAGGGTCCACTATAAAGTCCATTTAGACATGCACGCCTTAAACCCCAACAAAACGGCCGAAAAATAAGATTAAATCACATTTTCTGAATTAAAATATTTATTTTTGGGTTTTTGAACATGATGATATAGCTTACCACATTTTCAGAAATTTTTACACGCTTAAAATTCCAATGGGTCCACTATGAAAGCCCATTTAGACATGCACGTTCTAAAACCCAACTAAACAGCCAAAAAATAAGATTAAAAAATATTTTATGATTTCAAATATTTAGTTAAGGGTTTTTGAACATGAGTATATAGCTTAACCTCATTTTTAGAAATTTTTACTCGGTTAAAATTCCAACGGGTCCATCATAAAGCCCATTTAAACATGCACGCCTTAAACCCAACAAAACGACCACAAAATAAGATTAAATCAAATTTTATGAGTTAAAATATTTGATTATGAGCTTTTAATTATGATTATATAGCTTAACCTCAATTTTAGAGCTTTTACTCGGTTAAAATTCGAACGAGTCCACTAAAAAACCCATTTAGACATTAACGCCTTAAAACCCAACAAAATGGCAAATAACATTTTATGAGTTAAAATATTTAGTTATGGGCTTTTGAACATTAAATTCCAATAGGTCCACTATAAAGCCCATTTAGACATGCACGTTTCAAACCACAACTAAACGGCCAAAAAATAAGATTAAATCACATTTTATTATCTAAAATATTTAGTTAAGGGTTTTTGAACATGATTATGTAGCTTAACCTCATTTTTAGAAATTTTTACTCAGTTAAAATTCCAACGGGTCCATTATAAGGCCCATTTAAACATCCACGCCTTAAACCCAACAAAACGAGCACAAAATAACATTAAATCACATTTTATAGTTATGAGTTAAAATATTTAGTTATGGGCTTTTGAACATGTTTATACAACTAAACCTCAATTTTAAAACTTTATACTCAGTTAAAATTCCAAGGGTCCACAATAAAGCCCATTTAGACATGCAGGCCTTAAACCCCAACAAAACGGCTGAAAAATAAGATTAAATCACATTTTATGACTTAAATTTTTTATTTTTGGGTTTTTGAACATGATTATATAGCTTACCTCATTTTCAGAAATTTTTACACGGTTAAAATTCCAATGGGTCCACTACAAAGCCCATTTAGACATGCACGTCTTAAACCCCAATTAAACGGCCAAAAATAAGATTAAATCACATTTTATGATTTAAAATACTTAGTTAAAGGTTTTTGAACATGATTAAATAGCTTAACCTTATTTTTAGAATTTTTTACTCGGATAAAATTTCAACAGGTCAACTATAAAGCCCATTTAAACATGCACTCCTTAAATCCAACAAAACGACTACAAAATAAGATTAAATCAAATTTTATTAGTTAGAATATTTGATTATGGGCTTTTATTTATGATTATATAGCTTAACATCAATTTTAGAACTTTTACTCGGTTAAAATTCGAACGGTTTCACTATAAAGCCCATTTAGACATGCACGCTTTAAAACCCAACAAAATGGCAAATCACATTTTACGAGTTAAAATATTTAGTTATGGGCTTTTGAACATGATTATACATCTAAACCTCAATTTTAAAACTTTTTACTCGGTTAAAATTCCAAGGGGTCCACAGTAAATCACATTTAGACATGCACGCCTTAAACCCTAACAAAACGGCTGAAAAATAAGATTAAATCACATTTTATTACGTAAAATATTTAATTTTGGGTTTTGAACATGATTATATAGCTTACATCAATTTCAAAAAAAATTACACGGTTAAAATTCCAATGGATCCACTGTAACGCCCATTTGACAAGCACGTCTTATACCACAACAAAACGGCCGAAAAATAAGATTAAATCGTATTTTATGATTTAAAATATTTAGTTAAGGGTTTTTTAACATGATTATATAGCTTAACATCATTTTTAGAAATTTTTACTCGGTTAAAATTCCAACGGGTCCACTATAAAGCCCATTTAAACATGCACGCCTTAAACCCAACAAAACGAGCACAAAATAAGATTAAATCAAATTTTATGAGTTAAAATATTTGATTATGGGCTTTTAATTATGATTATATTGGTTAACCTCAATTTTAGAACTTTTACTCGGTTAAAATTCGAACGGGTCCACTATAAATCCCATTTAGACGTGCACGCCTTAAAATCTAACAAAATGGCAAATCACATTTTATGAGTTAAAATAATTAGTTATGGGCTTTTGAACATGATTATACAACTAAAACTCAATTTTAAAACTTTATACTCGGTTAAAATTCCAAGGGGTCCACTATAAAGCCCATTTAGACATGCACGCCTTAAACCCCAACAAAACGGCCGACAAATAAGATTAAATCGCATTTTATGAATTAAAATATTTAATTTTGGGTTTTTGAACATGATTATATAGCTTAACTCATTTTCAGAAATTTTTACACGGTTAAAATTCAATGGGTCCACCGTAAAGCCCATTTAGACATGCACGTTTCAAACTCCAACAAAACGACCAAAAAATAATATTAAATCACATTTTATTATCTAAAATATTTATTTAAGGGTTTTTGAACATGATTATGTAGCTTAACCTCATTTTTAGATATTTTTACCCTGTTAAAATTCCAATGGGTCTACTATAAAGCCCATTTAAACATGCACGCCTTAAACCCATCAAAACAACCACAAAATACGATTAAATCAAAGTTTATGAGTTAAAATATTTGATTATGTGCTTTTAATTATGATTATATAGCTTAACCTCAATTTTAGAACTTTTACCCGGTTAAAATTCGAACGGGTCCACTATAAAGCCCTTTTAGACATGTACGCCTTAAATCCCAAAAAATGGCAAATCACATTTTAGGAGTTAAAATATTTACTTATGGGCTTTTGAAAATGATTATACAACTAAACCTCAATTTAAAACTTTTTACTCGGTTAAAATTCCAAGGGGTTCAATGTAAAGTCCATTTGGACAAGCACACCTTAAACCCCAGCAAAACGGCCGAAAAATAAGATTAAAATTCTAATGGGTCCACTATAAAGCCCATTTACACATGCACATCTTAAACCCCAACTACACGGCTGAAAAATAAGATTAAATCACATTTTATAATTTAAAATATTTAGATAAGGGTTTTTGAAAATGATTATATAGCTTAACCTCATTTTAAGAAATTTTTACTCGGTTAAAGTTCCAACGGGTCCACTATAGAGCCCATTTAAACATGCACGCCTTAAACCCAACAAAACGACCATAAAATAAGATTAAATAAAATTTTATGAGTTAAAATATTTGATTGTGGGCTTTTAACTATGATTATATTGTTTAACCTCAATTTTATAACTTTTACTCGGTTAAAATTCCAAGGGGTCCACTATAAAGCCCATTTAGACATGCACACCTTAAACCCCAACAAAATAGCCGAAAAATAAGATTAAATCACATTTTATGAATTAAAATATTTAATTTTGGGTTTTTGAACATGCTTATATAGCTTACTTCATTTTCAAAAAAATTTACACGGTTAAAATTCTAATGGGTCCACTGTATAGCCCATTTAGACATGCACTTTTCAAACCCCAACAAAACGGCAAAAAAATAAGATTAAATCATATTTTATTATCTAAAATATTTAGTTAAAATATTTTTACACGGTTAAAATTCCAATGGGTCCACTATATAGCCCATTTGGACAAGCACGCCTTAAACCCCAGCAAAACGGCCGAAAATAAGATTAAATCAAATTTTATGACTTAAAATATTTATTTTTGGGTTCTTGAACATGATTATATAGCTTACCTCATTTTTAGAAATTTTTACACGATTAAAATTCTAATGGGTTCACTATAAAGCCCATTTACACATGCACATCTTAAACCCCAACTACACGGCCGAAAAATAAGATTAAATCACATTTTATGATTTAAAATATTTAGATAAGGGTTTTTGAAAATGATTATATAGCTTATCCTCTTTTTTGGAAATTTTTACTCTGTTAAAATTCCAACGGGTCCACTATAAAGTCCATTTAAACAAACACGCCTTAAACCCATCAAAACGACCACAAAATAAGATTCAATCAAAGTTTATGAGTTAAAATATTTGATTATGGGCTTTTAATTATGATTATATAGCTTAACCTCAATTTTAGAACTTTTACTCGGTTAAAATTCCAACGGATCCACTATAAAGCCCATTTAGACATGCACGCCTTAAAACCCAACAAAATGGAAAATCACATTTTATGAGTTAAAATATTTAGTTATGGGCTTTTGAACATGATTATACAACTAAACCTCAATTTTAAAACTTTTTACTCGGTTAAAATTCCAAGGGGTCCAGTGTAAAGCCCATTTAGACAAGCACGCCTTAAACCCCAACAAAACGGCCGAAAAATAAGATTAAATCACATTTTATGACTTAAAATATTTATTTTTGGGTTTTTGAACGTGATGATATAGCTTACCTCATTTTCAGAAATTTTTACACAGTTAAAATTCCAATGGGTCCACTGTGAAGCCCATTTAGACATGCACGTTTTAAACCCCAACTAAACGGCCAAAAAATAAGATTAAATCATATTTTATTATTTAAAATATTTATTTAAGGGTTTTTGAACATTATTATGTAGCTTAACCTCATTTTTAGAAATTTTTACTCGGTTAAAATTCTAACGGGTCCACTATAAAGCCCATTTAAACATGCACGCCTTAAACCCACCAAAACGACCACAAAATAAGATTAAATCAAATTTTATGAGTTAAAATATTTTATTATGGGCTTTTAATTATGATTATATAGCTTAACCTCAATTTTAGAACTTTTACCTGGTTAAAATTCGAACGGGTCCACTATAAAGCTCATTTAGACATGCACGCCTTAAACCCCAACAAAATAGCCAAAAAATAAGATTAAATCACATTTTATGAATTAAAATATTTAATTTTGGGGTTTTGAACATGATTATATAGCTTACCTAATTTTCATAAATTTTTACACGGTTAAAATTCCAATGGGTCCATTGTATAGCCCATTTAGACATACACGTTTCAAACCACAACAAAACGGCCAAAATATAAGATTAAATCATATTTTATTATCTAAAATATTTAGTTAAGAGTTTTTGAACATGATTGTATAGCTTAACCTCATTTTTGGAAATTTTTACTCTGTTAAAATTCCAACGGGTCCATTATAAAGCCCATTTAAACATACACGCCTTAAACCCATCAAAACGAACACAAAATAAGATTAAATCAAATTTTATGAGTTAAAATATTTGATTATGGGATTTTAATTATGATTATATAGCTTAACCTCAATTTTAGAACTTTTACCCGGTTAAAATTCGAACGGGTCCACTATAAAGCCCATTTAGACTTGCACGCCTTAAAACCCAACAAAATGGCAAATCACATTTTATGAGTTAAAATATTTAGTTATGGGCTTTTATACATGATTATACAACTAAACCTCAATTTTAAAACTTTTTACTCGGTTAAAATTTTAAGGGGTCCAGTGTAAAGCCCATTTAGACAAGCACGCCTTAAACCCAAGAAAACGGCGAAAAAATAAGATTAAATCAAATTTTATGACTTAAAATATTTATTTTTGGGTTTTTGAACATGATAATATAGCTTACCTCATTTTTAGAAATTTTTACTTGGTTAAACTTCCAACGGGTCCACTATAAAGCGCATTTAAACATGCACGCCTTAAACCCATCAAAACGACCACAAAATAAGATTAAATCAAAGTTTATGAGTTAAAATATTTGATTATGGGATTTTAATTATGATTATATAGCTTAACCTCAATTTTAGAACTTTTACTCGGTTAAAATTCGAACGGGTCCACTATAAAGCCCATTTAGACATGCACGCCTTAAAACCCAACAAAATGGCAAATCACATTTTATGAGTTAAAATATTTAGTTATGGGCTTTTGAACATGATTATACAACTAAACCTCAATTTTAAAACTTTTTACTCGGTTAAAATTCCAAGGGGTCCAGTGTAAAGCCCATTTAGACATGCACGCCATAAACCCCAACAAAACGGCCGAAAAAAAAAGATTAAATCAAATTTTATGACTTAAAACATTTATTTTGGGTTTTTGAACATGATTATATAGCTTACCTCATTTTCAGAAATTTTTACCCGGTTAAAATTCCAATGGGTCCATTGTAAAGCCCATTTACACATGCACGTCTTAAACCCCAACTACACGGCCGAAAAATAAGATTAAATCACATTTTATGTTTTAAAATATTTATTTAAGGGTTTTTGAACATGATTATATAGCTTAACCTCATTTTTAGAAATTTTTACTCGGTTAAAATTCCAACGGTTCCACTATAAAACCCATTTAAACATGCACGCCTTAAACCCAACAAAACGACCACAAAATAAGATGAAATCAAATTTTATGAGTTAGGATTTTTGATTATGGGATTTTAATTATGATTATATAGCTTAACAACAATTTTAGAACTTCTACTAGGTTAAAATTCGAACGGGCCCACTTTAAAGCCCATTTAGACATGCACGCCTTAAAACCCAACAAAATGGCAAATCACATTTTATGAGTTAAAATATTTAGTTATGGGCTTTTGAACATGATTATACAGCTAAACCTCAATTTTATAACTTTTAACTCGGTTAAAATTCCAAGGGGTCCACAATAAAGCACATTTAGACATGCACGCCTTAAACCCCAACAAAACGGCCAAAAAATAAGATTAAATCACATTTTATGACTTAAAATATTTATTTTTGGGTTTTGAACATGATTATATAGCTTACCTCATTTTCAAAAAAAAATACACGGTTAAAATTCCAATGGGTCCACTGTAACGCCCATTTAGACATGCACATCTTAAACCACAACAAAACGACCGAAAAATAAGATTAAAACACATTTTATGATTTAAAATATTTAGTTAAGGGTTTTTAACATGATTATATAGCTTAACCTCATTTTTAGAAATTGTTACTCGGTTAAAATTCCAACGGGTCCACTATAAAGCCCATTTAAACATACACGCCTTAAACCCATCAAAACGAATACAAAATAAGATTAAATCAAAGTTTATGAGTTAAAATATTTGATTATGGGATTTTAATTATGATTATATAGCTTAACCACAATTTTAGAACTTTTACCCGGTTAAAATTTGAACGGGTCCACTATAAAGCCCATTTAGACATGCACGTTTTATACCCAACAAAATGGCAAATCACATTTTATGAGTTAAAATATTTAGTTATGGCTTTTGAACATGATTATACAACTAAACCTCAATTTTAAAATTTTATACTCGATTAAAATTCCAAGGGGACCAGTGTAAAGTCTATTTAGACATGCACGCCTTAAACTCCAGCAATACGGCCGAAAAATAAGATTAAATCACATTTTATGGATTAAAATATTTATTTTTGGGTTTTTGAACATGATGATATAGCTTACCTCATTTTTAGAAATTTTTACACGGTTAAAATTCCAATGGGTCCTCTGTGAAGCCCATTTAGACATACACGTTTTCAACCCCAACTAAACGGACAAAAAATAAGATTAAATCATATTTTATTATTTAAAATATTTAGTTAAGGGTTTTTGAACATTATTATGTAGCTTAAACTCATTTATAGAAATTTTTACTCAGTTAAAATTCCAACGGCTCCACTATAAAGCCCATTTAAACATGCACGCCTTAAACCCATCAAAACGACCACAAAATAAGATTAAATCAAAGTTTATGAGTTAAAATATTTGATTATGAGCTTTTAATTATGATTATATAGCTTAACCTCAATTTTGGAACTTTTACTTAGTTAAAATTCGAACGGGTCCACAATAAAGCCCATTTAGACTCGCACGCCTTAAAACCCAACAAAATGGAAAATCACATTTTAAGAGTTAAAATATTTAGTTATGGGCTTTTAAACATGATTATACAACTAAACCAAAATTTTAAAACTTTTTACTCGGTTAAAATTCCAAGGGGTCCAGTGTAAAGCCTATTTAGACAAGCACACCTTAAACCCCAGCAAAACAGCCGAAAAATAAGATTAAATCAACTTTTTACTCGGTTAAAATTCCAATTGGTACACTGTAAAGCCCATTTAGACATGCACTCCTTAACCCCCAACAAAACGGCGGAAAAGTAAGATTAAATCACATTTTATGACTTAAAATATTTATTTTTGGGTTTTTGAACATGATGATATAGCTTACCTCATTTTTCAGAAATTTTTACACAGTTAAAATTCCAATGGGTCGGCTATAAAGCCCATTTACACATGCACGTCTTAAACCCCAACTACACGGCCGAAAAATAAGATTAAATCACATTTTATGATTTAAAATATTTAGTTAAGGGTTTTTGAACATGATTATATAGCTTAACCTCATTTTTAGAAATTTGTACTCGGTTAAAATTCTAACGGGTCCACTACAAACCCATTTAAACATGCACGCCTTAAAACCAACAAAACGACCACAAAATAAGATTAAATCAAATTTTATGAGTTAAAATATTTGATTATGGGCTTTTAATTATGATTATATTGTTTAACCTCAATTTTAGAACTTTTACTCGGTTAAAATTCGAACGGGTCCACTACAAAGCCCATTTAGACGTGCACGCCTTCAAACCTAACAAAATGCAAATCACATTTTATGAGTTAAAATATTTAGTTATGGGCTTTTGAACATGATTATACAACTAAACCTCAATTTTAAAACTTTATACTCGGTTAAAATTCCAAGGGGTCCATTGTAAACCCATTTAGACATGCACGCCTTAAACCCCAGCAAAACGGCCGAAAAATAAGATTAAATTACATTTTATGAATTAAAATATTTATTTTTGGGTTTTTGACCATGATGATATACCTTACCTCATTTTCAGAAATTTTTACACGGTTAAAATTCCTGTGGGTCCACTGTGAAGCCCATTTAAACATGCATGTTTTAAACCCCAACTAAATGGCCAAAAAATAAGATTAAATCATATTTTATTATTTAAAAAATTTAGTTAAGGTTTTTAAATATTATTATATAGCTTAACCTCATTTGTAGAAATTTTTACTCGGTTAAAATTCCAACGGGTCCACTATAAAGCCCCTATTTAAACATACACGCCTTAAACCCATCAAAACGACCACAAAATAAGATTAAATCAAAGATTATGAGTTAAAATATTTGATTATGGGCTTTTAATTATGATTATATTGCTTAACCTCAATTTTTGAACTTTTACTCGGTTAAAATTAGAACGGGTCCACTATAAAGCCCATTTAGACATGCACGCCTTAAAACCCAACAAAATGGCAAATCACATTTTATGAGTTAAAATATTTAGTTATGGGCTTTTGAACATGATTATGCAACTAAACCTCAATTTTAGAACTTTTTACTAAGTTAAAATTCCAAGGGGTCCAGTGTAAAGCCCATTTAGACACACTCGCCTTAAAATATTTATTTTTGGGTTTTTGAACATGATTATATAGATTACCTCATTTTCATAAATTTTTACACGGTTATAATTCCAATGGGTCCACTATAAAACCCATTTAGACATGCACGTTTCAAACCACAACTAAACGGCCAAAAAATAAGATTAAGTCACATTTTATTATCTAAAATATTTAGTTAAGGGTTTTTGGACATGATTATGTAGCTTAACCTCTTTTTTAGAAATTTTTACTTGGTGAAAATTCCAACGGGTCCACTATAAAGCCCATTTAAACATGCACGCCTTAAACCCATCAAAACGACCACAAAATATGATTAAATCAAAGTTTATGAGTTAAAATATTTGATTATGGGATTTTAATTATGATTATATAGCTTAACCTCAATTTTAGAACGTTTACTCGTTTAAAATTCGAACATGTCCACTATAAAGCTCATTTAGACATGCACGCCTTAAAACCCAACAAAATGGCAAATCACATTTTATGAGTTAAAATATTTAGTTATGGGCTTTTGAATATGATTACAACTAAACCTCAATTTTAAAACTTTTTACTCGGTTAAAATTCCAAGGGGTCTAGTGTAAAGTCCATTTAGACATGCACGCCATAAACACCAACATAACGACCGAAAAAAAAAGATTAGATCAAATTTTTTGACTTAAAACATTTATTTTGGGTTTTTGAACATGATTATATAGCTTACCTCATTTTTAGAAATTTTTACACGGTTAAAATTCCAATGGGTCCATTGTAAAGCCCATTTACACATGCCCGTCTTAAACCCAAACTACACGGCCGAAAAATAAGATTAAATCACATTTTATGATTTGAAATATTTAGTTAAGGGTTTTTTAACATGATTATATAGCATAACCTCATTTTTAGAAATTTTTACTCGGTTAAAATTCCAACGGGTCCACTATAAAGCCCATTTAAACATGCACGCCTTAAACCCAACAAAACGACCATAAACTAAGATTAAATCAAATTTTATGAGTTAAAATATTTGATTATGGGATTTTAATTATGATTATATAGTTTAACCTAAATTTTAGAACTTTTACTCGGTTAAAATTCGAACGGGTCCACTATAAAGCCCAATTAGTCGTGCACGCCTTAAAACCCAACAAAATGGAAAATCACATTTTTTGAGTTAAAATATTTAGTTATGGGCTTTTGAACATGATTATACAACTAAACCTCAATTTTAAAACTTTATACTCGGTTAATATTCCAAGGGGTCCACTATAAAGCCCACTTAGACATGCACGCCTTAAACCCCAGCAAAACGGTTGAAAAATAAGATTAAATCACATTTTTTGACTTAAAATATTTATTTTTGGGTTTTTCAACATGATGATATAGCTTACCTCATTTTCAGAAATTTTTACACAGTTAAAATTCTAATGGGTCCACTGTGAAGCCCATTTAGACATGCACATTTTAAACCCCAACTAAACGGCCAAAAAATAAGATTAAATCATATTTTATTTTTTAAAATATTTAATTAAGGGTTTTTGAATATTATTATGTAGCTTAACCTCATTTTTTGAAATTTTTACTCGGTTAAAAATCCAACGGGTCCACTATAAAACCCATTTAAACATGCACGCCTTAAATCCATCAAAACGACCACAAAATAAGATTAAATCAAAGTTTATGAATTAAAATATTTGATTATGGGATTTTAATTATGATTATGTAGCTTAACCTCAATTTTAGAACTTTTACTCGGTTAAAATTCGAACGGGTCCACTATAAAGCCCATTTAGACGTGCACGCCTTAAAACCCAACAAAATGGAAAATCACATTTTATGAGTTAAAATATTTAGTTATGGGCTTTTGAACATGATTATACAACTAAACCTCAATTTTAAAACTTTATACTCGTTTAAAATTCCAAGGGGTCCACTGTAAAGCCCATTTAGACATGCACGCTTTTTAAACCCCAAAAAACGAGTAAAAAATAAGATTAAATCACATTTTATGAATTAAAATATTTATTTTTGGGTTTTTGAACATGATGATATAGCTTACCTCATTTTCCGAAATTTTTACACGGTTAAAATTCCAATGGGTCCACTATGAAGCCCATTTAGACATGCACGTTTTAAACCCCAACTAAACGACCAAAAAATAAGATTAAATCATATTTTATTATTTAAAATTTTTAGTTAATGGTTTTTTAACATTATTATGTAGCTTAACCTCATTTTTAGAATTTTTTACTCGGTTAAAATTCCAACGGGTCCACTAAAAAGCCCATTTAAACATGCACGCCTTAAACCCAACAAAACGACCACAAACTAAGATTAAATCAAATTTTATGAGTTAAAATATTTGATTATGGGCTTTTTATTATGATTATATTGTTTAACCTCAATTTTAGAACTTTTACTCGGTTAAAATTTGAACGGGTCCACTATAAAGCCCATTTAGACGTGCATGCCTTCAAACCTAAAAAAATGGCAAATCACATTTTATGAGTTAAAATATTTAGTTATGGGCTTCTGAACATGATTATGGAACTAAACCTCAATTTTAAAACTTTATACTCGGTTAAAATTCCAAGGGGTCCACTATAAAGCTCATTTAGACATGCACGTTTTAAACCCAACAAAATGGCAAATCACATTTTATGAGTTAAAATATTTAGTTATTGGCTTTTGAACTTAATTATACAACTAAACCTCAATTTTAAAACTTTATACTCGGTTAAAATTCCAAGGGGTCCAGTGTAAAGCCTATTTAGACATGCACATTTTTTAAACCCAACAAAAAACCAAAAAATAAGATTAAATCACATTTTATCGATTAAAATATTTATTTTTGGGTTTTTGAACATGATGATATAGCTTACCTCATTTTCAGAAATTTTTACACGATTAAAATTCCAATGGGTCCACTCTGAAGCCCATTTAGACATGCACGTTTTCAACCCCAACTAATCGGACAAAAAATAAGATTAAATCATATTTTATTATTTAAAATATTTAGTTAAGGGTTTTTGAACATTATTATGTAGCTTAAACTCATTTTTAGAAATTTTTACTCGGTTAAAATTCCAACGGGTCCACTATAAAGCCCATTTAAACATGCAATTTTTAAACCCATCAAAACGACCACAAAATAAGATTAAATCAAATTTTATGAGTTAAAATATTTGATTATGAGTTTTTTAATTATGATTATATAGCTTAACCTCAATTTTGGAACTTTTTACTGTTTAAATTTGAATGGGTCCACTATAAAGCCCATTTAGACATGCACATTTTAAACCATTTAAAAAAAAACCCAACAAAATAAGATTAAATCACATTTTATGAGTTAAAATATTTAGTTATGGGTTTTTAAACATGATTATACAACTAAACCTCAATTTTAAGATTTTTTTACTCGGTTAAAATTCCAAGGGGTCCATTGTAAAGCCCATTTAGACATGCACGTTTTAAAACCCCAAAAAAACGTAAAAAAAAATAAGATTAAATCAAATTTTATGACTTAAAATATTTATTTTTGGGTTTTTGAACATGATAATATAGCTTACCTCATTTTCAGAAATTTTTACACAGTTAAAATTCCAATGGGTCCTCTATAAAGCCCATTTAAGCATGCACGCCTTAAACCCAACAAAACGACCACAAAATAAGATTAAATCAAATTTTATGAGTTAAAATATTTGATTATGGGCTTTTAATTATGATTATATTGTTTAACCTCAATTTTAGAACTTTTACTCGGATAAAATTCGAACGGGTCCACTATAAAGCCCATTTAGACGTGCACGCCTTAAAACCTAACAAAATGGAAAATCACATTTTATGAGTTAAAATAATTAGTTGTGGGCTTTTGAACATGATTATACAAGTAAACCTCAAATTTAAATATTTATGCTCGGTTAAAATTCCAAGGGGTCCACTATAAAGCCCATTTAGACATACACGCCTTAAACCCCAACAAAACGGCCGAAAAATAAGATTAAATCACATTTTATGAATTAAAATATTTAATTTTGGGTTTTTGAACATGATTATATAGCTTACCTTATTTTCAGAAATTTTTACACGGTTAAAATTCCAATGAGCCCATTGTATAGCCCATTTAGACATGTACGTTTCAAACCCCAACAAAACGGCCAAAAATTATGATTAAATCACATTTTATTATCTGAAATATTTAGTTAAGGGTTTTTGAACATGATTATGTAGCTTAACCTCACTTTTAGAAATTTTTACTCTGTTAAAATTCCAACGGGTCCATTATAAAGCCCATTTAAACATGCACGTCCCATCAAAATGACCACAAAATAAGATTAAATCAAAGTTTATGAGTTAAAATATTTTATTTTGGGCTTTTAATTATGATTATATAGCTTAACCTCAATTTTAGAACTTTTACCCGGTTAAAATTCAAATGGGTCCACTATAAAGCCCATTTAGACATGCACGCCTTAAAACCCAACAAAATGGCAAATCACATTTTATGAGTTAAAATATTTAGTTATGGGCTTTTGAACATGATATTACAACTAAACCTCAATTTTAGAACTTTTTACTCAGTTAAAATTCCAAGGGGTCCAGTGTAAAGCTCATTTAGACATACTCGCCTTAAACCCCAGCAAAATGGACGGAAAAAAATTAAATCAAATTTTATGACTTAAAATATTTATTTTTGGGTTTTTGAACATGATTATATAGATTACCTCATTTTCATAATTTTTTACATGGTTAAAATTCCAATGGGTCCACTATAAAACCCTTTTAGACATGCACGTTTCAAACCACAACTAAACGGCCAAAAAATAAGATTAAATCACATTTTATTATTTAAAATATTTAGTTAAGGGTTTTTGAACATGATTATGTAGTTTAACCTCTTTTTTAGAAATTTTTACTTGGTTAAAATTCCAACGGGTCCACTATAAAGCCCATTTAAACAAGCACGCCTTAAACCCATCAAAATGACCACAAAATATGATTAAATCAAAGTTTATGAGTTAAAATATTTGATTATGGGCTTTTAATTATGATTATATAGCTTAACCTCAATTTTAGAACTTTTACTCGTTTAAAATTCGAACAGGTCCACTATAAAGCCCATTTAGACATGCACGCCTTAAAACCCAACAAAATGGCAAATCACATTTTATGAGTTAAAATATTTAGTTATGGGCTTTTGAACATGATTATACAACTAAACCTCAATTTTAAAACTTTTTACTCGGTTAAAATTCCAAGGGGTCCAGTGTAAAGCCCATTTAGACATGCACGCCTTAACCCCAACAAAACGGCCGAAAAAAAAGATTAAATCACATTTTATGGATTAAAATATTTATTTTTGGGTTTTTGAACATGATGATATAGCTTACCTCATTTTTAGAAATTTTTACACGGATAAAATTCCAATGGGTCCATTGTAAAGCCCATTTACACATGCCCGTCTTAAACCCAAACTACACGGCCGAAAAATAAGATTAAATCACATTTTATTATCTAAAATATTTAGTTAAGGGTTTTTGAACATGATTATATAGCTTAACCTCGTTTTTAGACATTTTTACTTGGTTAAAATTCCAACGGGTCCACTATAAAGCCCATTTAAACATGCACGCCTTAAACCCAACAAAATGACCACAAAATAAGATTAAATCAAATTTTATGAGTTAGAATTTTTGATTATGGGCTTTTAATTATGATTATATAGCTTAACCTCAATTTTAGAACTTTTACCCGGTTAAAATTCAAATGGGTCCACTATAAAGCCCATTTAGACATGCACGCCTTTACAACCCAACAAAATGGCAAATCACATTTTATGAGTTAAAATATTTAGTTATGGGCTTTTGAACATGATTATATAGCTAAACCTCAGTTTTATAACTTTTTACTCGGTTAAAATTCCAAGGAGTGCACAGTAAAGCACATTTAGACATGCACGCCTTAAACCCCAACAAAACGGCCAAAAAATAAGATTAAATCATATTTTATGACTTAAAATATTTATTTTTGGGTTTTGAACATGATTATATAGCTTACCTCATTTTCAAAAAAAATTACAGGGTTAAAATTTCAATGGGTCCAGTATAACGCCCATTTAGACAAGCACGTCTTAAACCACAACAAAATGGCCGAAAAATAAGATTAAATCACATTTTATGATTTAAAATATTTAGTTAAGGGCTTGTTAACATGATTTTATAGTATAACCTCATTTTTAGAAATTTTTACTCGGTTAAAATTCCAACGGGTCCACTATAAAGCCCATTTAAACATGCACTCCTTAAACCCAACAAAACGACTATAAACTAAGATTAAATCAAATTTTATGAGTTAAAATATTTGATTATGGGATTTTAATTATGATTATATAGTTTAACCTAAATTTTAGAACTTTTACTCGGTTAAAAGTCGAACTGGTCCACTATAAAGCCCATTTAGAGGTGCACGCCTTAAAACCCAACAAAATGGAAAATCACATTTTATGAGTTAAAATATTTAGTTATGGGCTTTTGAATATGATTATACAACTAAACCTCAATTTTAAAACTTTATACTCGTTTAAAATTCCAAGGGGTCCACTATAAAGCCCATTTAGATATGCACGCCTTAAACCCCAGCAAAACGGCCGAAAAATAAGATTAAATCACATTTTATGAATTAAAATATTTATTTTTGGGTTTTTGAACATCATGATATAGCTTACCACATTTTCCAAAAATTTTACACGGTTAAAATTCCAATGGGTCCACTGTGAAGCCCATTTAGACATGCACGTTTTAAACCCCAACTAAACGACCAAAAAATAAGATTAAATCATATTTTATTATTTAAAATTTTTATTTAATGGTTTTTGAACATTATTATGTAGCTTAACCTCATTTTTAGAAATTTTTTACTTGGTTAAAATTCCAACGGGTCCACTATAAAGCCCATTTAAACATGCACGCCTTAAACCCAACAAAACGACCATAAAATAAGATTAAATCAAATTTACTAGTTAAAATATTTGATTATGGGATTTAATTATGATTATATAGCTTAACCTCAATTTTAGAACTTTTACTCGGTTAAAATTCGAACGGGTCCACTATAAAGCCCATTTAGACATGCACGCCTTAAAACCCAACAAAATGGCAAATCACATTTTATGAGTTAAAATATTTAGTTATGGGCTTTTGAACATGATTATACAACTAAACCTCAATTTTAAAACTTTTTACTCGGTTAAAATTCCAAGGGGTCCACTATAAAGCCCATTTAGACATGCACGCCTTAAACCCCAGCAAAACGGCCGAAAAATAAGATTAAATCACATTTTATGACTTAAAATATTTATTTTTGGGTTTTGAACATGATTATATAGCTTACCTCATTTTCAGAAATTTTTACACGGTTAAAATTCCAATTGGTCCACTATAAAACCCATTTAGACATGCACGTTTCAAACAACAACTAAACGGCCAAAAAATAAGATTAAATCACATTTTATTATCTAAAATATTTAGTTAAGGGTTTTTGAACATGATTATGTAGCTTAACCTCATTTTTAGAAAATTTTACTTGGTTAAAATTCCAACGGGTCCACTATAAAACACATTTAAACATGCACGCCTTAAACCCATCAAAACGACCACAAAATAAGATTAAATCAAAGTTTATGAGTTAAAATATTTGATTATGGGCTTTTAATTATGATTATATAGCTTAACCTCAATTTTAGAACTTTTACTCGGTTAAAATTCGAACGGGTCCACTATAAAGCCCATTTAGACATGCACGCCTTAAAACCCAACAAAATGGCAAATCACATTTTATGAGTTAAAATATTTAGTTATGGGCTTTTGAACATGATTATACAACTAAACCTCAATTTTAAAACTTTATACTCGTTTAAAATTCCAAGGGGTCCACTGTAAAGCCCATTTAGACATGCACGCCTTAAACCCCAGCAAAACGGCCGAAAAATAAGATTAAATCACATTTTATGAATTAAAATATTTATTTTTGGGTTTTTGAACATGATGATATAGCTTACCTCATTTTCAGAAATTTTTACACGGTTAAAATTCCAATGGGTCCACTGTGAAGCCCATTTAGACATGCACGTTTTAAACCCCAACAAAAAAACGACGAAAAATAAGATTAAATCATATTTTATTATTTAAAATATTTATTTAAGGGTTTTTGAACATGATTATATAGCTTAACCTCAATTTTAGAAATTTTTAATCGGTTAAAATTCCAACGGGTCCACTATAAAGCCCATTTAAACATGCACGCCTTAAACCAAACAAAACGACCACAAAATAAGATTAAATCAAATTTTATGAGTTAAAATATTTGATTATGGGCTTTTTAATTATGATTATATAGTTTAACCTCAATTTTTGAACTATAAAGCCCATTTTTTGCCTTCAAACCTAAAAAAATGGCAAATCACATTTTATGAGTTAAAATTTAATGGGGGTCCACTATAAAGCCCATTTAGACATGCACGACATTTAAAACCCAAAAAAAAAAAAATAAAAAATAAGATTAAAATCACATTTTATGAATTAAAATATTTATTTTTGGTTTTTGAACATGATGATATAGCTAAACCTCATTTTTAAAATTTTTACACGGTTAAAATTCCAATGGGTCCACTATAAAGCCCATTTAGACATGCACGTTTTAAACCCCAACAAAACGACCAAAAAATAAGATTAAATCATATTTTATTATTTTAAAATATTTAGTTAATGGTTTTTGAACAATGATTATGTAGCTTAACCTCATTTTTAGAAATTTTTACTTGGTTAAAATTCCAATGGGTCCACTATAAAGCCCATTTAAACATGCACATTTTAAACCCAACAAAACGACCAAAAAAATAAGATTAAATCAAATTTATGAGTTAAAATATTTGATTATGGGGGTTTTTAATTATGATTTATATAACTTAATTTTCAATTTTAGAAATTTTTTACTAAAGCCCATTTTAAAATTCAACAAAATGGAAAATCACATTTTATGGGTCCACTATAAAGCCCATTTAAACATGCGTTTAAAATTCCTTTAAACCCATTTAGACATGCACGCTTTAAACCAAAGCAAAATGAGAAATAAGAAAAATAAGATTAAATCACATTTTATGTATTAAAATATTTATTTTTAGGTTTTTGAACATGATGATATAGCTTACCTCATTTTCAGAAATTTTTACACGGTTAAAATTCCAATGGGTCCACTGGGAAGCCCATTTAAACATGCACGTTTTAAACCCCAACTAAACGGCCAAAAATAAGATTAAATCATATTTCATTATTTAAAATATTTAGTTAAGGGGTTTTGAACATTATTATGTAGCTTAACCTCATTTTTAAAAATTTTTACTCGGTTAAAATTGCAACGGGTCGACTATAAAGCCCATTTAGACATGAACGTTTCAAACCACAACTAAATGGCAAAAAAATAAAATTAAATCACATTTTATTATCTAAAATATTTAGTTAAGGGTTTTTGAACATGATTATATAGCTTAACCTCATTTTTAGAACTTTTTTAGTTTAAATTTAATATAAAGCCCATTTAAATCACCCAACAAAATGAGTTAAAATGGATTAAATCACATTTTATGAGTTAAAATATTTTTATGGGCTTTTTAACATGATTATACAACTAAACCTCAATTTTAAAACTTTTACTCGGTTAAAATTCCAGGGGGGTCCACTATAAAAAGCCACATTTACACATGCACCTTTAAACCCCAACAAAAACAACAAAAAAATAAGATTAAATCACATTTTATGGCTTAAAATTTTTGTTTTTGGGTTTTTGAACCTGATTTTATAGCTTAACTCATTTTTAGAAATTTTTACACGATTAAAATTCCAATGGGTCCACTATAAACCCCATTTAGACATGCACGTCTTAAACCCCAACTAAACGGTCAAAAAATAAGATTAAATCACATTTTATAATTTAAAATATTTAGTTAAGGGTTTTTGAACATGATTATACAGCTTAACCTCATTTTTAAAATTTTTTACTTAGTTAAAATTCAAATGGGTCCACTATAAAAACCATTTAAACATGCACGCCTTAAACCCAACAAAACGACCACAAAATAAGATTAAATCAAATTTTATGAGTTAAAATATTTGTTTATGGGCTTTTAGTTATGATTATATAGCTTAAACTCAATTTTAGAACTTTTACTCGGTTAAAATTCGAACGGGTCCACTATAAAGCCATTTCAGACGTGCACGCCTTAAAACCCAACAAAATGGCAAATCAGATTTTATGAGTTACAATATTTATATGTGGGCTTTTGAACATGATTGTACATCTAAACCTCAATTTTAAAACTTTTTACTCAGTTAATATTCCAAGGGGTCCACTGTAAAGCCCATTTAGACATGCACGCCTTAAACCCCACCAAAACGGCCGAAAAATAAGATTAAATCACATTTTATGAATTAGAATATTTATTTTTGGGTTTTTGAACATGATGATGTAGTTTACTTCATTTTCAGAAATTTTTACACGGTTAAAATTCCAATGGGTCCACTGTAAACCCATTTAGACATGCACGTCTTAAACCGCAACTAAACGGCCAAAAAATAAGATTAAATCACATTTTATGATTTAAAATATTTAGTTAAGGATTTTTGAAGATGATTATATAGCTTAACTTCATTTTTTGAAATTTTTACTCGGTTAAAATTCCAACGGCTCCACTATAAAAACCATTTAAACATGCACACCTTAAACCCAACAAAACGACCACAAAATAAGATTAAATCAAATTTTATGAGTTAGAATTTTTGATTATGGGCTTTTAATTATGATTATATAGCTTAACATGAGTTTTAGAACTTTTACTAGGTTAAAATTCGAACGGGTCCCCTTTAAAGCCCATTTAGACATGCACGCCTTAAAACCCAACAAAATGGCAAATCACATTTTATGAGTTAAAATATTTAGTTATGGGCTTTTGAACATGATTATACACCTAAACCTCAATTTTATAACTTTTTACTCGGTTAAAATTCCAAGGGGTCCACAATAAAGCCCATTTAGACATGCACGCCTTAAACCCCAACAAAACGGCCAAAAATAAGATTAAATCACATTTTATGACTTAAAATATTTATTTTTGGGTTTTGAACATGATTATATAGCTTACCTCATTTTCAAAAAAAAAATACACGGTTAAAATTCCAATGGGTCCACTATAACGCCCATTTAGACAAGCACATCTTAAACCACAACAAAACGGCTGAAAAATAAGATTAAATCACATTTTATGATTTAAAAAATTTAGTTAAGGGTTTTTTAACATGATTATATAGCTTAACCTCATTTTTAGAAATTTTTACTCGGTTAAAATTCCAACGGGTCCACTATAAAGCCCATTTAAACATGCACGCCTTAAACCCAACAAAACGACCAGAAACTAAGATTAAATCAAATTTTATGAGTTAAAATATTTGATTATGGGATTTTAATTATGATTATATAGCTTAACCTCAATTTTAGAACTTTTACTCGGTTAAAATTCGAACGGGTCCACTATAAAGCCCATTTAGACATGCACGCCTTAAAACCCAACAAAATGGAAAATCAAATTTTATGAGTTAAAATATTTAGTTATGGGCTTTTGAACATGATTATACAACTAAACCTCAATTTTAAAACTTTTTACTCGGTTAAAATTTCAAGTGGTCCACTGTAAAGCCCATTTAGACATGCACGTCTTAAACCCCAACTAAACGGCCGAAAAATAAGATTAAATCACATTTTATGATTTAAAAAATTTAGTTAAGTGTTTTTGAACATGATTATATAGCTTAACCTCATTTTTAGAAATTTTTACACGTTTAAATTCCAATGGGTCCACTATAAAGCCCATTTCAACATGCACGTTTTAAACCCAACTAAAAGGCCGAAAAATAAGATTAAATCACATCTTATGATTTAAAATATTTAGTTAAGGGTTTTTGAACATAATTTTATAGCTTAACCTCTTTTTTAGAAATTTTTACTCGCTTAAAATTCCAACGGGTCCACTTTGAAACCCATTTAAACATGCACGCCTTAAACCCAACAAAACGACCACAAAATAAGATTAAATCAAATTTTATGAGTAAAAATGTTTGATTATGAGCTTTTAATTATGATTATAAAGCTTAACCTCAATTTTAGAACTTTTACTCGGTTAAAATTCGAACGGGTCCACTATAAAGCTCATTTAGACAAGCACGCCTTAAAACCCAAAAAAATGGCAAATCACATTTTATGAGTTAAAATATTTAGTTATGGGCTTTTGAACATGATTATACAACTAAACCTCAATTTTAAAACCCTTTTTCCTTGGTTAAAATTCAAGGGGTCCATTGTAAAGCCTATTTAGACAAGCACGCCTTAAACCACAACAAAACGACATAAAAATAAGATTAAATCACATTTTATGACTTCAAATATTATATTTTGGGTTTTTGAACATGACTGTATAGCTTACCTCATTTTCAGAAACTTTTACACGGTTAAAATTCCAATGGATCCACTATAAAGCCCACTTAGACATGCACGTCTTAAACCCCAACTAAACGGCCAAAAATAAGATTAAATCACATTTTATGATTTAAAATATTTAGTTAAAGGTTTTTGAACATGGTTATATAGCTTAACCTAATTTTTATAAATTTTTACTCGGTTAAAATTCCAACGGGTCCATTATGAAACCCATTTAAACATGCACGCCTTAAACCCAAGAAAACGACCACAAAATAAGATTAAATCAAATTTTATGAGTTAAAATATTTGATTATGGGATTTTAAATTTGATTATATAGCTTAACCTCAATTTTAGAACTTTTAATCGGTTAAAATTCGAACGGGTCCACTATAAAGCTTATTTAGACATGCACGCCTTAAAACACAACAAAATGCAAATCACATTTTATGAGTTAAAATATTTAGTTATGGGCTTTTGAACATGATTACACAACTAAACCTCAATTTTAAAACAGTTTTTCCTCGGTTAAAATTCAAGGGGTCCACTATAAAGCCTATTTAGACATGCACGCCTTAAACCACAACAAAACGGCAGAAAAATAAGATTAAATCACATTTTATGACTTAAAATATTTAATTTTGGGTTTTTGAACATGATTATATAGCTTACCTCATTTTTAGAAATTTTTACACGGTTAAAATTCCAATGGGTCCACTATAAAGCCCATTTAGACATGCACGTCTTAAACCCCAACTAAACGGCCAAAAATAAGATTAAATCACATTTTATGATTTAAAATATTTAGTTAAGGGTTTTTGAACATGATTATATAGCTTAACCTCATTTTTAGAAATTTTTACTCGGTTAAAATTCCAACGGGTCCACTATGAAACCCATTTAAACATGCACGCCTTAAACCCAACAAAACGACCACAAAATAAGATTAAATCAAATTTTATGAGTTAAAATATTTGATTATGGGCTTTTAATTATGATTATATAGCTTAACCTCAATTTTAGAACTTTTACTCGGTTAAAATTCGAACGGGTCCACTATAAAGCCCATTTAGACATGCACGCCTTAAAACCCAACAAAATGGCAAATCAAATTTTATGAGTTAAAATATTTAGTTATGGGCTTTTGAACATGATTATACAACTAAACCTCAATTTTAAAACTTTTTACTCGGTTAAAATTCTAAGGGGTCCACTGTAAAGCCCATTTAGACATGCACGCCTTAACTCCCAACAAAACGGCCGAAAAATAAGATTAAATCACATTTTATATTTTTTTTTGGTTGTTGAACATGATTATATAGCTTACCTCATTTTCAAAAATTTTTACACGGTTAAAATTCCAATGGTCCACTGTAAAGCCCATTTAGACATGCACGTCTTAAACCCCAACTAAATGGCCGAAAAATAAGATTAAATCACATTTTATGATTTAAAATATTTAGTTAAGGGTTTTTGAACATGATTATATAGCTTAACCTCATTTTTAGAAATTTTTACTCGGTGAAAATTCCAACAGGTCCACTATGAAACCCATTTAAAAATGCACGACTTAAACCCAAGAAAACGACAACAAAATAAGATTAAATCAAATTTTATGAGTTAAAATATTTGATTATGGGCTTTTAATTATGATTATATAGCTTAACCTCAATTTTAGAACTTTTACTCGGTTAAAAATTGAACGGGTCCACTATAAAGCCCATTTAGACATGCACGCCTTTAAAACCCAACAAAATGGCAAATCAAATTTTATGAGTTAAAATATTTATTTATGGGCTTTTTGAACATGATTATACAACTAAACCTCAATTTTAAAACTTTTTACTCGTTAAAAATTCCAAGGGGTCCTTGTAAAAGCCCATTTAGACATGCACGCATTTTAAACCCCAACAAAACGTTGAAAAAATAAGATTAAATCACATTTTATGACTTAAAATATTTATTTTTGGGTTTTTGAACATGATTTATAGCTTTACCTCATTTTTAGAAATTTTTACACGGTTAAAATTCCAATGGGTCCACTATAAAGCCCATTTAGACATGCACGTCTTAAACCCCAACAAAAAAGGCCAAAAAATAAGATTAAATCACATTTTATGATTTAAAATATTTAGTTAAAGGTTTTTGAACATGATTATATAGCTTAACCTCATTTTTAGAAATTTTTACTCGGTTGGAATTCCAACGGGTCCACTATGAAACTCATTTAAACATGCACGCCTTTAACCCAAGAAAACGGCCACAAAATAAGATTAAATCAAATTTTATGAGTTAAAATATTTGATTATGGGCTTTTAATTACGATTATATAGTTTAACCTCAATTTTTGAACTTTTACTCGGTTAAAATTCGAACGTGTCCACTATAAGGCCTATTTAGACATGCACGCCTTAAAACCCAACAAAATGGCAAATCAAATTTTATGAGTTAAAATATTTAGTTATGGGCTTTTGAACATGATTAAACAACTAAACCTCAATTTTAAAACTTTTTACTCTTTTAAAATTCCAAGGGGTCTACAGTAAAGGCTATTTAAACATGAACGTCTTAAACCCCAACAAAACGGCTGGAAAATAAGATTAAATCACATTTTATGACTTAAAATATTTATTTTTGGGTTTTTGAACATGATTATATAGCTTACCTCATTTTCAGAAATTTTCATACTGTTAAAATTCGAATGGGTCCACTATAAAGCCCATTTAGACATGCACGCCTTAAAACCCAACAAAATGGCAAATCAAAAAGTTAAAATATTTATTTATGGGCTTTTGAAAATAAGATTAAATCAAATTTTATGATTTAAAATATTAGTTTAGGGTTTTTGAACATGATTATATAGCTTAACCTCATTTTTAGAAATTTTTATTTAAAAAATTTAGTTAAAGGTTTTTAAAATTTATATAGATTTCCTCATTTATGAAACCCATTTAAACTATGAAACCCATTTAAACATGCATGCCTTAAACCCAACAAAACAACAAAATAAGATTAAATCAAATTTTATGAGTTAAAATATTTGATTATGGGCTTTTAATTATGATTATATAGCTTAAACCTCAATTTTAGAACTTTTACTCGGTTAAAATTGAACGGGTCCACTATAAAGCCCATTTAGACATGCACGCCTTTAAAACCCAACAAAATGAAAAATCAATTTTTATGAGTTAAAATATTTAGTTATTTGGGCTTTTGAACATGATTATACAACTAAACCTCAATTTTAAAACTTTTTACTCTTTTAAAATTCCAAGGGTCCCATTGTAAGCCCATTTAGACATGCACGCCTTTAACCCCAACAAAACGGTTTAAAAATAAGATTAAATAAATCACATTTATGACTTAAAATATTTAATTTTTTGGTTTTTGAACATGATTATTATATAGCTTACCTCATTTTCAGAAATTTTTATACAGTTAAAATTTCAATGGGGCCACTATAAAGCCCATTTAGACATGCACGTCTTAAACCTCAACTAAACGACCGAAAAATAAGATTAAATCACATTTTATGATTTAAAATATTTAGTTAAGGGTTTTTGAACATGATTATATAGCTTAACCTCATTTTTAGAAATTTTTACTCGGTTAAAATTCCAACGGGTCCACTATGAAACCCATTTAAACATGCACGCCTTAAACCCAACAAAACGACCACAAAATAAGATTAAATCAAATTTTATGAGTTAAAATATTTGATTATTGGCTTTTAATTATGATTATATAGCTTAACCTCAATTTTAGAACTTTTAATCGGTTAAAATTCGAACGAGTCCACTATAAAGCCCATTTAGACATGCATGCCTTAAAACCAACAAAATGGCAAATCAAATTTTATGAGTTAAAATATTTATTTATGGGCTTTTGAACATGATTATACAACTAAACCTGAATTTTAAAACTTTTTACTCGGTTAAAGTTCCTAGGGGTCCAATGTAAAGCCCATTTAGACATGCACGCCTTAATCCCCAACAAAACGGCCTAAAAAATAAGATTAAATCACATTTTCTGACTTAAAATATTTATTTTTGGGTTTTTGAACATGATTGTATAGCTTACCTCATTTTTAGAAATTTTTACACGGTTAAAATTCCAACGGGTCCACTATAAAGCCCATTTAGACATGCACGTCTTAAACCCCAACTAAAATGCCGAAAAATAAGATTAAATCATATTTTATAATTTAAAATATTTAGTTGAGGGTTTTTGAACATGATAATATAGAATAACCTCATTTTTATAAATTTTTACTCAGTTAAAATTCCAACGGGTCCATTATGAAACCCATTTAAACATGCACGCCTTAAACCCAACAAAACGACTACAAAATAAGATTAAATCAAATTTTATGAGTTAAAATATTTGATTATGGGCTTTTAATTATGATTATATAGCTCAACCTCAATTTTAGAACTTTTACTCGGTTAAAATTCGAACGGGTCCACTATAAAGCCCATTTAGACATGCACGCCTTAAAACCCAACAAAATGGCTAATCAAATTTTATGAGTTAAAATATTTAGTTATGGGCTTTTGAACATGACTATACAACTAAACCTCAATTTTAAAACTTTATACTCGGTTAAAATTCCAAGGGGTCCACTAAAAGCCCATTTAGACATGCACGCCTTAAACCCCAACAAAACGGCTGAAAAATAAGATTAAATCACATTTTATGACTTAAAATATTTATTTTTGGGTTTTTGAACATGATTGTATAGCTTACCTCATTTTCAGAATTTTTCACACTGTTAAAATTCCAATGGGTCCATTGTAAATCCCATTTAGACATGCACGTCTTAAACCCCAACTAAACGCCGAAAAATAAGATAAAATCACATTTTATGATTTAAAAAATTTAGTTAAGGGTTTTTGAACATGATTATATAGCTTAACCTCATTTTTAGAAATTTTTACGCAGTTAAAATTCCAACGGGTCTACAGTAAAGCCCATTTAGACATGCACGCCTTAAACCCAACAAAACGACCACAAAATAAGATTAAATCAAATTTTATGAGTTAAAATATTTGATTATGGGCTTTTAATTATGATTATATAGCTCAACCTCAATTTTAGAACTTTTTTACTGGTTAAAAATTCGAACGGGTCCACTATAAAGCTCATTTAGACATGCACCCCTTAAAACCCAACAAAATGGCAAATCAAATTTTATGAGTTAAAATATTTAGTTATGGGCTTTTGAACATGATTATACAACTAAACCTGAATTTTAAAGTTTTTTACTCGGTTAAAGTTCCTAGGGGTCCATTGTAAAGCCCATTTAGACATGCACGCCTTAATCCCCAACAAAACGGCCGAAAAAATAAGATTAAATCACATTTTATGACTTAAAATATTTATTTTTGGGTTTTTGAACATGATTGTATAGCTTACCTCATTTTTAGAAATTTTTACACGGTTAAAATTCCAACGGGTCCACTATAAAGCCCATTTAGACATGCACGTCTTAAACCCCAACTAAAAGTAAAAAAAATAAGATTAAATCACATTTTATAATTTAAAATATTTAGTTAAGGGTTTTTGAACATGATAATATAGCGTAACCTCATTTTTAGAAATTTTTACTCGGTTAAAATTCTAACGGGTCCACTACGAAACCCATTTTAAACATGCACTTTTTTAAACCCAACAAAACGACCACAAAATAAGATTAAATCAAATTTTATGAGTTAAAATATTTGATTATGGGCTTTTAATTATGATTATATAGCTTAACCTCAATTTTAGAAATTTTTACTCGGTTAAAATTCGAACGTGTCCACTATAAAGCCCATTTAGACATGCACGCCTTAAAACCCAACAAAATGGCTAATCAAATTTTATGAGTTAAAATATTTAGTTATGGGCTTTTGAACATGACTATACAACTAAACCTCAATTTTAAAACTTTATACTCGGTTAAAATTCCAAGGGGTCCACTTAAAAGCCCATTTAGACATGCACGCCTTAAACCCCAACAAAACGGCTGAAAAATAAGATTAAATCACATTTTATGACTTAAAATATTTATTTTTGGGTTTTTGAACATGATTGTATAGCTTACCTCATTTTCAGAATTTTTCACACTGTTAAAATTCCAATGGGTCCATTGTAAATCCCATTTAGACATGCACGTCTTAAACCCCAACTAAACGGCCGAAAAATAAGATTAAATCATATTTTATGATTTAAAAAATTTAGTTAAGGGGTTTTGAACATGATTATATAGCTTAACCTCATTTTTAGAAATTTTTACGCAGTTAAAATTCCAACGGGTCTATAGTAAAGCCCATTTAGACATGCACGCCTTAAACCCAACAAAACGACCACAAAATAAGATTAAATCAAATTTTATGAGTTAAAATATTTGATTATGGGCTTTTAATTATGATTATATAGCTCAACCTCAATTTTAGAACTTTTACTCGGTTAAAATTCGAACGGGTCCACTATAAAGCCCATTTAGACACATGCGCCTTTAAAAACCCAACAAAATGGCAAATCAAATTTTATGAGTTAAAATATTTAGTTATGGGCTTTTGAACATGATTATACAACTAAACCTGAATTTTAAAAATTTTTACTCGGTTAAAGTTCCTAGGGGTCCATTGTAAAGCCCATTTAGACATGCACGCCTTAATCCCCAACAAAACGGCCGAAAAAATAAGATTAAATCACATTTTATATTTTTTTTGGGTTGTTGAACATGATTATATAGCTTACCACATTTTCAGAAATTTTTACACGGTTAAAATTCCAATGGGTCCACTATAAAGCCCATTTAGACATGCACGTCTTAAACCCCAACTAAAAGGCGAAAAAATAAGATTAAATCACATTTTATGATTTAAAATATTTAGTTAGGGTTTTTGAACATGATTATATAACTTAACCTCATTTTTTTAAAAATTTTTACTCGGTTAAAATTCCAAAGGGGTCCACTATGAAACCCATTTAGACATGCACACTTAAACCCAACAAAACGACAAAAAAATAAGATTAAATCAAATTTTATGAGTTAAAATATTTATTTTGGGGTTTTTGAACATGATTATATAGCTAAACCTCAATTTTTTAATTTTTTTACTCGGTTAAAATTCCAAACGGGTCCATTATAAAGCCCATTTAGACATGCACGCCTTAAACCCCAACAAAATTAAAAAAATAAGATTAAATCACATTTTATGATTTAAAATATTTAGTTATGGGTTTTTGAACATGATTATATAGCTTAACCTCATTTTTTAAAATTTTTTTTTAAAATATTTATTTTCACATTAAAATTCCAATGGGTTCATTATAAAAGCCCATTTAGACATGCATGCCTTAAACCCAACAAAAAAAACGCCAAAAAATAAGATTAAATCAAATTTTATGATTTAAAATATTTATTATGGGTTTTTGAACATGATTATACAACTAAAACCTCATTTTTAAACTTTTTTTACTCGGTTAAAATTCAAGGGGTCCACTATAAAGCCCATTTAGACATACACGCCTTAAACCCCAACAAAACGAATTTGAAAAATAAGATTAAATCACATTTTATGACTTAAAATATTTATTTTTGGGTTTTTGAACATGATTATATAGCTTAACCTCATTTTTAGAAATTTTTACACGGTTAAAATTCCAATGGGTCCACTATAAAGCCCATTTAGACATGCACGCCTTAAACCCCAAAAAAAACAACAAAAATAAGATTAAATCAAATTTTTATGATTAAAAAAATATTTATTTATGGGTTTTGAACATGATTATATAACTTAACCTCATTTTTAGAAATTTTTATAAAAGCCCATTTAAAATTCCAACGGGTCCACTATAAAGCCCATTTAGACATGCACGATTTAAACCCAACAAAAAAACTGGTAAAAAAAAATAAGATTAAATCAAATTTTATGAGTTAAAATATTTGATTATGGGTTTTTTAATTATGATTATATAGCTTAACCTCATTTTTTTAGAATTTTTTATTTTTACTGTTTAAAATTCCAACGGGTCCACTATAAAGCCCATTTAGACATGCACGTCTTAAACCCCAACAAAACAAAAAAATGATTAAATCAAATTTTATGATTTAAAATATTTATTTATGGGTTTTTGAACATGATTATATAACTAAACCTCATTTTTAAAATTTTTTACTCGGTTAAAATTCCAAGGGTCCATTATAAAGCCCATTTAGACATGCACGCTTAAACCCAACAAAACGACAAAAAAAATAAGATTAAATCAAATTTTATGAGTTAAAATATTTGATTATGGGTTTTTTAATTATGATTATATAGCTTAACCTCAATTTTAGAATTTTTTTAATAAGTTAAAATTGAATGGGTCCACTATAAAGCCCATTTAGACATGCACGCTTTAAAACCCAACAAACCCAACAAAATGGCAAATCAAATTTTATGAGTTAAAATATTTATTTATGGGCTTTTGAACATGATTATACAACTAAACCTCAATTTTAAAACTTTTTACTCGGTTAAAATTCCTAGGGGTCCAATAAAAGCCCATTTAGACATGCACGCCTTAACCCCCAACAAAACGGTTGAAAAATAAGATTAAATCACATTTTATGACTTAAAATATTTATTTTTGGGTTTTTGAACATGATTATATAGCTTACCTCATTTTCAAAAAATTTTACACTGTTAAAATTGCAATGGGTCCACTATAAGCCCATTTAGACATGCACGTCTTAAACCCCAACTAAACGGCTGAAAATAAGATTAAATCACATTTTATGATTTAAAGTATTTAGTTAAGGATTTTGAACATGATTATATAGCTTAACCTCATTTTTAGATTTTTTTACTCGGTTAAAATTACAACGGGTCCACAATGAAACCCATTTAAACATGCACGCCTTAAACCCAACAAAACGACCACAAAATAAGATTAAATCAAATTTTATGAGTTAAAATATTTGATTATGGGCTTTTAATTATGATTATATAGCTTAACCTCAATTTTAGAACTTTTACTCGGTTAAAATTCGAACGGGTCCACTATAAAGCCCATTTAGACATGCACGCCTTAAAACCCAACAAAATGGCAAATCAAATTTTATGAGTTAAAATATTTATTTATGGGCTTTTGAACATGATTATACAACTAAACCTGAATTTTAAAACTTTTTACTCGGTTAAAGTTCCTAGGGGTCCACTATAAAGCCCATTTAGACATGCACACCCTTAACCCCCAACAAAACGGTCGAAAAATAAGATTAAATCACATTTTATGACTTAAAATATTTATTTTTGGGTTTTTGAACATGATTGTATAGCTTACCTCATTTTCAGAAATTTTTACACTGTTAAAATTCCAATGGGTCCACTGTAAAGCCCATTTAGACATGCACGTCTTAAACCCCAACTAAACGGCCGAAAAATAAGATTAAATCACATTTTATGATTTAAAATATTTAGTTAAGGGTTTTTGAACATGATTATATAGCTTAACCTCATTTTTAGAAATTTTTACTCAGTTAAAATTCCAACGGGTCCACTATGAAACCCATTTAAACATGCACGCCTTAAACCCAACAAAACGACCACAAAATAAGATTAAATCAAATTTTATGAGTTAAAATATTTGATTATGGGCTTTTAATTATGATTATATAGCTTAACCTCAATTTTAGAACTTTTACTCGGTTAAAATTCGAATGGGTCCACTATAAAGCCCATTTAGACATGCACGCCTTAAAACCCAACAAAATGGCAAATCAAATTTTATGAGTTAAAATATTTATTTATGGGCTTTTGAACATGATTATACAACTAAACCTGAATTTTAAAACTTTTTACTCGGTTGAAGTTACTAGGGGTCCACTATAAAGCCCATTTAGACATACATTCCTTAATCCCCAAAAAAATGGACGAAAAACAAGATTAAATCACGTTTTTGACTTAAAATATTTATTTTTAGGTTTTTGAATATGATTATATAGCTTACCTCATTTTCAGAAGTTTTTACACGGTTAAAATTCCAATGGGTCCACTGTAAAGCCCATTTAGACATGCACGTCTTAAACCCCAACTAAAAGGCAAAAAAATAAGATTAAATCACATTTTATGATGTAAAATATTTAGATAAGGGTTTTTGAACATGATTATATAGCATAACCTCATTTTTAGAAATTTTTACTCGGTTAAAATTCCAACGGGTCCACTATGAAACCCATTTAAACATGCACGCCTTAAACCCAACAAAAAGACCACAAAATAAGATTAAATCAAATTTTATGAGTTAAAATATTTGATTATGGGCTTTTAATTATGATTATATAGCTTAACCTCAATTTTAGAACTTTTACTTGGGTAAAATTCGAACGGGTCCACTATAAAGCCCATTTAGACATGCACGCCTTAAAACCCAACAAAATGGCAAATCAAATTTTATGAGTTAAAATATTTAGTTATGGGCTTTTGAACATGATTATACAACTAAACCTCAATTTTAAAACTTTTTACTCGGATAAAATTCAAGGGGTCCACTATAAAGCCCATTTAGACATGCACGCCTTAAACCCTAACAAAACGGTTGAAAAATAAGATTAAATCACATTTTATGACTTAAAATATTTATTTTTGGGTTTTTGAACATGATTATATAGCTTACCTCATTTTCAGAAATTTTTACACTGTTAAAATTCCAATGGGTCCACTGTAAAGCCCATTTAGACATGCACGTCTTAAACCCCAACTAAAAGGCCAAAAAATAAGATTAAATCACATTTTATGATTTAAAATATTTAGTTAAGGGTTTTTGAACATGATTATATAGCTTAACCTCATTTTTAGAAATTTTTACTCGGTTAAAATTCCAACGGGTCCACTATGAAACCCATTTAAACATGCACGCCTTAAACCCAACAAAAAACCACAAAATAAGATTAAATCAAATTTTATGAGTTAAAATATTTGATTATGGGCTTTTAATTATGATTATATAGCTTAACCTCAATTTTAGAACTTTTACTCGGTTAAAATTCGAACGGGTCCACTATAAAGCCCATTTAGACATGCACGCCTTAAAACCCAACAAAATGGCAAATCAAATTTTATGAGTTAAAATATTTATTTATGGGCTTTTGAACATGATTATACAACTAAACCTGAATTTTAAAACTTTTTACTCGGTTAAAGTTCCTAGGGGTCCACTGTAAAGCCCATTTAGACATGCACGCCTTAACTCCCAATAAAAAAATAAGATTAAATCACATTTTATGACTTAAAATATTTATTTTTGGGTTTTTGAACATGATTTTATAGCTTACCTCACTTTTAGAAATTTTTACACTGTTAAAATTTCAATGGGTCCACTGTAAAGCCCATTTAGACATGCACGTCTTAAACCCCAACTAAACAGTCGAAAAATAAGATTAAATCACATTTTATGATTTAAAATATTTAGTTAAGGATTTTGAACATGATTATAGCTTAACCTCATTTTTAGAAATTTTTACTCGGTTAAAATTCCAACGAGTCCACTATGAAACCCATTTAAACATGCACGCCTTAAACCCAACAAAACGACCACAAAATAAGATTAAATCAAATTTTATGAGTTAAAATATTTGATTATGGGCTTTTAATTATGATTATATAGCTTAACCTCAATTTTAGAACTTTTACTCGGTTAAAATTCGAACGTGTCCACTATAAAGCCCATTTAGACATGCACGCCTTAAAACCCAACAAAATGGCTAATCAAATTTTATGAGTTAAAATATTTAGTTATGGGCTTTTGAACATGACTATACAACTAAACCTCAATTTTAAAACTTTATACTCGGTTAAAATTCCAAGGGGTCCACTGAAAAGCCCATTTAGACATGCACGCCTTAAACCCCAACAAAACGACTGAAAAATAAGATTAAATCACATTTTATGACTTAAAATATTTAATTTTGGGTTTTTGAACATGATTATATAGCTTACCTCATTTTCAGAAGTTTTTACACAGTTAAAATTCCAATGGGTCCACTGTAAATCCCATTTAGACATGCACGTCTTAAACCCCAACTAAACGGCCGAAAAATAAGATTAAATCACATTTTATGATTTAAAATATTTAGTTAAGGGTTTTTGAACATGATTATATAGCTTAACCTCATTTTTAGAAATTTTTACTCAGTTAAAAAATTCAACAGTCCACTATGAAACCCATTTTAAACATGAACGCTTTTAAACCCAACAAAACGACCACAAAATAAGATTAAATCAAATTTTATGAGTTAAAATATTTGATTATGGGCTTTTAATTATGATTATATAGCTTAACCTCAATTTTAGAACCTTTAATCAGTTAAAATTCGAATGGGTCCACTGTAAAGCCCTTTTAGACATGCACGCCTTAAAACCCAACAAAATGGCAAATCAAATTTTATGAGTTAAAATATTTATTTATGGGCTTTTGAACATGATTATACAACTAAACCTGAATTTTAAAACTTTTTACTCGGTTAAAGTTCCTAGGGGTCCACTATAAACCCCATTTAGCATGCACGCCTTAATCCCCAACAAAACGGCCGAAAAATAAGATTAAATCACATTTTATGACTTAAAATATTTATTTATGGGCTTTTGAACATGATTATACAACTAAACCTAAATTTTAAAACTTTTTACTCGGTTAAAGTTCCTAGGGGTCTACTGTAAACCACATTTAGACATGCACTCCTTAATCCCCAACAAAACGGCCGAAAAATAAGATTAAATAACATTTTATGACTTCAAATGTTTTTGGGTTTTTGAACATGATTATATAGCTTACCTCATTTTCAGAAATTTTTACACCGTTAAAATTCTAATGGGTCCACTGTAAAGGCCATTTAGATATGCACGTCATAAACCCCAACTAAAAGTACGAAAAATAAGATTAAATAACATTTTATTATTTAAAATATTTAGTTAAGGGTTTTTGAACATGATTATTTAGCATAACCTCATTTTTAGAAATTTTTACTCGGTGAAAATTCCAACGGGTCCACTATGAAACCCATTTTAAGATGCACGCCTTAAACCCAACAAAACGACCACAAAATAAGATTAAATCAAATTTTATGAGTTAAAATATTTGATTATGGGCTTTTAATTATGTTTATATAGCTTAACCTCAATTTTAGAACTTTTACTCGGTTAAAATTCGAACGGGTCCACTATAAAGCCCATTTAGACATGCACGCCTTAAAACCCAACAAAATGGCAAATCAAATTTTTTGAGTTAAAATATTTAGTTAAGGGATTTTGAAGAGGATTACACATCTAAACCTAAATTTTAGAACTTTTTACTCGGTTAAAGTTCCTAGGGGTCCACTGTAAAGCCCATTTAGACATGCACGCCTTAACTCCCAACAAAACGGCTGAAAAATAAGATTAAATCACATTTTATGACTTAAAATATTTATTTTTGAGTTTTGAACATGATTATATTGCTTAACTCATTTTCAAAAATTTTTACTCGGTTAAAATTCCAACGGGACCACTATGAAACCCATTTAAACATGCACGCCTTAAACCCAGCAAAACGACCAAAAAATAAGATTAAATCAAATTTTACGAGTTAAAATATTTGATTATGGGCTTTTAAATTTGACTATATAGCTTAACCTCAATTTTAGAACTTTTACTCGTTAAAATTCGAACTGGTCTACTATAAAGCCCACTTAGACATGCACGGCTTAAAACAAAACAAAATGGCAAATCAAATTTTATGAGTTAAAATATTTAGTTATGGGCTTTTGAACATGATTACACAGCTAAACCAAAAATTTTAGAACTTTTTACTCGGTTAAAGTTCCTAGGGGTCCACTGTAAAGCCCATTTAGACATTCACGCCTTAACTCGCAACAAAACGGCCGAAAAATAAGATTAAATCACATTTTATGACTTAAAATATTTAATTTTGGGTTTTTGAACATGATTATATAGCTTACCTCATTTTCAGAAATTTTTACACAGTTAAAATTCCAATGGGTCCACTGTAAAACCCATTTAGACATGCACGTCTTAAACCCCAACTAAACGGCCAAAAAATAAGATTAAATCATATTTTATGATTTAAAATATTTAGTTAAGGGTTTTGGAACATGATTATATAGCTTAACCTCATTTTTAGAAATTTTTACTCGTTTAAAATTCCAACGGGTCCACTATGAAACCTATTTAAACATGAACGCCTTAAACCCAACAAAACGACCACAAAATAAGATTAAATCAAATTTTATGAGTTAAAATATTTGATTATGGGCTTTTAATTATGATTATATAGCTTAACCTCAATTTTAGAACTTTTACTCGGTTAAAATTCGAACGGGTCCACTATAAAGCCCATTTAGACATGCACCCTTAAAAGCCAACAAAATGGCAAATCAAATTTTATGAGTTAAAATATTTAGTTAAGGGATTTTGAAGAGGATTACACATCTAAACCTAAATTTTAGAACTTTTTACTCGGTTAAAGTTCCTAGGGGTCCACTGTAAAGCCCATTTAGACATACACACCTTAACTCCCAACAAAACGGCTGAAAAATAAGATTAAATCACATTTTATGACTTAAAATATTTATTTTTGAGTTTTGAACATGATTATATAGCTTACCTCATTTTCAGAAATTTTTACACGGTTAAAATTCCAATGGGTCCACTATAAAGCCCATTTAGACATGCACGTCTTAAACCCCAACTAAACGGTCGAAAAATAAGATTAAATCACATTTTATGAATTAAAATATTTAGTTAAGGGTTTTGGAACATGATTATAGAGCTTAACCTCATTTTTAGAAATTTTTACTCGGTTAAAATTCCAACGGGTCCACTATGAAACCATTTAAACATGCACGCCTTAAACCCAGCAAAACGACCACAAAATAAGATTAAATCAAATTTTACGAGTTAAAATATTTGATTATGGGCTTTTAAATTTGATTATATAGCTTAACCTCAATTTTAGAACTTTTACTCGTTAAAATTCGAACGGGTCTACTATAAAGCCCACTTAGACATGAACGCCTTAAAACCCAACAAAATGGCAAATCAAATTTTATGAGTTAAAATATTTAGTTATGGGCTTTTGAACATGATTACACAGCTAAACCTAAATTTTAGAACTTTTTACTCGGTTAAAGTTCCTAGGGGTCCACTGTAAAGCCCATTTAGACATTCACGCCTTAACTCCCAACAAAACGGCCGAAAAATAAGATTAAATCACATTTTATGACTTAAAATATTTAATTTTTGGTTTTTGAACATGATTATATAGCTTACCTCATTTTTAAATTTTTACACGGTTAAAATTCCAATGGGTCCATTGTAAAGCCCATTTAGACACATGCACGTCTTAAACCCCAACTAAAACTAAAAAAATAAGATTAAATCACATTTTATGATTTAAAATATTTAGTTAAGGGTTTTGGAACATGATTATATAGCTTAACCTCATTTTTAGAAATTTTTACTCAGTTAAAATTCCAACGGGTCCACTATGAAACCTATTTTAAACATGAACGCCTTTAAACCCAACAAAAACGACCACAAAAAATAAGATTAAATCAAATTTTATGAGTTAAAATATTTGATTATGGGCTTTTAATTATGATTATATAGCTTAACCTCAATTTTAGAACTTTTACTCGGTTAAAATTCGAACGGGTCCACTATAAAGCCCATTTAGACATGCACGCCTTAAAACCCAACAAAATGGCAAATCAAATTTTATGAGTTAAAATATTTAGTTATGGGCTTTTGAACATGATTATACAACTAAACCTAAATTTTAAAACTTTTTACTCGGTTAAAGTTCCTAAGGGTCCACTGTAAAACCCATTTAGACATGCACGCCTTAGCTCCCAATAAAACGGCCAAAAAATAAGATTAAATCACATTTTATGACTTAAAATATTTATTTAAGGGCTTTTGAACATAATTATACAACTAAACCTGAATTTTAAAACTTTTTACTCGGTTAAAGTTCCTAGGGGTCCACTGTAAACCCCATTTAGACATGCACTCCTTAATCCCCAACAAAACGGCCGAAAAATAAGATTAAATCACATTTTATGACTTAAAATGTTTATTTTTGGGTTTTTGAACATGATTATATAGCTTACCTCATTTTCAGAAATTTTTACACCGTTAAAATTCTAATGGGTCTACTATAAAGGCCATTTAGAGATGCACGTCATAAACCCCAACTAAAAGGCCGAAAAATAAGATTAAATCACATTTTATGATTTAAAATATTTATTTAAGGGTTTTTGAACATGATTATATAGAATAACCTCATTTTTAGAAATTTTTACTCGGTTAAAATTCCAACGGGTCTACTATGAAACCCATTTAAACATGCACGCCTTAAACCCAACAAAACGACCACAAAATAAGATTAAATCAAATTTTATGAGTTAAAATATTTGATTATGGGCTTTTAAATTTGATTATATAGCTTAACCTCAATTTTAGAACTTTTACTCGTTAAAATTCGAACGGGTCTACTATAGAGCCCACTTAGACATGCACGCCTTAAAACCCAACAAAATGGCAAATCAAATTTTATGAGTTAAATTTTTTAGTTATGGGCTTTTGAACATGATTACACAGCTAAACCTAAATTTTAGAACTTTTTACTCGGTTAAAGTTCCTAGGGTCCACTGTAAAGCCCATTTGGACATGCACGCCTTAACTCCCAACAAAATGGCCGAAAAATAAGATTAAATCACATTTTATGACTTAAAATATTTAATTTTTGGTTTTTGAACATGATTATATAGCTTACCTCATTTTTAGAATTTTTTACACAATTAAAATTCCAATGGGTCCACTGTAAAACCCATTTAGACATGCACGTCTTAATCCCCAACTAAACGGCCAAAAAATAAGATTAAATCATATTTTATGATTTAAAATATTTAGTTAAGGGTTTTGGAACATGATTATATAGCTTAACCTCATTTTTAGAAATTTTTACTCGGTTAAAATTCCAACGGGTCCACTATGAAACCTATTTAAACATTAACGCCTTAAATCCAACAAAACGACCACAAAATAAGATTAAATCAAATTTTATGAGTTAAAATATTTGATTATGGGCTTTTAATTATGATTATATAGCTTAACCTCAATTTTAGAACTTTTACTCGGTTAAAATTCGAACGGGTCCACTATAAAGCCCATTTAGACATGCACGCCTTAAAACCCAACAAAATGGCAAATCAAATTTTATGAGTTAAAATATTTAGTTATGGGCTTTTGAACATGATTATACAACTAAACCTGAATTTTAAAACTTTTTACTCGGTTAAAGTTCCTAAGGGTCCACTATAAAACCCATTTAGACATGCACGCCTTAGCTCCCAATAAAACGGCCGAAAAATAAGATCAAATCACATTTTATGACTTAAAATATTTATTTATGGGCTTTTGAACATGATTATACAACTAAACTTGAATTTTAAAACTTTTTACTCGGTTAAAGTTCCTAGGGGTCCACTGTAAACCCCATTTAGACATGCACTCCTTAATCCCCAACAAAACGGCCGAAAAATAAGATTAAATCACATTTATGACTTAAAATGTTTATTTTTGGGTTTTTGAACATGATTATATAGCTTACCTCATTTTCAGAAATTTTTACACCGTTAAAATTCTAATGGGTCTACTCTAAAGGCCATTTAGAGATGCACGTCATAAACCCCAACTAAAAGGCCGAAAAATAAGATTAAATCACATTTTATGATTTAAAATATTTAGTTAAGGGTTTTTGAACATGATTATATAGCATAACCTCATTTTTAGAAATTTTTACTCGGTGATAATTCCAACGGGTCTACTATGAAACCCATTTAAACATGCACTCCTTAAACCCAACAAAGCGACCACAAAATAAGATTAAATCAAATTTTATGAGTTAAAATATTTGATTATGGGCTTTTAATTATGATTATATAGCTTAACCTCAATTTTAGAACTTTTACTCAGTTAAAATTCGAACGGGTCCACTATAAAGCCCATTTAGACATGCACGCCTAACACCCAACAAAATGGGAAATCAAATTTTATGAGTTAAAATATTTAGTTATGGGCTTTTGAACATGATTATACAACTAAACTTAAATTTTAGAACTTTTTACTCGGTTAAAGTTCCTAGGGGTCCACTGTAAAGCCCATTTAGACAAGCACGCCTTAACTCCCAACAAAACGGCCGAAAAATAAGATTAAATCACATTTTATGACTTAAAATATTTAATTTTTGGTTTTTGAACATGATTATATAGCTTACCTCATTTTCAAAAATTTTTACACAGTTAAAATTCCAATGGGTCCACTGTAAAGCCCATTTAGACATACACGTCTTAAACCCCAACTAAACGGTCAAAAAATAAGATTAAATCACATTTTATGAATTAAAATATTTATTTAAGGGTTTTGGAACCTGATTATATAGCTTAACCTCATTTTTAGAAATTTTTACTCGGTTAAAATTCCAACGGGTCCACTATGAAACCCATTCAAACATGCACGCCTTAAACCCAACAAAACGACCACAAAATAAGATTAAATCAAATTTTATGAGTTAAAATATTTGATTATGGGCTTTTAAATTTGATTATATAGCTTAACCTCAATTTTAGAACTTTTACTCGGTTAAAATTCGAACGGGTCCACTATAAAGCCCATTTAGACATTCACGCCTTAAAACCCAACAAAATGGCAAATCAAATTTTATGAGTTAAAATATTTAGTTATGGGCTTTTGAACATGATTACACATCTAAACCTGAATTTTAAAACTTTTTACTCGGTTAAAGTTCCTAAGGGTCCACTATAAAACCCATTTAGACATGCACGCCTTAGCTCCCAATAAAACGACCGAAAAATAAGATTAAATCACATTTTATGACTTAAAAATATTTATTTATGGGATTTTGAACATGATTAAACAACTAAACCTGAATTTTAAAACTTTTTACTCGGTTAAAGTTCCTAGGGGTCCACTATAAACCCCATTTAGACATGCACTCCTTAATCCCCAACAAAACGGCCGAAAAATAAGATTAAATCACATTTTATGACTTAAAATGTTTATTCTTGGGTTTTTGAACATGATTATATAGCTTACCTCATTTTCAGAAATATTTACACCGTTAAAATTTTAATGGGTCTACTATAAAGGCCATTTAGAGATGCACGTCATAAACCCAACTAAAAGGCCGAAAAATAAGATTAAATCACATTTTATGATTTAAAATATTTAGTTAAGGGTTTTTGAACATGATTATATAGCATAACCTCATTTTTAGAAATTTTTACTCGGTGAAAATTCCAACGGGTCCACTATGAAACCCATTTAAACATGCACGCCTTAAACCCAACAAAACGACCACAAAATAAGATTAAATCAAATTTTATGAGTTAAAATATTTGATTATGGGCTTTTAAATTTGATTATATAGCTTAACCTCAATTTTAGAACTTTTACTCGTTCAAATTCGAACGAGTCCCCTATAAAGCCCACTTAGACATGCACGCCTTAAAACCCAACATAATGGCAAATCAAATTTTATGAGTTAAAATATTTATTTATGGGCTTTTGAACATGATTATAGAACTAAACCTGAATTTAAAACTTTTTACTCGGTTAAAGTTCCTACGGGTCCACTGTAAAGCCCATTTAGACATGCACGCCTTAACTCCCAACAAAACGGCCGAAAAATAAGATTAAATCACATTTTATGACTTAAAATATTTAATTTTTGGTTTTTGAACAAGATTATATACTTTACCTCATTTTCAGAAATTTTTACACAGTTAAAATTCCAATGGGTCCAATGTAAAGCCCATTTAGACATGCACGTCTTAAATCCCAACTAAACGGCCAAAAATAAGATTAAATCACATTTTATGATTTAAAATATTTAGTTAATGGTTTTTGAACATGATTATATAGCTTAACCTCATTTTTAGAAATTTTTACTCGGTTAAAATTCCAACGGGTCCACTATAAATCCTATTTAAACATGAATGCCTTAAACCCAACAAAACGACCACAAAATAAGATTAAATCAAATTTTATAAGTTAAAATATTTGATTATGGGCTTTTAATTATGATTATATAGCTTAACCTCAATTTTAGAACTTTTACTCGGTTAAAATTCGAACGGGTCCACTATAAATCCCATTTAGACATGCACGCCTTAAAACCCAACAAAATAGCAAATCAAATTTTATGAGTTAAAATATTTAGTTATGGGCTTTTGAACATGATTACACATCTAAACCTAAATTTTAGAACTTTTTACTCGGTTAAAGTTCCTACGGATCCACTGTAAAGCCCATTTAGACATGCACGCCTTAACTCCCAACAAAACGGCCGAAAAATAAGATTAAATCACATTTTATGACTTAAAATGTTTATTTTTGGGTTTTTGAACATGATTATATAGCTTACCTCATTTTCATAAATTTTTACACGGTTAAAATTCTAATGGGTCCACTGTAAAGCCCATTTAGACATGCGCGTCTTAAACCCCAACTGAACGGCCGAAAAATAAGATTAAATCACATTTTATGAATTAAAATATTTAGTTAAGGGTTTTGGAACATTATTATATAGCGTAACCTCATTTTTAGAAATTTTTACTCGGTTAAAACTCAAACGGGTCCACTATAAAACCCATTTAAACATGCACGCCTTAAACCCAACAAAACGACCACAAAATAAGATGAAATCTAATTTTATGAGTTAAAATATTTGATTATGGACTTTTAATTATGATTATATAGCTTTACTTCAATTTTAGAACTTTTACTCGGTTAAAATTCGAACGGGTCCACTATAAATCCCATTTAGAAATGAACGCTTAAAACGAACAAAATGGCAAATCAAATTTTATGAGTTAAAATATTTAGTTATGGGCTTTTGAACATGATTATACAACTAAACCTGAATTTTAAAATTTTTTACTCGGTTAAAATTCCAAGGGGTCCACTGTAAAGCCCATTTAGACATGCAGGCCTTAATCCCCAACAAAACGGCCGAAAAATAAGATTAAATGACATTTTATGACTTAAAATATTTATTTCTGGGTTTTTGAACATGATTGTATAGCTTACCTCATTTTCAGAAATTTTTACACCGTTAAAATTCCAATGGGTCCACTGTAAATCCCATTTACACATGCACGTCTTAAACCCCAACTAAAAGGCCAAAAAATAAGATTAAATCGCATTTTATGATTTAAAATATTTTGTTAAGGGTTTTTGAACATGATTATATAGCTTAAACTCATTTTTAGAGATTTTTCATCGGTTAAAATTCCAACGGGTCCACTATAAAGCCCATTTAAACATGCACGCTTTAACCAACAAAAGGACCACAAAATAAGATTAAATCAAATTTTATGGGTTAAAATATTTGATTATGGGCTTTTAATTATGATTATATAGCTTAACCTCAATTTTAGAACTTTTACTCGTCTAAAATTCAAACGGGCCCACTATAAAGCCCATTTAGACATACACGCCTTAAATCCCAACAAAATGGCAAATCAAATTTTATGAGTTAAAATATTTAGTTATGGGCTTTTGAACATGATTATACAACTAAACCTCAATTTTAAAACTTTTTACTCGGTTAAAATTCATAGGGGTCCACTGTAAAGCCCATTTAGACATGCACGCCTTAACCCCCAACAAAACGACCGAAAAATAAGATTAAATCATATTTTATGACTTAAAATATTTATTTTTGGGTTTTTGAACATGATTATATAGCTTACCTCATTTTTAGAAATTTTTACACGGTTAAAATTCCAATGGGTCCACTGTAAACCCCATTTAGACATGTCTTAAACCCCAACTAAATGGCCAAAAATAAGATTAAATCACATTTTCTGATTTAAAATATTTAGTTAAGGGTTTTTTAACATGATTATATAGCTTAACCTCATTTTAAGAAATTTTTCCTTGGTTAAAATTCCAACGGGTCCACTATAAAGCCTATTTAAACATGCACGCCTTAAACCCAACAAAACGACCACAAAATAATATTAAGTCAAATTTTATGAGTTAAAATATTTGATTATGGGCTTTTAATTATGATTATATAGCTTAACCTCAATTTTATAACTTTTAATAAAATTCGACGGGTCCACTATAAAGCCCATTTAGACATGCACGCCTTAAAACCCAACAAAATGGAAAATCACTTTTTATGAGTTAAAATATTTAGTTATGGGCTTTTGAACATGATTACACATCTAAACCTAAATTTTAGAAATTTTTACTCGGTTAAAGTTCCTAGGGGTCCACTATAAAGCCCATTTAGACATGCACGCCTTAACTCCCAACAAAACGGCCGAAAAATAAGATTAATTCACATTTTATGACTTAGAATATTTATTTTTGGGTTTTGAACATGATTATATAGCTTACCTCATTTTCAGAAATTTTTACACGGTTAAAATTCCAATGGGTCCACTATAAAGCCCATTTAGACATGATTATATAGGTTAACCTCATTTTTAGAAATTTTTACTCGGTTAAAATTCCAACGGGTCCACTATCAAGCCCATTTAAACATGCGCGCCTTAAACCCAACAAAACCACCACAAAATAAGATTAAATCAAATTTTATGAGTTAAAATATTTGATTATGGGCTTTTAATTATGATTATATAGCTTAACCTCAATTTTAGAACCTTTATTCAATAAAATTCGACGGGTCCACTATAAAGCCCATTTAGACATGCACGCCTTAAAACCCAACAAAATGGAAAATCACATTTTATGAGTTAAAATATTTAGTTATGGGCTTTTGAACATGATTATACAACTAAACCTCAAATTTAAAACTTTTTACTCGGTTAAAATTCCAAGGGGTCCAGTGTAAAGCCCATTTAGACATGCACGCCTTAACTCCCAACAAAACGGCCGAAAAATAAGATTAAATCAAATTTTATGACTTAAATATTTATTTTTCGGTTTTTGAACATGATTGTATAGCTTACCTCATTTCCAGAAATATTTACATGGTTAAAATTCCAATGGGTTCACTCTAAAGCCCATTTACACATGCACGCCTTAAACCCCAACTATATGACCGAAAAATAAGATTAAATCACATTTTATGATTTAAAATATTTATTTAAGGGGTTTTGAACATGATTATATAGCTTAACCTCATTTTTAGAAAATTTTTACTCGATTAAAATTCCAACGGGTCCACTATAATGCCCATTTAAACATGCACGCCTTAAACCCAACAAAACAACCACAAAATAAGATTAAATCAAATTTTATGAGTTAAAATATTTGATTGTGGGCTTTTACTTATGATTATATAGTTTAACCTCAATTTTAGAACTTTTACTCGGTTAAAATTCGAACGGGTCCACTGTAAAGCCCATTTAGACATGCACGCCTTAAAACCCAACAAAATGGCAAATCACATTTTATGAGTTAAAATATTTAGTTATGGGCCTTTGAACATGATTATACAGCTAAACCTCAATTTTAAAACTTTTTACTCGGTTAAAATTCTAAAGGGTCCACTGTAAAGCCCATTTAGACTTGCACGCCTTAACCACCCACAAAATGTCCGAAAAATAAGATTAAATCACATTTTATGACTTAAAATATTTATTTTTGGGTTTTTAAACATGATTGTATAGCTTACCTCATTTTCAGAAATTTTTTCACCGTTAAAATTCCAATGGGTCCATTGTAAACCCCATTTAGACATGCACATCTTAAACCCCAACTAAACGGCCAAAAAATAAGATTAAATCACATTTTACTATTTAAAATATTTAGTTAAGGGTTTTTGAACATGATTATATAGCTAAACCTCATTTTCAAAATTTTTACTCGGTTAAAATTCCAACGGGTCCACTATAAAGCCCATTTAAACATGCACGCCTTAAACCCAACAAAACGACCACAAAATAAGATTAAATCAAATTTTATGAGTTAAAATATTTGATTATGGGCTTTTAATTATGATTATATAGCTTAACCTCAATTTTAGAACTTTTACTCGGTTAAAATTCGAACGGGTCCACTATAAAGCCCATTTAGACATGCACGCCTTAAAACCCAACAAAATGGCAAATCACATTTTATGATTTAAAATTTTTAGTTATGGGCCTTTGAACATGATTATACAACTAAACCTCAATTTTAAAACTTTTTACTCGGTTAAAATTCCAAGGGGTCCACTATAAAGCCCATTTACACTTGCACGCCTTAACCCCCAACAAAACGGCCAAAAAATAAGATTAAATCACATTTTATGACTTAAAATATTTATATTTTGGTTTTTAAATATGATTGTATAGATTACCTCATTTTCAGAAATGTTTACACGGTTAAAATTCCAATGGGTCATTGTAAACCCCATTTAGACATGCACGTCTTAAAACCCAACTAAACGGCCAAAAAATAAATTAAATCACATATTAATATTTAAAATATTTAGTTAAGGGTTTTTGAACATGATTATATAGCTTAACCTCATTTTTAGAAATTTTTACTCGGTTAAAATTCCGACGGGTCCACTATAAAGCCCATTTAAACATGCACGCCTTAAACCCAACAAAACCACCACAAAATAAGATTAAATCAAATTATATGAGTTAAAATATTTGATTATGGGCTTTTAATTATGATTATATAGCTTAATCTCAATTTTGGAAGTTTTACTCGGGTAAAATTCGAACGGGTCCACTATAAAGCCCATTTAGACATGCACGCCTTAAAACCCAACAAACTGGAAAATCACATTTTATGAGTTAAAATATTTAGTTATGGGCTTTTGAACATGATTATACAACTAAACCTCAAATTTAAAACTTTTTACTCGGTTAAAATTCCAAGGGTTCTAGTGTAAAGCCCATTTAAACATGCACTCCTTAACTCTCAACAAAACGGCCGAAAAATAAGATTAAATCAAATTTTATGACTTGAATATTTATTTTTCGGTTTTTGAACATGATTGTATAGCTTACCTCATTTTTAGAAATTTTTACACGGTTAAAATTCCAATGGGTCCACTGTAAAGCCCATTTACACATGCACGCCTTAAACCCCAACTACATGACCGAAAAATAAGATTAAATCACATTTTATGATTTAAAATATTTAGTTAAGGGTTTTTGAACATGATTATATAGCTTAACCTCATTTTTAGAAATTTTTACTTGATTAAAATTTCAACGGGTCCACTATAATGCCCATTTAAACATGAACGCCTTAAACCCAACAAAACGACCACAAAATAAGATTAAATCAAATTTTATGAGTTAAAATATTTGATTGTGGGCTTTTAATTATGATTATATATTTTAAACTCAATTTTAGAACTTTTACTCGGTTAAAATTCGAACGGGTCCACTATAAAGCCCATTTAGACTTGCACGCCTTAAAACCCAACAAAATGTCAAATCACATTTTATGAGTTAAAATATTTAGTTATGGGCCTTTGAACATGATTATACAACTAAACCTCAATTTTAAAACTTTTTACTCGGTTAAAATTCTAAGGGGTCCACTGTAAAGCCCATTTAGACTTGCACGCCATAACCCCCCCACAAAACGGCCGAAAAATAAGATTAAATCACATTTTATGACTTAAAATATTTATTTTTGGGTTTTTAAACATGATTGTATAGCTTACCTCATTTTCAGAAATTTTTACACCGTTAAAATTCCAATGGGTCCCCCATTTAGACATGCACGGCTTAAACCCCAACTAAACAGCCAAAAAATAAGATTAAATCACATTTTATTATTTAAAATTTTTAGTTAATGGTTTTTGAAAATGATTATATAGCTTAACCTCATTTTCAAAATTTTTACTCGGTTAAAATTCAAACGGGTCCACTATAAAGCCCATTTAAACATGTACGCCTTAAACCCAACAAAACGACCACAAAATAAGATTAAATCAAATTTTATAAGTTAAAATATTTGATTATGGGCTTTTAATTATGATTATATAGCTTAACCTCAATTTTAGAACTTTTACTCGGTTAAAATTTGAACGGGTCCACTATAAAGCCCATTTAGACATGCACGCCTTAAAACCCAACAAAATGACAAATCAAATTTTATGAGTTAAAATATTTATTTATAGGCTTTTGAACATTATTATACAACTAAACCTCAATTTTAAAACTTTTTACTTGGTTAAAGTTCTAAGGGGTCCACTGTAAAGCCCATTTAGACATGCACGCCTTAACCCCCAACAAAACGGCCAAAAAATAAATTAAATCACATTTTATGGCTTAAAATATTTATTTTTGGGTTTTTGAACATGATTATGTAGCTTACCTCATTTTCAGAAAGTTTTACAAGGTTAAAATTCTAATGGGTCAACTGTAAAGCCCATTTTGACATGCACGTCTTAAACCCAAACTAAATGACCGAAAAATAAGATTAAATCACATTTTATGATTTAATATATTTAGTTAAGGGTTTTTGAGCATGATTATATAGCTTAACTTCATTTTTAGAGGTTTTTACTCTGTTAAGATTCCAACGGGTACATTGTAAAGCCCATTTATACATGCATGCCTTAACCCCACAAAGTGACCACAAAATAAGATTAAATCAATTTTTATGCGTTAAAATATTTGATTATGGGCTTTTAAATATGATTATATAGCTTAACCTCATTTTTAGAATATTTTACTCAGTTAAAATTCAAACGGGCCACTATAAAGTCCATTTAGACATGCACGCCTTAATCCCCAACAAAACGGATGAAAAATAAGATTAAATAAAATTTTATGAGTTGCAATATTTGATTATGAGCTTTTGATTATGATTATATAGCTTAACCTCAATTTTCAAAACTTTTTACAATGTTAAAATTCCAGCAGGTCCACTGTAAAGCCCATTTAGACATGCATGCCTTAAAACCCAACAAAATGGCCGCAAAATAAGATTAAATCAAATTTTATGAATTAAGGTATTTAGTTATGGGCTTTTGAACATGATTATACAGCTTAACCCAAATCTGAAATTACATCAAATCCCAAAACTAATAATTAAATTAAATAAAAAAATAAATTCAAGTCCATACTGGAATATAGTAAAGCGAAAAAACACGAGATCCTCCGAGTACCAAGTCGTCTAAAGTCTGAGTTATCCATAAAAGAAACTATAGGGGTGCGGGCTATTGAGCCTAGAGTGTCTCTAAAGTGCAAGCAATCACAAACTCAGTTCTAAAATAATTTTCTCAAGATATTTAATAAAAGCATGGTAAAACACAATGCATGTAATGATGACACAGACCAAACGCATTTCCCAGCTACATACTCCAATCACAGTGGTGGCAAAGCCATCCGGTCACAGTGGAGGTAGTTCCCCAGAGCTCCTCACCCTTATTTCACCAATCACAATGTGGCCAAGCCACTTCTTCCTCCGTACAATCCCATCCCATGCATATAAAATATGGTATTGATTGTAAAACACAAAATCACATCACAATATATCGTACTAAATGCGAGGATCACAATTCAAAAATTCTGATAAATCCATTAAAACACAGTATGGCACATTATGCATGATATCTTAAAACACATTGTAATCACAACACAGAAAAGTAGCCGTGCAAGTTGTAAAACATTTCACAGAACATATAGCACAGAAAGAGAACACACCTTAGCCAAAGCAACTCAGCCTATTGAAAGATGTGTTTCCTACTATCAGAAGTACTTGGCCAGTTGTATCAGTACCTAAGAGAATAATTTCTATATTAGCACTATTATCACTATGCCACCAAACTAAGTCTAAAACACTAATATGAATATTTAAAGACTTATATGATTCGAATAGCTAATCACCAGGCCGTTCGGACGAATAGTTGGATCAATTAGGACAATCTCTGAATTTAACTAAACATCAAGGTCAAAAACCTGATCAAAATCAACGACTTAAACGTTGGTCAATTTTCGGGTTAAACGGTTGGGGTCAAGCTAGCTAGACGGATTAAACGTAAACCAAATTTGATTTAGGTTCGATTCAAAAGATGGTTCAAAGAACCGGGAATGAGGATCATTCTTCGCAACTTATACAAACGCATAGGAAAGACTTATACTAGATTCATATTGGATACAAGCTTATATAAGGAATTAGTCATATATATATTTAATAGTAACCTGGTATACATATAAAACTGTAGTGAAATCCTAGTACATATATATATATTTGAAAAGTAAGAATAAAATGTGTGCATATATTATAGTAAAAATAACTTTAATATATTTTACATATACATAGTAGACGTAATATAAGCATATACAATGGTATTATTTATTGTATTAATAAAACAATATATATATAACAAGAACATCATAGAATGATATTTATATTAATAATATTATTAGTAATCAAATGCATCACATGGGTTTAGGGAGGCAAAGCATGAGATGTCTTACAAGTGAGCACTGAGCAGTGGTCGGGGTTGTGGATTAAGCACAACTGGTTTGCAGTTCACACAAGGGTACCGAAAGGTGTAATGGAGGGATATATTGAGTGAGGCTTTCATGATGCGGCTGTAGGAACCATGGGCAACTGACGTACCCAAAGCCAGGGTGCTACGAAGGATTCTGGAGCTACTGATAAGGGGTTCACGGTCGAGAAAGATAGGATTGGTAATGTGATGATGACGGCATGAGACGTTTAGGAAGAATATATAATAAATTTCAAATGGGTAAATTACAAGGTAAGTCCTTGTTCTTTTCTAGGATTCACAAAATAGGTACTTAATATTAATTCTTTATATAAAGGTCGCTAAATTCGTTTAAAAAAATTCAATTAATTCCCAAAAGTTAGGATTTCAAAAATTGGTGATTCCAATATTAGGGTTTTAAATTTAGGGATTTCAAAAATTAGGGTTTCTGAATTGGGGGTATTTTTGGGGTGTTACAATTCTCCCACCCTTAAAAAAATTCGTCCTCGAAATTTTCAGACTTAACGACAGATTTCAAAAGCACGGATGTTTAGATAGAAACTAAAAAAAACATTTTGTATTAGGTTATGAATGACAACACATAATTTGCAAATAGGCTTTGATCTTAAATTCATAGGAACGAGTATGGTCAAGATCATTCGTCCGATTAACTTAAGTTCATGTTCTTTATTAGAGTTTAGTTTATGATCTATAAAGGTTACTTAAAAAAATATCCTAGGGATTCAGGTGGTTCAGAAGTTTTCCTATCGAAATAACAAGGTGGAAAAGGGTAACGGGTAATTTTATGTCTAGATTATCTTTTGCCAACTAATGGGTACTCATTCTTTCTAATTTTAAATCCATATGAAACATACTCAAGTCTAAAACTCTTACGAGGTGACATAGTAATCTATCTACAAACGAAAATAGTCCTAGAATTAGAGTTGGTATGTGGAGTTCCTATTCAAAATGTATGTTTATTTTTTTTAAAATAATATACTTATCTAAATATCTCATTTTGCCCAAAAATATTTAATATGCATGTAAAAATTATTTTTGGTTTAAAATTTTATGTAAGCCTCACAGTACGAGGGTTAAACATAGCTCTGATACCACTAAATGTAACCTCCTAAACCTGGCCAAGAAGAAAAGGCTGGATTTAGGAAGTCACAATTTGAAAACTTTAACCTTAAGAAACCAATTTCATTTATAAAACTGTAAAATAATTGCAAATAATTAAATACTTAGTAATTTGTCAAAACTAAAGCGTTGAAATAATAACCGAAAATTTCGTAATATAATCTGAATATCGAGTCTGAAAATGCATGCTAAAAATAATAAATTCCAAATCTGAAATTACATCAAATGTAATTAAATTAAATAAATAAATAAATTCAAGTCCATACTGAAATATAGTAAAGCTAAAAAACACAAGATCCTCCGAGTACCAAGTTGTCTAAAGTCCGAGTTATTTGTAAAAGAAACTATAAGGGAGTGAGCTATTGAGCCCATTGTGTCTCTGTAATACCCTCAACGTATATTCGATGATTAAATACACATTGAAGATGTTACTAAATTATTAATTGATTTCCTGACTTGTAATTTTTTTAACATCTGACATAAAACTAGCTTATAAATTAACCAACGAATAAATTGATACATGCCCACTGAAGAATATCATAAATTTAGAATGTCTTACTGATGTTTGGCAGATTGCAACTTGATTAACATGCTTGACTCCTCTTTCGGCAAGTTTCCAATAACCTACGTGTTAAACAACACACGCTAAGTATTCACTTAGTGAGGCAACTATAAATTGAAGTAAAGCATTTCAATGTATAGAAATAACATAAAATAAACTTATTAAAGTCATTCCACTGTCATTTAACAGTGCTATACATTTCCTGCAAAATGGCAAGCAAATCCCAATTACAGTTTATATCATAATATCAATTTTATATTTATTAATCAAATATACGTTAAGCTTTTAAACTTAACTGTCTGCATAAATGCATTTCATGTATTATAGCCTAAAGTACAATATAATGTGATACTTTGGTACACGGGACATCATAATTGACACCGTAGTGTAACGCCCCAGTTTTGGGCCTAGGAGTTTTGGGATGGTTTAGTCGGTCCGGTGGACCGGAATTAGAGATTCAAGTCGGATTCGGGATTTACAATATATTAAATATTTTTATGTGAGATAAAAATATGAAAAAATAGTATAAAATAATTATTAAATAAATGAATGATTTTTTTGAAAATAATTTGGAAAATGAAATTCGGAAATGGGACATTTTGAGTAGTGACCAAAATGCAAAGTTTGCAAAACTGTTTTTAGTGACTGTTTTGAAAATGTGTCAAAACTTTGAATCTTTAAGGAGCTAATAATCCAAAAAGGGTTTCATCAGATTTTTCCCTTTAATTAACTATTTTAATTAAGTTTTTAGGAGGTATAAATAAAGGAGAGAATTAATTAAACACAATTAAGCTTTTAAAAAGAATTTCATGTAACAAACTTTGTAACTTCTTTTCTCTCAAATTCTCTCCAGCCAAACACATTTCCAACTTCAATTTCTTCAGGTAATAATCAGGATTTCATATAGTCTTGATTTATAATTGATTTCCTAAAGATTTTACACCAAATACTTATTGTTTCTACCTTGATTTTTATGGTTTAACAAGCAATTAAGGGGAGGAATCAACATTGGAGGTAAGGATTAGTTTTTCTCCTCTAATGAAAGGTTATTTATTGAAATTCCTAAGTTCTTGATCCATTTGATATGATTTTCATTGGGTTTTGATTAATTAAACTCAGATTTATGGTTTAATTGGTGATTTATGATTGAAATTGAGGAAATTCGTAGTTGATATGTAAATCTGTGTTAAGGATTGATTTATAACTTGATTTTGATGTTCAAAATGTTAATAAAGTGAGTTTTGATGATAGAATCCCGAAATCTAGAGAATCTCTAATTTGTTAGGTTGATAGTTAAGAAATTTTGATGTGTTGTGGTTGATTATTGTTTGCTGGAGGTTTGAGGTTGCTTTAGGTTGTTGTTAGATGTTATTTTATACTTTTTGAAGGTTGAGGTTCGTAGGTAATGGCTGGGTTGAGGTTATAGATGAATTGATGATTTTCTCGGTTGTTAGAATGTGGCGTTGTGGGGGATTATAGTTGGATAAATGTTAGTTGATGTTTGCTGAGACTTTGGATGCATTATAATGCATTGGATCCTTTGTTATGATGTGTTTGAAATAGGGGAAAATAATCCATAAGTAAGCCTTTGTGTTGAGGAGTTGCCAGAAGCTTGATTTGACGTCGGTAAGGGAGGCATTGCTTTGTCGGTGAGTGAAACAGATAAGAATGACTTTCCAATGATTTGAAAAGGATTAAAGGGAGTCTAGACTAGGCTTGATACGTTGGTCTAAGACTCGGAAGTAAGTAAAGTGGATTTCTCTCTTGATTTCGGTTGGCAAATGATTTACGAATGCACTTGTTAAATGATTGTATACCTCATGTTTTATACATAAAATGAGCATCGTTTAATGCTGGAAGTTGATATGAAATGATGTTAGATGTATTTGGAAAGTAATGCATGATTTTTAATAATGTTTATGAACATGGTTATGCATGGTTTATTGCACAATGAAATGTTTTGAATAATGCATATGAAAATAGTGAGGTATGTTTATAAAAGTCGATTATATTGGCAAGTGATGAATTGAAAATGTTATGGAATTTTTATCGGATATAATTGGCCGGCCATAGGATTTAAAGTGCACTATAATAAGTCACCCGTGGATGTAGAGGTACTTACTTCGATCATGTGAACCCCAATATTGTTGAGGTAACACTTAGATGGCTTTTACTCCAGCCATGGGCTGTAGAGGTTGATGCGTTGAGTGTGTGTACTCCAAGTTTGAGGATTAGCCTTGGTAGTGTAGAGGTGGTGCATGTGTTGCACAACTCCATGCCATTGGGCTGCAAGAGATTGTGAAATCTCTTGGGAAATCTGTGTATCCGATGTTAATGATGATTTATGGGAAAGATGTATATGGTAATGGATCACTTGAAATCCAATATAATGTTTTAAATTGTATCATGGTGATGGATTGGTTGAATGATGTGATTTATACGTGTATGATCCTTAAGCTTTTCATATGGGATGTTATGCTTGAGAAAGCTTAAGTTGGGGGAATTGTAAATGGATTATGTTGTGGGATCCATGGTACATATTGCATATGGTTTAATATGCTGACTTTATAAAGATTAAGTGCATGTTTTGAAAGAATGGCATGATTGTCTTAAAATGGTTCTAAATTGCATTGTATGATGTTTCATGTTTCGAGCGCTCCTTACTATGCAATGATTACTTACGCTCTCTTTTAGCATCAATGAATATTGATTGAGTGCAAGTGGCCTCACAAGTAAGGAAGGAAATTCCAAGTCTTGAATTACCAAAGTATGTTGAGTTTTAAGTAGTAATAAGGGCAATGTGGCTCAAATGTTGTTGGTACCTCTCTGTTTAAGCAACTTTATATTGTGGCTTTAATCTTGTGATAAGCTTGGTTTGTTGGTTTTTGCATATGGTTCATGTTTTGGTTGCTTGAGTATTAGGAAGCATGCCTATATACCTTTGAAGCATGTTGATCATTACTTGATGATTGATCTATGGTAGTTTAATGGTAAATGATCTATGATGATGTTACTTGATTGTTAGAAGCATGCATAAGTGTTGGAATCCCAAAACAAGGTTAAAAACTAGCAAATTCTGACATTACAGGTCAGGGAGTATCGATGCGCCTGTGCCTGTATCGATATAGGTAAGTATTTCCAGGCACAACGTATCAGTACATGGGTGCCTGTATCGATACAGGTAAGCACATCTTCAGGCTTAGCGTATCGATACTCGAGGAGGCGTATCGGTACAGTTTTGAGCTAATGGAATTTGGAGTTCCTAAAGAATACTCAGGCGTATCGATACACTTGCCCGCGTATTGATACGGTCAGTGGTTAAGTTAGTTAAAAGTATGTTTTAAGGTTTCTGTTTTCTCCCGTTTTAGTCCCTGATTGATATACTTGCAATTAAATGAGTTTGAATAATCAATTTGACCTAAAATTTCACCAGAATGCATGTAATTGGTTTAATTGAGGATTGATAATTTTAATTACAAAATTAGCCCTTTGAAATAGTGGAATTTACATTTTGGTCCCTGGGTGTTATATATGCAATTGGATGAGTTTGGATGACCGTTTTAAGTTGAAATTTGGCATGTATGGTTGTAACCTGACTAATGGAAGATTGGTAAAGCAAATTATAAGTAAAACCTTATAGATTTGCAGAATTACATTTTGGTCTCTATCTTGCAAATGTGATCAATTGGATACCTATTTGATGTCTGATTGAGTTGAGTTTACACCTATGATCAGTATGTACATGTAGGTTAATAATTATGCCTCTAGATAAGATAAAAGAAAAAAAATGGTTGCATTTTTTAGGTTCTTCTTCTCACTTTACTTCGGTGAACCTAATGTAGCTCGTCTGGTTCGGTCTTGTGACTAGGCCGGGTCGAAGGGGTTACATTTGGTGGTATCAGAGCCAGGTTATGACTGTTAGGAGTGGGTTACGGTTGGTTCATGTATGTTGGGAAGCTGTTTGATATGTATCTTGATTGATTTGAGTTGATTGACATATCAGTGATTGATTGCGTGTTATATGCTATGTTGTGGTATAATTTGGGACATATTGCCTTATTACTACTAATGTAAAATGTTTTGGTTTGAAATGGAAGTCTTGGACCCTTGCTTGAAGATGGCCTAATCATTTTTGTTTTGGTGTATTATCATGCCATAGATTCTTTGTTTACGATGCCACCGAGGAGAGAATTACGTTCTAATGCGAATGCAGAGAGGAAGGATGATGACAATCATGATGTGCCTATTGAGGGTTGCCACCTCCTCCGTCGAATCCACCTGCGGGTGTAGAACAAGTACCACCTGTGCCAGCGGGGCCAGCATTGGGTGATATGACACCTTTGATTCAATCAATGAAATGAGCGTTTTAGGCTGCGATGGCTGGAGTGCATGTGCCTGCACCAGCATGATTGTTGCTGCTAATCCGAGATTACCCTTAGAGAGTTTATGTGGAATAGGAGGTGTAACACCCCAATTTTAGAGCTTAGCGGTTTAGATGGTTTATTAGACGGTTCGGTGGACCGAAGTAGAGATTCGAGTTAATTTCGGGATCGTATATTTTTGGTGTTGGAAAAATTATGGAAAAATGCTTAAAAATCATTATTAATTATGTATTTAATAATGGTGGAATCAATTTTGAAAAATGATTTTTGGAAGATGGACATTTTGGTTAGTGACCAAAATGAATGTTTTGAAAACTGTGATTTTCTAGTGACTAAAATGAAAAGAGTCAAATACTTAGAATATTTAAGGAGCTATTTTACCAATTGGTTTCTTATGAATTCTCCCTTGATTTGACTTTTTTAACATGTGGTTTAATTAGTAATTAAAGAGGATTTTGTTAAAAAGTTAGTTATCTTTTCTAAAACAAAAATCACGTCATTTTCTCTCAACTTTTTCTCTCTGTTCTCTCCTCAGCCAAACAACCACGTTTTCATCAAATTTCCATAGGTGAGGTGATTTCTAACTTGATTTTAATGCTTCAAATTGTTTTATAAAGTTTGTTTATGCAAAATCTCATTGAAATCTTGTGTTTTCTTAGCTTTTCACAAATCAATTGAGGGAGAAACTTCAAAATAGGGGTAAGGTCCGAGATCTCCTCTATTGTATGGTTCTTTATTGAAATTCCCAAGCATTTGATCCTTGTTTTGTGTTTCTAATCTGATTTTGATGATTTTCTAATGTTTAATTGAGTTATTTGGGGAAAATAAGTTGATTCACGAATTGGATCTGATTTCTAGTAAGTAAGGTTGCTTTGATTCATATTTTGGATGTTTAATAATGTTGATAAGTGATTTTTATCAATGGAATCTCGAAACTCAAGAATCTCTATTTGTTTAGGTTGTTAGTTTTGAGGTTTTGTGGTGTTTTTATGGATGTAAGGTTGTTGGAGGTGGTATGTTGTTTTGAATCTATTTTTAGATGTGTTTTGGTGTTGAAAGTGATGTTAGATTGATAGATGTTGGCTGGGTTGTGAATCGAAGTGTTTTGGTTATGTTTTTGGTTGTTGAGGAGGGTTAATTGTGAAGGTGTTGTGGAAATCCGAGAAGGATTGTAGTTGTTGTGTTTAGAATGCATTATGATGCATTAATCCTCTGTTGTTTTGTGGTAAAAATAGGGGAGGTTGATCCGGAAGTGATTGGAGGAGCATTGGAGGCTTCGGATTCTTGATTTCGCGTCGGCAAATCGAGGTTTCGTGTATCAGTGAGTGAAAACGTGGTTAAAAGCGTTTTGATTTTTTGGGAACAAAGTTTTGGGAGTTAAGGTAGAGCTTGAAACACTTACCTAGACTCAGAAGTAAGTATAAAGTGGTTTTCTCTCTCAGTTGTGCTAGTTTGAAATGGTTTTATGCACTTGTTTTAATTTACATGTTGCCTACTGTTTAAACATGTTTTAAAGTATTTGATATACTATTCCTAAGCATGTTTTGCTGAAGGATGCACATGGTAAGTGATCCTTGTAAGTATGGTTTATACTTGTATTTTAAAGCATGGTAGTTGCTTTGGAAAAGGCATGGTTAATGCTTGTTTAAAACAGTGAGGTAAATGTTATTGGTTAATTATATTGGTAAGTGATGTGGTTTTAAAATTGTTATCGGATATAGTTGGTCGGCCATAGGATTGAGTGCACTATAAATAAGTTGCCTTGGATGTTGAGGGGTTTATACGGCGTACCGAATACTCCATCCAAGTACCCTAAAGGTAGAGGGGTTAAACAGTACCGAATACTCCCGTTATTGGATTAAGCTTCTAACTGATGATTGGGGTGGGTGTCCCCGTGGGTTGTTATTGTACCCGGTTGTCATTGTACCGTGATTGTGATTATATCTCTATTCTGGTTGAGACGGCTTGAAGTGTTGGGTTAACATTTATTGAATACGTGTATCCGATGAACTCTTTTGTCAATGGAATTGTCTAATGATCACTTGAAAGCCAATATAATTGTTAGTGTATCATTGAAATGTTTATGTTGTATAATGTGGTTTATACATGTTTCTCCTTAAGCTTTTCATATGGCAGTAATGCATGGGAAGGCTTAAGTGGAGGGTTAGCAATGTGACTTGCTGTTGAATAATGGTACATGTAGCATATAGTTTGATATGCTGGTTTAAATGATATAAAGTGCATGTTTAAAAAAGGGCATGATGATGTTTTAAAGAATGATGTTAAGTAAATAATTTTTAATGCATTGATGGTGTTTGTTTTAGAGCTTTCCTCACTAAGCCTTGTGTGCTTACGCTCTCGTTGTCCATCAATGCAGATAATTGAGGTCTTGGAAGGCAGTAAGAAGCAAGGGGATCTTGGCAAGACTTGTTTCCAAAGTATGTTAGAGACTAGACTATAATGAATAAGGGCAATGGGGTACTTGTTGTGTTTTGGGAGATGTTTTGTGGAACTCCCTGTTTGAGCATATTTCTTTAGTTGCTCTTGGGTTGTAAATGGCCTTTAAGGATTGTTTTTGGTGCTGGTTTATATTTTGATATGTTGGTTGGATGCATATTAGGAAGCATGCCTATAGATATCCTATTTGACACATGAATCCTTGTTGAGTTGTTAGAATTGTGAAGCTAGTTGGTATGAGATATGTTTGACATGTTAGTATTGTGTTTAAAGCATGTTGAAGTGGTTTGAGTATGTTTTTGGGATGAAAAAACAGCCAAATGTGACATTTCAGGCCCAGGCGTACCGATACGCGGGGGACCGTATCGGTTCAACTAGGCAATTTTAGGCTTGCGGGATCGGTAAGGGTCTTGTGCGTTTCGATACGCCTAGGCAAATTTGGCCTGGCGTACTGGTACGGGGATGGGCGTTTCGATACGAGTTTTAGCCTCTGGATTTCACTTTTGCAACTTAAACCCGCTTATCGAAACACTTGAGAAACCGTATCGGTACGGTTTAAATTTTTTCAAAAGTTTGGTATTTTAGTTAGGCGTATCGATACGGCTTGGTGATGTATCAAAACGGTGTGTTTCAAACCGTATCGGTACGGGCTTACCCGTTTCGATACAGATGACTGTTTCTCATGTGAATGTCACTTTTGGGCAGTTTTGTTTTCCTTGCATTTTAGTCCCTAATTCTTGCCGATACAATTATGTATGATGATGATAAGTTTGAGCTAAAATTTGAAATGAAAGATTGGAACCTAACTAATTGAAGGTTGGTAACCTAAAAGTGAGCTTTAATCCTGAAATCCTTGGTATTTGCAATTTGGTCCCTAAATTGCAAACGTGATTAATTGGATGTCAAGTTGATGCCCGATTGAGTTGGGGTTGCACCTGATGTCTGCATGAACATGTAGGGTTAATAATTGGCATCTAGATAAGATAAAAAGAAAAAAATAGTCTGGGTTGGTTATATCTCTTCGGTTATCTGTAGCAAAACCTAATGTAACCTTCTTGGTTTGGTTGAGCGTCTAGGCCGGGTCAAGGGGGTTATAGGAGGGGTCGAGTTTAGAGGGTTGACGCTTGAGGCTTCGGAAGAGCGGTTTGCCAGCACAGATCGTATCCTGGATTAGATGTCTTGTTCTGATGATAGTAAGCTGGGATGTGTTGTATCCCTGCTGCAGGGAGATGCGTATAGCTGGTGGACTATAGTGATTGCGGGAATAGAGCCTGGCAATGTGACATGGGAAACATTCCAGAATGCCTTCAAGAAGAAGTATCTCGGAGCTAGATACCAAGATGAGAAGAAACGTGAGTTCATGGCTTTGGTACAAGGTGATATGTAAGTATCTGAGTACGAGATACAATTTGTGAGGCTAAGTCAGTATGCTTCCGAGTTGGTGCCTGATGAGAGGAGCTGTTGCGACCACTTTCGTTATGGATTGACGCAGGACGTTAAGACATATATGTTGGCTGCAGAGTATGCTGATTTTGATGTGCTGGTTTTGAGAGCCAAGGATATTGAGTAGAGTTTGGGTTTGACATCCCGTGTTAGAGGTTCTGTTCAAGGTAAGAGAGCCACTGATTCTAATGTTGGTGGTGGTCGTTATAAGAGGCACCGTGACTGGAGACATCGACCGGAGCTTGGGTAGAGAGGTCTGTTAGGGAAGAGTTTCAGAGGTGGGATACCCGAGTGTGCTCAGTGTTGGAAGAGATATCCCGGGGTTTGTTGGAGGTCGGATAAGGTTTGCTAGGGTTATAGATCTCGGGACCATGTTAGACGCGACTGTCCTCAGGCAGGACTAGTTGGTCCAATTCCTGCATCGGTTGCAGCTAATGCTTGTTGGATTTATGGGTCGATTGATCATGTGAGGCGTGATTGCCCTATGTTAGCTAGGGGTGCGCAGGCTCCTACACCAGCTGTGGTTGCACCAAGAGGTCGAGGGCGTGGACGAGGGAATTTCTAGCCAAGAGATGGTGGGCATAGGAATGTAGCACACACTGTTGCCATCTAGCCAGAGGGTGTAGGTCCCGCGAGGGTGTATGCTCATCGCGAGGGATGCAATGATACTGATGTGATTGTAGGCACCTTTATTTTGCAATCTTTGTTGTTATTTTCATTGGTTGATTCTGGTTCCACCCATTCATATATTCTGCGTGAACATGCACAGTTGCTTGATATACCTATTGGTTGGTGTTCGAGTAACTAGTCCTTTGGGCGAGACAGTTGTGGCTAGGAAGTTATACCGTTGGTGTCCTTTGATAGTGCAAGATCATGTGTTTGTCGTGGATTTGATGGAGTTGCCATTCCATGGTTTTGATGTTATTTTGGGGGATATACTGGTTATCTGAGCATAGGGAGGTTGTGGATTTTGAAATCAAATGGATATCCTTGTGTCTTGCCGATGATTATGAAGTTGTGGTGGTTGGAGAGACTACAAAGTTCTTGGCCAATGTTGTTTCAGCTTTGGAAACAAGTCGAATGTTGGAACTTGGATGTCAGGCATATTTGGCCTATGTTAGGAATCCTGGATCCAAGGATGTGTGTGTACAGGACATCCGTACAGTTTGTGATTTTCCAAGAGTTTTTACTGAAGAGTTGCTAGGGTTGCCGCCGGATAGGGAGGCGAAGTTTAAAATCGAGATGTTTGTTGATACGGCCCTGGTGTCCATTACGCCTTATCACATGGCACCTAAGGAATTGAAAGAGTTGAAGACGCAACTGCAAGAGCTACTTGATCGAGGTTTCATTAGACCGAGTGTTTCACCTTGGGGTGCGCCAGTGTTATTTGTGAAGAAGAAATATGGCATGATGAGGATGTGCATCATTTATCGGTAACTGAATAGTTGACGATTAAGGAAAAATATCCCTTGCCGCAGATTGATGATTTGTTTGATCAGTTTAGGGATGCTTCAGTGTCTTTAAGATAAATTTGAGGTCCAGGTACTATCAGGTGAAAGTGAAGGATGTGGATGTGCCAAAGGCTGCCTTTCGTACAAGGTATGGGCATTATGAGTTCTTGGTGATGCCATTTAGGTTGACCAATGCACCATATGCATTCATGGATATGATGAATCGGGTGTTTCACGAGTTCTTGGATCAATTTGTGATGGTGTTTATTGATGATATTCTTGTGTATTCTCGTACCGAGAAAGATCATGATGAGCATTTGCGGATTGTGCTTCAGAGATTACTGGATAATCAGTTATATGCTAAGCTGAGTAAATGTGAGTTTTGGTTGAAGGAAATGGTTTTCCTTGGACAATTGGTGTCGGTCGAGGGAATTCATATGGATCCACAAAAGATTGAGGCTGTGGCGAATTAGAAGCCACCTAGGTCAGTGACGGAGGTGCGTAGTTTTCTTGGATTGGCTGGATATTATCATCGGTTTGTGGATGGTTTTTTAAAGATTGCTGCTCCTTTGACCAAGTTGTTGCAAAAGAATGTTCATTTTTAATGGACAGAGGATCGACAACAAGCTTTTGAAAAGTTGAAGGAAGCTTTGACGCAGGCTCCAATCTTGATTCAACCTGAGTCGAGAAAGGAGTTTGTGGTGTATAGTGATGCATCCTATGTTGGTTTGGGGTGTGTGTTGATGCAAGGTGGGAAAGTTGTGGCTTATGCATCTAGGCAATTGAAGGTGCATGAGCATAACTATCCTACTCATGATCTTGAGCTTGCCGCAGTGATGTTTGCATTAAAGATTTGGAGGCATTATCTTTATGGTGAGAAGTGTGTGGTGTACACGGATCATAAAAGCTTGAAGTATCTAATGTTGCAGAAGGAGTTGAATCTTAGGCAATGGCGATGGTTGGAGTTGCTTAAGGATTATGATTTGACCATTGAGTATTATCCGGGTAAAGCGAATATGGTGGTGGATGCTTTGAGTAGAAAAGCTGTGGTCGAGTTGAGAGCTATGCTTGCTCGGTTAAGTGTAACTCGTGATGGAGGGTTGTTGGCCGAGTTGCAAGTGAAGCAATCGTTATCGCAAATGATAAAGGAGAAGCAACCGTATGATGATGAGTTGGTACCTCATGTTAAGGGTATCATGGATGGGAAACCATCGGATTTCCATTTTAATGATGATGGAGTACTGTGTTTTAAGGACTGAATAGTGGTGCCTTGTGATGAGGAGTTGAGACGTAACATTTTGATCGAGGCTCATTTAAGTTCTTTTGCTATGCATCCCGGTAGTACCAAGATGTATCGCGATTTGAAGGATGAGTATTATTGGGTTGGTTTGAAGAAAGACGTGGCTGATTTTGTTGCCAAGTGCATGGTATGTCAGCGTGTTAAGGCTGAGCACCAATTTCTTTCCTGTTTGTTGGAACCATTGAGGATACCAGAGTGGAAATGGGAGAGAATCACCATGGATTTTGTGTCGAGGTTACCTTTGACCCCAACTAAAAAAGATTCTATTTGGGTTATTGTTGATCGATTTACGAAGTGTGCACATTTTATGCCGGTGTATATGACGTATACTCTAGATAAATTGGCTGATCTTTATATTGCTGAGGTGGTAAGGTTGCATGGGGTGCCCAAGTCGATTGTGTCGGATAGGGATTCGAGGTTTACAGCAAGGTTTTGGGAATGCTTGCATCGACCTTTGGGTACTCGGTTGCATTTGAGCACTTCGTATCATCCTCAGACGGATGGACAGTCAGAGCATGTGATTCAGATCTTGGAGGATATGTTGAGGTGTTGTATTATTGAATTCCAAGGAACCTGGGAAAAATGGTTGCCTTTGGTGGAATTTGCTTACAATAATAGATATCAGACGAGTATTCAAATGGCTCCATACGAGGCCTTATATGGTAGGAGGTGTTGTACGCCTCTGTGTTGGGCTGAGGTTGGGGAGAAGTATATTTCTGTGCCCATGTGTTGAAGGACACTAATGAGAAAGTGAAGCTTGTGTCTGATCGCTTGAAAGCGACATCTGATCGACAAAAATCTTACGCTGATTTGAAGCGTAGGGAAGTGGAGTATGTTGTTGGAGACAAAGTGTTCTTGAAGGTTTCACCTTGGAAGAAGGTGATGTGCTTTGGGCATAAAGGGAAGTTGAGTTCGAGGTTTATTGGGCCTTATGAGATTTTGGATCGTGTTGGTCCTGTGGCTTATCGGTTGAGGTTGCCTCTCGAGTAGGAAAAGATTCATGATGTGTTCCTTGTTTCGATGTTGCGGAGGTATCGTTTAGATCCATCGCATGTTACACCGATTGAGGATATTGAGTTGAGGCCAGATTTGTCCTATGATGAGGAACCGGTAGAGATCCTTGACATCAACAGTAAAGTTCTACGTGGGAAGACGATAGAGCTTGTTAAGGTGTTGTGGTGGCATCGAGGAGTTGAGGAGGCCACGTGGGAGAGTAAGAGCAATTTCTGCATCTTTTTCCTCCAGGTAAATTCTAAGGACAAAATTTCTTAAGAGGGGAGAGTTGTAACGCCCCGATTTTGGGCCTAGGAGTTTTGGGATGGTTTAGTCGGTCTGGTGGACCAGAATTAGAGATTCAAGTCGAATTCGGGATTTACAATGGATTAAATATTTTTATTTGAGAAAAAATATGGAAAAATAGTCTAAAATCATTATTAAATATATGAATGATTTTGGTGAAAATAATTTTGGAAAATGAAATTCGGAAATGGTACATTTTGAGTAGTGACCAAAATGCAAAGTTTGTAAAACTGTTTTGAAAATGGTCAAAACTTTGAATCTTTAAGGAGCTAATAATCCAAAAAGGGTTTCATCAGATTTCTCCTTTTAATTAACTATTTTAATTAAGTTTTTATGAGGTATAAATAGGGGAGAGAATTAACTAAACACAATTAAGCTTTTAAAAAGAATTTCATTTAACAAACTTTGTAACTTCTTTTCTCTCAAATTCTCTCCAACCAAACACATTTCCAGCTTCAGTTTCTTCAGGTAACAATCAGTATTTCATAGAGTTTTGATTTCTAATTGATTTCGTAAAGATTTTACATCAAATACTTATTGTTTCTACCTTGATTTTTATGGTTTAACAAGCAATTAAGCGGAGGAATCAGAATTGGAGGTAAGGATTCATTCTTCTCCTCTAATGAAAGATTCTTTATTGAAATTCCCAAGTTCTTGATCATTTTATATGATTTTCATTGGGTTTTGATTAATTAAACTCAGATTTATGGTTTAATTGGTGATTTATGATTGAAATTGAGGAAATTCATAGTTGATCTGTAAAACTGTGTTAAGAATTGATTTATAACTTGATTTTGATGTTCAAAATGTTAATAAAGTGAGTTTTGATGATAGAATCCCGAAATCTAGAGAATCTCTAATTTGTTAGGTTGATAGTTAAGAAATTTTGAGGTGTTGTGGTTGATTATTGTTTGCTGGAGGTTTGAGGTTGCTTTAGGTTGTTGATTAGATGTTATTTGATACTTTTTGAAGGTTGAGGTTCGTAGGTAATGGCGGGGTTGAGGTAATAGATGAAACGATGATGTTTCCAGTTGTTAGAATGTGGCGTTGTAGGGGATTAGAGTTGGATAAATGTTAGTTGATGTTTGATGAGAATTTAGATGCATTATAATGCATTGGATCCTCTGTTATTATGTGTTTGAAATAGGGAAAATAAGGTGATATGGAGCCTTGGTGTTTGATGACTAGACAAGCTTGATTTGACGTGGAGCAAATCTAAGGCGTTGAGTTTGTTGGCGAGTGAAACGGATAAGAATGGCTTTTCAAAGATTTGAAAAGGGTTAATGGGAGTCTAGAAGGAATATAATTATAATAAAAATTATATTCTTTAAGTAAAGTTTAATTTCTCTTGATTTCGGTTGGAAAATGATTTATGAATGCAATTGTTAAATGATTGTATACCTCCTGTTTTATGCATAAAATGAGCATGGTTTAATGCTGGAAGTTGATTTGAAATGATGTTAATTGCATTTGGAAAGTAATGCGTGATTTTTAATAATGTTTATGAACAAGGCTATGCATGGTTTATTGCACGATGAAATGTTTTGAATGATGCATATGAAAACAGTGAGGTACGTTTATAAATGTTTTGGGCCAGAAGTTTTGGGATGGTTTAGTTGGTCCGGTGGACCGAAATTAGGGATTCGAGTTGAATTCGGGATTTACATTTGATTAAATATTTTTATGTGAGACAAAAATATGGAAAAATAGTCTAAAATCATTATTAAATATATGAATGATTTTGGTGAAAATAATTTTGGAAAATGAAATTTGGAAATGGGACATTTTGAGTTAGTGAGCAAAATGCAAAGTTTGCAAAACTGGTTTTGGTGACTGTTTTGAAAATGGGTCAAAACTTTGAATCTTTAAGGAGCTAATAATCCAAAAAGGGTTTCATCAGATTTCTCCCTTTAATTAACTATTTTAATTAAGTTTTTATGAGGTATAAATAGGGGAGAGTTGTAACGCCCCGGTTTTGGGCCTAGGAGTTTTGGGATGGTTTAGTCGGTCTGGTGGACCGGAATTAGAGATTCGAGTCGAATTCGGCATTTACAATGGATTAAATATTTTTATTTGAGAAAAAATATGGAAAAATAGTCTAAAATCATTATTAAATATATGAATGATTTTGGTGAAAATAATTTTGGAAAATGAAATTCGAAAATGGGACATTTTGAGTAGTGACCAAAATGCAAAGTTTGTAAAACTGTTTTTAGTGACTGTTTTGAAAATGGTCAAAACTTTGAATCTTTAAGGAGCTAATAATCCAAAAAGGGTTTCATCAGATTTCTCCTTTTAATTAACTATTTTAATTAAGTTTTTATGAGGTATAAATAAGGGAGAGAATTAATTAAACACAATTAAGCTTTTAAAAAGAATTTCATTTAACAAACTTTGTAACTTTTTTTCTCTCAAATTCTCTCCAGCCAAACATCATTTCCAGCTTCAGTTTCTTCAGGTAACAATCAAGATTTCATAGAGTTTTGATTTCTAATTGATTTCGTAAAGATTTTACATCAAATACTTATTGTTTCTACCTTGATTTTTATGGTTTAACAAGCAATTAAGGGAAGCAATCAGCATTGGAGGTAAGGATTCGTTCTTCTCCTCTAATGAAAGATTCTTTATTGAAATTCCCAAGTTCTTGATCCATTTTATATGATTTTCATTGGGTCTTGATTAATTAAACTCGGATTTATGGTTTAATTGGTGATTTAATATTGAAATTGAGGAAATTCATAGTGGATCTATTTTTGCTGAGTTAAGGATTGATATATAACTTGATTTTGATGTTCAAAATGTTAATAAAGTGAGTTTTGATGATAGAATCCCGAAATCTAGAGAATCTCTAATTTGTTAGGTTGATAGTTAAGAAATTTTGAGGTGTTGTGGTTGATTATTGTTTGCTGGAGGTTTGAGATTGCTTTAGGTTGTTGATTGGATGTTATTTGATACTTTTTGAAGGTTGATGTTCGTAGGTAATGGCTTGGTTGAGTTTTTAGATGAATCGATGATGTTTTCAGTTGTTAGAATGTGGTGTTGTGGGGGATTAGAGTTGTATAAATGTTCGTTGAGAATTTGGATGCATTATAATGCATTGGATCCTTTGTTATGATGTGTTTGAAATAGGGGAAAATAATCTAGAAGTGAGCCTTGGTGTTGAGGAGTTGCCGGAAGCTTGATTTGATGTCGGCAAGGGAGGCGTTGCTTTGTCGGTGGGTGAAACGTATAAGAATGGCTTTTCAAAGATTTGAAAAGGGTTAATGGGAGTCTAGACTAGGCTTGATACGCTGGTCTAAGCCTCGAAAGTAAGTAAAGTGGATTTCTCTCTTGATTTCAGTTGGCAAATGATTTATGAATGCACTTGTTAAATGATTGTATACCTCCTGTTTTATGCATAAAATGAGCATGGTTTAATGTTGGAAGTTGATTTGAAATGATGATAGATGCATTTGGAAAGTAATGCATGATTTTTAATAATGTTTATGAACATGGCTATGCATGGTTTATTGCACAACAAAATGTTTTGAATAATGCATATGAAAACAGTGAGGTACGTTTATAAATGTTCTGGACCTAGAAGTTTTGGGATGGTTTAGTTGGTCCGGTGGATCTCGAAAGAAGGCTTCATCCATCCTTCATCTTTTTTTACATTGGATTAAATATTTTTATGTGAGATAAAAATATGGAAAAATAGTCTAAAATCATTATTAAATATATGAATGATTTTGGTGAAAATAATTTTGGAAAATGAAATTTGGAAATGGGACATTTTGAGTTAGTGACCAAAATGCAAAGTTTGCAAAACTAATTTTAGTGATTGTTTAGAAAATGGGTCAAAACTTTGAATCTTTAAGGAGCTAATAATCCAAAAAGGGTTTTTTCTGATTTCTTCCTTTAATTAACTATTTTAATTAAGTTTTTATGAGGTATAAATAGGGGAGAGAATTAATTAAACACAATTAAGCTTTTAAAAAGAATTTCATGTAACAAACTTTGTAACTTCTTTTCTCTCAAATTCTCTCCAGCCAAACACATTTCCAACTTCAATTTCTTCAGGTAACAATTAGGATTTCATAGAGTTTTGAGTTCTAATTGATTTCCTAAAGATTTTACATCAAATACTCATTGTTTCTACCTTGATTTTCATGTTTTAACAAGCAATTAAGGGTGGGATCAACATTGGAGGTAAGGATTCGTTCTTCTCCTCTAATGAAAGGTTCTTTATTGAAATTCCCAAGTTCTTGATCCATTTTATATGATTTTTATTGGGTTTTAATTAATTAAACTTGGATTTATAGTTTAGTTGGTGAATTATGATGGAAATTGAGGAATTTCGTAATTGAGCTGTTTTTGATGAGTTAAGGATTGATTTATAACTTGATTTTGATGTTTAAAATGTTAATGGAGTGAGTTTTGATGATAGGATCCTGAAATCTAGTGAATCTCCAAATTGTTAGGTTGATAGTTAAGAAATTTTGAGGTGTTGTGGTTGATTATTGTTTGCTGGAGGTTTGAGGCTGCTTTAGGTTTGTTGATTAGATGTTATTTGATAGTTTTTGAAGGTTGAGGTTTGTAGGTAATGGCTGGGTTGAGGTTATAGATGAATAGATGATGCTTTCGGTTGTTAGAATGTGGCGTTGTGGGGGATTATAGTTGGATAAATGTTAGTTGATGTTGCTGGGAGTTTGGATGCATTATAATGCATTAGATCCTCTGTTGTGATGTGTTTGAAACGGGGGAAAATAATCCAAAAGTGAACATCGATGTTAAGGAGTTGCCGGAAGCTTGATTTGACATCGGCAAGGGAGGCGTTGCTTTGTCGGTGAGTGGAACGGTTAAGAATGGTTTTTCAAATATTTGAAAAGGTTTAATGGGAGTCTAGATAAGGCTTGATATGCTGGTCTAAGACTCAGAAGTAAGTAAAGTGGATTTCTCCCTCGATTTCAGTTGGCAAATGATTTATGAATGCACTAGTTAAATGATCGTTTACCTCCTGTTTTATGCATTATATGAGCACGGTTTAATGCTGGAATTGATAGGAAATGATGTTAGATGCATTTGGAAAGTAATGCATGGTTTTAAAGAATATTTATGAACATGGCTTATGCATGGTTTAATGCGTGATGAAATGATTTGAATGATGCATATGAAAACAGTGAGGTATGTTTATAAAAGTGGTTATATTGGTAAGTGATGAATTGAAAATGTTATGGAAATGTTATCGGATATAATTGGCCGGCCATAGGATTTAAAGTGCACTATAATAAGTCGTCGGTGGTTGTAGAGGTAGTACGAGAGGTACATACTCCGATCATGTGAACCCCAATGTTGTTGAGGTAACACTTAGATGGCTTTTACTCCAGCCATGAGCTGTAGAGGTTGATGCGTCGAGTGTGTGTACTCCAAGTTGTAGATTAGCCTTGGTAGTGTAGAGGTGGTGCATGTGTTTTATAACTCTATGCCTTTGGGCTGCATGAGATTGTGAATTCTCTTGGGAAATCCGTGTATCCGATGCTAATGATGATTTATGGGAAAGATGTATATGGTAGCAGATCACTTGAAAGCTAATAACCTACGTGTGAAACAGCACACGCTAAGTATTCACTTAGCGAGGCAACTATAAATTGAAGTAAAGCATTTCAATATATAGAAATAACATAAAATAAACTTATTAAAGTCATTCCCCTGTTATTTAACAGTGCTATACATTTCCTGCAAAATGGCAAGCAAATCCCAATTACAGTTTATATCATAATATCAAATCTTTATTTATTAATCAAATATGCGTTAAGCTTTTCAACTTCACTGTCTGCATAAATGCATTTCATGTATTATAGCGCAAAGTACAATATAATGTGATACTTTGGTACACGAGTCATCATAATTGGCACCGTAGTGTTTACAACGCCGTAGCGTCTAATGATGAGTACGTACTCGAGGACGCCCTTTGCTCCTCATACTCGCACATTTTGTGCTATGTCACACCGTAGTGTTTGAACCGACTCCGTAGAGTCTAACTCAGCTCCGTAGAGTCTATCTCAACCCCTAAGAGTCTATCTGGACCCTGAAGAGTCTATCTCGACCCCGAATAGTCTATCTCGCACCGTAGTGCTATGACGTAGCTGCTAGGACTCTATGGATGTCCAACTATACCAAAGATTCTCATGTGAACCTATGGTATATGAGTCATTATAATGACACCGTAGTGTCTACAACGCCGTAGCATCTGCATCGCAGAAGCGACTGAGATGAGTACGTACTCGAGGACGCTCTTTGCTCCTCATTATAGCATTTTTTGTGCTAGTCGACACTGTAGTGTCTAAACATCACCGAAGTGATTGCAACGCCGTAGTGTCTAATATCAACACCGAAGTGTCTGAATCACACCGTAGTGCTGGATTGCAGCTACTCTGACTCTTATGGATATCCAATTATATCAAAGACTCTCACAATAGTACTTGGGCATAATAATATAATATTTTCATATTCAGTATCCAATCCTTCTATACTATTATGCATAATTCGATAATGGGCAGTTCATATCCGAATATCGAAAATCTGATTTATCTTAGATAAATCATTATGCCATATCACTGTATCACATATGCCACTCAATACTTCATGTCATTTACATCACTTTGATCAACATACATTTCCATTAATATCAAGGCCGGTTCATCGCAAATCGTCCTATTTATCAATATTGCATAAATATACATAATGCAATCACTCATATCACATATATAATAAATAAGTAAAAATGCACTCACCCTGCCATTTATTAGCATGCCTCACTAAATTATACTCTATCTTTTCCTTCATAGTACCTCGAATCTTCTTTTGATTCGGATTTGACTTCATTAACCACATGAATATAAACAAACATGTGTTAAATTCACTTCTAACAACATTTCAATCAAGCTATCTAATCATTTAACATAAAAATTTCCATAATTTTCCTTCCATCCTTATACTGTCCAAAAATTCATTTTGGTCCTTAATGACCAATTTGAACTTCCAATAATTCTTCCGAGCTTGTTTTCAAACATTTAGATACAAAATGTATCAATTTCTATTTTCTAGCAACTTGTCCTACCCTCAGAGTTTTACTTCTAAAGATCAAAATACACATTGGGTCTTGATATCCTTCATACTGTAAGAACTAGATTCGATAACGATTCTAACGATATAAGCCTCATAAATTAATAAAATGTACAAAAATTATGAAAATTCTTCAAACTCCCGTCACAAAGTTGTCCTAACAGGAACTGCTCTATAAATTTTCTGACCTTCATTCGATTAAATATTCATATCTTTTAACTCGGAACTCGAAATCAGTTTCCGTTTGTTGGAAACAAAACTAGACGAACAAATCTTTACATCGATATAAAATCCATCATCTAAACATTTTTGTAGAATTTATGGTGAATTTTGAAAGTCACTGCCAAAAATTCAATCTTCTACATAGCTTTCCATAATAAACTTCTAATTTATACTAACTTCTTCTTATTTTTTCTACTTGTCAATTTAGTCCCATCACTTGCTTCAAACCACCAATTCATAGTCTTCTTCATCAAATAACTATTCAAAATAATTCCCTCTAATTTTCTTTTTTTGCCAAAATAGTCACTAAAATGCAAAGGTAAGGATTCAAACTTCTTAATTTTGCAATTTAATCCTCAAACCAACATTACTACCTTAATTCTATTATTTTAACTAAAAATCAGATTTATTCCCCATCCAATAAATCTTTTCCTATTTGGTCACTTGATTTTTACAAATTGTCAAAATGGTCACTAATTCGTTTCAACATCGGTTTAGCATTCTAACATCAATTTCACATCTCCAACATCATTAATTACATAAATACACTCAAATTTCATAACATTTAGATTTGGTCCCTTAACTTTGAAGCTTGCCGAATTGGTCCATACATATTTAACTTAGGGTTTTGCTTCCAAATAACAAATCAAGCTTACTAGATCATTAATCCAACATCACAAACCCTAATTTAGACTTAAATCAATAAACCCTAATCTTCTCCATACAAACCAAAATATGTAAGGTTTAAATCCTAACTCAATAACAAGATTTTAACATCATATAAGCTTGATTCCAACTTAAATTCAACCATGGAATCATAAAATTTCAAAAGCCCCAATTTTGTTCATAAACTCTAATTTCTTCCTCATATCAAATCTCATCAACCAAGCAAGTATTATATGAATTATTTACATCAAAAGATAGAGCTCGAAGAATAGAACAATTTTGTAGTTTGAATGATTACCTTAAAACCTAGATTCAGGGCTTAAATCGAGCTTGGAAAGTTTCCTTCTTCTTTCTCCTCTTCACCACGGTTTTGGAGAGTAATTTGCTGATAACTCCTTCATATTTTCATGTATTTATGCCACTTGAGTTATAAAAATGAATTTTTAATTCAATAAATTCCACTTTCCAAAAATACCCTTCAACTAGATCTATATTTCTAATTTGCCATTTTGTAACATTCCAACTAGACTTAGTTGAATTCTAACCAGCCACTATTCATCAGTAAAAGAAATCTCAAAATTCCTTCCATGCCCCTTTTGGGCAAAATGCCCAAAATGCCCTTTACCGATCAACTTATTCACAAAATTGCCATTCCATATCATTTCAATCGATTTAAATTTTTCCTGATCTTTTTAACATCCAAATAGTCATAAAATAATATTTTATGACTCTTCTAAGATCCGTGGAATCATCTCTGAAATTTTAACTCGATATGATTTACTAATAATTATCGAAAATTTTATCGGCTACTAAATAAATTCTTTAATCAAAATAAATCATAGGATTCATCCTGAACTGAACTAAAAATATTTCCAAAACTTGGGAATAATTTTTTTATATCCTTCTTCTATCATATAGTAAAATTTTATAATTTTATAGTTCGATCCGGATACCCAAATTCCACTTAAACTTTGATTGCGATTTCCCAACAATCGAAATATTGGTTTAAACCAGAATTCCACATTTGATCCACACCCTTAGGTGATCTATCTGTTTATGAAATGAAAACCCCTAACTTTTGGGAAATTACAACTTTAGTTCTTCAACTTTTCATATTTAGTCTTGTACCACACAAGTTTTGAATGCTTAACATTTTGGTCACTAAATTTTAAACTTCAATTCTCATTCCAATTTTCCTCGAATTTCGAACAAACTTTGCAAGTACCCTAATTAACTTGCTCTCTATCATCTGATGCTTTTTAATCTCAGAAATTCCTTTTCCATAACCCATAATCGAAGAAATCCTAACTTTTGCATTTTTATCATTTTAGTCACTAAGATAACTTTTAAGCTATTATCTTAATACTAAATGATCCTTAATCAACATAGTAAAATTTGGGGAATTACAATTCTCTCCCCTTAAAAAAATTTGTCCTCGAATTTTTAACACATACATGGTTCAAAAAGGTGAGGAAACTGCTTTCTCACATCTCCTTGTCTTTCCCAAGTCGTTTTTTTTTCAATTTTATGATTTGCCAAAGAACTTTAACAAGCTAAATTGACTTATTTCCTTACTCCGCATACTTATCCTTCGAGTAATCTGTTCGAATAGGGATAAAGTGTGCTAACTTAGTCAATCTATCAACAATCACCCAGATTGAATCCTTCTTATTCGATGTCAAAGTTAGTTCTAATGCAAAATCCATCATCACTCGTTCTCGTTTCCACTGAGAAATTAAAATCAGTCACGACAATTCAGAAGGTACCTGAAGTTCTGCTTTTACTTGTTGACATGTCAGATATTTAGAAACAAACTCAGTTATAACTCTTTTCATGCTTGGCCATCAAGATTGATTCTTTAAATCTTGATACATCAGGTTTTCCACCTGGATGTACAATCAAAGGACTATAGCGTACTTCAAAGATAATTTGTTTCTTTAATTCTTCATCGTTTGAAAAATAGGTTTTTCCTCGATAATACAAACATCCATTAGACTAATTTCAAAATCTTCGATTTCACCTTCTTCTACTTATTTGATCAAAAATTTGATTCTATGACAATTCCCAGAAGGTCACCCATCCTTGATTTTCTTTGGCCAGAGCATGCTTAACAATCCAGTTCGATCCAAATTCAATACCTTTTAATTTCTAAATCCGATATCGAAATTCTTATTTCGATCAAATTTATCCTTATACTGACTATCCACCTTCTTACCTCAGGTTCAACTTCTTTTTAGTTAACGGATACTTTAAAATTCTTTAATCTATGTAAATATAACATCATTCACCATATAAATAATGACGCTATATCTTTAAAGTAAATAAAACTATTGCCAGCTCCAAATCATGAGGTAGGATAATTTGCTCTCATGCATCTTAAGTTGTCTCGAAGCATAAGCCACTACTTTTCCTTCTTACTTAAGTACACTTCCCAAACCTTTATGAGAAGCACCGTTATAACCTACAGAATTTTTGCCCGATTCTAGTTGTACTAATACCGGGGCTTCGATTCATATCTTCTTTAATGTCTCAAAATTTTATTGGCACTTATCTATCCAACTGAATGGCATACCTTTCCTCAATAGCTTGGTTAGTGGGAGGCAATCATTGAGAAATTCTTTGCAAACTTTCGATAATAACCAACAAGTCCTAGGAAACTTCGAACCTCGGAAACATTCTTCAGAGGTTTCTATTCAACTATAGTTGGTACTTTCTTGGGATTTGATCTTATCTCTTCTGCCAAAACCACATGACTAAGAAAAACAACTTATGGTAACCAAGATTTACACTTTAACAACTTAGCATATAGTTTCTTTTCTCAAAGAGTCTGAAGAACAATGCGAAGATATACATCATGTTCTTACTTTGTCTTTGAATTGAATATCTTTTCATTTCAAGTCTACATAAGACTTCTACCGATCATTAATCTTTTTAAGATTATATTGTATAATCTTTACTTTTTCTTACATTTCCTGTAATAAATCCAACTTAATTAATTTATGATCTTCAACTCGAACTAATTTAATAATGATTTACCCTTTTGACCGTAGAGAGCCTCGTAGAGTGCCATCTGTATACTTTCTTGATAACTATTACTATAAGCAATTTCTACTATCGGTATATATATTTTCCATGATTTCAAACTCAATTATACAAGCTCATAACATATCATCAAGAAATCTTTCACAGACCTTCGATCATAACCGATAAGTCTTAAGAAACTGTGAACATATGTGATAGTTTTTAGGATCGACTTGGATCCCTATAGCTGAAGTAATATGACCTAAGAAAGCCACTTTTAATACCCAAACTCACATCCAGTCTTTCTGGTTCAGGTTAACTAATAATCTTGATAGAAAATATATTATTATCTTTTTTCTTATTTCCCTTTTATAAATAATCACTACATGGTCGTAAAGAACTATCTTCTTTCGTTACGAATAATTCTGGAGCTTCTCACAATAGTACACTGGATTAATTATAACTCCAGTCTCACAATTCTTACAGCTGAGCTTTCAACTCTTTTAACTCCTAGAAAAATTTTCCAGGTCACTTCTATTGTAAGTACTACTTTATGACATTAATCCACCCAAATACAAACATGTTCCCTTAGGAATAATATTACTTCTTCTGACTTTTCAATATTCATATCTTTCAGACCTTCCAAAATCTTAAAGTAAACCTCGGATCTCTATTAGATAATATCGAGGCTGGTACTCCATGTAGTCGATATATTCCCTTATAATCTATGATGTTATAAACATAAGTGCATGTATAGATGTTAAAGACTAACATCTTATAATTACTGCATTAGTTCCTTACAATGCATGTAACTCAACTTAAACTTAAGTTGATTACGATAACTATTTTACTTCATTGTATTCGTTGTGAGTCCTTTCTTAACCTCTGAGATTCATCGATTGACGAAATCCAGTAGCGTCTTACATTTCTTATTATAATCTTATCTCATCTATTACTAATGAGGAGCAACTCAAGTCATACAATCAATACATCAGTAATATGACATTCTAGGGGCATGTATTTACTGACAACTTATAACAAACTCGATTTAGCATCCAGAACCGGCTAAACCTATAGCTTTGATACCACTTAATGTAACACCCTCAACGTACATTCGATGATTAAATACACATTGAATATGTTACTAAATTATTTAGCTGATTTCCTGACTTGTAATTTTTTTTAACATCTGACATAAAACTAGATTATAAATTAACCAACGAATAAATTGATACATGCCCTTTTCAAGAATATCATAAATTTAGAATGTCTTTCGATGTTTGGTAGATTGCGGCTTGATTAACATGCTTGACTCCTCTTTGGTAAGTTTCAGTAACCTACGTGTGAAACAACACACGCTAAGTATGCACTTAGTGAGGCAACTATAAATTGAAGTAAAGCATTTCAATGTATAGAAATTACATAAAATAAACTTATTAAAGTCATTCCCTTATCATTTAACAGTGCTATACATTTCCTGCAAAATGGCAAGCAAATTTCAATTACAGTTTATATCATAATATCAAACCTTTATTTATTAATCAAATATACATTAAGCTTTTTAACTTAACTAACTGCATAAATGCATTTCATGTATTATAGCCTAAAGTACAATATAATGTGATACTTTGGTACACGAGTCATCATAACTAACACTGTAGTGTCTACAATGCCGTAGCGTCTAATGATGAGTACGTACTCGAGGACGCCCTTTGTTCCTCATACTTGCACATTTTGTGCTATGTAACACCGTAGTGTTTGAACCGACTCGTAGAGTCTGCGTATAGTCTATCAACCCCTAAGAGTCTATCGAAGAGTCTATCTCACCCGAATAGTCTAGTGCTATAGTGCTACGCAGCTGCTAGGACTCTATGGATGTCCAACTATACCAAAGATTCTCATGTGAACCTATGGTATATGAGTCATTATAATGACACCGTAGTGTCTACAACGCCGTAGCGTCTGCATCGCCGAAGCGACTGAGATGAGTGCGTACTCGAGGACGCTCTTTGCTCCTCATTATAGCATCTTTTTTATGCTAGTTGACACCGTAGTGTCTAAACATCACTGAAGTGACTACAACGCCGTATCGTCTGATATCAACACCGAAGTGTCTAAATCGCATCGTAGTGATGGATTGCAGCTGCTATGACTCTTATAGATATCTAATTAGACCAAAGACTCTCACACTAGTACTTGGGCATAACAATATAATATTTTCATATTCAATATCTAATCCTTCGATACTATTATCCATAATTCGATAATGGGCAGTTCATATCCAAATATCTAAAATTTGATTTATCTTAGATAAATCATTATGCCATATCATTGCATCACTTATGCCACTCAATACTTCATGCCATTTACATAACTTTGATCAACATACATTTTCATTAATATCAAGGTCGGTTCATCGCAAATCGTCCTATTTATCAATATTGCATAAATATATATAATGAAATCACTCATATCACATATATAATAAATAATTAAAAATTCACTCACTTGGGCCATTTATTAGCACGCCTCACTAAATTCTACTCAATGTTTTCCTTCACAGTACTTCGAATCTTCTTTTGATTCGGATTTGACTTAATTAACCACATGAATATAAACAAACATTTGTTAAATTCACTTCTAACAATACTTCAATCAAGCTATCTAACCATTTAACATAAAAATTTCCCAAAATAATTTTCCTTCCTTCTTCCAATATTCTTCCGAGCTTGTTTTCAAACATTTAGATACAAAAAAATTCATTTTGGTCCAGAGTTTTATTAAAGATTGGGTCAATTTGAACTTCGATAACGATTCTAACTACTATAAATTAATAAAATTTTTGACCTTCACAAAGTTGTCCCATTAAAAATTCATATCATTTTAAAATTCAATCTCGAAATCAAAATCAGTTTTCGTTTGTTGGAAATGAAACTAGACGAACAAATCTTTACATTGATATAAAATTCATCATCTAAACATTTTTGTAGAATTTATGGTGAATTTTGAAAGTCATCGCCAAAAATTCAATCTTCTACATAGTTTTCCATAATAAACTTCTAATTTATAGTAACTTCTTCTTATTTTTTCTACTTGTCAATTTAGTCCCATCACTTGCTTCAAAACCACCTATTCATCATCAATCAAATAATTATTCAAAATAATTCTCTCTAATTTTCTTTTTTTGCCAAAATAGTCACTAAAATGCAAAGGTAAGGATTCAAACTTCTTAATTTTGCAATTTAGTCCTCAAATCAAAATTACTACCTTAATTGTATTATTTTAACTAAAAATCAGATTTATCCCCATCCAATAATTCATTTCCTATTTGGTCACTTGATTTTTACAAATTGTCAAAATGGTCACTAATTTGATTCAACATCGGTTTAGCATTCTAACATCAATTTCACATCTCCAACATCATTAATTACATAAATAAAATCAAATTTCATAAAATTTAGATTTGGTCCCTTAACTTTGAAGCTTTCCGAATTGGTCCATATATATTTAACTTAGTGTTTTGCTTCCAAATAACAAATCAAGCTTACTAGATCATTAATCCAACATCACAAACCCTAATTTAGACTTAAATCAATAAACCCTAATCTTCTCCATACAAACCAAAATATGTAAGGTTTAAATCCTAACTCAATAACAAGATTTTAACATCATATAAGCTTGATTCCAACTTAAATTCAACTATGGAATCATAAAATTTCAAAGCCCTAATTTTGTTCATAAACTCTAATTTCTTCCTCATATCAAATATCATCAACCAAGCAAGTATTATATGAATTATTTACATCAAAAGATAGAGCTCAAAGAATAGAACAATTTTGTAGTTTGAATGATTACCTTAAAACCTAGATTCAAGCTTAAATCGAGCTTGGAAAGTTTCCTTCTTCTTTCTCCTCTTCACCACGGTTTTGGAGAGTAATTTTTCTGATAATTCCTTCATATTTTCATGTATTTATGCCACTTGAGTTATAAAAATGAATTTTTAATTCAATAAATTCCACTTTCCAAAAATACCCTTCAACTTAGATCTATATTTCTAATTTGCCATTTTGTAACATTCCAACTAGACTTAGTTGAATTCTAATCAGCAACTATTCATCAATAAAAGAAATCTCAAAATTCCTCCTTCCATGTCCCTTTTGGGCAAAATGCCCAAAATGCCCTTTACCGATCAACTTATTCACAAAATTGCCATTCCATATCATTTCAATCGATTTAAAATTTTCCTGATCTTTTTAACATCCAAATATTCATAAAATAATATTTTATGACTCTTCTAAGATCCATGGAATCATCTCTGAAATTTTAGCTCAATATGATTTACTAATAATTATCAAAATTTTATCGGCTACTAAATAAATTCTTTAATCAAAATAAATCATAGGATTTATCCTGAATCTGAACTAAAAATATTTCCAAAACTTGGGAATAATTTTTTATATCCTTCTTCTATCATATAGTAAAATTTTATAAATTTTATAGTTCGATCAGGATACCCAAATTCCACTTAAACTTTGATTGCAATTTCCCAACAATCGAAATATTGGTTTAAACTAGAATTCCACATTTGATCCACACCCTTAGGTGATCTATCTATTTATGAAATGAAAACTCTAACTTTTGGGAAATTACAACTTTAGTTCTTCAACTTTTCATATTTAGTCTTGTACCACACAAGTTTTGAATGCTTAACATTTTGGTCACTAAATTTTAAACTTCAATTCTCATTCCAATTTTCCTCAATTTGAACAAACTTTGCAAGTACCTAATTAACTTGTCCTCTATCATCTAATGCTTTTTAATCTCAAAAATTCCTTTTCCATAACCCATAATCGAAGAAATCTTAACTTTTGCATTTTTATCATTTTAGTCACTAAGATAACTTTTAAGCTATTATCTTAATACTAAATGATCCTTAATCAACATAGTAAAATTTGGGAATTACAATTCTCTCCCCTTAAAAAAATTTGTCCTCGAATTTTTAACACATACATGGTTCAAAAAAGGTGAGGAAACTGCTTTCTCACATCTCCTTGTCTTTCCCAAGTTTTTTTCAATTTTATGATTTGCCAAAGAACTTTAACAAGCTAAATTGACTTATTTCCTTACTCCGCATACTTATCCTTGAGTAATCTGTTGAATAGGGATAAAGTGTGCTAACTTAGTCAATCTATCAACAATCACCAGATTGAATCCTTCTTATTCGATGTCAAAGTTAGTTCTAATGCAAAATCCATCATCACTGTTCTCGTTTCCTTCGAGAAATTAAAATCGATCCACGACAATTGGAAGGTACCAAGTTTGCGCTTTTACTTGTTGACATGTCGGATATTTAGAAACAAACTCAGTTATAACTCTTTTCATGCTTGGCCATCAAGATTGATTCTTTAAATCTTGATACATCAGGTTTTCCACCTGGATGTACAATCAAAGGACTATAGCGTACTTCAAAGATAATTTGTTTCTTTAATTCTTCATCGTTTGAAAAATAGGTTTTTCCTCGATAATACAAACATCCATTAGACTAATTTCAAAATCTTCGATTTCACCTTCTTCTACTTATTTGATCAAAAATTTGATTCTATGACAATTCCCAGAAGGTCACCCATCCTTGATTTTCTTTGGCCAGAGCATGCTTAACAATCCAGTTCGATCCAAATTCAATACCTTTTAATTTCTAAATCCGATATCGAAATTCTTATTTCGATCAAATTTATCCTTATACTGACTATCCACCTTCTTACCTCAGGTTCAACTTCTTTTTAGTTAACGGATACTTTAAAATTCTTTAATCTATGTAAATATAACATCATTCACCATATAAATAATGACGCTATATCTTTAAAGTAAATAAAACTATTGCCACTCCAAATCATGAGGTAGGATAATTTGCTCTCATGCATCTTAAGTTGTCTCAAGCATAAGCCACTACTTTTCCTTCTTACTTAAGTACACTTCCCAAACCTTTATGAGAAGCACCGTTATAACCTCTGAATTTTTGCCCGATTCTAGTTGTACTAATACCAGGGGCTTGATTCATATCTTCTTTAATGTCTCAAAATTTTATTGGCACTTATCTATCCAACTGAATGGCATACCTTTCCTCAATAGCTTGGTTAGTGGGAGGCAATCATTGAGAAATTCTTTGCAAACTTTCGATAATAACCAACAAGTCCTAGGAAACTTGAACCTCGGAAACATTCTTGAGAGGTTTCTATTCAACTATAGTTGGTACTTTCTTGGGATTTGATCTTATCTCTTTCTGCCAAAACCACATGACTAAGAAAAACAACTTATGGTAACCAAGATTTACACTTTAACAACTTAGCATATAGTTTCTTTTCTCAAAGAGTCCAAGAACAATGCGAAGATATACATCATGTTCTTACTTTGTCTTTGAATTGAATATCTTTTCATTTCAAGTCTACATAAGACTTCTACCGATCATTAATCTTTTAAGATTATATTGTATAATCTTTACTTTTTTTCTTACATTTCTGTAATAAATCCAACTTAATTAATTTATGATCTTCAACTCGAACTAATTTAATAATGATTTACCCTTTTGACCGTAGAGAGCCTCGTAGAGTGCCATCTGTATACTTTCTTGATAACTATTACTATAAGCAATTTCTACTATCGGTATATATATTTTCCATGATTTCAAACTCAATTATACAAGCTCATAACATATCATCAAGAAATCTTTCACGGACCTTCGATCATAACCGATAAGTCTTAAGCTGTGAACATATGTGATAGTTTTTAGGATCGACTTGGATCCCTATAGCTGAAGTAATATGACCTAAGAAAGCCACTTTTAATACCCAAACTCACATCCAGTCTTTCTGGTTCAGGTTAACTAATAATCTTGATAGAAAATATATTATTATCTTTTTTCTTATTTCCCTTTTATAAATAATCACTACATGGTCGTAAAGAACTATCTTCTTTTTACGAATAGTCTCGAGCTTCTCACAATAGTACCTTTGGATTAATTATAACTCCAGTCTCACAATTCTTACAATTGTGAGCTTTCAACTCTTTTAACTCCTAGAAAAATTTTCCGGTCACTTCTATTGTAAGTACTACTTTATGACATTAATCCACCCAAATACAAACATGTTCCCTTAGGAATAATATTACTTCTTCGACTTTTCAATATTCATATCTTTCGGACCTTCCAAAATCTTAAAGTAAACCTCGGATCTCTATTAGATAATATCGAGGCTGGTACTCCATGTAGTCGATATATTCCTTATAATCTATGATGTTATAAACATAAGTGCATGTATAGATGTTAAAGACTAACATCTTATAATTCTGCATTAGTTCCTTACAATGCATGTAACTCAACTTAAACTTAAGTTGATTACGATAACTATTTTACTTCATTGTATTCGTTGTAGAGTCCTTTCTTAACCTCTGAGATTCATCGATTGACGAAATCCAGTAGCGTCTTACATTTCTTATTATAATCTTATCTCATCTATTACTAATGAGGAGCAACTCAAGTCATACAATCAATACATCAGTAATATGACATTCTAGGGGCATGTATTTACTGACAACTTATAACAAACTCGATTTAGCATCCAGAACCGGCTAAACCTATAGCTTTGATACCACTTAATGTAACACCCTCAACGTACATTCGATGATTAAATACACATTGAATATGTTACTAAATTATTTAGCTGATTTCCTGACTTGTAATTTTTTTTAACATCTGACATAAAACTAGATTATAAATTAACCAACGAATAAATTGATACATGCCCACTGAAGAATATCATAAATTTAGAATGTCTTTCTGATGTTTGGTAGATTGCAGCTTGATTAACATGCTTGACTCCTCTTCTGGTAAGTTTCCAGTAACCTACGTGTGAAACAACACACGCTAAGTATGCACTTAGTGAGGCAACTATAAATTGAAGTAAAGCATTTCAATGTATAGAAATTACATAAAATAAACTTATTAAAGTCATTCCCTTATCATTTAACAGTGCTATACATTTCCTGCAAAATGGCAAGCAAATTTCAATTACAGTTTATATCATAATATCAAACCTTTATTTATTAATCAAATATACATTAAGCTTTTTAACTTAACTAACTGCATAAATGCATTTCATGTATTATAGCCTAAAGTACAATATAATGTGATACTTTGGTACACGAGTCATCATAACTAACACTGTAGTGTCTACAATGCCGTAGCGTCTAATGATGAGTACGTACTCGAGGACGCCCTTTGTTCCTCATACTTGCACATTTTGTGCTATGTAACACCGTAGTGTTTGAACCGACTGCGTATAGTCTATCTCGACCCTGAAGAGTCTATCTCGCACAGTAGTGCTATGACGCAGCTGCTAGGACTCTATGGATGTCCAACTATACCAAAGATTCTCATGTGAACCTATGGTATATGAGTCATTATAATGACACCGTAGTGTCTACAACGCCGTAGCGTCTGCATCGCCGAAGCGACTGAGATGAGTGCGTACTCGAGGACGCTCTTTGCTCCTCATTATAGCATCTTTTTTATGCTAGTTGACACCGTAGTGTCTAAACATCACTGAAGTGACTACAACGCCGTATCGTCTGATATCAACACCGAAGTGTCTAAATCGCATCGTAGTGATGGATTGCAGCTGCTATGACTCTTATAGATATCTAATTAGACCAAAGACTCTCACACTAGTACTTGGGCATAACAATATAATATTTTCATATTCAATATCTAATCCTTCGATACTATTATCCATAATTCGATAATGGGCAGTTCATATCCAAATATCTAAAATTTGATTTATCTTAGATAAATCATTATGCCATATCATTGCATCACTTATGCCACTCAATACTTCATGCCATTTACATAACTTTGATCAACATACATTTTCATTAATATCAAGGTCGGTTCATCGCAAATCGTCCTATTTATCAATATTGCATAAATATATATAATGAAATCACTCATATCACATATATAATAAATAATTAAAAATTCACTCACTTGGGCCATTTATTAGCACGCCTCACTAAATTCTACTCAATGTTTTCCTTCACAGTACTTCGAATCTTCTTTTGATTCGGATTTGACTTAATTAACCACATGAATATAAACAAACATTTGTTAAATTCACTTCTAACAATACTTCAATCAAGCTATCTAACCATTTAACATAAAAATTTCCATAATTTTCCTTCCTTCCTTATACTGCACAAAAATTCATTTTGGTCCTTATTGACCAATTTGAACTTCTGACAGGAACTACTATGTAAATTTTTTGACCTTCGTCCCATTAAAAATTCATATCTTTTAACTCAGAACTCGAAATCAGTTTTCGTTTGTTGGAAATGAAACTAGACGAACAAATCTTTACATTGATATAAAATTCATCATCTAAACATTTTTGTAGAATTTATGGTGAATTTTCGAAGTCATCGCCAAAAATTCAATCTTCTACATAGTTTTCCATAATAAACTTCTAATTTATAGTAACTTCTTCTTATTTTTTCTACTTGTCAATTTAGTCCCATCACTTGCTTCAAACCACCTATTCATCATCAAATAATTATTCAAAATAATTCTCTCTAATTTTCTTTCTTTGCCAAAATAGTCACTAAAATGCAAAGGTAAGGATTCAAACTTCTTAATTTTGCAATTTAGTCCTCAAATCAAAATTACTACCTTAATTGTATTATTTTAACTAAAAATCAGATTTAATCCCCATCCAATAATTCATTTCCTATTTGGTCACTTGATTTTTACAAATTGTCAAAATGGTCACTAATTTGATTCAACATCGGTTTAGCATTCTAACATCAATTTCACATCTCCAACATCATTAATTACATAAATAAAATCAAATTTCATAAAATTCAGATTCGGTCCCTTAACTTTGAAGCTTTCCGAATTGGTCCCTATATATTTAACTTAGTGTTTTGCTTCCAAATAACAAATCAAGCTTACTAGATCATAAATCCAACATCACAAATCCTAAGTTAGACTTAAATCAATAAACCCTAATCTTCTCCATACAAACCAAAATATGTAAGGTTTAAATCCTAACTCAATAACAAGATTTTAACATCATATAAGCTTGATTCCAACTTAAATTCAACTATGGAATCATAAAATTTCAAAGCCCTAATTTTGTTCATAAACCGTAATTTCTTCCTCATATCAAATATCATCAACCAAGCAGGTATTCTATGAATTATTTACATCAAAAGATAGAGCTCAAAGAATAGAACAACTTTGTAGTTCGAAAGATTACCTTAAAACCGAGATTCGAAGCTTAAATCGAGCTTGGAAAATTTCCTTCTTCTTTCTCCTCTTCACCACGGTTTTGGAGAGTAATTTTCTGATAATTCCTTCATATTTTCATGTATTTATGCCACTTGTATTATAAAAAATGAATTTTTAATTCAATAAATTCCACTTTCCAAAAATACCCTCGAACTTGTCTATATTTCTAATTTGCCATTTTGTAACATTCCAACTAGACTTAGTTGGATTCTAATCAGCAACTATTCATCAATAAAAGAAATCTCAAAATTCCTTCTATGTCCCTTTTGGGCAAAATGACCAAAATGCCCTTTACCGATCAACTTATTCGCAAAATTGTCATTCCATATCATTTCAATCGATTTAAAATTTTCATGATCTTTTTAACATCCAAATATTCATAAAATAATATTTTATGACTCTTCTAAGATCCATAGAACTATCTCTGAAATTTTAGCTCAATCCGATTTACCGATAATTATCGAGAATTTTATCGGCTACTAAATAAATTCCTTAATCAAAATAAATCAGAGGATTTATCCTGAATCGAACGAAAAATATTTCCAAAACTTGGGAATAATTTTTTATATCCTTCTTCTATCATATAGTAAAATTTTATAATTTTCCAGTTCGATCCGGATACCCGAATTCCACTTAAACTTTGACTGCAATTTCCCAACAATCGAAATATAGGTTCAAACTAGAATTCCACATTTGATCCACACCCTTAGGTGATCTATCTATTTATGAAATGAAAACCTCTAACTTTTGGGAAATTACAACTTTAGTTCTTCAACTTTTCATATTTAGTCTTGTACCACACAAGTTTTGAATGCTTAACATTTTGGTCACTAAATTTTAAACTTCAATTCCCATTCCAATTTTCCTCGAATTTTGACCAAACTTTGCAAGTACCCTAACTAACTTGTCCTCTATCATCTAATGCTTTTAAATCTCAAAAATTCCTTTTCCATAACCCATAATCGAAGAAATCTTAACTTTTGCATTTTTATCATTTTAGTCACTAAGATAACTTTTAAGCTATTATCTTATTACTAAATGATCATTAATCAACTTAGTAAAATTTGAGGTATAACAGTCTCGAACGTGCAAGCAATCACAAACGCAGTTCTAAAATAATTTTCTCAAGATATTTAATAAAAGCACAATAAAACACAATGCATGTAATGATGACACAGATAAAACGCATTTCCCAGCTACATACTCCAATCACAGTGGTGGCAAAGCCAACCGGTCATAGTGGAGGTAGTTCCCCAGATCTCCTCACCCTTATTTCACCAATCACAGGGTGGCCAAGCCACTTCTTCCTCCTTACAATCCCATCCCATGCATATAAAATATGGTAATGATTGTAAAACACAAAATCAGATCACAATATATCGTACTAAATACGAGGATCACAATTCAGAAATTCTGATAAATTCATTAAAACAAAGTCTAACACAGTATGCATGACATCTTAAAACACATTGTAATCACAACACAGAAAAGTAGTCATAGAAGTTTAAAAACATTGCACAGAACATATAGCACGGAAAGAGAACAAACCTTAGCCAAAGAAACTCAACCTACTTAAAGATGTGTTTCCCACTATCAAAAGTACTGGGCCAGCTGTATCGGTACCTAAGAGAATAATTTCTATATTAGCATTGTTATCACTATGCCACCAAACTAAGTCTAAAACACTAATTGAATATTTAAAGACTTATATGATTCTAATAACTGATCACCAAGCGGTTCGGATGAACAGTTGGATCAATTAGTACAATCTCCGAATTTAACTAAACATCAAGGTCAAAAGCCTGATCAAAATCAACAATTTAAATGTTGGTCAATGTTTCGAGTTAAACGTTGGGGTCAAGCTAGCTAGACGGATTAAACATAAACCAAATTTGATTTAGGTTTGATTCAAAAGATGGTTCAAAGGACCGGGAATAAGGATCATTCTTCGCGACTTATACAAACACATAGGAATGACTTATACTAGATTCATATTGGATACAAGCTTATATAAGGAATTAGTCATATATATATAATAGTAACCTGGTATACATATAAAACTGTAGTGAAATCCTAGTGTATATATATATATATATATATATATATATATATATATATATATATATTTGAAAAGTAAGAATAAAATATGTGCATATATTATAGTAAAAATAACTTTAATATATTTTGCATATACATAGTGACGTAATATAAACATATATAATGGTATTATTTATTGTATTAATAAAACAGTATATATATAACAAGATCATCATAGAATGATATTTATACTAATAATATTATTAGTAATCAAATGCATCACATGGGTTTAGGGAGGCAAAGCATGAGATGTCTTACAAGTGAGCACTGAGCAGTGGTCGGGGTTGTGGATTAAGCACAACTGGTTTGCGGTTCACACAAGGGTACCGACAGGTGTAATGGAGGGCTATATTGACTGAGGCTTTCATGATGCGGGTATAGGAACCATGGGCAACTGACGTAACCAAAGCCAGGGTGCTACGAAGGGTTCTGGTGCTACTGATAAGGGGGTTCACGGTCTAGAAAGATAGGATTGGTAAGGTGATGATGACGGCATAGACGTTTAGGGTAAAACAAAATAATTGTTGGCTTTAGGAATTCAATTGGGTAAATTACAAGGTAAGTCCTTGTTCTTTTCTAGAGTTCACAAAATAAGTACTTAATATTAATTCTTTATAAAAAGGTCGTTAAATTCGTTTAAAAAATTCAATTAATTCCCAAAAGTTAGGATTTCAAAAATTGGGGATTCCAATATTAGGGATTTCAAAAATTAGGGTTTCTAAATTCAGGGTATTTTTGGGATGTTATAATTCTCCCACCCTTAAAAAAATTTCGTCCTCAAAATTTTTAGACTTAGCGACAAATTTCAAAAGCAAGGATGTTCAGATAGAAACTTAAAAAAAGCATTTCGGATTAGGTTACGAATGAGAACACATAATTTGCAAATAGGCTTTGATCTCAAATTCATAGGAACAAGTATGATCAAGATCATTCGTTCGATTAACTTAAGTTAATGTTCTTTATCAAAGTTTAGTTTATGATCTATAAAGGTTACTTAAAAAAATATCCCAGGGATTCAGGTGGTTCAGAAGTATTCCTATCGAAATAACAAGGTGGAAAAGGGTTAACTGGGTCAGCTGTATCGATACCTAAGAGAATAATTTATGTATTACCACTATTATCACCATGCCGCCAAACTAAGTCTAAAACACTAATATGAATATTTAAAGACTTATATGATTGTAATAGCTGATCACCGAGCCATTCGAACGAATAGTTGGATCGATTAGTACAATCTCTGAATTTAACTAAACATCAAGGTCAAAAGCCTGATCAAAATCAACGATTTAAACGCTGGTCAATGTTTCGAGTTAAATGGCTGGGGTCAATCTAGCTAGACGGATTAAACATAAACCAAATTTGATTTAGGTTTGATTCAAAAGATGGTTCAAAGGACCGGGAATGATGATCATTCTTCGCGGCTTATACAAACGCATAGGAATGACTTATACTAGATTTATATTGGATACAAGCTTATATATGGAATTAGTCATATATATATATAATAGGAACCTAGTATACATATAAAACTGTAGTGAAATCCTAGTGTATATATATATATATATTTGAAAAGTAAGAATAAAATGTGTGCATATATTATAGTAAAAATAACTTTAATATATTTTACATATACATAGTAGGCGTAATATAAGCATATATAATGGTATTATTTATTGTATTAATAAAACTGTATATATATAACAAGAACATCGTAGAATGATATTTATATTAATAATATTATTAGTAATCAAATGCATCACATGGGTTTAGGGAGGCAAAGCCTGAGATGTCTTACAAGTGAGCACTGAACAGTGGTCGTGATTGTGAATTAAACACAACTGGTTTGCGGTTCACACAAGGGTACCGACAGGTGTAATGGAGGGCTATATTGAGTGAGGCTTTCATGATGTGACTGTAGGAACCATGGGCAACTGACGTACCCAAAGCCGGGGTGCTACGAAGGGTTCTGGTGCTACTGATAAGGGGGTTCACAGTCGAGAAAGATAGGATTGGTAAGGTGATGGTGACGGCATGAGACGCTTAGGGTAAACAAAATAATTGTTGGCTTTAGGAAGAATATATAACAAATTTCAAATGGGTAAATTACAAGGTAAGTCCTTGTTCTTTTCTAGGGTTCACAAAATAGGTACTTATTATTAATTCTTTATAAAAAGGTCGCTAAATTCGTTTAAAAAAATTCAATTAATTCTCAAAAGTTAGGATTTTATAAATTGAGGATTCCAATATTAGGGTTTTAAATTAGGGATTTCAAAAATTAGGGTTTCTGAATTGAGAGTATTTTTGGGGTGTTACTGAAAGGTACTCAGAGTACCGGTCAATCCCTCCTACTGTTGCCAAGTGACCACAACACTTCCCTCCTACTGTCGCCAAATAAGGACCGTAGTCCAGGACCGTAGTCTACTCCAAACACGAGCTCAATGGACTCTATGGCATGCCAACTATACCTATGACTGACTCGAAACCAAGGCTTTTCAATTAAATCTTATCATATCAGAATCGAAATTGAGCTTAGCTCCTTAATCAGATAATCAATTAACATATCTTATTCGTATCATAAATGGGCATAGTACCACATTCTTACAATCACATGAACAAAGCTTATAAGTTATCACAACAAGCCAGAATCTTGTTTGAGTATAATTTCACATTCTTATAATCAAATGGTCAAGGCTTGATTCATAGTATATCCACAAGTTTAATTTACATGTAACTTTCGAACATAGTATGTGTTCCATAGCTTCTTGAACATATTCTAATCACATATAGCTTTCGAAAATACATCTTAGACATATTCAAATACATATAACTTTCATAGCATCTCAAACATACTCAATCACATATAGCTTTCATAGCATCCCAAACATATTCAAGTACATATAACTTTCATAGCATCTCAAACATATTCAAGTACATATAGCTTTCATAGCATCTCAAACATACTCAATTACATATAGCTTGTAATTTTTGTACTTACCTTGGAATCCAAGCTTATTAGTACGGGCAAATCTTAGCCTAATGAGTAAGCAAAATTAAACAAAGCAAATAGAAATGCTCAGGATAGTTTTATTCTATCCTGAGACTTTAAACTACACTCACCTTATATCCTGAAGTTACGGGATATCCTGATCCACTAACACATCCAAGCTTCCTCCATTTGATACTTGACCGAGCCCTTGATTCCAAACTTTCCTTCTACTTTGACCTTACTTCCAGCTTCTTCTTCCAATCTTTAGCTCAAATAATAAAAAATACATCCATTAATATACATGCCACTCATCACACATCAATAGCTATACATATACTAGTCACTTCTCAATTCCATTTTCAAGATAAGTCTTTTCTAACTTTTAGCAACTTGAGCTATCATCAAAGAACTATTTCTCCATAATAGAATATACACTAGAATTTAAAGCTCTTTACAAACTATATTTAACCACGGTTTTAACGGTATAAGCCTCATAATTTAACAAGTTCTATAACAATTAGGAGAATTTTTAGAAGTTTCAAAACAAAAACTGTCTAGAGCAGAATCTGCCTCCAGAATTTCTGCACTACCTTCACTTAAAAATTCACAACTTTTGATTTAGAGCTCAAAATCAATCACCGTTTGTTAGAGATTAAACTAGACTCACACATGGTTTTACCCATATAAAATTCATCTTATATCTTAACATATTCAATTTTCTATGAATTTCTAAACCTGCTGCCAAAACTGAGCTTTTTTGGACATATTGCATTTGACCTTCATTACAATGACTCTATGTGCTTCAAAACAACATGTGACTTCAATCAATTGTAGGATCCATTCAAAAACCTCCCTAAACTTAAATTTATAGTATCATTTAACACTATTTCTGATAATCAACATCAAGATTTTATACTTTAAACAACATTAGTCCATTATGAAAATCCTTGAAACAACATTGCATTCACAATCGGCTCACCTTAAGCTTAAGTCCCCCTTGTATATAGCTAAAAAACTTCAATTCCAGTTCCAATCTAAGCCTCATTTGTTCTTGCAATTCATTCAAAGACAACATATAAATTTCCAAATCAAAAACTATAGACTTAAGCTTAACCAATTACTCAAGAAATAACTTACCATCCATTGTTGAAATCACTTGAATCATAGAACTTTCTTTCTTTAGTTCCCACAAAATTCCTTATGCCTTACATGAATCTATCTCAAAATTTCCTCTCCTTCATCCATGGAATAATCGGTCAAATGGAGAAAAATTCAATGAAGGAAGACAAAGCATAGGAGAAAATGGTTCTCCATTCTTCACAACTTGGCCGACCATCATTCCTTCCTTAGCCATGTGTAACATGGCTTTGCCACATGTGTTCCAATAACCATTAGTGGTCTAATTACACATGGAAAAACATTGTTTTACTCTTTTTCATTTGATCCTTTGTTCTCAACTTTAAACTTCTTGCATTTTGGTCCTTCAAGACTAGTTACACCTTCAATCATTTCATTCTCACATCTTACAATTCAATCCTTAATAATTCAAGTCACATACTAATTAACCTCTTAATACTCATATATGCTCCTTCATACTCCTTGAAATATAATTACTTTACTCATTTGCTAATTGATTTTTAGCTTAATTAGCTCTTTCATTCTCAGTTCCATATTACTTATTCAATTGACTTGAATTGAATCTTTAGTAATTCAAAGAAAACATTATCAAGCATGTGATCGCTTTGTAAAACTCCTAGCCCGGTTTTAAGGGTATTACAGTTTATAATATATTATACTTAAAGACTGATTATTATTAACTTTATGATTACCTTATAATGCCTCACTAAGTTTGTATTTAGCATGTGTTTTGCCTGTGCACACGTAGGTGGTTCGAGACATTGGGTGTAAGTAAGGAGTTGCATCAAGTTCAGAAAATTTTCATCAAGCAACTTCAGTAATGGCATCCTACTTGAGGTTTTTAATTAATTTTAGTGGCATGTATAAATAAGATAAATTTGTCTATTTTGGTTCAGAGTCTGTTATTTATCAAACAGTTAATTTATTTTTCGTAAAGTAAAGGAACTCCGATTTTGTGTACAAGTTAATTTTAAATATTTTTAAAGATTTTAAATTTATAGAATTTTTGAATAAAAAAAATCTTTTTATTGTTCTGTGCCATCTCTAACTCAAATTCGATAATCGAATAAGGGGAATGAGGTGTTACAAACCTTATTTTTAGAAATTTTTACTCGGTTAAAATTCCAACGGGTCCACTGTAAAGCAAATTTAGACATGCATGCCTTAACCCCAATAAAACGGCCACAAAATAAGATTAAATGAAATTCTATGAGTTTAAAATATTTGATTATGAGTTTTGAATATGATTATATAGCTTAACCTCAATTTTAGAAAATTTTACTTGGTTAAAATTCCAACTGGTCCACTACAAAGCCCATTTAGACATGCACATCTTAAACTCCAACAAAATGGCAACAAAATAAGATTAAGTCAAATTTTATGAATTAAAATATTTAGTTATGAGCTATTGAACATGATTATACAACTTAACCTCAATTTTAGAACTTTTTACTCGGTTAAAGTTCTAACGGGTCCACTGTAAAGCCCATTTAGATATGAACGCCTTAAACCCCAACAAAACGGCCAAAAAATAAGATTAAATCATATTTTATGACTTAAAATATTTATTTATGGGATTTTGAACATAATTATATAGCTTAATCTCATTTTCAAAAAATTTTACACGGTTAAAATTCTAACGGTCCACTATAAAGCCGACTCAGACATGCACGCCTTAAAACCCAACAAAATGGACACAAAATAAGATTAAATCAAATTTTATGAATTAAAATATATAGTTATGAGCTTTTGAACATGATTATACAGCTTAACCTCAATTTTAGAACTTTTTACTCGGTTAAAATTCCAACGGGTCCACTATAAAGCCCAATTTATACATGCACCATTTAAACCCCAACAAAACGGCCGAAAAATAAGATTAAATCACATTTTATGACTTAAAATATTTTTTTATGCGATTTTGAACATGATTATATAGCTTAACATCATTTTCAGAAATTTTTACTCGGTTCAAATTCCAACGGGTCCACTATAAATCCCATTTAGACATGCACGGCTTAAACCCCAACAAAACGGCCACAAAATAAGATTAAATCAAATTTATGATTTGAAATATTTGATTATGGGCTTCTGAATATGATTATGAAGCTTAACCTCATTTTCAATACTTTTTGCTCGGTTAAAATTCCAACGGGTCCACTATAAAACCCATTTAGACATGCATGCCTTAAACCCTAACAAAACAGACGAAAAATAAGATTAAATCAAATTTCATGAGTTAAATTATTTTATTGTGGGATTTTGAATATGATTATATAGCTTAATCACAATTTTAGAAGTTTTTACTCGGTTAAAATTCCAACGGGTCTGCTGCAATTGGAGTTATAGCACGTGATGCTAACGGTTCTGTCATTGGTGGTTTAGCTCAACCTTTGCCCAATTGCACGGATGCTTCCTCGGCTAAAGTACAAGCAATCATTGCTGGCATTAGTTTGGGTCTTGATTGCGGCTGGTCTGGGATTGTCATTGAGACAGATTATGCTATTGTTGCAAACAAAATTAATCGTCATTGTACTGATATTTCTATTTTGCGTTCACTTATTGAGCAAGCTCGTCTTTTGCTTGCCGATGCTGATGACTTTAGTGTTCGTTTTGTACCTAGGACGATGAACATTGCTACCCATACTCTTGCTTCTAAGGCTTTGCGAACTATGTCCTCTGTTTCCTTCGCTTTGGATTATCCTTTGTATTTGCATGATATTGTAACCAATGAGGTTCATCCTCCTTCAAGTTAATATAATCGGGTACTCTTTTCCCCATAGGTTCTCCCTTGGGTCCTTTTTGCCAAAAGTGCGATTAGAGGGGTTTTTAATGAGGCCCACCTTTTCTAAAAAAAAATTCCAACGAGTCCTTTGTAAAGCCCACTTAGACACACGCCTTAAACCCAACAAAATGGCATCAAAATAAGATTAAACCAAATTTTATGAATTAAAATATTTTATTATGGGCTTTTCAACATGATTATATAGCTTAACCTCATTTTCAGAAACTTTTACTCGGTTAAAATTCCAACGGGTCCACTATAAAGCCCATTTAGACATGCAAGCCTTAACCGCAACAAAATGGCCACAAAATAAGATTAAATAAAATTTTATGAGTTAAAATATTTTATTATGAGATTTTCAATATGATTATATAGCTTAACCTCAATTTTAGAAATTTTTACTCGATTAAAATTCCAACGGGTCTACTGTAAAGCCCACTTAGACAAGCACGCCTTAAAACCCAACAAACGGTTGCAAAACAAGATTAAATCAAATTTTATGACTTAAAATATTTAGTTATGGGCTTTTGAACATGATTATATAGCTTAACCTCATTTTCAGAAATTTTTTCTCGGTTAAAATTCCAACAGGTCCATTATAAAGCCTATTCAGACATACACGTCTTAGCCCTAACAAAACTACCACAAAATAAGATTAAATAAAATTTTATGCGTTAAAGTATTTTATTATGGGCTTTTGAATATGTTTATTTAGCTTAAACTCATTTTTAGAAAATTTTACTCCGTTAAAATTCCAACGGGTCCACTATAAAGCCCATTTAGTATGCACGCTTTAAACCCAGCAAAACGCCACAAAATAAGATTAAATAAAATTTTATGAGTTAAAATATTTGATTTATGGGCTTTTGATTATGATTATATAGCTTAAACTCAAGTTTAGAACTTTTTACTCTGTTAAAATTCCAACGGGTCTACTGTAAAGCCCATTTAGACATGCACGCCTTAAACCCCAACAAAACGAAAAAAATAATATTAAATCACATTTTATGACTTAAAATATTTAGTTATGGGCTTTTGAACATGATTATATAGCTTAACATAAGTTTCAAAACTCTTTACTCGGTTAAAATTCAAACGGGTCCACTAAAAAACCCATTTAGACATGCACGCCTTAAACGAAATCAAAATGGACGAAAAATAAGATTAAATCACATTTTAGGAAATAATATATTTATTTATAGGTTTTTGAACATGATTATATAGCTTCACCTCATTTTTAGAATTTTTTACTCGGTTAAAATTTTAACAGGTCCACTATAAAGCTCAATTAGACATGCACGCCTTAAACACAACAAAACGACCACAAAATAAGAAAAAAACAAAATTTATGAGTTAAAATATTTGGTTATGGGCTTTTTAATATGATTATATTTCATAACCTCAATTTTAGAACTTTTTACCCTGTTAAAATTCCAACGGGTCTACTATAAAGTCCATTTAGATAAGGACGCCTTAAACCCAACAAAATGACCACAAAATAAGATTAAATCAAATTTTAAGAGTTAAAATATTTGATTATGGGATTTTGAATATGATTATATAGCTTAACCTCAATTTTAGAACTTTTTACTGGATTAAAATTTCAATGGGCCTATTATAAAGCCCATTTAGACATTCCCTTAAATCCAATAAAACGACCACAAAATAAGATTAAATAAAATTTTATGAGTTAAAATATTTTATTATGGGATTTTGAATATGATTATATAGGTCAACCTCAATTTTAGAACTTTTTACTTGGTTAAAATTTCAACGGGTCTATTGTAAAGCCCATTTAGACATGCACGACTTAAATAAAACGAACACAAAATAAGCTTAAGTAAAATTTTATGAGTTAAAATATTTGATTATGGGATTTTGAATATGATTATATAGCTTAAACTCAATTTTAGAACTTTTTACTCATTTAAAATTCCAACTGGTCCACTGTAAAGCCCACTTAGACATACACGCCTTAAACCCCAACAAAATGGCTGCAAAATAAGATTAAATCAATTTTTAAAGAATTAATATTTAGTTATGGGCTTTTGAACATGATTATATAGCTTAACCTCGTTTTCAAAATTTTTTACTCCTTTAAAATTCCAACAGGTCCACAATAAACCCCATTTAGACATGCACGCCTTAAACCCAATAAAACAGTCACAAATAGGATTAAATAAAATTGTATGATTTAAAATATTTGATTATGGTCATTTTAATATGATTATATAGCTTAACCTCAATTTTAGAACTTTGTACCCGGTTAAAATTCCAACGAGTCCACTGTAAAGCCCATTTAAATGTGTACGCCTTAAACACCAACAAAACGGCTAAAAAATAAGATTAAATTAAATTTTATGAATTAAAATATTTAGTTATGGGATTTTGAACATGATTATATAGCCTAATCTCATTTCAAAAAAATTTAGACGGTTAAAATTCCAGACATGCACGCCTTAAACAATAACAAAACTGCCAAAAAATAAGATTAAATCACATTTTATGAATTAAAATATTTAGTTACGGGCTTTAGAACATGATTATATAGTTTCACCTCATTTTCAAAACTTTTTACTCGGTTAAAATTCCAACGGGTCCACTATAAAGCCCATTTAGACATGCACTCCTTAAACGCCTACAAAAACGGACGTAAAATAAGATTAAATAACATTTTAGGAATTAATATATTTACTTATGGGTTTTTGAACATGATTATATAGCTTAACCTCATTTTTAGAAATTTTTACTGGTTAAAAATCCATCGGGTCCTCTATAAACCCCATTTAGACATGCATGCCTTAAACCCCAACAGAACGGCCAAAAAATAAAAATAAATCATATTTTATGACTTCAAATATTTATTTATGGGATTTTTAACATTATTATATAGCCTTAAACCTCAAAAAAATGACCAAAAAATAAGATTAAATAACATTTTATGACTTAAAATTCCAACGGGTCCACTGTAAAGACCAATTAGATATGCACGCCTTAAACCCCAACAAAATGGACGAAAAATAAAATTAAATCACATATTATGAATTAAAATATTTATTTATGGGCTTTTGAACATGAATATATAGCTTAACCTAATTTCAAAAATTTTTACTTGGTTAAAATTGCAACGGGTCTACAATAAAGCACATTTAGTCATGCACGCTTTAAACCCCAACAAAATGGCCGCAAAATAAGATTAAATCAAATTTTATGAATTTGAATATTTAGTTATGGGCTTTTGAACATGATTATATAGTTTAATATTTTATGACTTGAAATATTTTGTTATGGGCTTTAGAACATGATTATATAGCTTAACCTTATTTTCAAAACTTTTTACTCGGTTAAAATTCTAACGGGTCCACTATAAAGCCCATTTTGACATGCACGATTTAAACCCCAACAAAACGGCCGAAAAATGAGATTAAATCACATTCTAAGACATAAAATATTTAGATTTGAGATCTTGAACATGATTATATAGCTTAACCTCATTTTCAAAACTTTTTACTCTGTTAAAATTCCAACGGGTCCACTATAATACCCATTTAGACATGCACGCCTAAAACGCCGGCAAAACGGACGAAAAATATGATTAAATCACATTTTATGAATTAATATATTTAGTTATGGGTTTTTGAACATGATAGCTTAAGCTTATTTTTAAAAATTTTTACTCGGTTAAAATTCCAACGCGTCCACTATAAAACCCATTTAGACATGCATGCCTTAAAACCCAACAAAACGGCTAAAAATAATATTAAATCACATTTATGACTTAAAATATTTATTTATGGGCTTTTGAACATGATCATATAGCTTAACCTCATTTCCAGAACTTTTTACTCGGTTAAAATTCCAACGAGTCCACTATAATGCCCATTTAGACATGCACGCCTTAAACCCCAACAAACAGACGAAAAATAAGATTAAATCAAATTTATGAGTTAAAATATTTGATAATGGTCTTTTGAATATGATTATATAGAAACTTCAATTTTAATACTTTTTCCCCGGTTAAAATTCTAACGGGTCCACGGTAAAACCCATTTAGACATGCAGGCCTTGAACCCCAACTAAATGGCCGCTAAATAAGAGTATATCAAATTTTATGAATTAAAATATTTAGTTATGGGCTTTGAACATGATTATATAGCTTAACCTCTTTTCAAAAAATTTTACATGGTTAAAATTCCAACGGGTCCACTAAAAAGCCAAAATAGACATGCACGCCTTAAACCTATCAAAACGGCCACAAAATAAGATTAAATAAAATTGTATGAGTTAAAATATTTGATTATGGGCTTTTGAATATTATTATATAGCTTAAACTCAATTTTAGAACTTTTTACTCAGTTAAAATTCTAACAGGTCAACTGTAAAGCCCATTTAGACATACACGCCTTAAACCCCAACAAAATGGCCGCAAAATAAGATTAAATAATTTTTTATAAAATTGAAATATTTAGTTATGGGATTTTGAACATGATTATATATCTTAACCTCATTTTTAAAAATTTTTACTCGGTAAAAATTCTAACGGGTCCACTGTAAAGCTCATTTAGACATGCACACCTTAAACACAATGAAACGGCCAAAACTAGATTAAATCAAATTTTAGGAGTTAAAATATTTGATTATGGGCTTTTGAATATGATTATATCACTTAACCTCAATTTCAAGACTTTTTACTTGGTTAAAATTCCAACGTGTCCACTATAAAGCCAATTTAGACATGCACACCTTAATCCCCAACAAAATGGCCGTAAAATAAGATTAAATCAAATTTTATGAATTAAAATATTTAGTTATGGGCTTTTGAACATGATTATACAGCTTAACCTCAATTTTATAACTTTTTACTCGATTAAAATTACAACGGGTCCACTGTAAAGCCCATTTAGACATGCACGCCTTAAACCCCAGCAAAACGGCCAAGAAATAAGATTAAACCAAATTTTATGTATTAAAAAAATTCATTTATGGGATTTTGAACATGATTATGTAGCTTAACCTCATTTTTAAAAAATTTTACTCGGTTAAAAATCCAACGGGTCCACTGTGAAGACCATTTAGACTTGCACACCTTAAAACCTAACAAAATGGCCGCAAAATAAGATTAAATCAAATTTTATGAATTTAGTTATGATCTTTTAAACATGATTATACAGCTTAAACTCAATTTTAGAACATTTTACTCGGTTAAAATTCCAACGGGTCCACTGTAAAGCCCATTTAGACATGCACACCTTAAACCCCAACAAAATGGCTCCAATATACGATTAAATCAAATTTTGTGAATTAAAATATTTAGTTATAAGCTTTTGAACATGATTATACAGCTTAACCTCAATTTTAGAACTTTTTACTCGGTTAAAGTTCCATCAGATCCATTATAAAGCCCATTTGGACATGCACGCCTTAAACCCGAACAAAACAGATAGAAAATAAGATTAAATCACATTTTATGACTTAAAATATTTATTTATGGGCTTTTAAACATGATTATATAGCTTAACCTCATTTTTAAAACTTTTTACTCGGTTGCAATTCTAACAGATCCACTATAATGCCCTTTTAGACATGCACGCCTTAAACCCAATAAAACGACCACAAAACGGATGAAAAATAAGATTATATCACATTTTATGAATTAAAATATTTAGTTATGGGATTTTGAACATGATTATATAGCTTAACCTCATTTCAAAAATTTTTACTCGGTTAAAATTCCAGCGAGTCTACTATGAAGCCCATTTAGACATGCACATCTTAAACAATAAGAAAACAATCAAAAAATAAGAATAAATCACATTTTATGACGAAATATTTTGTTATGGGCTTTAGAACATGATTATATAGCTTAACCTTATTTTCAAAACTTTTTACTCGGTTAAAATTCCAACGGGTCCACTATAAAGCCCATTTAGACACGCCAAACGTAAAATAAGATTAAATCACATTTTATGAATTAATATATTTAGTTATGGGTTTTTGAACATGATTATATAGCTTAACCTCATTTTTTGAAATTTTTACTCGGTTAAAAATGTAACACCCTAAAAATCGACCGTGTGGAAATTAGGTTCCGGTGACCGAAAAATATATATCGGAAGGTCCAAATATTGTATCGACCCTAATTGGGTTATCAATTTTAACATAGTGGACTGTAATTGAGTTAATTTTAAGTTATGGGACCTAATTGAATTCGTAGAAACCTTTTTAGTGACCAAATTGTGAAAATTGAAAGTTTAGGGGCAAACGTGTAAACTTTGGGATGTTGAGGGACCTGCCTCGTAATTATCCCAATTTCTTAGGTTGATTCACCACCTTGCTTAGCATATTCACATGAAATGAGTATGGGAATTAAGAAAAAGATGACATATAGTCATCATCTTTTAGCAAAACAAGAAAAGATAAAAAAGAAAAGAATTTAGTATATTTTATAGTTTACCCTTGTTGGAAGGAAAGCTTATAATTGGCCATAGCAGAGGTAATGGATTAAAATAAGATTACCTTTGGCTAAGGGAAACCTTGGGTAGTTATAAGGAATGCTTGGAATTTGGAAAACATTTGTTCTAAGTAACCTCTGAACCTTTCTTCTTTGCTATCTTCACCATCCTTTATATGAAACAAGCAAGCACCTCCATTTTCATCCCCTACCTCTAGCTCAAGCAAGCACCTCTCTTGTTTATACAAGCTTCTTTTGATTTCTCTACACCGTTAGATAGCTCTTGAATTGGTGAGTTAAACCTCTTGAATAATTTATTGATTCCATGGATCCTTGAAGTTTAATTTCAAGATTTAAGTCTTGAAAGTCAAAGCTTAACCCATATCTTCAAGCTTAAAATCCATGGAAGTTGGCTAGCTAATAACTATGCTAAAGCTTAAATATTGATTTTCAGTCTATAAGTATTGATTCTAACATGTCCCTTCGTTTCACCTAGCTTGGGAATTGGAGAAGGAAGGTCCATCATCCCCTTCAAAAGCTAGGAATAAGGGAATCGCTATCCGAGAGCCGTAGAATCTTCAGAGTTTAAGGTGAGTGTAGTCAGAGTCTCAAGATTAGGCTAGGTGCCTATCCCGAATCATTGAATATTAATTATCGCATTGCTAACAATGTGTTATAAGGTTATTCCATAAGAACATCATTGATGGCTAATTTGGTAAGTAATGATAAGTAATGCATCGAATTATTGTTCATAGCATTGTTTATATTGTCATTGAAACCATTGAAGCATTGACATATAGAATCATTGATCATTGAATATTGAATAAGGCCATTAGAGCATTAATATTGATTTATTGTTATCGGATGATATATTGAACTATTGTTATTGCTTATTGATATTGAAACATGCCTATTGAACTATTGTTAATGATCCATTGATATGGAAGTATTGTTATCGATTTATTGATATCGGACCTTGGATTCGAGAGTATTGGATACAATTGGCATGCCATAGAATTCATGAGCTCATTGGTACGGGTTTGGGCTACGACCTTTATGTTGGTGCGGCGGAGAGATGTTGTGATTTGGTCAAATTGGTGAGGAAGAAGGTATATGCTAGGCCACTATTGATTTTGGTATGGAGGAGGAATTCGTGTATCCATATATCGTAAATTGATCCAAGGAAAACTATTGTTTAATGATAAACATGTTATTGAATATGGACATAGTATTGATTATTGTCATAACATTGTTATTGATCATTGAGACATTGATATATTGCCATTGGATTATTGATGAAACATGCATTTGAGTGCATATTGATTATTGGCATTGTTTATGACCACCTCACTAGGAAACGCATGCCTAATGCATTCGTCTTCCATGCATTTCAGGTTAAGAAGTCTTAAGATCGAGATTGGGACGAGAAGTTTTTTAGCAAGTCACTACGTTGATAAAGTAAAGTATATCAACCCTATGAACTCCTAGAATGGTGGCAAAGTAGTTAGATTAGTCGCTTTTAGTCCTTTTGTTATGCGTATATTGTTGGTGGCATGTATAAGTCTTAAGGGCCCTAAATGACCTTCTAAATTTGGCTAAAAGTGGCAAAAGTGGCATATTTAGCTTAAAAAGGTGAAATCATAGTAAATGGACTCATATGATCATGAGATTTGGCATGCTAGTAGACTATGTTGATATTAACTTGTTGGTAAAATGTCATTGCATTTGGACATTTTTTGATGGGTGAAATCAATTAAAAACTAGAACACATCTATCATTTTAGTGCAGGATGTATCGATACGGGTGATGGCGTATTGATACGGGTATGCATATTTGACTAGGGATGGCAAAATTACCCGTCCCTGACCTGACCCGGTGTGCCCCGACCTGATCTGATCGGGTTTTTTCTTATGATTTTCGGGGATCAGGGCAGGGCGGGGCGAGTATTTAAAAATGTAAAGTCTGTGCGAGGTGGGTTCGGGTATGAAATAAAAATTCCCCGCCCCGCCCCGGCCCGATATTTTTTTATTTATTTTTATTATATTTATAAAAATACCACTATATATAAATACTTTTAGGAGTTTCAAGCTATTTTTTAGTTTGCGTTTATCGTAAATTTTTGTTAGATATTGTTCGAATTTTAACATATATGATTCTAAAAGTCAATGGTCGAGTTTATTTTTTTAAATATGTATTTTTTCTTCATATGAGTAATTTAATTGGTTTTATTTTATTTTTTATATAGTTTAAAGTCTGTGTATTTATATTTTGTAAATATAATGGTCGTTCGATCGAATCTAACATTTATCGTCGATGAAATTTAATATATTTTTTTACATTTTCGGGTCAGGTCGGGTTTAGGGTTTATAAATCAGGGCGGGGTGGGTAAATTATTATTTTATTTCTGGGATGGGGCGGGGTCAGGTTTTGGGATTAATATATCGGGGTGGGTTCAGGGCGGCCAAAAACCCGCCCCGCCCCGTTGCCATCCCTATATTTGACATGGTCAACCTCAGTCAACTTGGTGTATCGATACGTCAAAGGGTGTACCGATACGAAAAGTCAACACTGGAATCTGGAAAATTAAATGCATTGATACGGTCTTTAGGGTGTATTGAAATAGGTCAACCTGGTCAACCCGTACTGGTTCGACTCCCCAGCTGTACCGATACGAGTCGTGTTCATTGGATTCAGATAATTATTAAAAATGCATGGGGTATCGATACAGGTAGACACCGTATCGATACAGGTAGACACCGTATCGATACAGGTAGACACCGTATCGATACAGGCTCATTGAATCCTAACTATTTTAACGTTCATGACACAGGCGTATCAGTACGGCCTCTCGAGTACTAATACCTAGACAGGTAAATCTGTTATAAGCTAATTGGAATAAGTTTGGAACATTGCATATTGGTCACTGAACATTGTATGGTGTAATTAAATGGGCAAATGAACTCCGATTAACATGTATGATCATTGCATATAGTCTAAATTTCAATATGGTAAGGTTCATTTTAGAAAAGGACCTCTATAATATTGAAGTTACAGATTAGTCCATAGAATGTGTAAAAGATTAAAATTGGTCTCGTGTTGATTAACATAGCTTCGTATTGAGTTATTAGAATTATCGTATCATTATTGCATTGTTGTAAAGCATGACAACATGAAATTATCAAATATTGATTGCACTTCAGTAACGCCTTCCGACCCGGTTCTCGACCAGGCCGGGAAAAGGGTGTTACAAAAAATCCAACGGGTCCACTGTAAAGCCCATTTAGACATGTATGCCTTAAACGCCAACAAAACGACCAAAAAATAAGATTAAATCACATTTTATGACTTAAAATATTTATTTATGGGCATTTGAACATGATTATATAGCGTTAAACCTCAACAAGACGACCAAAAAATAAGATTAAATCACAATTTACGACTTAAAATTCCAACGGTCCACTGTAAAGCCAATTTAGACATGCACACCTTAAACGCCAAGAAAACGGACGAAAAATAAGATTAAATCACATTTTATGAATTAAAATACTTATTTATGGTCTTTTGAACATGATTATATAGCTTAACCTTATTTCAAAAAATTTTACTCGTTTAAAATTCCAACGGGTCTACTGTAATGCACATTTAGACATGCACGCCTTAAACCCCAACAAAATGATCGTAAAATAAGATTAAATCAAATTTATGAATTAAAATATTTATTTATGGGATTTTGAACATGATTATATAGTTTAACTTTAATTTTGAAACTTTTTACTTGGTTAAAATTCTAACGAGTTCACTGTAAAGCCCATTTAGACCTGCACGCCTCAAACCCCAACAAAACGGTCGAAAAATAAGATTAAATCACATTTTAGGACTTAAAAAATTTAGTTATGGGATTTTGAACATGATTATATAGCTTAACCTCATTTTCAAAACTTTTTACTCGGTTAAAATTTCAACTGGTCCACTATAAAGCCCATTTAGACATGCAAGCCTTAAACGCTAGCAAAACGGACGAAAAATAAGATTAAATCACATTTTATGAATTAATATATTTAGTTATGTGTTTTGAACAAGATTATAGAGCTTAACCTTATTTTTAACAATTTTTAATCGGTTAAAATTCTAACGGGTCCACTATAAAGCCCATTTAGATATGAACGCCTTAAACCCTAACAAAACGAACAAAAAATAAAATTAAATCACATTTTATGACTTAAAATATTTATTTATGGGCTTTTGAACATGATTATATAGATTAACCTCATTTTTACAGCTTTTTACTCGGTTAAAATTTCAACGTGTCCATTAGAATGCCCTTTTAGACATGCATGCCTTAAACCCCAACAAAACAGACGAAAAATAAGATTAAACCAAATTTTATGAGTTAAAATATTTGATTATGGGCTTTTGAATATGATTAGATAGATTAACCTCAATTTTAGAACTTTTTACTCTGTTAAAATTCCAACGGGTCCACTTTAAAGCCCACTTAGACATGCAGGCCTTAAACCCCAACAAAATGGCCGTAAAATAAGATTAAATCAAATTTTATGAATTAAAATATTTAGTTATGGGCTTTGAACATGATTATATAGCTTAAACCCTTTTTCAAAAAATCATACTGTGTAAAAATTTCAACGGGTCCACTATAAAGCCCATATAGACATGCACGCCTTAAACCAAAAAAAATAGCCACAAAATAAGATTAAATAAATTTTTATGAGTTCAAATATTTTATTATGGGAATTTGAATAAGATTATATAGCTTAACCTCAATTTCAAAACTTTTTACTCGGTTAAAATTCCAGCGGGTCTACTGTAACTCCCATTTAGACATACACGCCTTAAACCCCAACAAAATGGCCACAAAATAATATTAAATAAATTTTTATAAATTAAAATATTTAGTTATGGGATTTTGAACATGATTATATATTTTAACCTCATTTTCAAAATTTTTTACTCGTTTAAAATTCCAACGTGTCCACTATAAAGCTCATTTAGAATGCACACCTTAAACACAACAAAACGGCCACAAAATAAGATTGAATCAAATTTTATGAGTTAAAGTACTTGATTATGGGCTTTTGAATATTATTATATAGCTTAACCTCAATTTTAGGACTTTTTACTCTGTTAAAATTCCAAAGGGTCCACTGTAAAGCCCATTTAGACATGCACACCTTAAACCCCAACAAAATAGCCGTAAAATAAGATTAAATCAAATTTTATGAATTAAAATATTTAGTTATGGGCTTTTGAACATGATTATACAGCTTAATTTTTATATCTTTTTACTCGGTCAAAGTTCTCGCGGGTCCACTGTAAAGCCCATTTAGGCATGCACGCCTTAAACCCCAATAAAATGAACGAAAAATATGATTAAACCACATTTTATGGTTTAGCAAATTTAGCTATGGTCTTTTGAACATGATTATATAGCTTAACCTCATTTTTAGAAATTTTTACTCTGTTGAAATTCCAGCGGGGCCACTGTAAAGCTCATTTAGACTTGCACGCCTTAAAACCCAACAATATGGCCGCAAAATAAGATTAAATAAAATTATACGGATTAAAATATTTAGTTATGGGCTTTTCAAAATGATTATATAGCTTAACCTCATTTCAAAATTTTTTACTCGGTTAAAATTCCAACGGGTTTATTGTAAAGCACATTTAGACATGCAGGCCTTAAACCCCAACAAAATGACCGCAAAATAAGATTAAATCCAATTTTATGAATTAAAATACTTATTTATGGGATTTTGAACATGATTATATAGTTTAACGTCAATTTTGAAACTTTTTACTCGGTTAGAATTCTAACGGGTTCACTGTAAAGCCCATTTACACATGCACGCCTTAAACCCCAACAAAACGGCTGAAAAATAAGATTAAATCACATTTTAGGACTAAAAATATTTAGTTATGGGATTTTGAACGTGATTATATAGCTTAACCTCATTTTCAAAACTTTTTACTCGATTAAAATTCTAACAGGTCCACTATAAATCCCATTTAGACATGCACGCCTTAAACGCTAGCAAAACAGACGAAAAATAAGATTAAATCTCATTTTATGAATTAATATATTTATTTATGGGTTTTGAACTTGATTATATGGCTTAACCTTATTTTTAACAAATTTTAATCGGTTAAAATTCTAACGGGTCCACTGTAAAGCACATTTAGATATAAACGCCTTAAACCCCAACAAAACGAAAAAAATAATATTAAATCACATTTTATGACTTAAACTATTTATTTATGGGCTTTTGAACATGATTATATAGCTTAACCTCATTTACAACTTTTTACTTGGTTAAAATTCCAACGGGTCCACTAGAATGCCCTTTTAGACATGCATGCCTTAAACCCCAACAAAACAGATGAAAAATCAGATTAAATCAAATTTTATGAGTTACAATATTTGATTATGGTCTTTTGAATATGATTAGATAGCTTAACCTCAATTTTAGAATTTTTTACTCGGTTAAATTTCCAACGGGTCCACTTTAAAGCCCACTTAGACATACAGTCCTTAAATCCGAACAAAATGGCCGTAAAATAAGATTAAATCAAATTTTATGAATTAAAATATTTAGTTATGGGATTTGAACATGATTAAATAGCTTAATCTCTTTTTCAAAAAAATTTACTTGGTTAAAATTCCAACGAGTCACTGTAAAGCCCATATAGACATGAACGCCTTAAACTCAACAAAATCGCCACACAATAAGATTAAATAAAATTTTATGAGTTATAATATTTGATTATGGGCATTTGAATTAGATTATATAGATTAACCTCAATTTTAGGACATTTTACTCAGTTAAAATTCCAAGGGGTCTACTGTAAAGCCCATTTAGACATACACGCCTTAAACCTCAACAAAATGGCCACAAAATAATATTAAATAATTTTTTATAAATTAAAATATTTAGTTATGGGATTTTGAAAATGGTTATATAGTTTAACCTTATTTTCAAAAATTTTTACTCGGTTAAAATTCCAACGGGTCCACTATAAAGCTCATTTAGACATGCACGCCTCAAACACAACAAAACGACCACAAAATAAGATTAAATAAAATTTTATGAGTTAAAGTAATTGATTATGGGCTTTTTAATATGATTATATAGCTTAACCTCAATTTTAAGACTTTTTACTCTGTTAAAATTCCAATGGGTCTACTGTAAAGCCCATTTAGACATGCACACCTTAAATCCCAACAAAATAGCCGTAAAATAAGATTAAATCAAATTTTATGAATTAAAATATTTACTAATGGGCTTGTGAACATGATTATACAGCTTAACCTCAATTTTTATAACTTTTTACTCGGTCAAAGTTCCAACGGGTCCGCTATAAAGCCCATTTAGGCATGCACGCCTTAAACCCCAATAAAACGGCCAAAAAATAAGATTAAACCACATTTTATGGCTTAAAAAATTTATCTATGGGCTTTTTAACATGATTATATAGCTTAACCTCATTTTTAGAAATTTTTACTCTGTTGAAATTCTAGCGGGTCCACTGTAAAGCCCATTTAGAGTTGCACGCCGTAAAACCTAACAAAAAGGCCACAAAATAAGATTAAATCAAATTATATGGATTAAAATATTTATTTGTGGGATTTTGAACATGATAACACAGTTTAAACTCAATTTCAGAACTTTTTACTTGGTTAAAATTCCAACGGGTCCACTTTAAAGCCCATTTTGACATGCACACCTTAAACCCCAACAAAATGGTCGCAATATAAGATTAAATCAAATTTTATGAATTAAAATATTTAGTTATAGGCTTTTGAACATGATTATACAACTTAAACTCAATTTTAGAACTTTTTATTCGGTTAAAATTCCAACAGGTCCACATTAAAGTCCATTTGAACATGCACGCCTTAAACCCCAACAAAACGGCCAAAAAATAATATTAAATCACATTTTATGACTTAAAATATTTATTTATGGCTTTTGAACATGACTATATAGCTTAACCTCATTTTCAGAACTTTTTACTCGGTTAAAATTCCAACAGGTACACTATAATGCCCATTTAGACATTCATGCCTTAAACCCAACAAAATGACCATAAAAAGAATTAAATTATATATTTTTGAGTCAAAATATTTGATTCTGGGCTTTTAAATATGATTATATAGCTTAACCTCAATTTTTGAACTTTTTACTCGGTTAAAATTTCAACGGGTGTACTATAAAGGTCATTTAGACATGCACGCCTTAAACGCCAACAAAACGGACAAAAAATAAGATTAAATCACATTTTATGAATTAAAATATTTAGTTATGGGCTTTTGAATATGATTATATAGCTTAACCTCATTTCAGAAATTTTTACTCAGTTGAAATTCTAACGAGTCTACTGTAAAGCCCATTTAGACATGCACGCCTTAAACAATAACAAGACAACCAAAATATAAGATTAAATCATATTTTATAACTTAAAATATTTATTTATTGGCTTTAGAACATGATTGTATATCTTATCCTCATTTTCAAAACTTTTACTCGGTTAAAATTCGAACAGGTCTACTATAAAGCCCATTTAGACATGTAATCCTCAAACGCCAACAAAACGGACGTAAAATAAGATTAAATCAAATTTTATGAATTAATATATTTAGTTATGAGTTTTTGAACATGATTATATAGCTTAACCTCATTTTTAGAAATTTTTACTTAGTTAAAAATCCAATGCGTCCACTATAAAGCCCATTTAGACATTCACGCCTTAAACCCCAACAAAACGGCCAAAAAATAAGATTAAATCACATTTTATGACTGAAAGTATTTATTTATGGGATTTTTAACATTATTATATAGCCTTAAATGTAAACAAAACAGCCAAAAAATAAGATTAAATCACATTTTATGACTTAAAATTCCAATGGGTCCACTGTAAACCCCATTTAGACATGTACGACTTAAACGCCAACACAACGGACGAAAATTAAGATTAAATCACATTTTATGAATTAAAATATTTATTTATAGTCTTTTGAAAATGATTATATACTTTAACCTCATTTCAGAAATTTTTACTAGGTTAAAATCCCAACGGGTCTACTGTAAAGCACATTTAGACATGCACGCCTTAAACCCTAGCAAAATGGCCGCAAAATAAGATTAAATCAAATATTATGAATTATGGGCTTTGAACATGATTATATAGCTTAACCTCTTTTTCAAAAGTTTTTACTTAGTTAAAATTCTAACGGGTCCACTGTAAAGACCATATAGACAGGCACTTTAACCCAACAAAACTGCCACAAAATAAGATTAAATAAAATTTTATGTGTTAAAATATTTGATTATGGGCTTTTGAATATGATTATATATCTTAACCTCAATTTCATAACTTTTTACTCAGTTAAAATTCCAATGGGTTTAGTGGAAAGTCTATTTTGACATACACGCCTTAAACCCCAACAAAATCATCGTAAAATAAGATTAAATAAATTTTTATTAATTAAAATAATTTGTTATGGGCTTTTGAACATGATTATATAGCTTAACCTTATTTTAAAAAAATTTACTCGTTTAAAATTCGAACGATTCCACTGTAAGCACATTTAGACATGCACGCCTTAAACAAAACAAAACGTGTAATACCCCAAAATTTGTCAAGTTGTTTAAGAGTCATTTAGTACTAAGATAAGGGCTTAAAAGCTAACTTAGTGACTAAAATGAAAAAAATATAAAAGTTAGGATTTCTTTAATTATGAATTCTAAGAAAGGAATATATGAGAATTTGGAGTATCGTGTGATAGAGAGTAAGTAAAATAGGGTACTTGTTAAGTTTGGTTGAAATCCGATAAAAAAAATATAGGCACCTGATGGAATATTTTTATTGCACAGATAAGTAGTACATGTTACAAGAAGTTAATCTGTATAATTAGATTTTCGGTAATGGATTTATGTGGAAATCTATTTTTGATCAAACAATTAGGGGATAAAAAGATGCTTGATTCGAATAAAAATGCAGTATAAGAAATTGAATTTCGATCGAACTACAAAGTTAAGCGTGCTCAGGGCATAGGATGGGTGACCTAATGGGAAGATCTCATGTCAGTACTTGAGACTGATAAAAAGGAATCAGTTCGAGATAATATTATTCATATGGATATCTGATAAAGGATTATTAAGAGAATTTTATTCGATAAAGATTTCGGGTAAATTATCAGTATATTAGATCGAGTCAAAATTTCAAGATTTTGATTTTTACAAAATTATGGAATATTTTGTATATCAATATTTTTTATTTATGGAAGTTAGAAATATGAGAATTTCAGATTTGATCTGATAGTTCGAATAATGGAAAATCGTAGTAAGTGATTATCAGGTAATCGGATCGAACTGGAATTTTAAAGACAGTTCCAAAAGCCATGGAAAATTCATAAAATATTATTTTTTATGAAAATTTTAATGTTTCTAGTTGGATTCTAACTAGATTCGGTTCTACTTTAACAAAATGTAAAATTTGAAAATAAGATTTAGTTAGAGGATTATTTGGACTTAAGTAATTAAATGAATTTAATATTCATTTAATTAGGACACTTGGCATTAATAAGTAAAAGATGAACAAAAATTAGTTCATCATCTTTCCTCATATTCGAAATACAAGGAAAAAGAAAGGGGAAAATACACCAAAATTTTCCTAGGCAATGTGAAGGCTCCAAAGTTAGAATCAAGGTATGTTGCTTTGGAAAAAATGATCTATGCTTAATTCTCTTTCTATTGATAGTAATTTTGCATGGTAATTTGAAGAATTGTTCATGTTATTGATGAGAGAGAAAATAGGGTTTTATGTTCTATGTTGAGATTGAAGCTTAATTTAAGTAAATCAAGTGTTATGGAATTGAAATCAAGCTTATATTTAGATTAATTTAATGTTTGAAGACATAAACCCTAACCTTAGAATTTGGGATTTTATTTAGGGTTTTGAAATTGATGATGGAAATTAAAGATTTATGATATTAGAAGCTTGATTTTGATGTTAGAATGAACAATCCTCAACTAGTCCTTTAAGTGACCATTTTGGTATACATGAAGAAATTTGGAGAAATAATGTGAAAATTATCCTACTGATAGATTTGAAGAGATTATGAATTTAGAAGCTTGATTATGGCATTGAGACCAAAATAAAGTCCATGAAAAGTTTAGACACCCAATTTGCCATGTAGGATGAATTTGGGGTTTTAAGTGTTAATTCTTGGAAATGAAGAATATATGTTGGAAAAAAATTTGAGCATATTAGAATGTTGTTTGAATGAAAAACAATATTGGGAAGGTTTAGTGACTAATTCGGTCAAAAGCTAAAATAAAAGGAAAATTTTGAGAAACATTGTAAAATGTTGGATTGATTAATTAGTACAACTTTGTAAACCTTTGTGTGAAATTAGTGACTAAAATGTCACTTTAACAAAGGTTAGTGGATAGAAGGGCATTGAGTAAAAGTTAGTAAAAGAGTTAGAATTATGGAGTATTTATGATTGAGCTTGATTAAATTGTAAAAAGTTGCAAAATGGTCACTAGGGACCAAAATGGACTTTTCGGCTACTAAGGGAGAAAAAAAGAAACTTTGGAAAAAAAATTCTATATTCGAATAATTATACTACTATTTTATAGTTAAGCATTGTTAGATTAAAAAGAAATATAACATTTATATTATTGAATATGTTCGATGGGTAAATTTGTATCATCTGAGCAGGACAAGGAAATACGAGATAAAAGAGGCAAGGAAAAAGTAGTGGATTAACTTAGTGAGGCCCAGTATTTTTGCATAGCCCAGGTGAGTGCATTATATGCATGTATGACATGTTACAAATAGGATGACTTGCGATGAGTTGACCTTGATATTAATGAAAATGTATGTTGATCAAATTATTCAAATGGTATGAAAAATTAAATGGCATATGGGATATTGTTGCGCGTAATAAGTGCTACGCAATTGTGCAAGTATACACGTTGCAAGTTATAGTATAAAAGATATCGTCTCCACAGGGATTGGTGCCACTTCAAGAATCTAGTCTCTTGCACTGAAAAAAGTAAAAACACAAATAAAGGATTATATGAGTTTTAACTAATAGCTAATCTATAAAGCAAATAAGTAAAAGGCGATGTAATTAAATGAGAGAGATAGGCCAGGTTATCATGAGTTGAGGTGTGATAGCCAATTGGATCATCTTGGTAAAAGAGTGCACGGGCAACTCAGTTGTTGTGGCAACTTGCACAACGGGGTTGCCTTGGCAACTAATCGATGGTTGCCTGGGCGACTAGTTGGGCAACTACTTGGGCGTCTGGGCAGCAACCTTCAAGGTTCGGCAGAGCGTTCTTCAATGGTTTCTTCTTATCCCTAAGTCGAAACTCTAGCTACTTGTGCATACTTTGATAATACATCCCTGCGTGAATCAAGGGTGAACAACAACCAATCTTGCGCTCCTCTTAGCCGTTCAAATCCGTAACTTATTCCTAAACCGGATTAATCTTCACCATCAATAGATTGAATAAAGATCATATTCATTCGTTTCTTGAATCTAACTCTCCCGATATTAGATAAATAGATGAAGTTACGAGATCCTCTCCCAATTCACTCGCAAACAAGAATAAGAATCAAGAATGAATAAACCTTGAATAGAAAAGTGCAAACGCTTTTTACCTAAACAAAATCCAATAGTTTCTCACAACTACAAAACACAATAATCATAGCCAAATAGATTTAGTTCATGGCTAGGTTCCAAAGAAACACAAGATAAATAATCCCTAGCATGAACCTAATTGAACAAGAAAGAAAAAGATGAAGAATGAAGCTTTTCGAAATCTCCTTACCCTAGATGCTTGTCAAAAATTCTCTCATCTCTTTCCCCTTGGAGTTGACGGCATGGCCTCTAATTTATAGGGCTAGGTCAAAGTCCTTCTTTGAGGAGGAAGTTAAGTTGGAATTAAATTATCTTTAAAGAATATAATTCTTTATTATAATTATATTCCTTCTAGAACTTCTCATATCTTCTTGGAATTTAATTCTTCTTTAATCTCTTCATGGAAATCAAACTCCTTTGGGATTTAGCTTTGCTCCACATCATCTTGGGCTTGTCTAGTCATCAATTTCGACTACCATATCACCTTGTTCTCTGTCAGAAATTGCCCTGGCAACTGGCTCGACGTCTCCTTCACGCATTGACCTGGCAACTAGCTCGACATCTCCTTCATGCATTGCCCTGGCAACTAGCTTTGGCAAGTGATCCTGCACATACACACAAAACACACCAAAGCAGCATCTTTTCCCACAAAAACAACCAAATTATGCAATCAAGCTCAACGATGGAAGGAAACATGGATTAATGCATGAATGATTAATTATATAACTAATATGAGCCTAAGTCTAACAATAATATGAGTAAAAAGGGTAAGAAAAATAGTACTTTTGAACACTTATCACACCCCCAAACTCGAACTATTGCTTGTCCTCAAGCAATGCAAACTAATAATTACCTGCCAAGACTTCAATTTTCACAAGCTTAGCTTTGAACTTGATTTCAATTCTCAGAACCGGGGCACAAAGTATGATTGGCTTTTCATTTTTCGAAAAACTTAGGAGTTACTCGGAATCAAACTATAATGCTTGTGAGTGTGTGTGGAGTTGTGTGCAAGTTGATTTTTCGGATTCTATGCAAACAAGAGGTTTTCAAATTACTTCATTGGGTTCTTTTTAACATGTTTTAACTAGAGCCAGTTTTGGGCACCTCTAGTGTTTTGTTTTTAGTTTTCTTAAGTTAATTTATTTGATTAGAGTCGGTTTCGGGCACCTCTAGCGGTAAATTTTTTAACACATGCTAGAGCCAATTTCGGGCACCTCTAGCGATCAATTTTTTAGCACATGCTAAAGCCAATTTCGGGCGCCTCTAGCATTCACTTTTTAGTACATGCTGGAGCCAATTTCGGGCACCTCTAGCATTCATCCAATTTTTTTTCTAATCCCCCAATTTGTTTAATTATCAACCTAAGTTCACTAGAATTCCTTAAATCAATCAAACCACAATAGTGTTTCATCAAATTTAGCATCATAGTAAAATTTTAAGTTTTTCCATGGTTATCCTAGAATAAAAATTCTATCAATTAAGTGCATTGGCAAAGTCATCATTGGATATTCATCAAATCTAAGCAATTCGTGTTCCAACTAAAGGCATGGCAAGCAATTTATGTATCCTAAGTGTAATACTTAAGATGAATGTAACTAAACATGGTAACTACTAATAACAATCCCCCCCAAACTCGAGTGAGGCATTGTCCTCAATGCATGAATTAAAGAAAAATAAAATTAACACAAAATAAAATGCAAACGAGGACTTACTCCGAGAGTTCGTCATCGTGGATGATTAGTTTCCTTTTGGTCGGTGTCTTGATTCTCTTGCTTGAACGCGATGGTTGTTTTCTTGTTGCCGGTGGTGGAATCGATCCTCGTACGGGGTTGTCCTCATCGTCTTCTTCATCAATGTCATTGGCTTTTCACTTAGTGGATTCAATTGGTGCGGTCTTTGTTGGTGCAATGGAGGTCTCGTCCGAATCTGAAAAATTAGACAATGATTCTGTAGGAGTTGATTCGGGCATAGGTGCTTTACCTTTGGCTTTTGCAGTGGTTGCCGGGATGTCTTTAGCTTTGGTTGCCGTGGCATCTTCAGGGTTGGTTGCCGTGGCATCAGCTTGTACAGGCACGATGTAGGTTGCCGCGGCATCATCTGTTGCGGTTGTCGTGGTGACTACCTCATTAGGTGTCGACGCAAGAATCTCGGCAGGAAAGATTGGGAATGGCACGCGATTGTTCGGGTACTTTTCTAGGATGACTTGGGTGATGGCATTGTTGTGCTCCTTCATTTACCGCATGAACATTATTTGCCGGTCTTCAATTTGCCTTAGGTGGCTCACCAATGGTTGCAAGAGTGCTTTAAAGTGTCACGGGGTTGATGGCCGCGTTGCCCGGGCGTTAGGTGCTTGGGCATTAGGGATTGCCGGGGCGGCAGGAGTTGCCGCGGTAATTGGGGGCCTTGAAGATTTTCCCGGTGCCTCTCCCATTAGCTTTTGGGTTTGTGCTTGATTCTAACCGGACTTTGGTAGGGCCTTTTCATCGGTGGACTCACTTGGGACATGCATCTCCTTGCAAAGATTAGAAATTAAGCAAGGGAAGAAAAGAGAACCCTTATCTTTTGAGCTACATACAAAAATCTCATCACAAATAATTTTTCCAATATTAATGATGGGATTATGCAAGATAGAATGTATGAGCAAAAGACGTGATATATCAACGGTAGTATTGTGTGTGGTTGGCATTAAAGAAGTTTTAACAAACTTATTCCATAGTTTTGCCTCGGGTTTAAGCCGAAGGCGATTTACAGTTCCCTTGTATTTACCGTCGTTCCAATGAGTTCTCGGTTGAGTGAGTTATTGAAGCACCTTGTCGAGTTGCTTGGGCGTGATTTGATCAACGAAGGCTTGATGCTCATCCTTCTCAATGTAAAGCCCGTAAAAGGTGTTGACGTTTTTGGGGCTTATGAGTATGGCCTTGTCACGAACAAAAACATAAGGATTATCCGGGTTAGGTGAGTGAGCATAGAACTCTCTTACCCATGAGATGTTGCCCGGTTCCGATTGATGGAAAAAGATTTGCCACTTTTGATGTGCAATCCTCTCGAAGATTAATGGTTCAAGGCCGAAATCTTGATGAGAGTTGGAGTATTCAAAGCCTTGTTCTTCGTAGATCTTCTGGCTTTCGAACTTGGAGTGAAATCTTTCTTGAACCACCGGTGTTGCAAACTTCTTGGATCTTGGTTCTTTGGAGGAACTTGGATGAACTAAAAATTTAATTTTGGATGCCATAGATGATCTTGGTTGTGAGTTTTGTAAAAACAAATAAAATAAAACATAATAAACTAAAGAGTTGCAAGATGAAAAGTAGGAATAGGTTTCTTGGAAGTTAAGGGTGATGGGTTTTATAGAAAAGATAGGTAGTAAATATGGTGGGTGGGATTAATTTTGGATAGAAAATAAATGGGGTTTTGGTTTAGGGGAAGGGTGACGGCAAGGAGGTTTAATTAGGGTAAGTTGGAGGCTTTATATAAGCCTTAGATCCAGCCCATTAATTTCCTTGTTGAAGATGTTTTCCTTCTTGGATCAAAATTCCTCTTTATCTTGAACTCTTTTCCTACAATTCAAAGACAAATCAAATAAGGATTAGAATTAAAGATAAACTAATAAAAGAAAATAAATAAATATGTGTAAAGGGATTCTTAAACTTAGAAAGATAAAAAAGAAAATCTATCCTAAAAAATATAATAATAATAATAAAAAATAGTTCGAGAAAAAAAATAATAAAATAAAAAAATAGTCAGAAATAAAAAATAAAAATAAAAAAAATAAAAGATAAAAATAAAAATAAAATATCGAAGGGAGAGCATGCTCATGCATCTCCTAAGGTGACCACTTCTTTGTTACGTTCCACATGGGCACCGTTGTAGTGCTTCAATCTTTGTCCATTAACTTTGAATTCATGTTTGTCAGTGATGGACTTGATTATCACGACACCATGGGAGAATGGTTTGACAACTTCGAATGGTCCGGACCATCTTGATTTCAGTTTTCCTGGGGAAATTTTTAGCCGAGAATTGAATAAGAGAACTAGTTGCCCTGACATGAATTGCCGCGACAATAGTTTCTTGTCATACCATTGCTTTGTTTTCTCCTTGTAGATTCGTGCATTGTTATAGGCGAGTGCACAGAATTCTTCTATCTCATTGAGGTCCAACAAACGCTTTTGTCCGGCACTTTCCCAATCCATATTCACGGTCTTGATTGCCCAATATGCCTTGTGTTCAATTTCCACTGGTAGATGGCATGTTTTGCCATAGACAAGTCGGAAGGGGGACATACCTAAGGGTGTTTTGAATGCAGTGCGATGTGCCCAAAGTGCGTCATCTAGTCTTAATGACCAATCCTTCCTAGAGGGATTTACAATTTTCTCGAGTATACCCTTCAATTCTCGGTTGGAAATTTCTGCTTGCTCGTTGGTTTGTGGGTGATATGCCGTGGTAATCTTGTATGATACGCCGAAGCGTTGCAACATCTTGGCAATAAGTCCGTTGTCAAAATGCTTGCCTTCGTCACTGATAATTGCTCTCGGCATCCCAAACCGTGTAAATATGTTTTTCTGCAAGAATCGTTGCACGATCTTGGAATCGTTGTTGGGAACTGCAGCTGCCTCAACCCATTTAGACACGTAGTCGACGGCAAGTAGAATGTAGAGGTTGCCAAATGAACATGGGAAAGGTCCCATAAAATCGATCCCTCATACATCGAACAATTCCACCTCGATGATGTTCTGGAGCGGCATCTCATGTCATCTAGAGATATTGCCCGTCCTCTGGCAACGATCACATTGCTTGTAAAAGTCTTGGGCATCTTTGTACAATGTTGGCCAATACAAACCGGATTGCAAAACTTTGGCCGCGGTACGAGTTCCTTCAAAATGTCCTCCATAGGGTGAAGAATGGCATTGCCAGAGTACATTCTGTTGCTCTTCTTCAGGGACACATCAGCGTATAACTTGATCTGCACATTGTTAAAACAAAAGAGGCTCGTCCCAAAAGTAATGCTTAGCATCATGGCGGAACCGCTTCTTCCCTTGGTGAGTAAGGCCATAAGGTAAAATACCACAAACAAGGAAATTAACTAAATCCACGTACCAGGGTATTGACGAGGCATGTGTTGCCATGGTGACTGCTCCCAAAATTGCCGAGGCGTGCGCGTCAAAGGCTGCTGCAGCGTCGAGAGTTGCCAAGGCGTGCGCATCCATGGTTGCTGAGGCAACTAAAAGTTGTTCATCCGGGAATGCATCGTATATCTCTAGATCCGCGTCCTCCTCCCTATTGCGTTCTAAACGTGATAAGTGATTGGCCACTTGATTTTCTGTTCCTTTCCTGTCCTTAATTTCAATATCAAATTCTTGTAAAAGTAATATCCAACGAATCAAACGAGGTTTGGCATCCTTTTTAGCAAATAGATATTTGATTGCCGAATGGTCCGTATGAACAATTACCTTTGTACCAATCAAATAGGATCGGAACTTGTCAAATGCGAAAACTACAGCTAGTAACTCTTTCTCCATTGTTGTGTAATTCACTTGAGCACTATTAAGAGTTTTACTAGCGTAGTATATCACATAGAAGGTCTTACCTGTGCGTTGGCCTAGGAATGCTCCTACCGCAAAATTACTTGCATCACACATGAGCTCAAAAGGTAGCGTCCAATCTGGTGGAACGACAATGGGTGTCGAGGCAAGCTTTTCCTTTAGGGTTTCGAATGCTTGGGTGCAAGAATCATCAAAATCGAAGACTTTATCCTGTTCAAGCAAATTGCACAAGGGTTTAGTGATTTTAGAAAAATTATGAATGAACCTCCTGTAAAAACCTGCATGTCTAAGAAAGCTTCGAATTCCTTTTACCGAACTTGGTGGGGGTAATATCTCAATCACGTCCACCTTGGCTTTGTCTACTTCAATTCCCTTAGATGAAATCTTGTGGCTGAGCACTATTCCTTCATCTACCATAAAATGGCACTTCTCCCAATTGAGGACTAAATCAGTTTCTTCACATCTTGCCAACACCTTCTCTAAATTGCCAAGGCAGCTGTCGAAGTCATTACCAAAAACAGAAAAATCATCCATGAAGATCTCAAGGAAGTCTTCGACCATGTCTGAAAAGAGTGCCACCATGCATCTTTGGAAGGTTGCCGGGGCATTACACAATCCGAACGGCATCCTTCGGAAAGCATAAGTATCGTATGGGCATGTGAAGGTTGTCTTTTCTTGATCTTCTGGTGCTATGGCAATTTGATTGTAACCTGAATAACCATCAAGAAAACAATAAAAGGGTTTACCTGTAAGACTGTCAAGCATTTGATCAATAAAGGGTAATGGGAAGTGATCTTTCCTAGTGGCTTTGTTTAGCTTTCGATAATCCATACAAACCCTCCAACCGGTCACAGTCCTAGCTGGAATGAGTTCATTGTTTTCATTACTTACCATTGTTATACCTCCCTTTTTCGGTACACATTGTACCGGACTTACCCATGTACTATCAGAGATAGGGTATATAATGCCGGCGTCAAGCCACTTGATGATTTCTTTCATTACAACCCCTTTCATGGCATGATTCAGTCTCTTCTAGGCCTCAATTGAAGGTTTGTGATCATCTTCCAACAAAATCTTGTGCATGCACACTGCCGGGCTAATTCTCTTCAAGTCGACAATTGTCCACCCTATTGCCTTTTTGTGTAGCTTCAACATTTTGATCAGCTTCTTTTCCTGCTCAGGCTGTAACTTAGAAGAAATAATTATAGGCAATGTATTATAGGTTCCTAAGTATGCATATTTTAGTTGCTCTGGCAACTACTTCAACTCAAGAATTGGTGGTTGTTCAATAGAGGGTTTTTCGAGCTTACCTTCCTTACCTGAGTAATCTAGTGGTTCAAAGTATGTAACTGGTCGATTGACTAGCCAATTTGCCTCTTCTTGTTGTTCCTCATCGACCGGTTCTTCATACTCCTCAGGTTCCTCTTGATCGGTAATGTAGTTGCCGAGGCAACTAAATTCCTCGTCGAAGTTAAACTCTGTCGTGGCATGAAGAAGTTGGCATTCTTTTGGATCATCGACATGCCTTAGTGTTTGGAAGACATTTAGTTTAACTTGCTGGTCATTCACCCTCATTGTGAGTTCTCCTTTTTCAACATCGATCAAGGTTCTCCCTGTTGCTAGGAATGGTCTCCCGAGAATGATAGGTGCATGCTCATCTGCTTCACAATCCAAAACATTAAAGTCAGCGGGAAAAATAAATTTATCAACTTTTACCAGTATGTGTTCGATTTTTCCCTTTGGATGCACATAGGATCTGTCGGCTAGCTGTATCATAACTGTTGTAGGTCTTGCCTTCCCGATTCCTAGTTTTTGGAAAACCGATTTAGGCATCAAATTTATGCTAGCCCCAAGGTCGCATAATGTTTTCCCAACATAGTGGTTTCCAATAGAACAGGGTATTATGAAAATTCTGGGATCCTTCAACTTAGGTGGCATACGATTGTGCAACATGGCCATGCATCCCTTTATTGCGGCAACTGTTTCAAACTCTCCTAGCCTTGTTCTTTTGGACACAATGTCTTTAAGAAACTTGGCATAATTCGGCATTTGTTCAATTGCTTCCACCAATGGCAAGTTGATGTGGACTTGCTTTAGGATATCAAGAAACTTCTTGAATTGATATTCTTGCTTTTGTCGCTTCAACCTTTGTGGGAATGGTGGTGGAAGTCAGATATCTTCGATCCTTTCATTAGTTTGGAACCTGATTGATGACATTGCTGGGACAACTAGAGTTGCCGAGGCGTTATCAAGTGGGGTTGCCGAGGCGTGCTTATCGCAAGTTGCCGAGGCATCTTTATCGTTGATTGTCAAGGCATGCTTGTTGCCGGCTGCAGTGGAAATTCTTGGTTCAGCATCTGAGGCTTTGCCGCTAGGTTCGTCTTGATCTTTTTGTGGAGTTTTGTTTGATGAGCGGGCTTGAGCCTCTTTAAGTTGTTAGCCACTTCTAGTGGTGATCGCCTTACATTGCTCATGGCCAGTTCCTCTTGCGACTTTAGTATCGCTAGGTAAACCTCCTTGCGGTCTAGTATTAAGATTTTGAGCAAACTGTCCGACTTGATTTTCCAATATTTGATTGCCGCCTCTTGGTTTTGCAATCTCATCTCGGTCCTGTTAATAAAAGCATCAGTTCTTTTTATGAAGTTACTATTCTCAGCCATATAAGATTCAGTTTTCATCATAAAAGCATTTAGAGAATTTTCCAAAGAACTAGATGTTGTCGGTAGTTGCTGCGGTAACTATTGCCGTGGCATATTCTGCTGGAATCCCGATGCTTGTGCATTCTGATTGTTCTGGTTTAGAGCATTGTTGGGATTACTCCATGAAAAATTAGGGTGCTTCTTCCAAGCTGGATTGTATGTATTGGACATCACATTGGTGTTTCGATTGTAATTCCCCACATAGAAGCTGGATTCCGGATTCTGCATACATTCAAAAGAATCATGTTTATCACTACATAACTCACAAAAAGGATCCATTACCTTGACCTCATGTGTGTTGTTTGGTTTTTGCATGTTCTGGACCATCTTAGTTAAAGTGGCCAATTGTGCCGAAATTGAATCTGATGATCCTAGTTCATGTATTGTGGCTTGGCGTCTAACTCCTCCTCTTCTAGTAGAGGGGAATTGATAATCATTCTTGGCCAGCCTGTTTAGAATTTGCATTGCTTCCTCCGGCGACTTATCTAGAAGTATGCCGTTTGCCGAGGCATCTAGCATCATCCTTGGTGTATTCACGGCGTTGTAAAACATTGTTACTTGAGTCCACACCGGGGAATCCGTGTAGGGGGCATTTGTGTAGAAGTTCTCTATATCGCTCCCAAGCCTCGTACATGGATTCATCATCTGCCTGCCGAAAAGAAGTAATGTCGTTACGAAGCTTATCAGTCAAATTTTTAGGATTAAACCGAGCAAGGAAATCACGACAAAGATCAGTCCAATATGCTATTGATCTGGCAGGAATGCTATTCAACCATGCTTTCGCCCTATCCCTCAGTGAATAGGGGAATAATCTTAATCGTAAGACATCGGGGGTGACTCCGTGTATTTTGAACGAGTTGCAAATCTCGAGGAAAGATTTAAGATGTTGTCGTGCATCTTCAGTTGCTGAGCCGCCAAATTGACCAATTGTGTTGATCATATTAAACATTACCGGTTTCAACTCAAAGTGGTCAGCTTCAATTTCAGGTGCGACAACTCCTGGATTAAGTCCATCAAGGTCTTCTTCAAGATAGTCTCGAATAGTTCTGTTTCGTGCAAGAATCACTCCTCTTCCAGCTGGAACATCTTGATTCTTGATTAGCCATTGCTACCCTTATCCTTCGTCTAAGTCTTTGTAAGGTTCATTCGATTTCTGGATCAAAGGGATATTCTGGTGTAATCGGTCTCGCCCTGGTCATATACCAATGCAAAACCAAAGTTTGTTAGCCTTTTGAATCTTAAACAAGAAAAGTAAAAAGAAAGTGCAAGAAAATAAAAACAAAGTCGCTATTGCCAATCCCCAGCAACGGCGCCAAAAACTTGTTGCGCGTAATAAGTGCTATGCAATTGTGCAAGTATACACGTTGCAAGTTATAGTATAAAAGATATTGTCTCCACAGGGATTGGTGCCACTTCAAGAATGTAGTCTCTTGCACTGAAAAAACTAAAAATACAAATAAAGGATTATAGGAGTTTTAACTAATAACTAATCTAGAAAGCAAATAAGTAAAAGGCGATGTAATTAAATGAGAGAGATAGGCCAGGTTATCGTGAGTTGAGGTGTGATAGCCGATTGGATAGTCTTGGTAAAAGAGTGCACGGGCAACTCAGTTGCCGTGGCAACTTGCACAACGGGGTTGCCTTGGCAACTAATTGATGGTTGCCTGGGCGACTAGTTGGGCAACTACTTGGGCGTCTGGGCAGCAACCTTCAAGGTTCGGCAGAGCATTCTTCAATGGTTTCTTCTTATCCCTAAGTTGAAACTCTAGCTACTTGTGCATGCCTTGATAATACATCCCTGCATGAATCAAGGGTGAACAACAACCAATCTTGCGTTCCTTTTAGCCGTTGAAATCCTTAACTTATTCCTAAGTCGGATTAATCTTCACCATCAATAGATTGAATAAAGATCATATTCACTCGTTTCTTGAATCTAACTCTCCCGATATTAGATAAATAGATGAAGTTACGAGATCCTCTCCCAATTCACTCGCAAACAAGAATAAGAACCAAGAATGAATAAACCTTGAATAGAAAAGTGCAAACTCTTATTACCTAAACAAAGTCCAATAGTTTCTCACAACCACAAAACACAATAACCATAGCCAAATAGATTTAGTTCATGGCTAGGTTCCAAAGAAACACAAGATAAATCCCTAGCATGAACCTAATTGAACAAGAAAGAAAAAGATGAAGAATGAAGCTTTTCGAAATCTTCTTGCCCTAGATGCTTGTCGAAAATTCTCTCCTCTTTCTCTCCCCTTGGAGTTGACGGCATGGCCTCTAATTTATAGGGCTAGGTCAAAGTCCTTCTTTGAGGAGGAAGTTAAGTTGGAATTAAATTATCTTTAAAGAATATAATTCTTTATTATAATTATATTCCTTCTATAACTTTTACTATCTTCTTGGAATTTAATTCTTCTTTAATCTCTTTATGGAAATCAAACTCCTTTGGGATTTAGCTTTGCTCCACGTCATCTTGGGCTTGTCGAGTTATCAATTTCGACTACCATATCACCTTGTTCTCTGTCGACAATTGCCCTTGCAACTGGCTCGGCGTCTCCTTCACGCATTGCCCTGGCAACTAGCTCGGCATCTCCTTCATGCATTGCCCTGGCAACTAGCTTTGGCAAGTGATCCTGCACATACACACAAAACACACCAATGCAGCATCTTTTCCCACAAAAAACAACCAAATTATGCAATCAAGCTCAACGATGGAAGGAAACATGGATTAATGCATGAATGACTAATTATATAACTAATATGAGCCTAAGTCTAACAATAATATGAGTAAAAAGGGTAAGAAAAATAGTACTTTTGAACACTTATCAGATATATTGACATGGCATCATGTACGATAAATCAAAATTTAGATTTTTGGGTATGAACTGCCCATTATCGAATTATGGATAATAATGTTGATGGACTGGAAACTGAATATAAAAATATTTTATTGTTATGCCCGAGTACTAGTGTGAGAGTCTTTGGTATAGTTGGATATCCATAGAGTCTTAGCAGCTGCAAACCAGCACTACGGTGCTAACCAGACACTTCGGTGTTGAACAAATACTTCAGTGTTGAACAGACACTTCGATGTTGAACAGAGGCTACGGCGTTGTAAACACTACGGTGTTGGCTAGCACAAAAAGATGCTATAATGAAGAGTAAATAGCGTCCTCGAGTGCGTACTCATCTCAGTCGCTACGGCAATGCAGACGCTACGGTGTCATGATGACTCGTATACTATAGGTTCACATAAAATTTTAATTTGGGCTATAAATCTTGAAATGCTTTAAAGCAAGTAGATAGGCCAATAAGTCTATCGCATTTATTACAGATAAAGTAAGAATGATATTATGACTTTGAATATATATACATACATGCAATCATAATTCATTGAAATAAGTCAGTTTCTCATTTACTATGATAAATGATGAAATGTTTAAATTGCACAAGGTATCACTTGTCATTTTGCAGGGATTGTGATATTTATGTTAATTGTGTATGTTGTTAAATTTATGCCTCACTAAGTTATACTTAGCGTGTGTTTCATAATACACGTAGGTCGATCGGGCTAATAGTATTGAAGAAGGAGCTGCACATTTTGGAAATTGAGATATCGCTTATAAGCAATAGTATGTCCACTTACATCGTAATCTAGTGGGCATGTACTCGTATTTTAAATTGCAGTTGTTTTGTATTACTAAACTTATAAGTTAGTTTATTTATTTTAAATGGCTTGTAACCTAAGTATTATGGATGAATAGTATGGTTTTAAACTATTGACAATGGGATTTGGTATAAATATTATGTAGTTAATGCTAATCGAGTAGCGATTTTAAAATTAAGAAAGGGTCTAGGTAGTGCACATAGTTTATACCCTGAATTATATTTTTATGTTAATAACTGTCTAAAATATTTATTTAACCAATTCAGGGTCGAAACTAGGTGTCACTAGACATGTTTGTAATTTAATAAACAATCGAGAAAAAAGTTATTTTAATAAACTAGTTTTAAAAAAATTTACAAGTTAGGAAATCAGTTAAAAACTTTAGTAACATCTTCAATGTGTATTAAATCTTCAAATATACGTTGAGGGTGTTATAAAACGGCCACAAAATAAGATTAAATAAAATTTTATAAGTTAAAATATTTGATTATGGGATTTTGAATATGATTATATAGCTTAACCTCAATTGCAAGACTTTTTACTCAGTATAAATTCCAACAAGTCCACTGTAAAGCCCATTTAGACATGCACACCTTAAACCCCAACAAAATGGCCGTAAAATAAGATTAAATCAAATTTAATGAATTAAAATATTTAGTTATAGGCTTTTGAACATGATTATACAGCTTAACCTCAATTTTAGAACTTTTTACTCAGTTAGAGTTCCAACAAGTCCACTGTAAAGCCCATTTGGATATGCACGCCTTAAACCTCAACAAAACGGCCAAAAAAATAAGATTCAACCACATTTTATGACTTTAAAATTTAGTTATGGGCTTCTGAACAAGTTTATATAGCTTAACTTGTAATACCCCAAATTTTACTAAGTTGATTAAGGATCATTTAGTATTAAGATAATAGCTTAAAAGTTATCTTAGTGACTAAAATGACAAAAATGCAAAAGTTAGGATTTCTTCGATTACGGGTTATGGAAAAGGAATTTTTGAGATTTAAAAGCATCAGATGATAGAGGGCAAGTTAATTAGGGTACTCGCAAAATTTGGTTAAAATCCAAGGAAAATTGGAATGGGAATTCAAGGTTAAAGTTTAGTGACCAAAATGATATGTTTTTAAAACTTGGGTGGTACAAGTCGAAATATGAAAAGTTGAAGGAACAAAGGTGTAATGTCCCAAAAGTTAGGTGTTTTATTTCATAAATAGATAGAGCACCTATTGGTGTGGACCAAATGTAGAATTACTGGTTTGATCCGATATTTCGATTATCGAGAAATTGCAGTCAAAGTTTAAGTGGAATTCGGATATCCGGATCGAACTGAAAAATTATGAAATCTTACAATATGATAGAGAAATGTATAAAATTCATTTCCAAGTGTTGGAAATATTTTAGTTCGATTCAGTATGAATCCTATGATTTATTTTGATTAAGGAATTTATTTAATAGCCGACAAAATTCTCAATAATTATCGGCAAATCATATCGAGCTAAAATTTTAGAGATAGTTCCATGAATACTAGAAGAGTCATAAAATAAAATATTATTTTATGACTATTTGGATGTTAAAAAGATCAGGAAAAATTTTAACCGATTGAAATGATATGGAATGACAATTTTGTGAATAAGTTGATCGGTAAAGGGCATTTTGGTCATTTTTCCCAAAAGGGACATGGAAGGAATTTTGAGATTTCTTTTATTGATGAATAGTGGCTGATTAGAATCCAACTAAGTCTAGTTGGAATGTTACAAAATGGCAAATTAGAAATATAGATCTAGTTGGAGGGTATTTTTGGAAAGTGGAATTTATTGAACTAAAAATTTATTTTTTATAATACAAGTGGCATAAATACATGAAAATATGAAGGAATTATAAGCAAATTACTCTCCAAAACCGTGGTGAAGAGGAGAAAGAAGAACGAAATTTTCCAAGCTTGATTTAAGGCCCGAATCTCAGTTTTAAGGTAATCTTTCGAACTACAGAGTTGTTCTATTCTTTGAGCTCTATCTTTTGATGTAAATAATTCATAGAATACTTGATTGGTTGATGAGATTTGATATGAGGAAGAAATTAGGGTTTATGAGCAAAATTGGGGCTTTTGAAATTTTATGATTCCATGGTTGAATTTAAGTTGGAATCAAGCTTATATGATGTTAAAATCATGTTATTGAGTTAGGATTTAAACCCTACATATTTCGGTTTGTATGGAGAAGATTATGGTTTATGGATTTAATTCTAACTTAGGGTTTGTGATGTTGGATTAATGATCTAGTAAGCTTGATTTGTTGTTTGGAAGTAAAACCCTAAGTTAAATATATAGGGAGCAATTTGGCAAACTTCAAAGTTAAGGGACCGAATCTGAATTTTATGAAATTTGAGTGTATTTATGTAATTAATGATGTTGGAGATGTGAAATTGATGTTAGAATGCTAAACCAATGTTGAATCGAATTAGTAAACCATTTTGACAATTTGCCAAAATCAAGTGACCAAATAGGAAATGAATTATAGGATGGGGATTAAATTTGATTTTTAGTTAAAATAATAGAATTAAGGTAGTAATGTTGATTTGAGGACTAAATTGCAAAGTTAAGAAGTTTGAATCCTCACCTTTGCATTTTAGTGACTATTTTGGCAAAGAAAGAAAATTAGAGAGAATTATTTTGAATAATTATTTGATGAAGAAGATGATGAAATTGGTGGTTTGAAGCAAGGGATGGGACTAAATCGACAAGTAGAAAAATAAGAAGAAGTTAGTATAAATTTGAAGTTTATTATGGAAAGCTATATAGAAGATTGAATTTTTTGCAGTGACTTTGAAAATTCACCATAAATTCTACAAAAACGTTTAGATGATGAATTTTATATTGATGTAAAAATTTGTTCGTCTAGCTTCGTTTCCAACAAACAAAAATTGATTTTGAGTTCCGAGATAAAAGATATGAATTTTTAATCGAATGAAGGTTAGAAAATTACATAGCAGTTTCTGTCAGGACAGCTTTGTGATGGGAGTTTGAAGAATTTTCATAATTTTTGTAGTTTTATTAATTTATGTGGCTTATATCGTTAGAATCGTTATCGAATCTAGTTCTTACAGTATGAAGGATATTAAGATCCAATGTGTATTTTGATCTTTAGATGTAAAACTCTGAGGGTAGGACAAGTTGCTAGAAAATAGAATTTGATACATTTTGTATCTAAATGTTTGATAACAAGCTCAGAAGAATTATTGGAAGTTCAAATTGGTCATTAAGGACCAAAATGAATTTTTGGACAGTATAAGGAAGGAAGGAAAATTATGGAATTTTTTTATGTGAACTGATTAGATAGCTTGATTGAAATATTGTTAGAAGTGAATTTAACAAATGTTTGTTTATATTCATGTGGTTAATGAAGTCAAATCCGAATCAAAAGAAGATTCGAGGTACTATTAAGGAAAGGATCGAGTTGAATTTAGTGAGGCATGCTAATAAATGGCCCAGGTGAGTGCATTTTTACTTATTTATTATATATGTGATATGAGTGATTGCATTATATATATTTATGCAATATTGATAAATAGGACAATTTGCGATGAACCAACCTTGATATTATTGAAAATGTATGTTGATCAAAGTTATGTAAATGGCAATAAGTATTGAGTGGCATATGTGATACAGTGATATGGCATAATGATTTATCTAAGATAAATCAGATTTTAGATATTTGGATATAAACTGCCCATTATTGAATTATGGATAATAGTATCGAAGGATTGGATATTGAATATGAAAATATTATATTGTTATGCCCAAGTACTAGTGTGAGAGTCTTTGGTATAATTGGATATCCAAAAAGAGTCATAGCAGTTGCGATCCAGCATTACGGTGCGAACCAGACACTTTAGTGTTGAACAGATGCTACGGTGTTGAACAGACGCTACAGCGTTGAACAGACACTACGGTGTTGACTAGCACAAAAAGATGCTATAATGAGGAGCAAAGAGCGTCCTCGAGTACGTACTCATTATAGTCCATTGGCGATGCAGACGCTACGGTATTATAGACATTACGGTGTCGATGACTCGTATACCATAGGTTCACATGAAATTAGTCGAGAATCCTTGGTATCGCTGGATATCCATAGAGTCCTCGCAGCTGCATCATAGCACTACGGTGTGAGATAGACTCTTCGGGGTCGAGCTAGACTCTTCAGGGTCAAAATAGACTCTTCTTCAGTGTCGAGATAGACTCTTCGGGGTCGAGATAGACTCTTCAGGGTCGAGATAGACTCTTCGGGGTCGAGATAGACTCTTTGAGGTCGAGATAGACTCTTCGAATTCGAGTTAGACTCTACAGAGTCGGTTCAAATACTACGATGTTACATAGCACAAAATGTGCGAGTATGAGGAGCAAAGGGCATCCTCGAGTACGTACTCATCATTAGACGCTACGATATTGTAGACACTATGGTGTCAGTTATGATGACTCGTGTACCAAAGAATCACATTATATTGTACTTCGGGCTATAATACATGAAATGCATTTATGCAGACAGTTAAGTTAAAAAGCTTAACGTATATTTGATTAATAAAATAAAGGTTTGATGTTATGATATAAATTGTAATTGGGATTTGCATGCCATTTTGCAAGAAATGTATAGCATTGTTAAACGACAGGGGAATGACTTTAATAAGTTTATTTTATGTTATTTCTATACATTGAAATGCTTTACTTCAATTTATAGTTGCCTCACTAAGTGAATACTTAGCGTGTGCTATTTCACACGTAGGTTATTGGAACTTACCGGAAGAGGAGTCAAGCCTGTAATCAAGATGCAATCTGCCAAACATCAGTAAGACATTCTAAATTTATGATATTATTTAGTGGGCATGTATCAATTTATTTATTGGTTAATTTATAAGCTAGTTTTATGTTAGATGTTTTAAAAAAAACTTACAAGTCATGAAATCAGCTAAATAATTTAGTAACATCTTCAATGTGTATTTAGTCATCGAATATACGTTGAGGGTGTTACATAACCTCATTTTTAGAAATTTTTACTAGGTTAAAATTCCAACGGGTCCACTGTAAAGCCCATTTAGACTTGCACGCCTTAAAGCCCAACAAAATGGCTGTAGAAGAAGATTAAATAAAATTTTATGAATTAAAATATTTAGTTATGGGCTGTTGAACATGATTATACTACACTTAAACTCAATTTTAGCACTTTTTATTCAGTTAAAATTCCAACGGGTCCATTGTAAAGTCCATTTAGACATGCACACCTTAAATCCCAACAAAATGGCCGCAATATAAGATTAAATCAAATTTTATGAATTAAAATATTTAGTTATAGGCTTTTGAACATGATTATATAGCTTAGCCTCAATTTTAGAACTTTTTACTCGGTTATAGTTCCAGTAGGTCCACTATAAAGCCCATTTGGACATGCATGCCTTAAACCCCAACAAAATAGCCAAAAAATAAGCTTAAATCAAATTTTATGACTTAAAATATATTTTATGGGTTTTTGAATATGATTATATAGCTTAACCTCAATTTCATGAGTTTTTACTAGGTTAAAATTGCAACGGGTCCACTATAAAGCACATTTAGACATGCAATCTTAAACCCAACAAAATGGCCGCAAAATAAGATTAAATCAAATTTTATGAATTAAAATATTTAGTTACGGGCTTTAAAACATGATTATACAGCTTAACCTCAATTTTAGAACTTTTTACTCGGTTAAATTTCCAACCGGTCCACTATAAAGCCCATGCACGCCTTAAACCCCAACAAAACGGCCAAAAAAGATTAAACCATATTTTATGACTTAAAATAGTTAGTTATGGGCTTTTGATCATGATCATATAGCTTAAACTCATTTTTTAGAAATTTTTCTCGATTAAAATTCCAACGAGTCCACTGTAAAGCCATTTAGACATGCACGCCTTAAACCCAACAAAACGGCCATAAAATAAGATTAAATCAAAATTTATGAGTTAAATATTTGATTATGGGCTTTTGAATATGATTATATATCTTAACCTCAATTTTAGAACTTTTTACTCGGTTACAATTCCAACAGGTCCACTGTAAACCCCACTTATAGACGTACGCCTTAAACCCCAACAAAATGGCCGCGAAATGAGATTAAATCAAATTTTATGAATTAAAATATTTATTTATGGGCTTTTGAACATGATTACATAGCTTAACCTCATTTTTAGAACTTTTTACTTTGCTAAAATTCCAACGGGTCCACTATAAAGCCCTTTTAGACATGTACACCACAAAATAAGATTAATAAAATTTTAAGAGTTAAAATACTTGATTATGGGATTTTGAATATGATTACATAGATTAACGTCATTTTAGAAATTTTTACTCGGTTAAAATTCCAACGGGTCCACTGTAAAGCCCATTTAGACATGCACACCTTAAACCAAACAAAATTGCTGCAAAATAAGATTAAATCAAATTTTATGAATTAAAATATTTATTTATGGGCTTTTGAACACGATTATACAACTTAACCTCAAATTTAAAACTTTTTACTCTATTAAGGTTCCAACGGGTCCACTGCAAAGCCTATTTAGACATGCACGCCTTAAACCCCAACAAAACGGCCAAAAATAAGATTAAATCACATTTTATGACTTAAAATATTTATTTCTGGGCTTTTAAACATGATTATATAACTTACCTCATTTTCAAAACTTTTACTCGGTTAAAATTCCAACGAGTCCACTATAATGCCCATTTAGACATGCACGCCTTAAACCTTAACAAAACGGATGAAAAATAAGATTAAATCACATTTTATGAATTAAAATATTTAGTTATGGGCTTTTGTACACGATTATATCACTTAACATCATTTTCAGAAATTTTTACTTGGTTAAAATTCCAACGGGTCCACTGTAAAGACCATTTAGACATGCACACCTTATTTTTTTGAAGGAAAATGTGGGCCTCATTAAAAACCACACTAAACCCATGCCAAGGCTACTAACCCCACTAAGAAGAGGATGACATGTCTTCCTGAATAATAGAAGAAATAATCTCGGGACAAACCGAGTCGAAATACAAAGAGAAAGAGGACCGAAGGGCCCAAGTAGCTAAGCTTTGTGCTGCTAAGTTCGCAGAGCGCGTTACATATGAGATCCTAAAGTGATGGTCGTGGTAGCGTAAGATGTCTCGGGCTAGAGCGAGAGAGCTGTAAAGCATAGATAAATCGCCCGTAGATCTATTAGTTTTGTTCACCACTATAGCCAAGTCAAACTCAAAGATAATATTGGACCACCCCTTATCGCGGGCTATCTGTAGTTCAGTAATTAGGGCTGAGGCCTCCGCAAAAGATGCATCCAGGCATTTGTCAATAGGACGGGCCAGACCGTCAATCACCATCCCTTTATCACACCGAGCTATAACACTGATGGAAGCCTAGTGGGTGGAAGGGTCAAAAGCCCTATTAACATTCACATTGATTTTCCCAGCAGAAGGCGGTCACCAGCATTTCTTAGAGAGAGATGATGAGGAAGATACCGACTGTAGGTTGCAGGAAGGCACAATCGCAGCATGGTAGTCGCGGTAGAGACAGAGGGCATTAGAGACCAAGACCCAGATGGGTCGTAGAAGCTTTTCATGGACCCAATCATTCATTCATCAAAAAAGGTACCAAAGCACAACAAGGAAAAGAGTAAAGGAGTCCAGAGAGAGTGAAGTAGCAGTTTCTTCAAGACAGGCAAGAGTAGTAGCCGTGCGACTAGAGAATAGGGCCCAGGGCAAGCCTGCCAGAAGAATGGCTTCAGCTAGAGTGGGATAATCGCGGAGAGCATGAAGGATTGTCTCCGAGTCATGCCAACTCAAGGGGCAAGAACCAAGGGAGAGGCTATCAGTATGGAGTCGGCATCCCGTAAGAAGGGCTTCATATCCAATTTACTAACAGGAGGTGCAAACTTTGGGATAACCAACAATTTTGAAATAAGCTTTCAGACACGGGAAGGCTTAGTAATTGAGGGGGCCGATCGCTGTAAGAAGAGGTATCCGGATCGGACAATATAAATGCCTGAATCATGATCCCCCCAAAGAAGGGTGTCCGAATGAGTGGCAGAGATCAGAACATGCAGGGTAGTATCTACGTCATATGCTAAGAAGACATCGCGAACATGACAATCATTCCATCGAGGTTGTCTTGGGATCATGAAGTCATGATAGCAGATTGGTAGTTCGTCGTTATCAAGGTAGTTGTCAGAAAGTGAAATGGGTGAAGATCCTCCCCATCGGTTTTGATATAGGCAGACCAGGCTTTCCTTACCAAGAGTCCTAAAGAAGCCATCATGCAACTGAACCAAAGCTTTGTAAAACGCCTTCCAAACGAAAGAAGCCATGAAGACTCTTTAAAGTAGAGATCCTGAATCTAAGATAAAATGCCAAAGTTTCTTGCTAAGAAGAGCAACATTGAAGAGATGTATATCCCTAAATCCAATACCTCCAGCAGACCTAGGGGTGCACCATTGGCCCAAGAGACGAGAGGCCAACCTCACTTGTTGTTCTGTCTGGACCACCAATAGCTCCGCATAGCACGAGTCATATCATCGATCAAATTTTGCAGAAGAAACTAACAAGACATGATATATTGAGGCAAAGCTTGGGCCGCAGACTTAAGAAAAACCTCTCGACCACTAAAAGAGAACAAGTGCTTCATCCAGCTAGTGACCCGAGTGCCAATTCTATCACGCACAAACCCAAGAGCCTTAAAACTGTTGCGATCAATTAAAAGAGGAATTCCAAGATAGATTCCTGGATCATCAACCTCCTAAACCTCGAGGAGATCATGAACGACTTTCTTGAAATCCAAAAGAGTGCGCAGGCTGAAGAAGATGGTAGACTCACATTGACCGGAAGATGAAGCGTAGGATTGTAGAATATCTTTAAGACATTGAGCTTTGCTGAGCTCGCTACGGATGAAAACTAAGCTATCACCCGCATATAGTAAATGGTTAACAGAAGGCCCATAGTGCCTGGCCCGGAGCCCACAGAGATGGCCCTCTCTCTGCACAGCCAGAAGAGAGGTAGAGAGACCTTGGGTGCAAAGAAGAAAAAGGAAAGGGAGAGAGGGTCCCCTTACCTCAAGCCTCATTGAGGACGAAAGGGGGGTCGAAAGCCTCCCATTCACCCGAGCTGAAAAAGTAATTGAAGAGACACTGTGTAACGCCTTGATTTTGGGTTTAGATGTTTTAGGGTTCGTTAAGGGTTCAGTAGACCGATATTAGATATTCGAGTCAATTTTGGGATTAAATTGAATTAAATATTTTTGAAGGTGATAAAAATGTTGAATTTTTTTAAAATCATTAATTAAAATATTAACAATTGTGGTGAAATCAATTTTGGAAAATGAGTTTTGGAAATCAGACATATTGGACTAGTGACCAAAATGTAAACTCTGAAAATTGTTTTTAGTGACTGTTTTGTAAAAGGTTCAAAACTTTGAATCTTTAAGGAGCTAATTATCCTAAATGTTTTCATTATATTTCTCCATTTAATTAACTATTTTAAATGAATTTTAAGAGCCATAAATAGTGGAGAGGATTAATAAATCATAATTAAGCTTTTAATACTAATTCACGTAACAAACTTTATAACTTCTTTCTCTCAAATTCTTTCAAGCCAAACACCTTTCCAACTTCAATTTCTTCAGGTAAAAATTAAGATTTCAGAGAGATTTTGATTTCTAACTGATTTCTTAAAGCTTTTCCTTCAAATACTTATTATTATTGTTTTAATAGTTTAATTAAGGAAAATTGGTTTAATTGTGTTTTAATTGATGAAATCATAAGATATTCATTTTGAAACTATTTAGCTGGTTTCTTGTTCAGATTAGATCATGATTTTGATGTTTGATAATGTTAATCGCTTGGTTTTAACATTGTAATCTCGAAACTAGTTGAATCTCTAAGGTTAAAGGTTGTTAGTTAAGGGTTTTTGTGATGTTAATGGAGTTTAATCACTGCCTGAAGTAAAAGGATCCGGTTAAGGTGTTTTTAGATGTTAATTGTTGAGGTTTGATGTATCGAATTGTATATTTGTGGCTGGGTTAAGATGGAAGTTGTTTGAGGTTGATTTTGATAAGTTTCAGAGAGTTTTTGAGTGGGCAACTTGTGAGTTGTGGGTAATTGCTTTGAGGTAGTGAGTTGGATGCATTTTGATGCATATTTCCTCTGGATTTGTGCGCCCAAAATAGGGGATAATCAATGTAAAGTAGCTTGAGGTGGATTATTGCTTGTTGGGAGCTCGTTTTGCATTGGCGAGCAAGGCGAGGTGTAATTGGTGAGTGGAAACGGTTTTAAAAGTCTTTCAAGGGTTTGAAAGTGTTTTGGGGAGTTTAGGTTAAGCTTGAAACACTTACCTAAGCTCGAAAGTAAGTTTCCCTCTTTTGCTCTTGATTATCAGTTCAGATATGAGCATGTGTAATTCATGTTTTGGTCATAAACATGGTTTGTTTTACTTACTTTAAATGCATGATTTTGAATACATATGCAGTGGTTCATAAGTATATGAAATACTAGTGAGCATTGGTTTCCATTCCGATCGGGAATATGGTATTGCTTTGGCAATGTGGCTTGCATATGTGGTGGTTATTGTATAATGCATTGTAAAACAGCGAGTAAATGGTTTTGTAAATGATATATTGGCTAAGTGACATGATGAGGAAACATTCGGATATAGTTGGCATGCCACAGGATAAAGTGTACTATAATATGTTTAAAATCGAACGTAGGTAGAGGTCCTTGAGGTATAGAGGTCGGCTACTCGGACTATGATGTTATCACTTGGGTTGAGCAGTCGGTTCCCCTTGTTGATGTTAATCTTGTGGTCGGCAAGGTTGTTATATCATGCGGTCGGTATCGTATGGATTTTGGTGGCGTTTGGTCATCATGGGAGATCTGTGTATCCGATATATAAGGTTAACGATCGGTTAACCAATGGTTAGCGGTCGGCCAATCAAGGATAGAGGTTGTCTATTTGGTGTAATACCCCAAAATTTTGCTATGTTGATTTAGAGTCATTTAGTACTAAGATAATTGCTTAAAAGCTTACTTAGTGACTAAAATGACAAAAATGCAAAAGTTATGATTTTCTCAATTATGGACTATAGAAAAGAAATTTATGAGGTTTTAAGGTGTCATGTGATAGAGAACGAGTAAAATAGAATACTCGTAAAATTTGGTTAAAATCCAAGGAAAAATTTGAAATGGGAATTTAAGGTTAAAATTTAGTGACCAAAATGATAAGCTTTTAAAACTTGGGTGGTACAAGTTGAAATATGAAAAGTTGAAGGATCAAAGTTGTACTTTCCCAAAAGTTAGGTGTTTTATTTCATAAATAGATAGAGCACTTAATGGTGTGGATCGAATGAGGAATTATTAGTTTGATCCGATATATCGATTATTGAGAAATCGCAGTCAAAGTTTAAGTGAAATTAGGATACCCGGATCAAACTGAAAAATTATGAAATTTGACCATATGATAGAGAAGGTTATAAAAGTCATTTCCAAGTGTTTGAAAGTATTTTAGTTCGATTCAGGATGAATTATATGATTTATTTCGATTAACAAATTTATTTAGTAACTGATAAAATTCTAAACATTTATCAGTAAATCCGATCAAGCTAAAAATTTCAAAGATGATTCGATAGACGTTGGAATAGTTATAATATATTATTTTATGGATATTTGGAGAAAAATCTGATATAGATTCTGGGAATAAAAAATGCAGTATAAGATATTGAATTCCGATCGAACTGCAAAGTTAAGTGTACTCAGGGTATAGGATAGGTGACCTATTGGGAAGGTCTTATGTCAGTATTTGAGACTTGTAATACCCCGAAATTTAGCCAAGTTAGACAAGGGTTATTTAATACTAAGATTATAGCATAAGGCTAACTTAGTGATTAAAATGACACTTTAGTAAAAGTTTGGGGACTAAAGTGTAAAATATCAAGTAAGTGATTTTATTCAGTATAATGGTGAATCTAATTAAAATAAGAATCTTGATATCAGATTTGGGAATTAAGATGCAGTAGAAGGTATCGAATCTGGATCGAATACAATTATTAAGCGTGCTTAGGCCAGAGTAGTATTAGGATGGGGTGACCTCTGGTAAGGTCCCATATTCGTGTTTTTGATCAATAAAAAGGACTCTGAATAAGTAAAAATAATTTGTATGAATATCTGTTAAAGGAATTTTTAAGGAAAAAATTTATCCGATAGAGATTTCGGGTAATTATCGGTATTTTGGTTTGAGTCCAAGTTTCGGAGATTGGCTCCATAAATATGGGAGATTTATTATGAAAATATTATTTATTTATGGAATTTAAAGATATGAGATTTTTGGATTAGATTTGATAGTTCGATTAATGGAAAATCGTATTAGGTGATTTTTGGATAATTGGATTGAATAAAAAATCATAAAATATTATTTTATGATTTAATGAAGTATGGCCGGTTATGAAGGAACCAAATTGGTTCAAATGTAATGGGATGGCAATTTTAAAGGAGAAGTGTAAATATTATTTTGGTTGGGGGATAATTTAGTAAATTGGATTAAAATGAATATAAAATTCATTTTATTCACACAAGTGGCAATATTAGAAATAAACAAGTATATTAGTTAATAAAATGAACAAAATTTTTTCATTTTATTCTACACATGCCGTGAGCTAAAGAAGAAAGGGGGAGAAGAAAGCTAAATTTTCAAGTGTGGTTCTGAAGGCTTTCAAGCAAGATTCAAGGTATGATCATTTAGAATAATTTGTTCTGCATTCAATTCTCTACATTTTGGTAGTAATATTGCATGGTGTTGTGAAGAACTATTTAAATTATTGATGAGAAATAATTAGGGAATTGACGTGCCAAGTTGAAATTAGGACTTGAATTACACGAATTCAATGTTGTTTTGATGAAATTAAGCTTGGATTGTGTTTAATTTTATGATGAAGTTAAGAACCTTAACCCTAAAATTTGGGATTTTATTTAGGGTTTTGAAATTGATGATGAAAATAAAAGATTGATGATATTGGAAGCTTGATTTTGATGTTAGAATGAAAAATCCTTAACCAGTCTTCTAAGTGACTATTTTGGCATGTTTGATAAATTAGGGAAAATATTGTGAAAATTATCCTAGTGATGGATTTGAAGAGATTATGAATTTAGAATCTTAATTATGGCATTAGGACTAAAATAAAGTCTTTGAAAAGTTTAGACATCCAATTTGCCAAATAGGAAGAATTTAGGGTTTTAAGTGTTAATTCTTATAAATGAAGAATATATGTTGGGAAAATTAATTTAAGCATGTTAGAATGTTGTTTGGATGAAAAATGAGCCTAGAGAAGCTAAGTGACCATTTGGAAAGCTTCAAAGTTAAGGGACCGAATCTGAATTTTATGGAATTTGAGTGTATTTATGTAATTAATGATTTTGGTGATATGAAATTGATGTTAGAATGCTAAACCAACGTTGAATCGAATTAGTGACCATTTTGACAATGTTTCAAAATCAAGTGACCAAATAGGAAATGAATTATTGGATGGGGATTAAATCTGATTTTTAGTTAAACTAATAGAATTAAGGCAGTGATGTTGATTTGAGGACTAAATTGTAAAGTTAAGAAGTTTGAATCCTTACCTTTGCATTTTCGTGACTATTTAGGCAAAGAAAGAAAATTAGAGGGAATTATTTTGAATAATTATTTGATGAAAAAGATGATGAATTGGTGGTTTGAAGCAAGTGATGGGACTAAAATGACAAGTAGAAAAATAAGAAGAAGTTAGTATAAATTAGAAGTTAATTATGGAAAGCTATGTAGAAGATTAAATTTTGGCAGTGACTTCGAAAATTCACCATAAATTCTACAAAAATGTTTAGATGATTAATTTTATATCAATGTAAAGGCTTGTTCATATAGTTTCACCTCCAACAAACGGGAACTGATTTCGAGTTCTGAGTTAAAAGATATGAATTTTTAATCGAATGAAGGTCAGAAAATTTACATAGCAGTTTTTGGTCAGGACAGCTTTGTGACGGGAGTTTGAAGAATTTTCATATTTTTTGTAGATTTTATTAATTTATGTGGCTTATACCTTTAGAATCGTTATCGAATCTAGTTTCTTCAGTACAAAGGAAATTAAGATCCTTTGTGTATTCTGACCTGCACAAGTAAACCTTTGAAGGTAGAGCAAGCTGTCAGAAAATGGAATTTGGAACATTTTGTATTTAAATGTAAGTTAGCAAGCTTGGAAGAGTTAATAGAAGTTCAAATTGGTCACTAGAGACTATAATGAGTTTTTGAACAGTACAAGGAAGAAAGGGAAAATATTGGAAATTTTATATTTGAATGATTATATTAGACAGCGTGTTTAAGGTATTGTTAGATTTGAATCTAACAAATATTTTATCTTATTCATATGATTAATCAAATCAAGTCCGAATCAAAGAAGGTTCGAGGTTCTATAAAGGAAAGGACCGAGTAGAATTTAGTGAAGCATGCTAATAAATAGCCCAGGTGAGTGCATTTTTACTTATTTATTATATATGTGATATGAGTGATTTCATTATATATACTTATGCAATATTGATAAATAGGACGATTTGCGATGAGTCGACCTTAATATTAATGAAAATGTATGTTGATCAAAGTTATGTAAATGGCATGAAGTATTAAGTGGCATATGTGATACATTGATATGGCATAATGATTTATCTAAGATAAATCAGATTTTAGATATTTGGGTATGAACTGCCCATTATCGAATTATGGATAATAGTATTGAAGGATTGGATATTGAATAAGAAAATATTATATTGTTATGCCCAAGTACTAGTATGAGAGTCTTTGGCATAATTGGATATCCAAAAAGAGTCTTAGCAGCTGCGCCATAGCACTACGGTGCGAGATAGATTGTTCGCGGTCGAGATAGACTCTACGGAGTCAAGTTAGACTCTACAGAGTCAGTTCAAACAATACGGTGTTACATAGCACAAAAAGTGCGAGTATGAGGAGCAAAGGGCGTCCTTGAGTACGTACTCACCATTAGACGCTACGACATTATAGACACTACGGTGTCGGACTTGTATACCATAGATTCACATGAAAATCCTTGGTTTAGTTGGATATCCATAGAGTCCTAGCAGCTGCGTGAAAGGCACTACGATGCAGGAAAGGCTCTAAGGAGTCAGGAAAGGCTCTACGGAGTCAGAAAAAGCACTACGATGCAGAAAAGGCTCTACGGAGTCAGGAAAGGCACTACGATGCAGGAAAGGCTCTACGGAGTCAAGAAAAGCACTACGATGCAGAAAAGGCTCTATGGAGTCAGGAAAGGCTCTACGGAGTCAGGAAAGGCTCTACAGAGTCAGTTCAAACACTATGGTGTTACATAGCACAAAAAGTGAGATTATATGAGGAGCAAAGAGCATCCTCGAGTACGTACTCATCTCAGTCGCTTCAGCAATGCAGAAACTAAGGCATCGTAGACACAACGGTGTCGTGATGACTCGCGTACCATGACATCATATGATTTCGTACTTTGGGCTATGATAAAGGAAATGATATGCAAATTATTGCATGATGAAAGTATGACTATGATAAAGGAAATGATATGCACATTATTGCATGATGAAAGTATAACTATGATAAAGGAAATGATATGCAAATAATTGCATGATAAAAGTATAGCCATGTTAAAGGATATGATATGCAAATGATTGCAAGATGAAAGCATGACTACTCGATGATCATGAACCATTGATATCATGATTTTATGACAAATTTGATAGATGATATGAATTATATTGATAGCATGTTTATGTTAAAGAAATTACTATGCATGTGAATACCTGATGAATATAGAACAATGATTACATGATTCTTAAGATAATCATGATACATGATTATTCTCGCATTACATATGGCATGATTTTATACTTTGGCTATAATACTTGAAATGCATTTATGCAAGTAGTTAAGCTAAAAAAGCTTAATGTACACAAGACTGGTAAGACAAATGGAATCCTATGATTTGAATATTATATTGGTTGAATGAACTATACATGATTGGAAATTTGCATTGTTATGGTTATGTCGTACTAAGTTATACTTAACGTGTTTTTTGTATCACATGTAGGTACTTCGGACTAGATAGCAGAGGAGGAGCTACACATCATTGGATCAAGTTAGTCTGTATTATCAGTAAGTATCACCACATCCTAGTCTAGTGAGGCATGTATAGAAATTAAATAATAGATGTTTTGTATGAATAAATTTTTATACTTTATTATAAGTTAACGTGGATATATGATCTAGCAACATGACTTAGTTTGAGGAATTAAAAATATTATAAAAGATGGTTTAAACAATTTTAAACTTAATTGGTCATTTATCGCGTAGTGATTTAAAAAAAATTACAAGTCTGAAAATCAGTGTAAATCAGTTAGTAACATCTTTAATGTGTATTCGAATATCGAATATACTTTGAGGGTGTTACATTCGGAGTCACTATAATTGCCAATATATGAAAGTTTATGTGTTAACCTACTTTTTAATGCTTTGGGATTTAAGCATGGTAATATGATTTAATGCTTGGGATTTAAGCATGAGATGACTTAATGCTTTGGGATTTAAGCATGTGATTTATAAATGTTTTGCATATGTTCGATATGCATGTTTGATTTGGAATCAATGAAATGCTTTGGTCGTAAGCATGGTTAGGAAACAAGAGTTTAGATTTCAAAGGGTTTTAAATGCATCATAGTTTTAGGAGCATCCTCACTAAGCATGTGTGCTTACGCTCTTTTTTTCCTAACGATGCAAAGCATTGAGTTTTGTGGTAGCAAAGGCAAGGTTTGAAGTGCCAAGACTTTTTTTGAGTATGAACTCGGTTTAAGTTTTCGGTTAATAAGGTAATGTGTTCGCCAAGTTTTTGGGTTTTGTAATTCTGTTTTCCCCTGGTATTTGAGTATGTGTAATGCTGTAACTTGGAGTTTGATTGATGTTGAAAAGCATGTTGATGGATTATGCTTATGGTTGATGTTATGTGGTTGCCTAGGTATGCATTTAGTTAGCATTGGTTGATTGCCAAGCTTTGTTGATTCTAGCAAGTTGATATTGATATTAGAGATATCTTGGTATGTTGCATATGCTGGAAAATGTTCAAATGAGTGTTTTGGTATAATTGGAATTGTGGTTTTAGGAAGCATGCCTATAGTTTACCTTCAAAGCATGATTGCCATGATTTGAGGGTGGTTCTATGTTAATATGTTTAGGATCGATCCTTGGTAATGTTGTATGAATATTTGAAGCATGATTAAGTGTTTGGAATCCAATAAGGTAAGTTAAACCAACAAAAGTGGATGTTTTAGTTCCAGGCGTATCGGAATGCGTCACCTAGTACCGGTATGGCTAGGCCATTTCAGGCTCAGCGTTTTGGTATGCGAGGAAGTTTTTCGATATGGGAAAGCCTTTTTAGGCATAGCATTTCGATACGCGAGGAGGTGTTTCGATATGGGTAAGCCATTTCAGGCTTAATGTCTCGATACTCGGGAGAGTGTTCCAGTATGGTTTTGAGCTACTAGAATATAAGCTTTATAAATTGGCCATACTGAAACACCTGTACGAGTACCGATACGGTATGCAGTTAATTTAGTTATTTGGTTGTTTAGAAAGGTTTTGAGTTATTCATTTTAGTCCCTGAATCTTGTTATGACAATTGTGTATGTATGGATGGTCGGATTGATCTGAGAATTGGCATGCAAGCATGTAAACTGACTAATTGAGGATTAGTAACCATAATATAATTAATGGCCTTGTAATTTGTCAGTTTTACATTTTGGTCCCTAAATCGTATTGTATGCAATAGGTTGGCTTTCCGTGGTCCGTTTTCTTTGTATCGTCACCTACTGCAAGCATGAACACTTAGAACTAATAATATACAACTACACAAGATAAAAGAAAAAAAAATGGACCAATTTTTGTAATATTTCTTCAGTTTGTTTCGGCAAACCTAATGTAGCTTACTCGGTTCGGTCGGGCATCTAGGCCGGGTCGAGGGGGTTACACACAACGTAGTATAAGATTAACCCAAGATGAGGCAAAGCCCAGCTTGAGCATAACAGCTCGAAGGAAGGACCATTCCACCCGATCAAAGACTTTCTCCATATCTAACTTGAGAGTAGCACCCCGATTGACCGTAGAACGCGTAGCATTCCAAGAATGGACAATCTCATGGGCCACGAGAATATTGTCCAAGATCAAACAACCTTTATTAAAAGTGGCTTGATTCTTACTGACGTAACAATAGAGGCTGGGCTTCATACGATCGACGGGTACTTTCACCAGAGATTTATAAATCACCATGCACAGGCTGATAGGCCTGAGTTGCTTCATACTTGTCGGTGTCGGAATCTTGAGAATAAGAACAATGACCATACTGTTCACTGATGCTATGTCCACTTTACCACGAAGGAGATCTAAACATACTTTGTAAAGTTAGCCCCGATCATGTCCCAATGTTGACAGAAAAAACACTTGGGAGACCATCAATTCCAGGGGTTTTTTTGGGATTAATGTCCCGAAAGGCAGCAACAACTTCATCTGCTATGAAATCCTGAGTAAGCTGATTGTTCATATCAGGTGTGACCATAGGGATGTTATTCAGAAGGCATGGGTCGGCAAATGGCGAGGAAGAGGCAAAGAGGCCTTGGAAGTAGTGAACAACAACTGTTATAACATCCTCAGGATCGTCCTACCAAGACCCATCCGTAGAATAAATACCTGCAAAGTGATTTTTCTAGCGACGTCCCGAAGCTCAGCCATGAAAGAAAGAGGTATTACGATCCCTATGAGTGAGCTATGTTACAAGGGAGCATTGGGCCCAATAAGCCTTCTTTTGGTCCAACAGGTGATGGAGTTCGCATTTTGTAGCAAGAAAAACCTCCATATCAACAGTGGAAAGATTGTGGTTAAGGCACGAATTTATCTGATTCTGAAGATCTGTAATCCTCTTCTAGGAGCTATCCCGGTGACTATTTTCCCAAGAGTTTAGGGCTTTACCCACCGCAAAAAGCTTGTCAACAACCAATCCCTCAGTGTGACACCAGGTAGCTTGCACCTTGTAATGCACCCCGCTTCTTGCGCCTAACAGACCTCAAAATGGAAGAAATCACCATGAGAGCGGGGACGTGGATGGGCCTTGGCCCAAGTCATGTCCAAGATTGGAAAACTGTGATCTGAATGAGTAGTATATTCTGAGAAGGTTCTGAACTCAGAGAATATAGATTGCCAACGACTGTCCTGTACCACCCTCGACCCGGATGCTACATTTGGGCCACAAGCCCGAACCACTTCCATAACATTTCACTTTTTAAAGCCAATAAAAGTCAAACTCATAAATCCAAATGTAACATAACAAAGCGTTTAAATCCATACATACTTGAAATATTCAAAATAGTTAAAGGAGCTCCAAATACAGTAATAAAACATTTGACCAATACAAGTTAAATCAAATAGAGCTACAAATACAAAGGGTCATACGAATACATAACCCACTACATCTAAGTACTTGTACTCTACCAAAAGGCCAATGCTGGATCCTTGCTTCGATGGTGCTCCACTACGCTCGATCTATCTATCAACCTACGAATGAAAACAATGATTCTGAACGCTGAGCTAACAAAGCTCAGTGGATACACAACCACTCGACCATGCTTCAGGTGAATCATAATTATGACATGCTATGAAATATGATGTCAAGATAGGATAAAGCAATGGCACTACCATAACACATGCTATAGAACAACCAGCACCTTAACAATATCAACATATAAATAAACAATCCAGAAGTGAGGCCCAATGTTACCCGACACTGGGAAACTCACCCATGCTCGAAATCTCACATCGAGCTGCTCAGAATCTCACATGGAGCGGTATACTCAGAATCTCACATTGAGCGGGGCTTAGAATCTCGCATCGAGCAAATATCATCACCCAAAATCTCACATCGAACGACCTTCATTCATCACCTGAAATCTCACATCGAACGGCCTTCATTCATCACCTGAAATCTCACATCGGATGGCCTTCATGTGTTGCAACACTCACTCATTGGGTATCCGGATCCCATCAAACAAGGACTCAAAACCAAACAAGTGCCCTTACCTGGCACAACCACAATTGATCCACCAAGCATCCCTAAAACCCGCTTACCAAGCAATTTACTTTCATTTCTATACTCAATTAACCATTTAATCTATATAAGCAAGAAGGAACACATATTCTCGATTTTACTATTCATTTTATATCATAAAGGACCCATTAGAACCTTAGTCGCAAATTATAGAACCCCCAAACTCAAAACATAAAAACTTGGGCAGGTTGCCCAGCGAGTACCGATACTCCTAAGTGAGTATCGGTACTCCCCTCTAAGTATCGATATTCCCCAATGAGTATCGACACCCTAATTTGTAACACCCCTTTCCCGTATCCATCAATGAATACGAGACAGAGATGTCACAAAACATTTGTAAAACCATCTATATTTATAATCCAGTAAAATTTGTTTCTTTAAAAAATATTACAATTTAGTCTTTATTTACAAATCTAATTAATCGCGTAAAGTTTAAAATTTATATTTTCGTCTTCAAATCAGGTTTAATTTCAGGTAACAACTTATCAATTTAATTCGACCTTATATAATTAGTGAAACTGTCTGATTTAAAATTCATCGAGATTCCAAATAAATTACAAATTCTACCAAAGCAGGAATAGCATTTTAATATACATGCCAACTAGTAAATATCAAATAGTGTCAAAAGATATCTTACTGATACTGATGTACTTGTTATTGATTGATGATGTCCGTTTTTGCTCCTTACTCTAACCATATCTTCTTTCCTACGTCTGAAACAGTCACACGCTAAGTAATTACTTAGTGAGGCAATAATTCATAGTCAAATGCAATTTAACATAAATATCAATGTAAATAAATAATAATGCACATGATCATTGTACCATGTCATGCTCGTTGACATAAATAAATATGTAACAGCATATATGAATATCAAAGTGATAATATTAGATCTTACCAATTACTGTTGCCATTTCCATCCTTAAGCTTTCAGTGCTTACAATACCTTTTTCATTTTTGTCTGCAAGCTTTCAAGCTTATCATTCTGTATCTTTGACTCATTTCAATTTACTTAACCCAAGGTATCGGATTAAGAGATTCTATGTACACGAGTCATCCCCCCTATACTTACTTGAGTATAGTGTATTATTGCACTCTACCAGGAGTGCTTAGCACCAAAGTGCTTCGGTATACTTACCGGAGCATACCATTAATGAAATTTGCACTTTACCTGAAGTGCTTAGAATAAATTTGCACTTTACCCGAAGTGCTTAGAATATTTATACAGTTGTTTATGATTCTATGGATATCCAACTATACCTTCGAATCTCTATATCATACATTGGGCTTTATATCATCAATCTATTTCATCAATGGCAACATATATCAATATATATATCAACATTGGGCAGTTCATACCCGAAATAACATTTCAATTTCATCAATGTAAGTAATCAAATGATCAATGCATTTTATTTCCCAAATCTTGACATATTCATATTATATCAATCATATATTCAACGACATAAATATCAATGTATTATGATATGCATGCAATTGGACTCACCTGGGCCATTTATTTGTATGCGTCACAAAGTCCTCTTTAATCTTTTTCTTCATTACCCTCGAACCTCTCTTGATTCGAACTTGAACTTCATAAATCAAATAAATGAAATATTTGTTAGATCTCAATCTAACAATATCTTAGACATATTGTCCAATATAATCATTCGAATATAAAAAATTCCAAACGTTTTCCTTTCTTCCTTGTATTGTTCAAAAACTCATTATGGTCCTTAGTGACCAATTTGAACTTCCATTAACCCCTTTCAAGCTTACTAATCAACCTTAGATACAAAGTGTATAAATTCTCATTTTCTGGTAGTTTGCAGTACCTTCAAAGAAATATTTCTATAAAATAATCTACAACTCGGAATTCAACTCCGTTTGTTATGAAAGAAACTAGTTTTGATAAGCTTTTCACCCATATAAATTAATATTCAAAATTCATCTTTGTATGATTTATGGAGAATTTTCAAAGTCAGTTATAGTCCTGGAATTCGGAACAAACTGGTGTTCTGTTTTCTGACCTTTCGCCACTTAAAAATTCATATCTTTTGACTCGGAACATGAAATCGGTTTCCGTTTGTTGGAAACGAAATTAGACGAACAAATATTTACATCGGTATAAAATTCACCATCTAACTATTTTTTGTAGAATTTATGGTAAATTTTCAAATTTACTGCCATAAACCAGTTTTTCTACACAGCTTCCATAAACAACTTCAACTTTTATACTAACTTCTCCTGACTTATCTACTTTTCAATTTGGTCCAATTACTTTCTTTAAACCACCATCTTATGACCTTCTTCATCAAATAATTATTCACAATAATTCTCCTTAATTTTCCTTCTTTACCAAAATAATCACTAAAATGCAAAGATAAGGATTCAAGCTTCTTAACTTTGCAAATTAGTCCTCAATTTAACATTACTACCTTAATTCCATCATTAAAACTAAAAATCAGATTTAGCCCCCATACAAAACTTCAATTTTGATTTGGTCACTTAACTTTGACAATTTATCAAAATGGTCACTAATTCAATTCAACATCAATTTAGCATTCTAACTTCATTTTCTTGTCTCTAACATCATTAATAACATAAATACACTCCAAATTCTAAAAATTCAGATTTGGTCGTTCAACTTTTCAATTTGCCAAAATGGTCCCTACACAATTTAACTTAGGATTTTGCTTCCAAACAACAATTCTAGCTTACTAGATCATTAATTCATCATCACAACCCTAAATTAAACTTGTATCCATAAACCCTAATCTTATTCATATAAACTAAAATATGCAGGGTTTAAATTCCAACTCAATTACATGATTTTAACATCACACAAACTTGATTCCAACTTGAATTAAATGATAAAATTCAAAAACCCCCAATTTGGTTCATAAACCCTAATTTCTTCCTCATGAAAATTCTCATCAATTAAGCATGTATTCCTTGAAATGTTTACATCAAAAGATAGAGTTTGAAGAGTAGAACAACTTTGTAGTTGAAAAGATTACCTGAAAAATCATGTTTCGGGGCCTGAATCGAACTTGGAAATATTTTCTCTTCTTTATTTCTTCACCCACGGTTTTGGAGAGTATTTTTCTGATAATTCCATCATATTTCATGTATTTAAGAAACTTGTTTCATTAAAAATGAATTAAAAATTCATTCAAATAGGGAAATTACCAAATTACCCTTTTATCCAACAGTTGAGATTGATTTTATCATCAATTAAGGGCCAAGACTAAATCTTCAATTTCCTTCTTCCAAAATTGCCCTTTATAACGTTCAAATATTTCAAAATTGTCATCCTTGCCAAAGACCAATTTGCCCTCCAACTAGTCTTTATTTACTAGTTTGTTTCCAAATTGCCATTCCATTACAATCTAAATAAGTCTAGTTAGAATTCAACCAACCAAAATAAAATATTCATAAAATAATAATTTATGACTTTTCAATAGCTTTTGGACCAGTCTCTCAATTTTTCCATTCGATCTGCTATACTGATAATTAACCACTTTACTTAGGATTAAACTATAGGATTCATCTTGAATCGAACTAAAAATATTCTCAGCACTTATAATGGACTTTTATAACCTTCCTCTATCCTATGATGAATTCTCATAATTATTCGATTTAATTCGGATATCCAAATTCTATTTAAACTTTGACTGTAATTTCCTAATAATAGAAACATCGGATCAAACCAAAATCTTCACATTCGATCCACACCCTTAGGTGATCTATTTATTTATGAAATAAAAACCCTTACTTTTAGGGAATTACAACTTTAGTCCCCAAACTTTTCCAAACTTTATACTTTAGCCATAAAATTTTCAAAATTTACATTTTGGTCACTAACTTTTTAAACTTCAATTCTCATTCCAATTTTCCTTGGAATTCAACCAAACTTTAAGAATACCTTATTTAATTCACTATCTATCACATGAGACCTTTAAACCTTAGAAATTTCCTTTTCAAAACCCATAATTAAAGAAATCCTAACTTTTGCATTTTTGTCATTTTAGTCCCTAACTTAGCTTTTAAGCTATTATCTTAGTACTAAATGACCCTTAATAAACTTATTAAATTTTGGGGTATTACACAATTAGACTCAAAAGAATTGGCCCTCGCCCAGTACCAATACTCTCTGTGTCGTACCGGTACTCCATATCAGTACTTGGATCGCCCCGTATCGATCCTTACCCCTACCGATACACCTACCATAGCGTACCGGTACACCTCTAGCGTACCGGTACTCCAAAGCGTTACTAGAATTTTGATCTAATAAGGGGTACTGATACACGGAGAGGCGTATTGGTATTCCCCTCACAGTTCGTCACCTAAGATACGAAGAGTACTGATACGCAACCACCCTGTACCGGTACTCGAGCCCTGATTTCTAAACATGGGGCTCGAGATTACACCAATCCCACCCTTAACCTCCCTGGTTAAATCTCAAAATGTTCCTACCAATTATGAAGAGACATTAGGTGAGTTTCTAACCATTTTTACCCTTAAACACCAACCATTACAAGTTTTGCCATGAATGACCAACCAAGCTCTAACTTATCCAAAACATCACAATTCAAGCAAGCATAGAAAAATGATGATGCACATGAACACACAGAAATTAGAAGTGTACTAACCTCGAATTTCAAGCTAAAAAGGAACCTCCAACTCAAGCTTTCTTCTTCCCTTGAGCCTTTGAATGCTCTCCAACTTCTTTAACTAAAAGGAGATGTTGTAAATGAGTTACAACATTGTTGAGGGATTAAAAGAAGCTCAAAGGATGATTCAACAACAAGAAATGGGATTAAAAACACCATTCCCGTTCTCACTCTAAAACCCCAACTAAAACCCCTTATCCACTATTTCAAGCAAAACTTACCTTGGATTGTAGATCATTGGATGCCTAACAACTTTTCCTCCTACACCAATCTGAGATTTCAATTCAAAACTAGCAAAGATGGTGTTTTTCTTCTAACCCCATTATAGAGAAGATGAAGAGAATGGGAGAAGCTTTTTAGAGACAAAATGACCTCATGCCTTACAAAAATCTGTAGCCCCCATTACTTTACCCCTTTCATCTTTCCTTCAATTATGAAATTACCATAAAGCCCCTCCCTATAACCCCATAACTCAAGCCCAAAACCAAAACCAAGCCCACCAAGGTCTAATAGGCCCAAAAACACAACCCAAAAGCGAGGCCCATAACTCGGGTTAGCCCGAAGCAAGGGTCCCAAAACTTAGGTCGTTACAACTCTCCCATCCTTAAAGAAAATTTCGTCCTCAAAATTTACCTGGTGGAAAAAGATGCGGGTAGAGCTCCCTCATCTCGGACTCGACCTCTCAAGTTTCCTCTTCAATCCCATAGTTCCTCCACAACATCTTCACAAGGGGTATACACTTGTTATGAAGCTCTTTGACTCCCCTATCAAGCACTCTTACTAGCTCTTCTTCATATGTCAAATCTATGTCGATCTCCACCTCCTCAAGGGATAAAACATACGAAGGATCAGAATGATAACGTCTCAACATAGATACATAGAAGACATCGTGGATACGTGCTAACTCCAGAAATAAGGCTAGCCAATACGCTACAGGCCCGACCCTCTCAATCACCTTGTATGGTCTAATATACCCCGGGCTCAACTTGCCCTTCCGTCCAAAATGAATTATCCCCTTCTATGGTGATACCTTTAAGAACACTTTTTCACCAGCCTCATACTCGATAGGCTTGCACTTTCTATCTGTGTAAGCCTTTTGTTGATCAAAGGCCGATTGCAATCTTTCCTTGATGATGCGAACCTTTTCTTCAGTTTGCCTAACCAAATTAGATCCCATAATCCTCCTCTCATTAAGCTCGGTCCAACATAGGTTTGTTCTACATCTATGCCCATATAGGGCTTCAAAAGGGGCCATCTTGATGCTTGATTGGTAACTATTATTGTACGCGAACTCGACCAGCAGTAGCTGTTCTTCCCAACTTCCTTCAAAATCTACGACACAACACCTAAGCATGTCTTCAAGAATCTGAATAACCTGCTCAGACTGGCCATTAGTTTGAGGATGAAAAGCTGTACTAAAGTGCAGCTTGGTGTCTAAGGCACTATGAATCTTCTTCCATAACCTTGCTGTGAACCGCAGATCCCTAACCGATATGATCAAAGATGGTACTCCATGCAACCTCACTATCTCCTTGATGTACAATTGAGCCAACCGCTCCAATGTGAAATCCATGCGCACAGGCAGGAAATGATCAGACTTGGTCAAACGATCCACTATTACCCATATCGCTTCATGCTTTCTTTGAGTCATCGGCAAACCCGTAACAAAATCCATGGTGACTCAATCCCACATCCATTGTGGAGTCTGAATCAGCTAAAGCAACCCTGATGGAACTTGGTGTTCCGCCTTCACTTGTTGGCAAGCTAAGTATCTTGTCACAAACTCATAAACATCCCTTTTCATACATGGCCACCAATAATAAGGTCGAAGATCTTGATACATCTTGTTGCTTCCCGGATGCACGGTGAAATGACTATGATATGTCTCTCGTAGAATGCGATCTCTCAAATCTTCTAAAGTCAGAACACATAACCTACCCTTGAAGTACAAGTACCCACCATCTTGTTCTTCGAAATGCATCGCCTCTCTGAACTGCCTCAATTTGAGCCACTAAATCTTCATCTAGAACCGACTCCTCCTTATCTCTTATACTAACGTGGGCTCAACTCAGAGCTCAGCTAAATGCCCTCTATCCTCGGTCATTCTCAAGCGGGCAAACATAGCTCTCAAATCGGATATCGACTTATGACTCAAGGCATCTGCTACAACATTTGCTTTGCCCGGATGATACTCAATAATACAATCATAATCCTTTAGCAGCACAATCCAACAACTCTACCTCAAATTCAGCTCCTTCTGGGTGAGAAGATACTTTAAACTCTTGTGATCCGTATAGATATAGCACGTCTCTCCGTAGAGATAGTGTCTCCAAATCTTCAAAGCAAAGATCACCGCGGCCAGCTCTAAATCATGGGTAGGGTGATTTTGTTCATGAGGTTTAACTTGCCTCGAGGCATAGGCAACCACTTTACCCTCTTGTATAAAAACACAACCAAGTCCATTCAAGGACGCATCGCTAAACATAATATAGCCTTTTCCCGCTCGGGTTGCGTCAAAACTGTAGCCTTGGTAAGGTAGGCCTTTAACTGCTCAAAACACTGTTGTCTCTTCTTATTCCATACAAATGACACTCTCTTCTGAAGCAAATTGGTCAATGGGGCAGCTAAGATTGAAAAACCCTTAACAAACCGTCGATAATATCCTGCCAGTCTAAGAAAGCTACAGACTTTCGAGACATTTCTAGGTGGTTTCCACTCTACTATTGCTTGAATCTTCTGAGGGTCAACGCGGATCCTGTTCACCGCCATGATGTGGCCCAAAAACGCCATTTCAGACAACCAAAACTCACATTTACTAAACTTTGCATAGAGGCATCTGTCTCTCAAAGTCTGAAGAACTACTCGCATGTGGTAGTCGTTCTCCCCAAACGAACACGAATAAACCAGAATGTCATCGATGAACAGCACCACAAACTGATCCAAATAAGGCTGGAAGATTTTGTTCATCAAATCTATAAATGCTGTTGGAGCATTGGTGAGCCCAAAAGGCATAACCAAGAACTCATAGTGTCCATACCGTGTCCTGAAAGCGGTCTTTTGGACATCTTCTTCCACAACTTTCAACTGATAGTACCCCGATCTCAAATCTATCTTCGAGAAAACCTGGGCACCCCTCAACTGGTCAAACAAATCACCAATTCTGGGAAGAGGATAGCGATTCTTCACTGTCACCTTATTTAACTGCCGATAGTCAATACACATTCTCATTGACCCATCATTCTTCTTAACAAACAAAACTGGAGCACCCCAAGGAGAGACGCTTGGCCAGATGAAACCTTTTTCTAGCAATTCTTGAATTTGGTTCTTCAATTCCCTCGTTTCGATTGGTGCCATCTAGTAAGGCGGAATGGACACTGGCGCTGTGTCGGGCATTACCTCAATTTAAAACTCAAGCTTATGATCTGGTCGTAATCTAGGTAGCTCCTCCGGGAAGATATCCATGAACTCACAAACTGTCCTGAGGCTCTGGATGGACGGACTCTCGACTCTTGTATCCACCACGTGATCCATAAAGGCCTCACAACCTTATTGTATTAACCTCTGTACTATCAAGGCCGAGACTACGTTGAGGATACAAGGGTGTCTCTCTCCTCTAACCGTTAACTTAGATCCATCAGCCACACAGAGCTTCAAACTCTTGGTCCTACAACCCAAGCTAGCGTCATGCTCCACAAGCCAATCCATACCTAGGATTGCATCAAACTCTTGGAACAGCAAAACCATAGATACGTTGGGAAGATTAAACCTTGAACTTTGATATAACACCTCCGGTATACCTTGTCTACCAACACATCTAACCCTAATGGACTAGACACGCGAACTCCTATCTCAAGGTCCTCAGCCGATATACCCCAGCACTGGGATATCCCACTTCGGATGTAGAAGTGGGTAGACCCCGAATCAAATAATGAATAGGAATAGAAAATAAGGAGAAGGTACCTGCAATCACATCAGTAGGCTCGCAATCCTCTTGAGCTCTCACTATATACTGCCTCGTCGGTGCCCTTGCCGTAGACTAAAATGTGCCTCTGCTCTAGTGGTCGGTCGCCTGACCTGCCCCTCCTCTAGAGAACCCTCGGCCCCTCTGAGCTGGATAAGAGATCCTCGATGCCTGAACTGGAATGGTTGTGGTAACTGCGGGGCAATCCTTCACAATATGATCCTGGGACCCACACTCAAAGCAAGCTCAGTTTGTACCCCAACACTCTCCTCGATGCCTACGCCCACACTGATTACAAACTAGTGCGCCCGCACTCCCCTGAGAACTATCTGGGCTCATCATAGACGAGGATGAGGTAGGCCTTCTACGATTGGCAGACTTTGACCTACGATGAGGTAGGCCTCCTCGATTGAGACTGTGAACTGTTAGAGAGATTCTGAGTCCTCCCACCAGAACCTCCTTGTCCACTAGCAGAACCATATGTCAAACCTTGTACTTACTTAAGAGACTTTGTTCTAACAGTTAACTCAGAAAATACTTTGGGTGGGGCAGCTGTCAAATAGGTTTGTATCTTCTTTCTTAACCCTTATATGAATCTCTTGCACCTTATCTTCTCGGTGGCCACAAGCTCTGGTGCACACCTGCTCAGCTGTAGAAATTCTTGTTCATACTCAAAAATGGTGCGGTTCCCTTACACGTGATGAGTAAACTGGTCTCTCAACCTGTCAACGTGAGCCTCACCCACATACTTTTTTCTCGAACTCATCCAGAAAGTCGTCCGAAGAAGGTCGGCTAGGGTACCATTCCAGCTCTACGGTTTCCCATCATTCCCTTGCATTCTCCTTAAGCAAGTATAGCACACAAGACAATTTATCCTCGGGCCGCAACCTCATTTGTCTCATAATCCAACGGGTGTGTCGAAGCCATTGATTTGCCTTCACCGGGTTATCTTGTCCCGACCCAAGAAAATTTGTGGCACCCTGCCTACGTACCCTCTCAATCAGTGCCTCCTGAGGGGTAGATGAATGCCTCAGAATTGCCCTCACAATCTTGTCTAGTGCCCGGTGCAAGTAGGAGAAATAATTGGCTCCCTGCCTAGCTCCCCCATCGGACTCTTCCATATCCGGCACATAGTCTTCATCGGAGCTCCCACCCTGGGAACCCAAACTCTCTTCCACGTTCCTAGCTCTCCTTGACATGGTTTATCTCTATACAATTAAACAACATGAATACACTATCGAATTTCTAGCTTAATTTAAATACGACTTTGACTCATAGGCATATATTCGCTAGGAACTTATTTACCATACTACACTCCCCTAGGGACTGTCTAGAACCGACTAAACCTAGGCTTTGATACCACTAAATGTAACACCCTCGACTCGGATGCTACATTTGGGCCACAAGCCCGAATCACTTCCATAAAATTTTCACTTTTTGAAGCCAATAAAAGCCAAACTGATAAATCTAAACATAACATACCAAAACGTTTAAATCTATACGTACTTGAAATATTCAAAATAATTAAAGGAGCTCCAAATACAATAATAAAACATTTGACCAATACAAGTTAAATCAAATAGAGTTACAAATACATAGGATCATACGAATACATAACCCACTACATCTATGTACTTGTACTCTACCAAAAGGCCAATGCTGGATCCTTGCTTCGATGGTGCGCAACTATGCTCGATCTATCTATAAACCTATGAATGGAAACAATGATTCTGAACGCTAAGGTAACAAAGCTTAGTGGATACACAACCAATCTACCATGCTTCACGTGAATCATAATTATGAACATGCTATGAAATATGATGTCAAGATAGGATAAAGCAATGGCGCTACCATAACCGCCTAAACACGTGCTATAGAACAACCAACACCTTAACAATATCAACATATAAATAAACAATCCAGTAGTGAGGCCCAATGTCATCGGACACTGGGAAACTCACCCATGCTCAAAATCATACATCGAGCTGCTTCGAATCTCACATCGAGTCTTTGCTTGAATCTCGCATCAAGTGGGGCTCAAAATCTCGCATCGAGCAAATATCATCACCCAAAATCTCACATCAGATGGCTTCACTCATCACCCAGAATCTCACATCGGATGGCCTTCATATGTTGTAACACTCACTCACTGGGTATCTGGATCCCATCAAACAAGGACTCAAAACTAAACAAGTGCCCTTACATGGGACAACCACAATTGATCCACTAAGGATACCTAAAACTCACTTGCTAAGTGATTTACTTTCATTTCAATACTCAATTAACCATTTAATCCATATAAGCAAGAAGGAACACATATTCTCGATTTTACTAATCATTTTATATCATAAGAGACCCATTAGAACCATAGCCGCAAATTATAGAACCCTCAAACTCAAAACGTAAAAACTTGGGCAGATTGCCCAGCGAGTAACGATACTCCTAAGTGAGTATCGGTACTCCCCTCTAAGTATCAATACTCCCCAATGAGTATCGATACCCCAATTAGACTCGAAAGAATTGGCCCTTGCCCTATACCAATACGCTCTGTGCCGTACTGGTACTCCATATCGGTACTGGGATCACCTTGTACCGATCCTTACCCGTACCGATACGCCTACCATAGTGTACCGGTACGCAAAGCTTTTCTAGGCAATGCAACAATGGGTATTGATACGCCACTAGCGTATCGGTACTCCAAAGCGTTACTGGAATTTTGATCTAATGAGGGGTACCAATACATGGAGAGGCATACCGGTACTCCCTTCATAGTTCATCCCCTAAGATACAAAGGAGTACTAATATGCAACCACCCCGTACCGGTACTCAAGCCCCAATTTTGAAACCTGAGGCTCGAAATTACACCAATCCCACCCTTAACCTCCCTGGTTAAATCTCAAAACGTTCCTACCAATTATGAAGAGTCATTAGGTGAGTTTCTAACCATTTTTACCCTTAAACACCAACCATTACAAGTTTAGCCATGAATGACCAACCAAGCTCTAACTTATAAAAAACATCACAATTCAAACAAGCATAGCAAAATGATGATGCACATGAACACACAGAAGTTACAAGTGTACTAACCTCGAATTTCAAGCTAAAAAGGAACCTTCAACCTCCAACTCAAGCTTTCTTCTTCCCTTGAGCCTTTGAGTGCTCTCCAACTTCTTTAACTACAAGAAGATGTTGTAAATGAGTTACAACATTGTTGAAGGATTAAAAGAAGCTCAAAGGATGATTCAACAACAAGAAATGGGATTAAAAACACCATTCCCGTTCTCACTCTAAACCCCCCACTAAAACCCCTTCTCTACCATTTCAAGCAAAACTTACCTTGGATTGTAGATCCTTGGATGCCTAACAACTTTCCCCCTACACCAATCTAGGATTTCAACTCAAAACTAGCAAAGATGGCGTTTTTCTTCTAACCCCATTGGAGAGAAGATGGAGAGAATGGGAGAAGCTTTTTAGAGACAAAATGACCTCATGCCTTATAAAAATCTGCAGCCCCCATTATTTCACCTCTCTCATCTTTCCTTCAATTATGAAATTACCATAAAGCCCCTCCCTATAACCCCATAACTCAAGCCCAAAACCAAAACCAAGGCCACCAAGGTCTAATAGGCCCAAAAATATAACCCAAATGCGAGGCCCATAACTCAGGTTAGCTCGATGCTCAAGTCCCAAAACTCGGGTTGTTACATGTTCATAATATAACGATCTAGGCGTTCAAGGATAGGTGAAGAACGAGGGTCGCACTTAGTCCAGGTGAACCATCCTTGAGCCAACTTACAATCATAAAGGTCATTACGAGTAAGGCAATCTTGGAAGCTTTCCATGTGATTTTGACCTTTCGTCAGCCACCTTGTTTCTCTAAATCATGCAAAATTTCATTAAAATCTCCCCCAATAAGCTAAGGCAGTGAAGAAGAAGAATGCAAACGGTCAAGCAGGTCCCAGTTCTTATATTTGTCATTTGGAACAAAACAACTATGCAAGCCCGTAAAATAGAATTGAATATTGTCACAAATAATGACAACATCAATGTGAAGACTAGAGTAAGAAAACAAATCAACTAAGATAGTATTATTCCATAATAACATAAGACCAGAGCAACCCGGCCTATTACCAACAACTAAAAAACCTTCCATACCTAAAGCAGACTTAACTCTTTCACTATTGCGCGTATGCAGATGCGTTTCATAGAGAAAAATAACATCTGGACCTAAACGGGCGACATCCTGCCCAAGATTGCAAATTGCCTATGGTTTACCCAGACTACGGTAGTTCCAACATAAGAGCCTCATTTCTCTTGGCGGGGTTGCTTAGAAACCTTCGTCGGAGAGTTGGTAACACTGCTCATCCCAGCTTTAGGCAAACAAGGAACTTTTGGGATCAAGAAAGGCCCATGCTTCAGGGTTTTAGCAGAAGAGGAGCCCTTCAGAGCCTGGTCTCTTTGAGCCGAGTGTGAAGGCCAGGGCCATTTAACCGTTGAAGTCGAAGTGGAGCTCCTTTTCTAGAGAGATGTGATGTGGTCTCATTTTTGATGCAGCTCACGATTGGGGCAGACTGGGACCGAGAAGCCATCCAGGCATCAAAATCAGCATGAGCCAGTAGAGGGTGACGATGAAAGGAGACTCGTTCACGGGCCAGAGCAGACTTTGAATCATCAATAGGGGTCTAGAACAGGACAAACTTGTCCTTAAAGGTAGAAAGTAGCCGTGATGGTGGGCTGGCATAGTGGCCAGCATGCAACTATGAGCGTCTAGAGCCAAAACTAGGACGGATAGCTTCCCCTCAGTTGTTGCCAGTCACAACAGCAACAACAGTAATACGAAGGCCTTCCTCGGTAGCATCTAGCACTACAACCTTCACAAAATCATCATCGGTCAAAAGATCATCAATGCAATCATCCAAAGGGCCATCGGCCGCACCCAGGACAGGGTTAAACCACTCGGGAGCAGTAGAGTTGAGTTCCCCATTCGTAGGAGCCGAGTAAACCATGGTTTGCCCAGTCATCGATGTATCAGTAGCTTGCCTGGTTATGCCTACGCCTGTACCAGATTGCTCAGTTATAGGATCGACATATACATTGAGTTTGTAATATCCCAAATTTTGACTAGTGACAAAAATGTAATTTTTGAAAGTTTAGGGGTTAAAGTGTGAGCTTTGGAAAAGTTTAGGGACGAAAATGTAATTTCAAAAAGTTATGTAATCTAACCCAATAAATGAATAGTTCTAGGAGTGACACTTCCGTGTTACTTAGATTTTTTGTACGAGGCTTATATTAGTGGTTATAAAGCTTTAAAGTTCAAATGAAGAAAATTTGGAAATCGTATTAAGTGAATTCGAATATTTGGATCGAATAAATATCATAAATAAATATCTGGGATATTTTGGAAGGATGTCGATTAGATTGGAACCAATTTGGTTCAATTTTAATGGAGTGGCAATTTTTAAGTCTTGTTATAATTAAGGACTAGTTGGAGGGCAAATTGGTCTTTTGACATGGATGGCATTTTTGAAATATTTTGAAACTTTGAGAGCAATTTTGAAAGGTCAAAATACACATGGATGGGATCTTGGCCATTGGATGAAAAGGCCAAAATTCAAGGATCAAAGTTAGTTTTCAAGCACAATTGATTAAGGTAAAGTGATCTTTGTTTGATTCTCTATATTTTGATAGTATTTTTGTTTCAATAAGTTGAGTATAAGCTATGTTCTTGGGTGTGGAATTAAGGTTTTATTTGATAGAGTTGATGTTGTAAACATGAAATCAAGTTTGGATTTGGATTAATTCCAAAGTTTAAAATTATAAACCCTAACCCTACGAATTGGGGATTTTGGTTAGAGAATTAAATTAAGGATGATATTGAATGAATTATGATGTTGGAAGTTTAATTTTGATGTTAGACTAAATAATTTTCCCAAGTTGAACTTTAGGGATCATTTCGAATTGGATGAGAAATTAGGAGAAATTATTGAAATTTTATCGTATCAATTGGGATTGATGAGTTATGGTGAATTTAGCTTGAATTGATGATTAGAGACCAAAATGAAAATTTTGGAAATTAGGGGGATCAATTCAGAAATTTAAGAAAGTGGGGGATTGATTTTGAATTAGTTATTATTTGATAGAATTGATGTTTCAAGCAAGTTATGGAAGTTAAAGGATTAAAATGACAAGAAAGGAAAATTTAGGGACCTTTTTCGAAATAAAAGAATTTTGAATGACTAAGTTGGACAAAGTTGAAGGTTAAAGGAAAATTTTAGAAATGTTGGAAATGAATAGAAAGGTTAAATTGTACATGAATTAATGTACAAAAGTGATGTAGTGACTAAATTGTCACTTTTATAAAGTTTAAGGACAAAAAGGAAAATAGTCCAAAATAAATAAGAAATAGTGGAAAATTTTCAAATAGAGCTTGAACAATTGTTTAATATTCAAAATCGTCACTAAGGATCATAATGAACATTTGGTAAATACAAGGGAGAAAGTACTAAAGAAAAGTTAGAGAAAAATAGAAGTTAATTGTGGAAGTTGTATTGTATTTGAATTATGGCAGTAAGTTTGAAAATTTACCAAAAATTATACAAAAATGGTTAGATAGTGAATTTTATACCAAAATAAAGATATGTTTGTTTAGTTTCGTTTCCAACTGACGAAAACTAATTTCGAGTTCCGGGTCGAAAGATATGAATTTTTAAGTGACAAAATGTCAGAAAAACAATGAATATTTATGATGAAGCATGAAATATGAAATGTTCATGGTATAGTTGGCATGCCATAGAGTCTTTAGCAGCTGCACCCTTTATGTTCATGTTATGAAACAAATATTGTGACAAAATGATTATGTCACATGCACCCTGGGATCTACGCCCACTGTGCCCAAATGCACTATCGAGGTGCTTTATGTTTATGGGCAGCAAATAGCATCCCCGAGTACGTACTCATCTTTACGTTTATGTTAAACACTACGGTGTCATTTCAAGACGACTCGTGTACCTGGATCTCATATAGCGTACTTAGGGCAATGATAAAAGAATCATGTCACGTAAATGAATCATGTTATGTAAACGAATCATGTTACGTATATGAATCATGCCATGTATAAGAATTTAATCACGTTTATGAATCATATCAGGTAAAAGAATCATGTCATGTAAATGAATCAAGTTATATATATGGATTATGCCAAGTATATGAATTATGCCAAGTACATGAATTATGCCATGTATAGGAAGAATGTCACATATTTATGAAATATGCTATGCTTATAAATCATGCCATGTATACAAATTATGTTACGTAAATGAATTATGCCATGCATATGAATTATGCCATGAACACGTATCATGTTATGTATATGAATTAAGTCATGTATATGAATGATGTCACGTATATGAATTATGACACGTATATGGATTCTTCCATGTATATAATTCATGCCATATATGTAACATCCCAAATTTTGGCCAGTGACCAAATTCTAAATTTTAAAAGTTTAGGGACTAAAGTGTAAATTTTTCCAATAAGTAATTTTCTTCAATATAAGAGTGAATTGGATCGAAATAAGTACCTTGATGTCGGTTTTAAGAATTAAGATGCAGTAAAAGGTACTGAATTTGGATTGAATAAAATTGTTAAGCGTGCTAAGGCTAGGGAAATATTAGGATGGGTGACCTCCGGGAGGGTCCCATAAAAGTGTTTCTGATCGATATTTTGGACTTAGTAAGAGTAGAGAATATTCGTAAGGATTATCGATAAAGGATTTCTAAGAGAAATTTTATTCTATAAAGATTTTCGATAATTATCGAAATAATAGACTGAGTTAGGAAAATTCAGTCTAAGTCCTTGGAAAAGGAAATTTTTATGAGATGGCAGTGTGGATTTCCCGAATATGGAAATGTATAATTTTTGGAATAAATTCGATAGCTCGGAAAAGGTAAAATCGTAGTAGAAGTATTTAATGAATATCGAAATATCGGATCGAATGGAAAATAAGAGACTGATCATGGAAAATTCATAAAATACTATTTTATGAATATTTTATTATAGTTGGTTGGATTCCAACTAGATTTAGTTGAATTTTTACAAGAATGGCAAACTAGTAAATAAAAACTAGTTGGAGGGCAAATTGGTCATTTGGGCCCAATGGCAATTTTGAAATATTTAAAAAGTTACAAGGCCAATTTTGGAATGAGGAAATGGAAGATTAAATCTTGGCCCTTGATTGATGATAAAATCAATCTCAACCATTGGATAAAAAGGGCAAAATTGTAATTTCACTATTAAATGAATTTAATATTCATTTAATAGATATATGTGTAAAAATAATGGTGAAAAGATGAACAAAAATGTTCATCTTTTCCAGCAGAAAAACATGAGAGCTAGGGAAAGGAAGAGAAAATTTTTCCAAACTCGATTCAAGCCCCGAAGCTCAGTTTTTAGTTTGGATCTAAATCAAAAGAAGGTTCGAGGTACTATGAAAGAAAGGATCGAATAGAGCTTAGTGAGGCAAGCTAATAAATGGCCAGGTGAGTGCAATTGCAGGCACATCATAATACATTAATATTTATGTCATTGAATATATGATTGATATAAAATGAATATGTCAAGTTTTGGGAAATAAAATGCATTGATCATTTGATTATTTATATTGACAAGGTTGATATGCTTATGTATAATATTTCAGGTATGAACTGCCCAGGTTGAATTATGTTGATATATATATTGTCATGGGTGAAATGATTATGGAATATGAAATACATGCCCAAGTACGTTATTAAGGGACATGATATAGTTGGCATGCATAGAGTCCAGCAGCACGCTAAATATACGATTTAGAATTATAGTGTATATAAAGGACACTTAGTGCGGATGGTTAGCACAACCTTATGTGCAGAAGGTTAGCACAACCTTATGTACAGATGGTTAGAACAACATTATAAACGTGCGGATGGTTAGCACAGCCTTATAAACGTGCGGATGGTTAGCACTACCTTATAAATGTGCGGATGGTTAGCATGGTCTTACGTGCGGATGGGGGCACGACCTTATGTGTCTATATGATGCTGACACTTATGTGTCTATATGTTACCGTTACTTTATGTGTTTATATGTTTATCGTCACTTCGGTGACTAGTACTCTGGAGTACCGATCTCGCATACATAAGTTTCTCTCTCTATATAAAAGTTAATACATTGGCATATATCATGCTATATAAATGTAGCCATAAAGTTTAATAAGTTTAAATTATTATTAGTTTTGTTTATTGCCTTACTAAGTGAAAACTTAGCGTGTGTTTGATTCACATGTAGGTTAAGGTGGAGTGCATGAAGAGGAGCATGTTGATCAAGCTTCAATCTGCAAAACATTAGTAAGATATTCTAGCTTATGATAATCTCTAGTGGGCATGTAATTATTTGATTACTAGTAGAGTATGATGCATGAAATTAAACTAAACATATAGAGAAGTAATCAGTTTTGATGAGGAAACGTATATGGATAAAACAAGATAAGACATTAGTAATGTGACATCTTTGACTCGTATTCAGTACTGGAAATGGGGTGTTCAATTAATGGTATCAGAGAAAAGGTTTAGCTGGTTCTGGATGCTAAACCGAGTTTGCATATAAATTTGTCAATAAATACATGCCCCTAGGATATCATATTACTGATGTGCTGATTGTATGACTTGATGCTGCTCCTCATTAGTATAAGATGAAATGAGACTAGAATAAGGAAAGTAAAACGATGATGAAATTCGTCAGTTGACGAATCTTGGAGGTTAAGAAAGGACTCATAGCGGATATGATACAGTAAAATAAGCATGGAAGTTAACTCCTATAGAAGATCTGAGATATATTAACACTAAAAGGTTAGAATAGGTGATATTGATACAGAGGAAGTAGCTTGGAAAACTTCCTGAAAAAGTGTTAGAGATTGGATTTGTTTATTAGTTTATAAGAAAATTATTTCATTGATTTCTAAATTCTGATAAGGTATTCGTATTGTTTATGAGAAGTAGTGTGAGAATAGTGGGTTAAGCCAGTATGTCAAGGGAATAATTTTGACTGGAAAATTCTAGTATGACTGCTAATAAATTCTAGTAATATGAGAATTTAAGACCAAATTTAAGATAAATTGGTTACCTATGACTAACATAGAAGTAAGATGAAAATGGAAGGTTGATCTTTAGTCAAGATATTATCAGTTAAAAGCTAAAGGAAGAGAAAAAGAGGAAATGTACCACTTTGAGAAAAGATGATTTGTGCAAGTCAAAAAGGGAAAAACTTTGTCTCAGAATTAATATACCTTAAGGAATCGTGAAAGTGTTGGACCAAGGGCATAATTAATGGATCTTATCTCCAGAAGATAGCAGAGTTTATGGTATATGTACTTATGTTTTGGAGACATTGATTAAATTAGTTACATGTTATGTTATCACTCTTGAGGAAAAAGAACTGCAATTAGACTTGATATATGAAAGAGGTGTTATTAGAAATATTGGTTTATAGAATTAGAGAATTAAGGAATAAAAAAATTACATTGGTCAAGGCCTTAAAAAGAAATCACAAGGTCGAAGAAGCTATTTGAGAGTTTGAGAAGAAAATAAGGGAGCAATATCTGCAATTGTCTGAAACTGGAATGTGTTGAAAATTCAAGGATGAATTTTCTTAAAGGGGAGGAATTGTAATATCCTAAATTTTGGCCAGTGACCAAATTGTAAATTTTAAAATTTTGGGGTTAAAAGTATAAACTTTAGAAAACTTTAGGGACTAAAGTGTAAATTTCCCCAATAAGTAATTTTTTCAGTATAATAGTAAATTGGATCGAAATTAGTACCTTGATGTCGGTTTTAAGAATTAAGATGCAGTAAAAGGTACTGAATTTGGATCGAATAAAATTGTTAAGCGTGCTCAAACCAGGGAAACATTAGGATGGGTGACCTCCGGGAAGGTCCCATAAAAGTGTTTTGATTGATATTTTGGACTCAGTGAGAGTAGAGAATATTCGTAAGGATTATCGATAAAGGATTTATAAGAGAAATTTTATTCTATAAAGATTTTCGATAACTATCGGTATAATAGACTAAGTTAGGAAAATTCAGTCTAAGTCCTTGGGAAAGGAATTTTTTATGAGATGGTAGTGTGGATTTCCCGAATATGGAAATATAGAATTTTTTGAATAAATTCGATAGCTCGAAAAAGGTAAAATCGCAGTAAAAGTATTTAATAAATATCAAAATATCGGGTCGAATGGAAAATAAGAGACTGATCTTGGAAAAGTCATAAAATACTATTTTATGAATATTTTATTTATAGTTGGTTGGATTCCAACTAGATTTAGTTGAATTTTTACAAGAATGGCAAACTAGTAAATAAAAACTAGTTGGAGGGCATATTGGTCATTTGGCCCCAATGGCAATTTTGAAATATTTAAAAAGTTACAAGGGCAATTTTGGAAAGAGGAAATGGAAGATTAAATCTTGGCCCTTGATTGATGATAAAATCAATTTCAACCATTGGATAAAAAGGGCAAAATTGTAATTTCACTATTAAATGAATATTAAATTCATTTAATAGATATATGTGTAAAATAATGGTGAAAAGATGAACAAAAATGTTCATCTTTTCGAGCAAAAACAGGAGAGCTAGGGAAAGGAAGAGAAAATTTTCCAAGATCGATTCAAGCCCCAAAACTCGGTTTTTTGTTTGGATCTGAACCAAAAGAAGGTTTGAGGTACTATGAAAGAAAGGATCGAATAGAGCTTAGTGAGGCAAGCTAATAAATGGCCCAGGTGAGTGCAATTTCATGCACATCATAATACATTAATATTTATGTCATTGAACGTATGATTGATATAAAACGAATATGTCAAGTTTTGGGAAATAAAATGCATTGATCATTTGATTATTTATATTGACAAGGTTGATATGCTTATGCATAATACTTCAGGTATGAACTGCCCAGGTTGAATTATGTTGATATATATATTGTCATGGATGAAATGATTATGGAATATGAAATACATGCCCAAGTAAGTTATTAAGGGACATGATATAGTTGGCATGCCATAGAGTCCAGCAGCACACTGAATATACGATTTAGCACTATAGTTTGTATAAAGGAAACTTAGTGCGGATGGTTAGCACAACCTTATGTGCGGATGGTTAGCACAACCTTATGTGCAGATGGATAGCACAACCTTATGTACAGTTGGTTAGCACAGCCTTATAAATGTGCGGATGGTTAGCACAGCCTTATAAACTTGCGGATGGTTAGCACTGCCTTATAAATGTGTGGATGCTTAGCACGGTCTTACGTGCAGATGGTGGGCACGACCTTATGTGTCTATATGATACCGACACTTATGTGTCTATATGTTACCGTTACTTTATGTGTTTATATGTTTATCGTCACTTCGGTGACTAGTACTATGGGAGTACCGATCTCCCATACTTAAGTTTCTCTCTCTATATAAAAGTTAATACATTGGCATATATCATGCTATATAAATGTAGCCATAAAATTTAATAAGTTTAAATTATTATTAATTTTGTTTATTGCCTCACTAAGTGAAAACTTAGCGCTTGTTTGATTCACACGTAGGTTAAGGAGGAGTACTTGAAGAGGAGCATGCTGATCAAGCTTCAATCTGCAAGACATCAGTAAGATATTCTAGCTTATGATAATCTCTAGTGGGCATGTAATTATTTGATTACTAGTAAAGTATGATGCATGAAATTAAACTAAACATAAGGAGAAGTAATCAGTTTTGATGACGAAACGTATATGGATAAAACAAGATAAGGCATTAGTAATGTGATATCTTTGACTCGTATTCAGTACGGGAAATGAGTGTTACAATTAATGGTATCAGAGCAAAGGTTTAGCCAGTTCTGGATGCTAAACCGAGTTTGCATATAAATTTGTCAGTAAATACATGCCCCTAGGATATCATATTACTAATGTGCTGATTGTATGACTTGATGCTGCTCCAAATTAATATAAGATAGAATGAGACTAGAATAAGGAAAGTAAAACGATGATGAAATTTGTCAGTTGACAAATCTTGGAGGTTAAGAAAGAACCCATAGCTGATATAATACAATAAAATAAGCATGGAAGTTAACTCCTATAGAAGATCTGAGATATATTAACACTATAAAAGGTTGGAAGAGGTGATATTGATACAGAGGAAGTAGCTTGGAAAACTTCCTGAAAAAGTGTTAGAGATTGGACTTGATGATTAGTTTATAAGAAAATTATTTCATTGATTTCTAAATTCTAATAAGGTACTCGTATTGTTTATGAGAAGTAGTGTGAGATCAGTGGGTTAAGCAAGTATGTCAAGGGAATAATTTTGACTGGAAAATTCTAGTATGACTGCTAATAAATGATTTGCAGTATATCACAAGAATTACAAGAAATTATAAGAACAGATTGTTAGTAAAACTGGGAACAAGGCTAGCAATCTGAGAATTTAAGACCAATTTTAAGATAAATTGGTTACCTATGACTAACATAGAAGTAAGATGAAAATAGAAGGTTGATCTTTAGTCAAGATATTATCAGTTAAAAGCTAAAGGAAGAGAAAAAGAGGAAATGTACCACTTTGAGAAAAGATGATTTGTGCAAGTCAAAAAGGGAAAAACTTGGTTTCAGAATTATTATACCTTAAGTAATCGTTAAAGAGTTGGACCAAGGGCATAATTAATGGATCTTATCTCCAGAACAGAGCAAAGTTTATAGTATATGTACTTATGTTTTGGAGGCATTGATTAAATTAGTTACATGTTATGTTATCACTCATTTGGAAAAAGAACTGCAATTAGACTTGATATATGAAGAGGTGTTATTAGAAATATTGGTTTACATAATTAAAGAATTAAGGAATAAAAAGATTACATTGGTCAAGGCCTTAAAAAGAAATCACAAGGGCGAATAAGCTACTTGAGAGTTTGAGAAGAAAATGAGGGAGCAATATCTGCAATTGTTTGAAACTGGAATGTGTTGAAAATTCGAGGATGAATTTTCTTAAAGGGGGAGGAATTGTAATATCCCAAATTTTAGTCAGTGACCAAATTGTAAATTTTAAAAGTTTTGGGGTTAAAAGTATAAACTTTGGAAAAGTTAGGGACTAAAGTGTAAATTTCCCCAATAAGTAATTTTATTCAGTATAATAGTGAATTGGATCGAAATAAGTACCTTGATGTCGGTTTTAAAAATTAAGATGCAGTAAAAGGTAGTGAATTTGGATCGAATAAAATTGTTAAGCGTGCTCAGACCAGGGAAATAATAGGATGGGTGACCTCCGGGAAGGTCCCATAAAAGTGTTTCTGATCGATATTTTGGACTCAGCAAGAGTAGAGAATATTCGTAAGGATTATCGATAAAGGATTTCTAAGAGAAATTTTATTCAATAAAGATTTTCCATAATTATCAGAATAATAGACTAAGTTAAGAAAATTCAGTCTAAGTCATTGGGAAAGTAAATTTTTATGAGATGGTAGTGTGTATTTCCCAAATATGGAAATATAGAATTTTTGGAATAAATTCGATAGCTCGGAAAATGTAAAATCGCAGTAGAAGTATTTAATGTATATCGAAATATCAGATCGAATGGAATATAAGAGACTGATCATGGAAAAGTCATAAAATACTATTTTATGAATATTTTATTATAGTTGCTTGGATTCCAACTAGATTTAGTTGAATTTTTACAAGAATGGCAAACTAGTAGAGTTTGATTACAACAATAGCTACCAGACATCTATTCAGATGGCTCCCTTTGAAGCTCTATACGGAATGAAGTGTAGAACTCCCTTGTGCTGGTTTGAACTTGGAGAAAACAAGGTATTGGGACCTCAAATACTCAGAGAAACCGAAGAACAAGTGAAGATCATCCATGATCAATTGAAGCAAGTTTCGATAGACAAAAAGCCTATGCAGACTTGAAAAGGAGAGACATCCAATACAATTTTGGAGACAAGGTCTTCCTCAAAGTGTCCCCTTAGAAGAAAGTCTTTCGGTTTGGAAGAAAAAGGAAACTCAGTCCCCGATTCATTGGACCATTCGAAATCGTTGAAAGGATTGGTACAGTGGCTTATCGATTGGCACTCCCTAGTGAATTTGATAAGATCCACAATGTCTTCCATGTCTCCATGCTTAGAAAATATCGATCTGACCCATCCCATGTCCTTGAGCCTGAAGAAGTTGAATTGAATCTCGACCTATCATATGAAGAAAAACCAATACGAATACTTGATAAAGAAGTTAGAAGACTCTGAAACAAGAATGTTCCCTTGGTGAAAGTGTTATGGAGGAATCATAAAATGGAAGAGGCAACTTGGGAACATGAGGCTACGATGAGAGATCAAATATCATCACTTGTTCAACTCAGATAAATTCGAGGGCGAATTTATTTTTAAGGGCGGGGGAGAATTGTAACACCCTAAACCGGGCTTAGGAAAGTTACCACTATCTAAGTGACTAACTAATTGAACTAGGTGTTAGTCAAATTAAAAGAATTGGAAATTAATTTAGGGAAGAACATTAGCTAACATAATTAAAGGATTAAAATGCTACAACTAACAAGTTAGAGAGCCAAATTAAGAGGACCAAAATGAAACAAGAATTAAACAAAGAATTAGCATGGTAATTAGACCATTTAGAGGTAGCGGAGTACATGTGTCAAGGTAATTACACATGTGGCAATTAAGGGAGAGAGTTGGCCGGCTAGTTGGAATAAAAAATTAAGCAAAATTTCATCTCCTTCATTCATCCTTGCTGCCATAGTTGACCTTGAGAGAAAATAGTGAGAGAGAGTGGTTTTGTTGATTAAACTAGCTTAATTGAAGGAGTTAGTTGAATAGCTTCTTTTTAGGAAGGTAAATGCTTGATTTCTTACTTGAATTCCAAGTATAATCTTGAATTTTGATGTTATTGTTGCTTTATTTGATTAGGATGGAAGATATGAATGTTATTGTGATGTTAGCTCTAAGATTCTTGAAATATTGAGTTTTGTTGATTAAATTGCTATGTATATGTGAATGGTTGCTAGAAACTTGAATGTTCATGCTGGAATTTTGCTGGAAATTGCTATGATTGCTTGAAAATTTGATGCCAAATTAGTATGATTGAATGTAACAAGGAGTGAAACTGTTTTGATCACATTTCTAGATAAGATTGAGTAAACATGATTGATTTTGCAAATTGCCCTGTTTTGATCACATTGGTAGGTGAATAAAACTGACCTAGACATGTAAGAATATGTATATAAGTTGAATTGGCATGTTAGAAGTGTTATCTAAATGATTAAAGAGGCTAGAAACTTAAGCTAGAGTAATATGCCCATAATACCTTGTTCTGGGCAGTAAATTTGAAAAATCTCTATAAATTGTACAAATGGAATTTAAGGCTGAAAATTCAATGGGTAGTACCTTTATATGTCTAAATTCATTAGGAGAAAACGGAATTGAATTCGGAATTGTAGAACAGAATAAAAGTTATGCATATTTTAGCAAGTAATGCACAAGCTGCCAGGCAGCAGCCTTGATGTTTTGAAATGTATGTTGAATGAATTATGTGTATTGTTGTCTTGTTTTGAATAAATGAATGTGCTTGTCTTGACCATGATTTACTTGTATGAAATGTTAGAACGAGAAGGGAACATTGGAGAAGGGTCTAAGGAGGAGCATTTGAAAGCTAGAAACAAAGGAGTTTGGATCCAAGATTAGCTAAGCTTGGAGTATTGTGAGTGTAGTTTAATATAGGGTTAGGACTTAGGTCCTAACCAAAGATGCATGTTTACTTCTTGTTATTTGATGCCATGTTAATATGTATGATTTAAGTTTTGTTGTGATGAAAAAAAAGGGAAGAATGGTTTAAGCTAAAACTTGAAATAATAGTAACATGTATGATGTTAAATTACCTAGGAAGAAAAGTGAAAACAAATACTTGAGCCTTGATGCCTTGATCCATTCAAATGAATGCTTAATGTATCTCTATGACTTGAATACTTGTTAATATGATATAAATCATGAATTTAAGATCTTGCTTGATGCCTAAGAAATGGCATATGTTAATTGCTTGCTTGAATGACAAGATTGACTTGCAAAGTGTCGAGCTAAGGCTTATTTGACCTAAGGGCTGTATATACATGTATGATCTTGTAATGTATCACTTGAATTGATACTTGAATAAGATATTGCTTGAATTGAACATGAAATCCTTGAATAAGTGATTCATAATTGAACAAAGCCTTGGTTGTTAGTGGTCATAGGTAGAAGGGCATGCCTTAGAGTCTAGAGCTCATTGTGTCAGGGTGGACTACGGTCCAAGGCTAAGGCCCTAATTCTCGAAAAACAAAGGGTACGTATGTGTGGTCTTTGGCGACAGTAGGAGGGTTGACCAGTGTTACGGCACATCTTGTGGTGATAGTTGGTTGGAGAATCGATTACCTGGACAACTAAATACCAAGGGCATAAACTAAAGAAAGCAAATGAGAAATAATTAAAGAATAAAGTTTACATGATACTTGAAATACATGATACTCGAATTACATGATACTTGAGATTACTTGATTCTTGAATTACTTGATACATGAATTACTTGATTCTTGAACTATTTGATACTTGAATTACTTGATATACAAGCTTGAATTACTCGAATTTCTTGATATGTAATGCTTGATTTTTGACATGGGACTTTTGAAATGATAATTGCTTATGCTTGAACATTGTATTGAATAGTTTGCTACTTGGATTACTTGATATGTATTCTTGAAAAGACAAACATGTAAACTTGAACTAATATGTACTTGACTTGAATGGAAATGTGTATATTGCTTGAGTATGCTATTTGGCTTGAAATAAAGATTGAGCAAAGCTTGAATTGAATTGCTTTCAACTTGGACAAAGCAACTTAGTTAATTGATACATGTTAATAAAATGGGTAGAACTAGTTGCTACCTCACTAAGTACATATCTTGTACTTATCACTCTTGTTTTCATTTTGCCAACCACAGATTAAGGATTCGATCGTTTCTTGATCCTAAAGTCTGACTTTATTGAGCTGGAAGCAAGACACAAGCATAGCTAAAGTATGGACATACTTGTTTTGTACTCCCCTAGTTGGTGGCACTCAGTAGTATATAATGTCTAGTGCATGCATTTTTAACACTTGATCTTGTATATATGCATATAAGTCTTGAATGGCCTATCATGCTATGAACTTGGTGGTTAATGTAAATTAAGTAATGAACTATAATTCTATGTATTGGTAATGTATCTTGTTGCGTATACAAGTATTGATATGAGTCTAATGAATGTTCAAAGTAATTGACCTAGACTATTATGCTATTCGAATGGCTTGTATAATGTGATAATTACTTGTGTGATCATGTCATGTTGTAAATGTAACTTTTATAAGCTTGTATGGTAATTGCCGAATGGTAAGAGTGGCAAATGCTTGCTTGGAATGGAATCTAGGTATGTACAATAGATGTTGTTTAGTAAGTATGCATGAAGTGTTATTTGAAATCAAGTTAACGAACAATGAAATGAAATGGAAGCATGTGTACTCCCTTAAGCTATTCGAATGATAATAGTTGTATGATGATGTTGATTGAAAATTTTTAGTAACCTATAATGTATGTATGGTTACTTGTTAAATATTGTATGTTTGGTTACTTGTTAGTCAAGTAACGCATCTAATAGGGACGAGTAAGCCAATTCTTGCTTGTTCATGCTTGTATTGTTCCTTTGTAATGCTCCTGAACCGGTTTCCTGCCACCCCGGGTAGGGGTGTTACATTTTATTGGTAATCAGAGCTTTTTAGTCTGTTCTAGGACTGAACTGGGCTCTCTTGCATCATATAGGATACTTGTGCCACCTAGGAGACTTGTATTGTATAGCTTTTTAGTCTGTTCTAGGACTGAACTGGGCTCTCTTACATTTTATTCGGAATTGTAGAAGGGATTGTAGAAATGAAACACTAGCGACAGTGCAAACTGTCCAATGTTGTAATTACCCTGTCTTTAAGTAAAAAACTGTATTAATTGGCAAAGAATTTAAATGCAAAGCCTATATGGTTAGAAGGAAAATTAAGTTAGCTTTCTAACGGTATAAACCAATTGAAATTCTAACGTACAGAATGAACGTTATGCAGATTTTAGTAAGTAATGCACAAGATGCCAAGTAGTAGCCTTGATGTTTTGAAATGTATGTTGAATGAATTATGTGTATTGTTGTCTTGTTTTGAATAAATGAATGTGCTTGTCTTGACCATGATTTACTTGTATGAAATGTTAGAGCGAGAAGGGAACATTGGATAAGGGTCTAAGGAGGAGCATTTGAAAGGTAGAAACAAAGGAGTTTGGATCCAAGATTAGCTAAGCTTGGAGTATTGTGAGTGTAGTTTAATATAGGGTTAGGACTTAGGTCCTAACCAAAGATGCATGTTTACTTCTTGTTATTTGATGCCATGTTAATATGTATGATTTAAGTTTGGTTGTGATGAAAAAAAAGGGAATAATGGTTTAAGCTAAAACTTGAAATAATAGTAACATGTATGATGCTAAATTACCTATGAAGAAAAGTGAAAACAAATACTTGAGCCTTGATGCCTTGACCTTGATCCATTCGAATGAATGCTTAATGTATCTCTATGATTTGAATACTTGTTAATATGATATAAATCATGAATTTAAGATCTTGCTTGATGCCTAAGAAATAGCATATGTTAATTGCTTGCTTGAATGACAAGATTGACTTGCAAAGTGTCGAGCTAAGGTTCATTTGGCCTAAGGGCTGTATATATATGTATGATCTTGTAATGTATCACTTGAATTGATCCTTGAATAAGCTATTGCTTGACTTGAACATGAAATCCTTGAATAAGTTATTCATAATTGAACAAAGCCTTGGTTGTTAGTGGTCATAGGTAGAAGGGAATGCCTTAGAGTCTAGAGCTCATTATGTCAGGGTGGACTACGGTCTAGGGCTAAGGCCCCTAATTGATGACAGACGGAGGTTACGTATATGTGGTCTTTGGCGACAGTAGGAGGGTTGATCAGTGCTACGACAGTTGGTTGGAGACTCGATTACCTGAACAACTAAATACCAAGGGCATAAACTAAAGAAAGCAAATGATAAATAATTAAAGAATAAAGTTTACATGATACTTGAATTACATGATACTCGAATTACGTGATACTTGAGATTACTGGATTCTTGAATTACATGATACATGAATTACTTGATTCTTGAACTACTTGATACTTGAATTACTCGAATTTCTTGATATGTAATGCTTGATTTTTGACATGGGACTCTTGAAATGATAATTGCATATGCTTGAACATTGTATTGAATAATTTGCTACTTGGATTACTTGATATGTTTTCTTGAAAAGACAAACATGTAAACTTGAACTAATATGTACTTGACTTGAATGGAAATGTGTATATTGCTTGAGTATGCTATTTGGCTTTAAATAAAGATTGAGCAAAGCTTGAATTGAATTGCTTTCAACTTGGACAAAGCAACTTATAAATTGATACATGTTAATAAAATGGTTAGAACTATTTGCTACCTCACTAAGTACATATCTTGTACTTATCACTCTTGTTTTCATTCTTCCCAACCACAGATTAAGGATTCGAACATTGCTTGATCCTGAAGTCTAACTTTCATGAGCTAGAAGCAAGACACAAGCATAGCTAAAGTATGGACATACTTGTTTTGTACTTCCCTAGTTGGTGGTACTTAGTAGTATATAATGTCTAGTGCATGCATTTTGAACACTTGATCTTGTATATATGTATATAAGTCTTGAATGGCCTATCATGCTATGAACTTGGTAGTTAATGTAAATTAAGTAATGAACTATAATTCTATGTAATGGTAATGTATCTTGCAGCGCATACAAATATTGATATGAGTCTAATGAATGTTCAAAGTAATTGACCTAGACTATTATGCTATTCGAATGGCTTGTATAATGTGATAATTACTTGTGTGATCATGTGATGTTGTATATGTAACTTTTGTAAGCTTGTATGGTAATTGCCGAATGGTAAGGGTGGCAAATGCTTGCTTGGAATCAAGGTATGTACAATCGATGTTGTTTAGTAAGTATGCATGAAATGTTATATGAAATCAAGTTAACGAACAATGAAATGAAATTGAAGCATGTGTACTCCCTTAAGCTATTCGAATGACAATAGTTGTATGATGATGTTGATTGAAAATTTTTAGTAACCTATAATGTATGTACGGTTACTTGTTAAATATTGTATGTTTGGTTACTTGTTAGTCGAGTAACTCATCTAATAGGGATGAGTAAGCCTATTCTTGCTTGTTCATGCTTGTATTGTTCCTTGGTAACGCTCCCGAACCGGTTTCCTGGCAACCCGGGTAGGGGGTGTTACAATGCCATAATCTTTAAATCATTAAAATAAAGTACCATGCCGAAATAAGTATGCTTTATAAAAATTTTCACCTTTTAGGTCGACTTATCACAAGTCTTCCTATAACATGTATGTTAACAAACATACTTTTAAAAACATGTATGCACTCACCAGGGCCATTTATTAACTTGCCTCATTAAATTCTACTCGATCCTTTCCTTTATAGAACCTCAAACCTTTCTTTGATTCAAGCTTGACTTCATTTATCACATGAATAAGATAAAAAATATTTGTTAGATTCAAATCTAACAATATCTTAACCATGTTGTCTAATATAATCATTCGAATATAAAATTTCCAAATATTTTTATTTTCTTCCTTATACTGTTCAAAAACTCATTATGGTCCCTAGTGACCAATTTGAACTTCCTATAATTCTTCTGAGCTTGCTAACTCACATTTAAATACAAAATAGTTCAAATTCCATTTTTAGACAGCTTGCACTACCTTAAAATTTTGCTTATACCAGGCAGAATACATACCGGATCTTAATTTCCTTTATACCGAAAAAACTAGATTCGATAACGATTCTAACGGTATAGGCCACATAAATTAATAAAATCTAAAACAATTATGAAAATTCCTCAAACTCCCGTCACAGTGCTGTTTTGACAGAAACTGCTCTGTAAATTTTCTGACCTTCATTCGATTAAAAATTCGTATCTTTTAACTCGGAACTCGGAATCAGTTTCCGTTTGTTGGACAAGAAACTAGACGAACACATATTTACAACGGTATAAAATTCATCATCTAACCATTTTTTTAGAATTTATGGTGATTTTTGAAAGTCACTGCCAGAATTCAATCTTCTTCATAGCTTTCCATAATAAACTTCTAATTTATACTAACTTCTTCATATTTTTCCACTTGTCAATTTAGTCCCATCACTTGCTTCAAACCATAAATTTATCATTAATAACATAAATACACTTCAAATCCTAAAAATCAGATTAGTCCTCTAACTTTCAGAATTTCCGAAATAGTCCATATACCTTTAATTTAGGGTCTTGATTCCAAACAATAATTCAAGCTTACTAAATCATTAATTAACATCACAAACCCTAAATTAAACCTGAATCCATAAACCCTATCATCTTCATAATAATAAAAACATGTAGAACTTAAATCCCAACTCAATATCATGATTTTAACATCATATTAGCTTGATTTCAACTTCAATTCAATCATGGAATCATAAATTCTCAAAACCCCCAATTTAATCCACAAACCTTAATTTTTTTATCATGTAGATTCTCATCAATCAAGCATGGATTCCATGAATTATTGATATCAAAAGATAGAGCTTGAAGAGTAGAACAACTTTGTAGTTGATGAGATTACCTGAAAATCGAGTTTCAGGGCTTGAATTGAACTTGGAAAATTTTTCTCCATTTTTCTTTCTTTCTCCCCCTCATATCTCGAAATTTTAAGATGAAGAATGATCTTCATCTTTTGTTGTTCATCTAATGTGGCCACTTGTCTTATATAAATGAATTTTAAATACATTTAGATAGTGAAATTACTAAAATGCCCTTTTAATCCAATGGTTGAGATTGATCTTATCATCAATCAAGGGCCAAGATTAAATATTCCATTTCCTTCTTCCAAAAATGTCATTGTAACTTTTTAAATATTTCAAAATTGTCATTGGGGCCAAATAACCAATTTGCCCTCCAACTAGTTTTTATTTACTAGTTTGCCATACTTGTAAAAATTCAACTAAGTCTAGTTGGAATCCAACCAACTATAATAAAATATTCATAAAATAGTATTTTATGACTTTTCCATGGCTTTTGGATCAACCTCTGAAATTTCAGTTCGATCCAATTTCCCTATATTCATAAAATACTTCTACTTCGATTTTACCTTTATCGAGCTATCGAATTTATTCTGAGAATTCCATATTTCCATAATGTTCCTCATATCATCATCTGTCATCCAATGGCATAGATTTAATCTTGAGTTAGTAGTTTACCAACTTTGCCCTTGTGATTTTCCAAAAATTACGATCTTGCCATTTTTCATCCAACGGCTCATATTTAACATGGAAAATCAACTTAAATCCGAGGATTCAAATTCTTCCAACACAAATAAAATATATTAGACATGTAAAATTGCATAATTAACCTTGCCTTATCATCCTTCAAAGTATCCTGGATATTCGATTCGATCCGGTTATCCGAATATTCTTCTGAACTTTATCGCTTTATAGCCATTAATACAAACTCCGTATGAAAAATTCGAGTAACAAGAAACCTCATTCTTAGGGGTAAACTATTCATTTACGAATTCAAAATACATAACTTTTGAAAATTACACTTTGGTCCCTAAACTTTTCCAAAGTTTACACTTTGACCCCTAAACTTTCAAAATTTTCACTTTGGCCACTAACAAAAAAATTGGGATATTACAATTCTCCCCTTTAAGAAAATCCGTCCTCAAATTTTCAATACGTACCTGATTCAAAAAGGTGAGGAAACTACTTTCTCATATCTTTTTCTCTTTTCCAAGTCGCTTTTTCGACTTCATAATTTCACCAAAGAAATTTAGCAAGAGAGGTTAACATATAATTTCCATCATTCTAAAGCAATCCTAAATTGCTTCAAACCATTCTAACTTTATTCTTCGTATTCATGAAATAAACCAGATTCACCTTACTATATTCATACTGCACTAATACTAGTGCTACCATCAAATCTTCTTTTACTGGTTATAATATAATCGAAATTTAACCCTAGAAGAATATTACTGCTTCTTTGACTAACTCACTGGAGCTTCCCAACATGATATACCGAGTCGTATAAAACCTCAATCTAATGACCCTTGCAACTAGATCTTTAGCTTTCTCAATCTAGTAAGAGCCATTCTATAGAGCATAATCAATATAGTTCCAATATTGGATTAAATCCAATCCTAACTTAGCCTCTCGATTAAGCATCAAGACTGACAGCTCCTCTTGGGCAACCCATTTAAATTTCACAAACAATAGGAATACTCTCCCAGCTTACCCTTGATGCTCAGTATCCATAGCATAAATTAAATATTTTTTCACATTCTGAACCCTTTCCATTGCACTTGGCGTAATTTACTGCTTCATGAAATTTTGAAATACATATAGCAGTAAGTACTTCTTTGTACATGACCTCCAACCCTCTATAAGCTATCTTAACAGGCTCTCTTTCTGCCTGTAGGAAGCAGTTTAGAAGCAAATCAGCTCAGTTTATTAAACTTATACTCACACCCTTAAGTAATCCAATCGCCCAAATTAAGATGGAAAAAACTCTGTTGCATCTGTAGGATAAACTTTGTTACGGAACACTCAAAGAAGGAACTCCTAGTTAATAAACCTTTGAGTATGTACCGTAACATTACTTTATCAAATGCGGGTCTAATCCTTTCAGATGAGGTAATACCCTTTCTTTTTAGTATCCTCTGATCATCAATACAAAGTTCCTTCAACATAACTTTTATATCATTAAATCATAGATTAATAATCATAGGATCTCCATCAATATCTTTCCAAAAATCTAGTGTGCCAGAACTCTCAATTCTTTTGCAATCAGTGCCTAAGCAGGCTGATTCTCAATCAAATCTAATGTGTGGAAGAAAAATCTTAATCCAGAACATACACATCATGTTACCCTAGTGCCTCTGCACCATGCTAAGCTGAGGGTAGAATATTATCATTAACCTTATCATGCTCGTGAATCTCTTATTAATTCACTCGTCTAAAAACCTAGCATAATTCTTTTACCCTCACACATTGGAATTTAATAAAGTAAGCAATTGCATCCATTCCAGCAAGTAAAATCATCAGTAATTCTGACATCCTCGTGGCATGTATACATTTTTGACCTTTACCATACTTCGTTTAACTCTAGAATCGGCTAAACCTATATCTCTGATACCAATAAATGTAACACCCCCTTCCCATATCCGTACACCGGATACGAGTTGGAAGTGTTATGACTTCTTTTATTCAAAGAATCAGGGTAATTTAAAATTTATAAAACTTCTCCATGGTCACCCATCCTAAAATTTCTATAGCCCAAGCACGCTTAACTTTATTTAAAATCGACATAAATTATTCATTTGAGTTTCAAATCTTAAACCAATTATATTAGCATGCAACTCATCGCCTAAGGTTATTCTTAACCTTGGATCTTTTCAAAAACGCCAATTATCTTAAAACCATAACAGTTTTAAAGGCCAATCAGAACTCCATTGTGTGTAGTAAGTATACACGCCACTATAAAACCAAATCTTAATTAGGATGTCATTACTGTGATTACCTGTTGAGCTTTCCAATATTGATGCAATGCTCCTCTCACTCTCAACTTGATTTACCTACGTGTGCACAATCAACACACGCTAAGTACGAACTTAATGAGGCATAAGATGAGTACATATATAAAATACTTTGTAATGCATGATACTTTCAAAATCCTGATAATCATTAAATCATATGATTCTGCAATGCAGGAATAACTATGCTAGAAAGCATACTGTGATCATTACATGAAATCAAATAGCCCAAGGTAAATATCAAGTGTCTAACATTCGAGTCGCGTACTTGAAAAGTACTATCCTTGACATACTTGTAAGGCACAATCAAGTGTCTATAACTTTATAATACACATTCAAGTGTCTGTTACTTTATAATACACTTGAAGTGCAAATAACTTTATAACACTCTTAATGGTATACCACAATATTATCCTACTCGACATTTTATTACCAAGGGCAAACTTGAAAAACAATTCCCTGCAAATAATGACAAGTAAACCAAATTCCATACATATATACATATATCATGTAAAACATCTTCATATTGGATCAGTTCATACTCCAATATGCTTTATAACATTCATGGTACACTGCCATTTAAAAATCGTATCAAATAACTTGTCCATCACGTGTCATGCTATAAAAACATTTCTGATCATAAAATATGCATAATCTTTAAATCATTAAAATAAAGTACCATGCCAAAATAAGTATGCTTTATAAAAAAATTTCACCTTTTAGGTCGACTTATCACAAGTCTTCCTATAACATGTATGTTAACAAACATACTTTTAAAAATATGTATGCACTCACCTGGGCCATTTATTAGCTTGCCTCACTAAATTCTACTCGATCCTTTCCTTTATAGAACCTCGAACCTTTCTTTGATTCGGACTTGACTTCATTTATCACATGAATATGATAAAAATATTTGTTAGATTCAAATCTAACAATACCTTAACCACGCTGTCTAATATAATCATTCGAATATAAAATTTCCAAATATTTTTCTTTTATTCCTTATACTGTTCAAAAACTCATTATGGTCCCTAATGACCAATTTGAACTTCCTATAATTCTTCTGAGCTTGCTAACTCACATTTAAATAAAAAATATTTCAAATTCCATTTTCAGACAGCTTGCGCTACCTTCAAAGATTTGCTTATACCAGGCAGAATACATACCAGATCTTAATTTACTTTATACCGAAAAAACTAGATTAGATAAACAGTATAAGCCAAATAAATTAATAAAATCTAAAACAATTATGAAAATTCCTCAAACTCCCGTCACAGTGTTGTTTTGAAAGAAACTGCTCTGTAAATTTTCTGACCTTCATTCGATTAAAAATTCATATCTTTTAACTCGAAACTTGGAATCAGTTTCCGTTTGTTGGAAAAGAAACTAGACAAGCACAACTTTACAACGGTATAAAAGTCATCATCTAACCTTTTTTTTAGAATTTATGGTGATTTTTCAAAGTCACTGCCAGATTTCAATCTTCTCCATAGCTTTCCATAATAAACTTCTAATTTATACTAACTTCTTCTTATTTTTCCACTTGTCAATTTAGTCCCATCACTTGCTTCAAACCATCAATTTATCATTAATAACATAAATACACTTCAAATCATAAAAATCATATTAGTCCTCTAACTTTTAGAATTTCTGAAATAGACCATATACCTTTAATTTAGGGTCTTGCTTCTAAACAACATTTCGAGCTTACTAATCATTAATTCAACATCACAAACCCTAAATTAAACGTGAATGCATAAACCCTAATCATCTTCATAATAATCAAAACATGTAGAACTTAAATCCAAACTCAATGTCATGATTTTAACATCATATTAGTTTGATTTCAACTTGAATTCAATCATGGAATCATAAAATCTCAAAACCTCTAATTTAATCCATAAACCCTAATTTCTTTCTCATGTAGATTCTCATAAATCAAGCATGGATTCCATGAATTATTGATATCAAAAGATAGAGCTTGAACAGTAGAACAACTTTGTAGTTGATGAGATTACCTGAAAATCGAGTTTCAAGGCTTGAATTGAACTTAGAAATTTTTTCTCCATTTTTCTTTCTTTCTCCCCTTTATATTTTGAAATTTTAAGATGAAGAATGGTCTTCATCTTTTGTTTTTCATCCAATGTGGCCACTTGTCTTATATAAATGAATTTTAAATTCATTTAGATAGTGAAATTACTAAAATGCCCAATGGTTGAGATTGATCTTATCATCAATCAAGGGCCAAGATTAAATCTTCCATTTACTTCTTCCAAAAATGCCCTTGTAACTTTTTAAATATTTAAAAATTGTCATTGGGACCAACTGACCAATTTGCCCTCCAACTAGTTTTTATTTACTAGTTTGCCATTCTTGTAAAAATTCAACTAAGTCTAGTTGGAATCCAACCAACTATAATAAAATATTCATAAATTAGTATTTTATGACTTTTCCATGGCTTTTGGATCAATCTCTGAAATTTCAGTTTGATATGATTTCCCGATATTCATAAAATACTTTTACTGCGATTTTACCTTTATCGAGCTAATGGCTTTATTCCAAAAATTCCATAATGTTCCTCATATCATCATCCTTCATCTAATGAAATAGATTTAATCTTTAGTTAGTAGTTTACCAACTTTGCCCTTGTGATTTTCCAAAAATTACGATCTTGCCATTTTTCATCCAACGACTCATATTTATCATGGAAAATCAACTTAAATCCAAGGATTCAAATTCTTCCAACACAAAGAAAATATCTTAGACATGTAAAATGGCATAATTAACCTCAAACCCTGACAAAACGAAAAAAAAGATTAAATCACATTTTATGAATTAAAATAATTAGTTATGGGCTTTTGATCATGATTATATAGCTTAACCTCATTTTCAAAAAATTTTACTCGGTTAAAATTCCAACGGGTCCACTATAAAGCCCATTTAGACATGCACTCCTTAAACCCTAACAAAATGGCCGCAAAATAAGATTAAATCAAAATTTATGAATTAAAATATTTAGTTATGGGCTTTTGATCATGATTATATAGCTTAACCTTATTTTCAAAAAATTTTACTTGGTTTAAATTCCAGCAGGTCCACTGTAAAAGCCCATTTAGACATGCACGCCTTAAACCCAACAAAACGGTCAGAAAATAGGATTTAATAAAATTTTATGAGCTAAAATATTTGATTATGGGTTTTGATTATGATTATAGAGCTTAACCTAAATTTTCAGAACTTTTTACTTGGTTAAAATTCCAACGGGTCCACTATAAAGCCCATTTAGACATGCACGCCTTAAGCCCAACAAAACGGATGAAAAATAAGATTAAGCCACATTTTATGACTTAAAATATTTATTTATGGGCTTTTGAACATGATTATATAGCTTAACCTCATTTTCAGAAATTTTTACTCGGTTAAATATTCAACGGACAACTATAAAGTCCATTTAGCAAACACGCCTTAAACCCAACAAAGTGACCACAAAATAAGATTAAATCAAATTTTATGAGTTAAAATAATTGATTATGGGCTTTTTAATATGATTATATACCTTAACCTCTATTTTAGAATTTTTTACTCGGATAAAATTCCAACAAGTCCACTGTAAAGCGCATTTAGACATGCACGCCTTAAACCCCAACAAAACGGATGAAAAATTAGATTAAATCACAATTATGAATTAAAATATTTGATATGGGTTTTTGAACATGATTATATAGCTTAACCTCATTTTCCAAAATTTTTACTCGGTTAAAATTCCAACGGGCCTACTATAAAGCTCATTTAGACATGCACGCCTTAAAACCCAACAAAATGGCTGCAAAATAAGATTAAATCAAATTTTAAGAATTAAAATATTTAGTTATGGGATTTTAAACATGACTATACAGTGTAACCTCTATTATAGAACTTTTTACTCGGTTAAAATTCCAACGGGTCCACTATAAAAGCCCATTTAGACACGCACGCCTTAACCCAACAAAACGACTGAAAAATAAGATTAAATCACATTTTTTGATTTAAAATATTTAGTTATGGGCTTTTGAATGTGATTGTATAGCTTAACCTCAATTTCAAAACTTTTTACTAGGTTAAAGTTACAACAGGTCCATTGTAAGGTTCATTTAGACATGCACGCTATAAACCCCAACAAAACGGAAAAGAAATAAGATTAAATCACATTTTATGACTTAAAATATTTATTTATGGGCTTTTGAACATGATTATATAGCTTAATCTCATTTTCAAAACTTTTTACTCGGATAAAATTCCAACAAGTCCACTGTAATGCCCATTTAGACATGCACGCCTTAAACCCTAACAAAACAAAAAAAAAGATTAAATCACATTTTATGAATTAAAATATTTAGTTATGGGATTTTGATCATGATTATATAGCTTAACCTCATTTTTCAAAAAAAATTACTCGGTTAAAATTCGAACGGGTCCACTATAAAGCCTATTCAGACATGCACTCCTTAAACCCCAACACAATAGCCGCAAAATAAGATTAAATCAAATTTTATGAATTAAAATGTTTAGTTACGGGCTTTTGATCATAATTATATAGCTTAACCTCAATTTCAAATTTTTTTACTCGGCTTAAATTCCAACAGGTCCACTATAAAGCCCTTTTTGACATGCACGCCTTAAAACAAAATGGTCACAAAATAAGATTTAATAAAATTTTATGAGTTACAATATTTGATTATGGGATTTTGATTATGATTATATAGCTTAACCTAAATTTCAAAACTTTTTACTTGGTTAAAATTCCAACGTGTCCACAATAAAGCCCATTTAGACCTGCACGCCTTAAACCCCAACAAAACGGCCAAAAAATAAGATTAAATCACATATTATGACATAAAATATTTAGTTATGGGCTTTTGAATATGATTATATGGCTTAACCTCAATTTCAGAAATTTTTACTCAGTTAAAATTCTAACGGGTCCATTGTAAAGCCCATTTAGACATGCATGCCTTAAACCCCAACAAAACGGCCAAAAAATAAGATAAAATCAAATTTTAAGACTTAAAATATTTATTTATGGGCTTTTGAACATGATTATATAGCTTAACCTCATTTTCATAAATTTTTACTCGGTTAAAATTCCAACGGGTCCACTATAAAGCCCATTCAGACATGCATGCCTTAAAACCCAATAAAATGGCTGCAAAATATGATTAAATGAAATTTCATGAATTAAAATATTCAGTTATGGGATTTTAAACATGATTATACAACTTAACCTCAATTATAAAATTTTTTACTCGGTTAAAATTCTAACGGAAAAGAAATAAGATTAAATCATATTTTAAGACTTAAAATATTTATTTACGGACTTTTGAACATGATTATATAGCTTAACCTCATTTTCAGAACTTTTTACTTGAATAAAATTCCAACAGGTCCACTATAATGCCCATTTAGACATGCAAGCCTCAAACCCTGACAAAACGAAAAAAAAGATTAAATCACATTTTATGAATTAAAATAATTAGTTATGGGCTTTTGATCATGATTATATAGCTTAACCTCATTTTCAAAAAATTTTACTCGGTTAAAATTCCAACGGGTCCACTATAAAGCCCATTTAGACATGCACTCCTTAAACCCTAACAAAATGGCCGCAAAATAAGATTAAATCAAAATTTATGAATTAAAATGTTTAGTTATGGGCTTTTGATCATGATTATATAGCTTAACCTTATTTTCAAAAAATTTTACTTGGTTTAAATTCCAGCAGGTCCACTGTAAAAGCCCATTTAGACATGCACGCCTTAAACCCAACAAAACGGTCAGAAAATAGGATTTAATAAAATTTTATGAGCTAAAATATTTGATTATGGGTTTTGATTATGATTATAGAGCTTAACCTAAATTTTCAGAACTTTTTACTTGGTTAAAATTCCAACGGGTCCACTGTAAAGCCCATTTAGACATGCACGCCTTAAGCCCAACAAAACGGACGAAAAATACGATTAAATCACATTTTATGACTTAATATATTTAGTTATGGGCTTTTGAATATGATTATATAGCTTAACCAGAATTTCTAAACTTTCTACTCGGGTAAAACTCCATCGGGTCCACTGTAAAGCCCATTTAGACATGCACGCCTTAAAACACAACAAAATGGCCGCAAAATAAGATCAAATCAAATTTTATGAATTAAAACATTTAGTTATTGGGTTTTGAACATGATTATATAGCTTAACCTCAAATTTAGAACTTTTTACTCTGTTAAAATTTCAACAGATCCGCAGTAAAGCACATTTAGACATGCATACTTTAAACCCAACAAACCGGCCGAAAAATAAGATTATATCACATTTTATGACTTAAGACATTTAGTTATGGGCTTTTGAATATGATTATACAGCATAACCTCAATTTCATAACTTTTTACTCGGTTAAAATGTCAACAGGTCCACTATAAAGCCTATTTAGACATCCTTAAACCCCAAGAAAGCGACAAAAAATATGATTAAATCACATTTTATGACTTAAAATATTTAGTTATGGGCTTTTGAATATGATTATATAGCTTAACCTCAATTTAAAAACTTTTTACTAGGTTAAAATTACAACAGGTCCATTGTAAGGTCCATTTCGACATGCACGCCATAAACCCCAACAAAACGACAAAGAAATAAGATTAAATCACATTTTATGACTTAAAATATTTATTTATGGGGTTTTGAATATGAGTATATAGCTTAACATCATTTTCAGAAATTTTTACTCGCTTAAAATTTCAACGGACAACTATAAAATCCATTTAGACAAACACGCCTTAAACCCAACAAAGTGACCACAAAATAAGATTAAATCGAATTTTATGAGTTAAAATAATTGATTATGGGCTTTTGAATATGATTATATACCTTAACCACATTTTTAGAATTTTTTACTCGGTTAAAATTCTAACAGGTCCACTATAAAGCCTATTTAGACATGCACGCCTTAAACCCCAACAAAATGTCTGCAAAATAATATTAAATCAAATTTTATGAATTAAAATATTTAGTTATGGGCTTGTGAACTTGATTATATAGCATAACCTCAATTTTAGAACTTCTTACTCTATTAAAATTCCAACGGGCCCACTGTAAAGTCCATTTCGACATGCACGCCTTAAACCGCAACAAAACAGCAGAAAAATATGATTAAATCACATTTTATGAATTCAAACAATTAGTTATGGGCTTTTAAACATGATTATATAGCTTAAACTCATTTTTAGAACTTTTTACTCGGATAAAATTCCAACGGGTCCACTATAATGGCCAATTAGACATGCACGCCTTAAAACCCAACAAAACGGCCAAAAAATAAGATTAAATAACATTTTATGATTTAAAATATTTATTTATGGGCTTTTTAACATGATTATATAGATTAACCTCTTTTTCAAAACTTTTTACTCGATTAAAATTCTAGCGGGTCGTCCACAGTAAAGCCCATTTTGACATGTATGCCTTAAACCCTAAAAAACGAGTGAAAATAAAATTGAATCACATTTTGTGAATGAAAATATTTAGTTATGGGATTTTGAACTTGATTATATAGCTTAACCTCATTTTCAAAAAATTTTACCCGATTAAAATTCCAACGGGTCCACTATAATGCCCATTTACACATGTACACCTTAAGCCCCAACAAAATGGACGAAAAAAAGAATAAATCATATTTTATGAATTAAAATACTTAATTATGGGTTTTGAAAATGGTTATATAGCTTAACCTAATTTTTAAAACTTTTTACTCAGTTAAAATTCTAACTGGTCTACTGTAATGCCCATTTAGTCATGGTCGCCTTAAACCCAACAAAATGGCCGAAAAATAAGTTTAAATCACATTTTATGACTTAAAATATTTAGTTATGTGCTTTTGAATATGATTATATAGCTTAACCTCAATTTTAGAACTTTTAACTTGGGTAAAATTCCAACGGGTCCACTGTAAAGCCCATTTAGACATGCACACCTTAAACATCAACAAAACAACCAAAAAATAAGATTAAATCACATTTTATGACTTAGAATATTTATTTATGGGCTTTTGGACATGATTATATAGCTTAACCTCATTTCAGAATTTTTTTATAGGCTTTAGAATTTTATAGGCTTAAACTCCTATTTAGACATGCACGCCTTAAATGCCTTAAAATATTTATTTATAGGCTTTAGAACAATATTATATAGCTTAACCTCATTTCAGAATTTTTTACTCGTTAAAATTCCAACGAGTCCAGCATAATGCCCATTTATACATACATGCCTTAATCCCCAAAAATCTGACGAAAAATAAGATTAAATCATATTTTATGAATTAAAATATTTAGTTATGGGATCTTGAACATGATTATGCAGTTTAACCTCAATTTTAGAACTTTTTACTCTGTTAAAATTCCAACTGATCCACTGTAAAGCTCATTTAGACATGCATACCTTAAACTCCAACAAAATGGTCAAAAAATAAGATTAAATCACATTTTATGTCATAAAATATTTGATTATAGGCTTTTGAACATGATTATATACCTTAATCTCAATTTTAGAAATTTTTGCTCTGTTAAAATTCCAATGGGTTCACAACAATGCCCAATTAGACATGCACGCTTTAAACCCAACAAAACGGCCACAAAATAAGATTAAATCAAATTTTATGAGTTAAAATATTTGATTATGGGCTTTGGAATTTCATTATATCGCTTAACCTCAATTTCAGAACTTTTTACTCGGTTAAAATTTCAACGGGTCCACTTTAAAGCCCATTTAGACTTGCACGCCTTAAACCCAAACAAAACGGCTAAAAAATAAGATTAAATCATATTTTATGACTTAAAATATTTAGTTATGGGCTTTTGAATATAATTATATGGCTTAACCTCAATTTCAGAACTTTTTACTTGGTTAAAATTCCAACGGGTCCATTGTAAAGCCCATTTAGACATGCATGCCTTAAACCCCAAGAAGACGGCCAAAAAATAAGATTAAATCAAATTTTATGACTTAAAATATTTACTTATGGGCTTTTGAGCATGATTATAAAGCTTAACCTCATTTTCATAACTTTTTACTCAATTAAAATTCCAACGGGTCCAGTGTAAAGCCCTTTTAGACATGCAGGACATAAACCCAACAAAACGACCGCAAAATAAGATTAAATAAAATTTTATGAGTTAAAATGTTTGATTATGAGATTTTGAATATGATTATATATATTAACCTCAATTTTATAATTTTACTCTTTTAAAATTCCAACGGGTCCACTATAAAGCCCATTTAGACATGCACACCTCAAACCCAACAAAAAGACCAAAAAACAAGATTAAATCTCATTTTATGACTTAAAATATTTAGTTATTAACTTTTGAATATGATTATATAGCTTAACCTCAATTTTATAACTTTTTACTTGGTTAAAATTTCAACGGGTCCACTGTAAAGCCCATTTAGACATGAACGCCTTATTTTTTTTCCTTAAACCCCAAAAAATGACCAAAAAATAAGATTAAATTACATTTCATGACTTAAAATATTTATTTATGGGCTTTTCAACATGATTATATATCTTAACCTCAATTTTAGAACTTTTTACTTGGTTAAAATTCCAACGGGTCCACTGTAAAGCCCATTTACACATGAATGCCTTAATTTTTTTTCCTTAAACCCCAAAAAATGACCAAAAAATAAGACTAAATTACATTTCATGACTTAAAATATTTACTTATGAGCTTTTCAACATGAATATATAGCTTAACCTCATTTTCAGAACTTTTTACTCGGTTAAAATTCCAATGGGTCCACTATAATGCCCCTTTAGACATGGTCGCCTTAAACTCCAACAAAATGAACAAAAAATAAGATTAAATCAGATTTTATGAACTAAAATATTTAGTTATGGGATTTTGAACATGATTATCTAGCTTAACCTCATTTTCAAAAAAATTTACTTGGTTCAAATTCCAACGGGTCCACTGTAAAGCCCATTTAGACATGCACGCCTTAAGCACAACAAAACAGCCACAAAATCGGAATAAATCAAATTTTAAGAGTTAAAACATTTGATTATGGGCTTTTGAATATGATTATATACCTTAAACTCAATTTTATAATTTTTTACTTGGTTAACATTCCAACGGGTCTACTATAAAGCCCATTTAGACATGCACGCCTTAAACCCAACAAAACGGTCCAAAATGAGATTATATCAAATTTTATGAGTCAAAATATTTGATTATGGGATTTTGAATATGATTATATAGCTTAACCCCAAATTTAGAAGTTTTTACTCGGCTAAAATTCCAACAGGTTCACTATAAAGCCCACTCAGACATGCACTGCTTAAATTCTAACAAAATGGTCGCAAAAAAGATTAAATCAAATTTTATGAATTAAAATATTTATTTATGGGCTTTGAACATGATTATATTGCCTAATCTCAATTTTAAAACTTTTTACTTGGTTAAAATTCCAACGGGTCCATTATAAAGCCCATTTAGACATGCACGCCTTAAAACACAACAAAATGGTAGCAAAATAAGATTAAATCAAATTTTATGAATTAAAATATTTATTTATGGGCTTTTGAACATGATTATATAGCTTAACCTCATTTTCAAAATTTTTTACTAAATTAAAATTTGAATGGGTCCACTATAATGCTCATTTACACATGTACGCCTTAAGCTCCAACAAAACGGACGAAAAAAAAGAATAAATAATATTTTATGAATTAAATTTTTTTATGGGTTTTTTGAAGATGATTATGTAGCTTAACCTCAATTTAGAACTTTTTACTCTGTTAAAATTCCAACGGGTCCACTCTAATGCTCATTTAGTCATGCTCGCCCTAAACCCAACAAAATGGCCGAAAAATACGATTAAATCACATTTTATGACTTCAAATATTTAGTTATGGCATTTTGAATATGATTATATAGCTTAACCTCAATTTTAGAACTTTGTACTCGGGTAAAATTCCAACAGGTCCACTGTAAAGCCCATTTAGACATGCACATGCTTTAAACCCCAACAAAACGGCAGAAAAATAAGATTAAATCATATTTTATTAATTAAAACATTTAGTTATATGCTTTTGAACATGATTATATAGCTTAAAATCATTTTTAAAACTTTTTACTTGGTTAAAATTCCGACGGGCCCACTATAAAGCCCATTTAGACATGCATGCCATAAATCTCAACAAAACGAACGAAAAATAAGATTAAATCACACTTTATGAAATAAAATATTTAGTTATGGTTTTTTTAACATGATGATATAGCTTAAACTCATTTTTAGAAATTTTTACTCAGTTAAAATTCCAACAGGTCCACTATAATGTCCATTTAGACATGTACGCCTTAAACCCAACAAAATGGCCGAAAAATAATATTAAATCACATTTTTTGACTTAAAATATTTATTTATGGTCTTTTGAACATGATTATATAGCTTAAACTCATTTTCAGAATTTTTTACTCGGTTAAAATAAAATAGAAGGCCTTTTCGACAACAATAATATTTGGCAAGAAAAATGAGGAAGAGATTATGGGAATTGTTGTAGGATATTTCTAGAATCTCTTCTCATCTTCCAACCCAAATATCTCTCCTAAAATTCTTAATAACATTAACACCACTGTTACCACTGAGATGAATGAGGCCTTGACAAGGCCTTTCACTACGGAAGAAATCATTCATGCCTTTCGAGAAATTAACCCAAGGAAAGCTCCAGGTATTGATGGGCTACCCAGTGGGTTCTACCAGCAACACTGGGACACAGTAGGACAGGATGTTATTAATCTATGTCTGGACATTCTCTCTGGGAGAGCAGACATGACTGAGATTAACTGCACAGTCCTAGTTTTAATCCCTAAAATCAAAGAGCCAACTACAATGAGACAATTACGTCCCATTAGTCTATGCACTGTAATTTATATGACTGTTGCCAAAGTGCTAGTCAATCGCATGAAATCCATCATCTCTTTCTGTATTAGTGATAACCAAGCCGCTTTTGTTAGAGGTAGGATCATCACTGATAACATCCTAATTGCCCATCAACTAATACACTCCCTCAACTCGGGAGATTCAAACCTATTTCAAGGTGCGGCTCTAAAATTAGATATGGAAAAGGCCTTCGATCGTGTAGAATGGTCCTTTCTTTTACAAGTTATGCTTCAAATGGGGTTTGATGCAAGTTGGGTTTCTATAGTTATACGTTGTATTACAATCGTTACCTTTCCTGCTAGAGTTAATAACTCTTTTCCCCCTGCTTTCCCAAGTAAATCATCTTCTTTTTGCAGATGACTGCATGATCTTTATTAGGAACAATATTAACGCATCTTAAAAATGCACTTCAGACTTATGCTTCATCCTCTGGACAGGCAGTCAATTTTGAAAAATCAACCATCTTTTTTAATCCACGTACCTCTACTGATCATAAACAGACAATTAATGTTATCATTCAAGTGCGAGAAGTGGATGATCCAGGGATCTACCTAGGAGTTCCTCTCTTAATAGGAAAAAATAAAACTGCATCACTAGGGTTCACACGCGATAAGGTGAACTCACGTATGTCTTATTGGGACTAACACCTTCTCTCGTTTAGTGGCCGAGAAGTTTTTATTAAATCTGTCATTCAATCTCTACCACAATACGTAATGTCATGTTACCTCCTCCCACAAAATATTATCAATGATATGACGACGTCTATTAGGCATTATTGGTGGTCGGGGAAAAACAATAAACGAGGTTGGCCTCTAATTCCTTGGGACACAATTTGTCTGCCAAAATTAGCTGGAGGTATTGGCTTCAGGGATTTACATCTTTTCAATATTGCCCTTCTTGGCAAACAAATTTGGCGTCTTATTACCAAACCCAATAATCTGCTTGCTCAGTTGTACAGGGAAAAGTACTATCCCTATGGGAATATCTTTGACTCTGAGACTAATCAAAGAGCATCATTTGCATGGAAAGGTATTCACCAAGCCTTGATGCAACTCCACAACGACTTTTTGAAAAGACCAGGGATCGATAGTAAAATCCGAGTCCACTATGATAATTGGGGTGGTGCATCTGCAATTCAACTTTATGGTGAATGTGAAATTAATGATGAACTACCTCTTCGCTATCGTGACCTTATGGTCCCTAGTTAACCATGATGGGATACAAAAAGGTACAAAATTATTTTGATCCGGATGACACCAATGTTGTTCTTAGTATTCCAATAATTAATGACCAGCAAGATACAACTTTATGGAGTAATCATGATTCTGGCATTTACACTGTCCATTCTGGATACTCCTACCTACAACGGCCTACTTGCACCTATCAATCAGACCATCTCGCATTTGGAAGGTTATCTCCAATTACATGTACTTTAAAAAATTTGATCTTTTGGTTGGCGCATCGGTCATAACGCTCTCCCAACTGGCCATAAACTTCAAGTGGTGAATATTGGACACGGTATCTGCCCCTTCTGTCATGCGGCTTTAGAAACTACAATTCATGCGTTACGTGATTGCCCAGACGCAAATGAGACTCTTCGCTTGGCTGGTCTACCAACTTTTATCCACTCCAGCACCACTGATTCTGTATTATCATGGCTTAAGGATAGGGTTGCATGTCTAACTCTTCATTCTTTTGCACTTTTTATAACGATTCTTTGGAATTTATGGAACAGACGTAATGATTGGGTCCATAATAACCTTCTCCAGCCACCTTGGCTAACAGTTATCAATTGTCAAAGAATTCTTCGCGACTACGCAACAGCTAACTCTATAGGCTTCACCTCCCAAACGCTGGACGACCCTACCTTTCTGCAACCGCATTGGCATCCACCTCAAGATGGGTATGTGAAGATTAACACATATGGGGCCTTTGATCCAATCATAAAGGCTGCGGTTGTAGGTGTTGTGGCACGAGTCTCTAGCGGTGCAGTCATCAGAGGTCTTTCTCACCCTTTAGGTAGCTACATGGATTTTGTCTCTTCCGAAGCAAAAGCGGTTATTGTGGAATCCTCTTTGCTCGAGAGCGTGGATGGTCCAACTTGATCATTGAGACAGATTCAGTTATTGTGGCCAATAAGCTCAATCGGCAAAGTACTGATTTGCCAACTTTAGTATACATTTTATACCTATAGTGATGAACAATGTTGCACACACTCTTGCCTCTAAGGCTCTATGATCCATGTCTTCCATCTTTTTTGATTCGGATTACCCCGATTATCTTCACACTCTTCTAACTAATAAGATTCATTCTCATCCAAGTTAATATATACGGGTACTCTTTCCCCATAAGTGCTCACTCGTGGCCTGCACCATGTGTGACTTTAGAGGGGTTTTTAACGAGGCCCACTTTTCTTGAAAAAAATTTCCAATGGTTCACTGTAAAGCCCATTTAGACATGCACGCCTTAAACCCAACAAAATGGCCACAAAATAAGATTAAATCAAATTTTATGAGTTAAAATATTTGATTAAGGGCTTTTGAATTTGATTATATTACTTAACCTCAATTTCAAAACTTTTTTACTTGGTTAAAATTCCAACGGGTCCACTATAAAGCCCATTTAGACTTGCAAGGCTTAAACCCCAACAAAACTGCCGAAAAATATGATTAAATCACATTTTATGACTTAAAATATTTAGTTATGAGCTTTTGAATATGATTATATAGCTTAACCTCAAGTTCAGAAATTTTTACTCGTTTAAAATTCTAACGGGTCCATTGTAATGCCCATTTAGTTATGCACGCCTTACACCCCCATTAAAATAGCCAAAAATAAGATTAAATCAAATTTTATGACTTAAAATATTTATTTATGGGCTTTTGGACATGATTATATAGCTTAACCTCATTTTTAGAATTTTTTACTCGGTTAAAATTCTAACAGGTCCACTATAATGTCCATTTAGACATGCACGCTTTAATCCCCAACAAAACGGATGAAAAATAAGAATAAATCATATTTTATGAATTAGAATATTTTAGTTATGGGTTTTTGAACTTGATTATATAGCTTAACCTCATTTTCAGAACTTTTTACTCGTTTAAAATTCTAACGGGTCCACCATAAAAGCCCAATTTAGACATGCACGCCTTAAACCCCAGCAAAACGGCCAAAAAATAAGATTAAATCACATTTTATGACTTAAAATATTTATTTATGGGCTTTTGAACATGATTATATAGCTTAATCTCATTTTCATAAATTTTTACTCAGTTAAAATTCAAACGGGTCCAATGTAAAGCACATTTAGACATGCACCCCTTAAACCCAACAAAACGGCCACAAAATAAGATTAAATCAAACTTTATGAGTTAAAATATTCGATTGAGGGCTTTTGAATTTGATTATATTGCTTAACCTTAATTTTTAAAACTTTTTACTTGGTTAAAATTCCAACGGGTAACGGGTGTATGATTTTCTCTCCTCTATTTTTTCTCTCTAAACGCTCTCAACCGTTCTTCCTTTCTTTGCCATCCGCCTCCTTGCTCCGCCGTAACACCTCTAGTTTGCTCCTTTTGCCACCACCGCAACACCACTTCTCTCATATCTCTTTGTTGCCGTGGTTTGTTTTGCTTGGGATGTTGACTATGGAATCAACGTTTGAATAGTATAGGGCTGCTGTCTTTCGAGTTTTGTTGCCACTGTGTCCTCCATTGGATGGTATTCATTGGTTGGCAATCTTTGATTGGCCTACGGTATATTCAGGTTACATGTCAACTCTTTGTTTAGTTTGCTATAATCAGCGCCTTGAAGGCTATAATCAGCGCCTTGAAGGGTATATCATGTAGCCAGAATTACTCAATATGCATTCGCTTCACTTTCATATCAATTTTTTCACCTGGCTTCACTTATATTATCAGCATAATTTGGTTTTCACCTTCTTTCTGGCAAGATTGATTCCCTTGATTAGTTTGAATATAAACTATAACAATATTGATTCAAATTATTTATACGATATTACTCTCTTTTCCTCTCCGGGGAAAGAGTTTATTGCCTACCTTAGGCTTTCTTCCTGGTCCTCTAGACCATGGGTGCTTTTCTCAACTAATACTTGCCTCTATAAATGTACTATCTCAAAGTTCTACTTGGATGCTCTTGTATTCACCATATTCAGGCCTACTGTACATATCTACACTACGTATAACTATGGGAGCTTTATTTTGGCTTCCTTGGATACTGAATTCAATCAAAATGTCAACTGTTTTTCTAAATTTCTCAACCGTACTTACTGTCTTATTTTTAATCTAATCAAAATTTCCATTCTCCAAAATGGCGATAGGATATTTAATATCAATTTCTCTTTCAAAATTGTAAACAAATTTCACATACATCCTTCTATTACAATCCTTACTGCTCGTATCTTGACATCAAAATCAAGTATAATCAATACCTCAGTCACTCCTAATTTTATTCGAATACCTATATTCTTTTTCTACCATAAGAATCCGTATTCCGGATTCAAGGAAAGCACATCTTCCAACCTTTTACTTTCTAAAATTAATAAAATTACTATTACGTCCTCCACTTTTGGATACAATTCTTATCACCTATTAATCTTCAAAGATATTGCCACTATGATTCGATTCTCAACCCTTGACTTATTTAAAATTATACAGTCATTTTATTTCCATTTTGGATACGAATCCTTCTCAAATATTGCTCTTCATTTCCGTTTCCATCTTTACCTAAGGAGGACCATATGCTATTTTAAAAACAATGGACTAATATGCATTTATAACATTAATTGGAACCGACTCCCATTTAGACTTTCCCTGTATATGCTCCTAGGCAATCCATTTATACCAAATCACCATCAATCTTAAAAGGTAGTATTCGATTATCAATTTTATCAAGTATATTCCTAAACCAATTTACAACCAATATATTCAACGCTATAATTTCTGCATCCAATTACCATATTTTTCCATTTTTTCCGTTTAATTCATCAGGAATTGGTCATGGGAGACTTACTCTCAATAGCTATTTCAATCTCGTTATTATCCCTAAAATCACTACTACTCTAATTGCATTTACTGACGCACATCCTCTTTCCCAATTCCAATTGATTATTTCCTTTTATGTCTCCACTCTTAACCAACTTGGCTTTCTTTTTCAAAATACTTCCAAACGTCTCATACACATCTTTGACCAATTTGTTTCCTATGTGTTTGCTACTAGCCATAACACCAATTAAGAACGATCCAATAAATATTTGGATGAATTTATTACCTTTTGTCCTTTCCACCAGCTCCTAATAAACTTCCCTTCTACAATTCGAATACCAATCAATTCCTTCCCTATATTTTTACAATCCCGGACAACGTCTCCTTCTTATATTATTAAAATAGTATTAATTAGATCCTTTCCTACTAATCCTCGCTAAATTCTAATTTCTGGAAAGGTCCACATTTCCTTTTTACATTCGACACACTTATGCTAAAAAACCCGTTCACTCTTAATTTTAAATCCATTTTCCCTCTTTATGGCTTATTTTTTGGGAAACTAGATCAAGCTAAACCTTCTCCTTTTGTTACTCCCTCTTCTCGGGTAACTTTCCTTAATTCGACTTGCCTTGGCTCCTTTTTCACCAATATTAAATATATCTTCTTTATCTCTTTCACTCTCCATTCCGCATATACTTGTGTTTCTTCTTCCAGTTTGCTCCAACTACTCTCGATAACAATGGCCTCTGAATCCTTCATACAACAAATAGGAAAACTTAATTTCACATCCGAAGAACAAGGGTGATTTTCAATCCTTCTTTCAATTGGGATTCCCCTATCAAAGATGATGACTCCACTCTCGTTGGAAAGATAGTCTCTACCAAAAACATCGATAGTCAAGCCTTAATACGTGCTTTATAAACCATTTGAAAAAATAGTAATGTTGTCTCTATATCAATGTTGAAAACCAACTTCTTCCATATCAAATTTGCCTCGCCTGTAAAAAGAAAAGAGATTTTGCAACGTGGACCTTGGACATTCAAAAATGAATGGCTCGCGCTGGCTCCCTTTGATCCGAAACTCTCTATTGATGAGTACTCTTTCACCCAGATGAGAATCTGGGTCAGAATCCATAGTCTTCCGACCATATTGATGGCAAACGATCAAGTGGCAGTTAACACTGGACGATCCATGGGTTCCTTCTTTGGAACTGTTGTTCAGATAGACACACGCTACATGGATTGGAGAATGGTCGACTACCTCCGTGTCAGGGTTATTATGGATGCTACCAAATCGCTGTGCCGACGTGTAGCGATAGGTGGCTCTGGGTCTTCACCAAAACTCTGCCCACTACAATATGAACGACTGCGTGTTCTCTATCACGACTGCCGTATCGTTGGCCACTTGGTAGCATCTTGCACAACTATTAAGATCACTGCTTCAACAAAGTTACGATACGGGGACTGGCTCCGCTTCACCCCTCCTAAGTCTAAAGGAGGTCTATCCCAATTGAAAGGGCAAATCCGATACCATGATGATGAATCATCTTCCAAAATGCCCCATAACATTTCTGGTATATTTCCTTGCATTTTGTTGATATTGTATTGTAAACTTTGCGTAGGCCTTATCCTTACAACTTTGTATGCAGATAAGGGTAAAAAAACTGACTCACAACTCTAATGACAATTTGATGAACTTGGGTACTGAATTTCTATTTCTTATAAATTATCTTGTTTCCATTATAATTGTTCTGATAACCTCTTATATTTTAGACAAAGGAACGCACTTTTCGATCCATGATATTGACAATCCGTTGGATGCTGAATCCTTCAGCAATACACTAACTACCGAACCGACTGTGCTCGAAAAAGTACCAAATACTTACGCGGCCAAGGACGCCTAAGGAGAGACAACTCTGCTGTCCGTTTCACTCCCTGCTGTGTAGCCAGATTCAGCAGTGCATGCTGCGCATGTTGTTAAGAAAAAGGCAGACACTCTGCCTCATGCTGCTGCTCCACCTAGTGATGATGCAACTGTGCTGGCCGTAGGGATACCTGCCCCGGCTGATGATGCAACTGAGGACACAGAAAAAGTGATGCCGGCGGATGCTATTCCGATTCATGCTGTCCCCATCACTACCATCCCAGCCAAGGGGAGTGGCACGGTGGCCACAGCTATCTCAACTCTTGAACAAGGAATGGGTAAGGCAGCCTATAATACATCATCAACTATGCTTTCCGCATTTGATGAATGGTTATCTAAACAACCTCCTTCCGCAGCTTCTACTATCAAAAGTCCAACAGATTTGAATCCTCGTGGTAATAAAAGGCGTTCTTCTCTTGTTAAAGCTATAAAGGCCAAGAAACTTCTCCCTCAACCCTACTAAGAATAACGAAGCTAGGATGAGCAGCGGAAAAAACTCTTCGGTAGAGGTTGACGTTCAACCCCGCCAAGGAAAATGAAAATTTTATGTTAGAACTGTCGGGGTCTTGGTAAAGCCCAGACAGTTCAAGCCTTGGGACGAGTGATCACTAAATTTAATCCACGTTTACTGTTTCTATGCAAAACTCGTCTCAATAGATTTCTTAGTGAACGTTTGCGAATCTCTCTTAGTATGAATAGCTGTATCACTGTCAATAACAGTTCAACCTGTTCTGGAATAGTACTATTATGGAATAATAATATCAATGTTGATTTGCTCTCGTACTCGGACCATCATATCTATATTGTTATTCATTCCAATACAACCCATTTCCACTTTTCTGGGCTTTACGGCTATTCTGAACAAATCAAAAAACTAAAACTTGGGCGCTAATTGACACTTTAAGCTCTTCCTCGCTGCTTCCCTAGCTAATTGGGGGAGACTTGAATAAAATCTTATCGGATAAAAAAAAACAAGGTGGATGTCTTCGTGCACACTCACATATTGACAACTTTAGGAATTGCTTGTCCCGTATTAGTTTATTTGGTTGTAAACCTTCCAAAGGTTGGTATACTTGGACCAAATTGGGCCCAAAAACCCTAACTATATATGAGCGACTAGACAGCTTTATTACCAACCTGGCCTGGTTAAATACTCATAATGACTATCGTGCAATTTCTGAATCATGCGAATTCTGACCATTGCCTCATTCTAATGGAAATGAATAAGACAGTTCATGAACCCTTTATAGCTGGAGATGACCAGTTTCGCTTTGAGAACTGTTGGGCTCATAACTCTGATTGCACATCATTAGTTCAAACTGCTTGGTCAACCACTATCAGCTCAACAATGGACAAATTACAGGTTGTTGGCGCCTGCCTTAAGGATTGGTAGGCTCAATAACGTAGCAACTCACGTGGCCGCATAGCGGAGTTGAACAAAAAAATTAACTCTTCCCTTCAAGGGCGTCCCTTTACGGTCGAGGAGGAATCATTCATGGCAGCTAAAGTAGAGCTTTGTCACTTGCTCGATACTCAGGAAACATATTGGGCTCAACGATCCCAAATATCTTGGCTCGCTCAGGGAGACAAGAACACGTTCTTCTTCCATGCCCACGCAAATAGAAGGCGTAAAAAATAAAATTCGGGGTTTATTTGACACCTCTAACGTCTGGTGAGAAAATACAAAAGATATTATGGGTATTGTCACTGATTACATTCAGGGGCTATTCACATCATCTGAACTTTCTGTCTCGCTGAGAATCCTTGAAAATATTGCACCTTCTATAACACTTGAGATGAATGCTACCCTGACAACGCCATTTATAGAGGCAGAAATCCTTACTACTTTTAAGGACATAATCTGGCTTTGATGGTCTCCCAAGTGGATTGTACCGTCAGTATTGGGATACTGTTGACTAGGACGCCATCAATCTATGTCTAGATTTTTATCCGGAAGCGCAGATATGGCTACAGTAAATCAAACCGTATTGGTCCTAATCCCAAATATTAAAGACCCTAGCACTATGAGACAGCTGAGACCAATCAATCTCTGCACTGTTATATAAAATTGTAGCTAAAGTTCTTGTCAATCGAATGAAGTCTGTACTCCCCTTCTGCATCAGTGACACAAAGTCTGCTTTTATTAAGGGAAGGAATATCACAGACAATATCTTAATTTCCCATGAATTGATTCACTCTATCAATGCAAGGGGATTAAATCTTTTTCAGGGCGTTGCACTAAAATTATACATGGAGAAAGCCTTTGATCATGTGGAGTGGTCATTCCTCCAACATATTATGATTTAGATGGGATTCACAAACTCTTGGATTGATATCATCAAGAGATGTATCTCAACTGTTTCCTTTACTGCTCGAGTAAACAGTTTACTCTCACCAGTGTTCTATCCCTAACGTGGCTTAAGACAGGGTGATCCTCTCTCACCTTTCCTTTTCCTTATTTGCACTCAAGGGCTGTAAGCTACCCTTCTTGTTGAACAACAGGTAGGGCATCTCTCGGGCCTTTGTACTAGCCGTCATGGACCTCGTGTGAATCACCTACTTTTTGCTGATGATAGCATGGTCTTTATCCGTAATGACACTATAGAGGCTTCCCATTTAAAAGATATACTACAATTATATGCCTATTCTTCTGGTCAAGCAATCAACTTTGAAACATCAACAATCTTTTTTAGCCCAAGAATATCCCCCGAACATAAGCAGCCAATCCATAATATTCTTCGTGTTCGTGAAGTGGATGACCCAAGGGTCTACCTCAGAGTTCCACTCCTGATCTGAAAATATAAAATTATTTTGCTAGGTTTCGCCAGGGATAAGGTTAACTCACGTATTTCTAATTGGGACAAACACCTTCTCTCGTACAGTGGTCGAGAGGTTTCCATTAAGTCTGTGATCCAATCTTTACCACAATACATGATATCTTGTTACCTTCTTCCATAAAATATAATCGATGACATGACGAAGTCTATTCGACGTTATTGGTGGTCCGAAAAGAACAATAAACGAGGTTGGCCTCTGATCCCTTAGGACATTATCTGCTCACCAAAGTCTGCATGAGGCATTGGCTTTCGAGACATGCATCTTTTTAACATTGCCCTTCTTGGAAAGCAAATTAGGAGCATCATAACTGAGCCAAATTCTCTTCCCGCTAAGATGTATAAAGCAAAATACTTTCCCTCGGGGAATTTACTTGAGGTGGAGGCAAAAAAAGGATTCCTTTGTATGGAAAGGTATCCAACGGGCAATGATGCAACTTCGTCCTGGATTTTCTCAGAGACCAAGAGTGAATAGAAAAATACGGGTTCACTCTGACAATTGAAGAGGTGCATATGCTATCAATTTGTACGGTGAGTATGAGGATAACGATGAGTTTCCTATTAGATGTCATGATTTCATGATATCAGGGCAACCTTGTTGGGATGAGATCAAAGTTCGTCTCTACTTTGATAGGGATGATGCAAACTCGATCCTAAGTATTCTAATTATCAATGACCCCCATGACATTATCCTATAGAAGAATCATGACTCTAGTATCTACTGGGTTTGATCAAGATACTTGTACTTACAACGACCGCCTGCTTCTGTCAGCAGGCCGTCATGAATTTGGAAAGTTATATCCAAACTATCAGTCCTACCCAAGGTTCGTTCTTTCAGATGGTGGGTGTGCCATGATGCGCTCTCGACTGAGCACAGGCTTCTAACTCCGGCTATCATACCCAAACTCTGTCTGCTTTGCCAAATGGGCCCAAAAACCAGGATTCATGCTTTACGTGACTGCCCAGGAGCAACTGAGGCACTACATCTGGCATGCATGCCTAATTCCCTCATTCACAGACCTACAATTTCAATTTTATCTTGGCTTGAGGAAGGGGCTGCCTGTTTGTTGCTCCAATCCTTTACGCTACTTCTCACGGTTCATTGGAACCTATGGAATAGGCGTAATGATTGGGTGCATAATCGTCGGCTCCAACCCTCTTGGCTTACGGTTATCAACTCACAGGGAATTCTTTGCGACTACGTAGCGGCTATGTCAACTAGTTTCACCCTAAGGCTGCCAGACGAATTGACCCTTGCACGCCTGCGATAGAAGCCATCTCCGCTAGGGTACTTAACGATTAATGTAGATGGGGTTTTTGATCCTCTAACCAAGGTGGCTGCCGTGGGAGTTGTAGCACGCGATGCTAGTGGAGCTGTCATAGGTGGTCTTGCTCAAACTCTGGAAACATGCACGGATGCTACCTCTGCTGAAGCACAAGTTGTCATTGCTGGTATTCTTTTGGCCTATGATCGTGGATGGTCCAGGCTGGTTATTGAGACAGACTCAACTCTAGTTGCCAATAAAATTAATCGGCAATGTACAGACTTATCTATTCTTAGCTCCATTATTGAGCATTCTCGTTTACTGCTTGCCGATGCAGATGACTTTAGTGTTCACTTTGTTCCTAGGATGATGAACATTGTTATCCACATTCTTGCTTCTAGGGCCTTACGGACTTTTTCGTCTATCTCTTTCACTTCGTATTATCCTGATTATCTTAATACTGCTGTAACTAATGAGATTAATTCTCATCCAAGTTAATATATTTGGGTACTCTTTTCCCCATAGGTGCTCACTTGGGGCCTTACGACTACATGTGAGGTTATAGGGGTTTTTAATGAGGCCCGCCTTTCTTTCAAAAAAAATTCCAATGGGTCCACTATAAAGCCCATTTAGACTTGTACGCCTTAAACCCCAACAAAACAGCCGAAAAATATGATTAAATCACATTTTATGACTTAAAATTTTTAGTTATGGCTTTTAAATATGATTATATAGCTTAACCTCAACTTCAGAACTTTTTACACGTTTAAGATTCCAACGGGTCCACTATAAGGCCCATTTAGGCATGCCCGCCTTAAAACCCAATAAAACGGCCAAAAGTAAGATTAAATCAAATTTTATGACTTAAAATATTTATTTATGGGCTTTTGAACATGATTATATAGCTAAACCTCATTTTTAGAATATTTTACTCGGTTAAAATTCCAACGGGTCACTATAATGCCCATTTAGACATGCACGCATTAAGCCCCAACAAAATGGACGAAAAATAAGAATAAATATTATTTTATGAATTAGAATATTTAGTTATGAGTTTTTGAACTTGATTATATAGCTTAACCTCATTTTTAGAACTTTTTACTCGGTTAAAATTCTAACAGGTCCACTGTAAATCTCATTTAGACATGCACACCTTAAACCCCAACAAAACAGCCAAAAATAAGATTAAATCACATTTTATGACTTCAAATATTTATTTATGGCCATTTGAAAACGTATACTCATAGATCGAGTATACATTAAAGACGTTACGAAATCATTGGAAGAAATCTTGACTTGTAAATTTTTTTATACCAAAATTTAATTTGTAGTTTAACCCTTTCTCAGTTTTAAATTTAAAACTATGTCATCTAGGAGAAGCTAGTTCTGACCCTGAATTGGTTTACAAAATTTGTAATTTAACTGTTAAAACAATATAATTCAGGGTGAAAACTACGTAAGCTACCTAGACCCTTTCTTGATTTTAAAATTTTTACGCGATCAAGGCTAAACAACATTTTAACCATACCAAAGATTTTGCTATTGTTAACAATTCATATTTCTAAATTTAGCCACCCATAAAAGCATATAATTACATTGTAAACTTATGCTGTAAACAGTTCCACTTTAAAATACTTACATGCCCACTAGTCTATCAAATTATGGTAAAGACGTACTTACTGAACTTATTGTAGTAACTTGATTTTTCCCAAGTTTCTGCTCCTCCTCGCTAGACGATTTCCAGGAAACTTACGTGTGACATAAGACACATGCTAAGTACGAACTTAGTGAGGCAGTTAAACTTATTTATTTTAAAAACATGAAATAATGTAATACAATATGTCGTATATAAAAGTGCATTTCGTTTTCTCTATAACATGGCAAGTATATCACAATGTACATATGTCATGTATCATAACTATCATATAATTCATATTATTATTGCATAATGTATTCTCTATCATGGACATGTTTTCATCGTGTAATCATTTACATATCATGTGCTCTATCATGGTCATGCTTTCTTAATGCCATCATTTGTATAACATGTATTCTATCATGTATCATGTAACATTTCTATCATATATCAATAACAATTCTATCATGTATGTCATGTACTTCTTTGTCATGTAACATGTAACTTCATTTTCATGTATCATGAAATCATGTAACATCTTTTGCATGTATCATGTAATCATGTAACTTCTGCATCATGTATCATGTAACATCTCAACCTGTCATGTAACATCTCTACCATGTATCATGTAACATCTGTATCATGTATCATTTGTATCATGTATCATGTTCTTTCATGTAATCATCTTGTTATATTATCATTGTGTCTGGCTAGAGGCCCATGGAAACCCAGTAGCCTATCTGCACCGTAGTGCCTTGTAGAGTACGTACTCGAGAGGATGCTCTTTGCTCCTCATATAAGGACGCTCTTTGCTCCTTATATTAAACACCTCGTTAGTGCACTTTGCACTATGGGCTTGGATCCCCAGGGTGTATCTTGTTTCATTTTAATGTTTTCATTTTCTTATGTGAATATGATACATCGTTATTTATGCAAACAGTAGTACGTACCTTGTACTCCGTCAAGCTTGCCATGTCGAGCAATGTATCATATTATGTATTATAGAGAAATACAATGCCATTTCCAATGTAATGCAAACATTTAAAATGCACTCACTCGGGCCATTTATTAATATGCCTCACTACGCTCTGTTGATTCTTTCCTTTATAGTACCTCGAATCTTCTTTTGATTCGGATCCAACTTCATTTATCACATGAATATAAATAAACATTTGTTAGATTCACTTCTAACAATATTTCAGTTAAGCTATTTAATAATTCAACATAACAATTTTTCATTCTTTCCTTCCTTATATTGTTCACAAACTCATTTTTGGTCTCTAATGACCATTTTGATCTTCAAATAATTCCTCCAAGCTTGCGAACCAACATTAGACACAAATTGTCTCAATTTCCATTTTCTGTCAACTTGTACTACCATCAAAGATTTACTTCTACAGGGCAGAATACATATTGAATCTTAATCTCCTTTATACCGTAGAAACTATATTCGATAACGGTTATAACAGTATAAGCCACATAATTTAATAAAATCTACAAATATTATGAAAATTCATCAGACTCCCATTTACAAGGCTGTCCCGACAGAAATTGTTATGTAATTTTTCTGACCTTCATTCGATTAAAATTAATATCTTTTAACTCAGAACTCGAAATCGGATTCCTTTTGTTGGAAACAAAACTATATTCGATAAGCTTTTCAACCATATAAACTAATAACCCAGATTCAATTTGTACGATTTATGGCAAATTTTCAAAGTCGAATTCCAGTATTTAATTTCGGAACAGACTGCTATTCTATTTTCTGACCTTTCATCACTTAAAAATAGCATATCTTTTGATATATGAATCAAAATCAATCTCCGTTTGTTTAAATGAAACTAGACGATCAAATCTTTACATCGGTATAAAATTCACCATCCAAACATTTTTGTAGAATTTATGGTGAATTTTCGAACTTACTGCCATATCCAGTTTTCTTACACAACTTCCATAAATAACTTCAAACTTTATACTAATTTCTCCTTACTTTGCTATTTGTCAATTTGGTCCCCTTAATTGATTCAAACCACTAATGTATCACTTTCTTCATCAAATAATTATTCAAAAATAATTCCCTCTAATTTTTCGTTCTTTCCAAAATAGTCACTAAAAATGCAAAGATAAGGATTCAAGCTTCTTAACTTTGCAAAATAGTCCTCAAATCAACATTACTGCTTGAATTCTATTATTTCAACTAAAATCAGATTTAGTCCTCATCCAAAACTCCCTTGCCGAAATGGCGCTTAACTTTGACAAATTATCAAAATAGTCACCAATTCAATTCAACATTGGTTTAGCATTCTAACATCAATTTCACATCTCCAACATCATTAATAACATAAATACACTTCAAAATTATAAAAAAAATTCAGATTAATCCTCTAACTTTTAGAATTTTTGAAATGGTCCTTATCTAAAACTTTAGGGTTTTGCGTCCAAATAATAATTCAAGCTTACTAATCATTAATTCAACATCACAAACCCTAAATTGATAATATATAACTACATTTTAGTCTTTTAGGGACTCAACCTATCTTTGTTACCATAGTTTCAATTCTTTTTGCATCTTTAGTTGCTTTAAACGTTCGTGATCAGTGTAACTAGGACACTTCTTACCATTCCAATGGAATACCCTTTACGATAGTTGAGTAAGTAACAAAGTAATAATAGATAAATTCTACACAAAACATTTATAATATCCAACTAATTTCCAGTAAACTCTAAATTTTAAAAACATTTTTCGGTGCCTCATATTCAAGAATAGATTGTACTTCCTTGGAATTCAACTCTTATTCCTTCGGTCGATACTACATGTCTAAGGAAAATTACTTCTGATAACCAAAATTCATATTCAGAAAACCTTACATAAAGCTACATATCTCTTAATGTTTGTAATACCACTCAAAAATGATAATCATGTTCAGCTTCTATCTTTAAGTATACCAGAATATTGTCCATGAAGACTACTACTACAAACTGGTCTAAGTAGTATTGTAATACCCTATTCATCAAATTCATGAATACAGCAGGGGCATTCGTAAGTCCAAATGGCATTACCAGGAATTCGTAATGTCCATAACGAGCCCTAAATGTTGTCTTTGATACATCTTCTTCTTTGACCTTGAGTTGATAATAACCTGATCGAAGATCTATCTTTGAGAACACTGTTGCACCTCTAAGCTGATCAAATAGATCTTCAATCCTTGGTAGTGGATACTTGTTCTTAATAGTTACTTTATTCAACTACCGGTAATCTATACATAATTGTAGAGAACCCTCTTTCTTCTCTACAAATAATACCGGAGCATCCCATGGTGATACACTCGGTCAAGTGTAATCCTAGTCTAGTAGTTCTTGCAATTGAGCTTTCAACTTTCTTAGCTTAATTGACACCATCATATATGGTGCTATCAATACCGGTTCAATTTTAAGATAGACATCAATCCCAGACTGTACCTTTCTATCTAGAGGTAATCCTAATAACTCATCCAAAAACACATTTGAAATTTCCCACAATTGGAATATCTTTAATCTTCTTGGGTGACATTTGTATAATCACAACATAAATTAAACACGCCTTACATCAATTTACTTAGCAACCTCTGAGTTGTTGTCGTAGAAATCACTGACTCTAAATAGTCAGTTCTTTCTTTCACATTTACTTCAGAACCATCAGGTTCTTGAAGCACTAACCCCATTTTTTTACACATCACTTCTGCATCATATGCAGATAGCCAATTCATTCCAAGATTAACTTCAAATTCATGAAATGGAAGTTCCATTAAACTTGCTGGGAACTTAATCCATTGAATTACTAATGGACATTTCTTATATATTCTAGTCACCCATACACTATGTCCAAAAGGATTACTAAAAATCACATCACTAGAAATAGTTTCCTTAAAAATCTTTTTTAGCTTTATTGCTTTATAGTCACTCCATCAGAATCTAACTAAATTTAGTTAGAATCCATCAAAAAATAATAAAATATTCATAAAATAATATTTTATGAATTTTCCATAACCTTTGGAACTATCTTTAAAATTTCAACTCGATCTGATATACCGATAATTACCGAGAATTTTACCAGGTACAATCCCTACTTGAAAATTTAGGAGCTCCTAACTTTTAAGCTCCTTAACAATCGACATCCTTACTGGTGCAGGTACCAAGCTGGTGCAGGCACAAGGGTCTTAATTCTATTAACTACAACCGTTAAAGCTCATACTAAGGTTTCATATTTTTGTGCTAGAGTTCTCTTCTATACAAGTGGCTCTACTGAGGTAAGAGCTAGAGATGGAACATTACGTATTTCATTACTTCTACTTTGGACCTCCTTTTGGTCTCAATTATCAGATGTCTAACACAGTCCAACAATACTGGACATTAGTTATTTCTACTATAACTTATTCATGTTATTGAGGAGCATAATCAAGTTACACAACAGTACGTCAGTAACATGACATCCTAGGGGTATGTATTTAACATCAAATCATATTAAACTTGGTTTAGCCTCTAGAATCGGCTAAACTTGTAGCTCTGATACCAATAAATGTAACACCCTTAACGTATACTCGTAGACCGAATATACATTAAATATGTTACAAAATCATTGGAAGAAATCTTGACATGTAAATTTTTTATACCAAAATTTAATTAGTAGTTTAACCCTTTCTCGGTTTTAAATTTAAAACTATGTCGTCCAGGTGCAGCTAGTTTTGACCCTGAATTGGTTTACAAAATTTATAATTAAAATATTAAAATAATATAATTCATGGTGAAAACTACGAAAGCTGCTTAGACCCTTTCTTGATTTTAAAAATTTTACGCGATCAGGGTGAAACAACATTTTAACCCTACCAAAGATTTTGCTATTGTTAACAATTCGTATTTCTAAACTTAGCCACCCATAAAAGCATATAATTATGTTGTAAACTTATGCTGTAAACAGTTCCGCTTTAAAATACTTACATGCCCACTAGTCTATCAAATTATGGTAAAGACGTACTTACTAAACTTATTGTAGTAACTTGATTTTTCCCAAGTTTCTGCTCCTCCTCGCTAGACGATTTCCAGGAAACCTACATGTGACACAAGACACACGCTAAGTACGAACTTAGTAGGGCCGTTAAACGTATTTATTTTAAAAACATGAAATAATATAATACAATATGTCATATACAACAATGCATTTCATTTTCTCTATAACATGGAAAGTATATCACAATGGACATATGTCATGTATCATAACTATCATATAAATCATATTATTATTACATAATATATTCTCTATCATGGACATGCTTTCATCGTGTAATCATTTACATATCATGTGCTCTATCATGGTCATGCTTTCTTAATGCCATCATTTTCATAACATGTATTCTATCATGTATCATGTAACATTTCTATCATATATCAATAACAATTCTATCATGTATGTCATGTACTTCTCTGTCATGTAACATGTAACTTCATTTTCATGTGTCATGAAATCATGTAACATCTTGTGCATGTATCATGTAATCATGTAACATCTGCACCATGTATCATGTAACATCTCTGTCATGTAACATCTCCACCATGTATCATGTATCATTTGTATCATGTATCATGTAACATCTATATCATGTATCATCTATATCATGTATCATGTAACATATGTATCATGTATCATTTGTATCATGTATCATGTATCATATGTATCATGTATCATGTTCTTTCATGCAATCATCTTGTTATATTATCATCGTGTCTGGCTAGAGGCCCGTGGAAACCCCGTAGCCTATCTACACCGTAGTGCCTTGTAAAGTACGTACTCGAGAGGACGCTCTTTACTCCTCATATAAGGACGCTCTTTGCTCCCTATATTAAACACCTCGTTAGTGCATTTTGCACTATGGGCTTGGATCCCCATGGTGTATCTTGTTTCATTTTAATCTTGACATTTTCTTATGTGAACATGATACATCATTATTTATGCAAACAGTAGTACGTACCTTGTACTCTGTCAAGCTTGCCATGTCGAGCAATGTATCATATCATGTATTATAGAGAAATGCAATGCCATTTTCAATGTAATGCAAACATTTAAAAATGCACTCACCTGGGCCATTTATTAATATGCCTCACTAAGCTCTATTGATCCTTTCTTTTATAGTACCTCGAATCTTCTTTTGATTCGAATCCAACTTCATTTATCACATGAATATAAATAAACATTTGTTAGATTCACTTCTAACAATATTTCAGTTAAGCTATTTAATAATTCAACATAACAAATTTTCATTCTTTCCTTCCTTATACTGTTCACAAACTTATTTTTGGTCCCTAATGACCATTTTGATATTCAAATAATTCCTCCAAGCTTGCTAACCAACATTAGACACAAATTGTCTCAATTTTCATTTTCTGTCAACTTGTACTACCACCAAAGATTTACTTCTACAGGACAGAATACATGTTGAATCTCAATCTCCTTTATACCTTAGAAACTAAATTATATAACTGTTCTAACGGTATAAGCCACATAATTTAATAAAATATACAAAAATTATGAAAATTCATCAAACTCCCGTTTACAGGGCTGTCCTGACAGAAACTATTATGTATTTTTTCTGACCTTCATTTGATTAAAAATTAATATCTTTTAACTCAGAACTCGAAATCAGTTTTTGTTAGTTGGAAATAAAACTAGATTCGATAAGCTTTTCAACCATATAAACTAATAACCCAGATTCAATTTGTACGATTTATGGCAAATTTTCAAAGTTGAATTCCAGTATTGAATTTCGGAACAGATTGCTATTCTATTTTCTGACCTTTCATCACTTAAAAATTCATTTCTTTTGATACATGAATCGAAATCAATCTCCGTTTGTTTTAAACGAAACTAGACGAAAAAATATTTACATCGGTATAAAATTCACCATCTAACCATTTTTGTAGAATATATGGTGAATTTTCGAACTTACTGCCATATCCAATTTTCCTACACAACTTCCATAAATAACTTCAAACTTTATACTAATTTCTCCTTACTTTGCTATTTGTCAATTTGGTCCCCTTAATTGATTCAAACCACTAATATATCACTTTCTTCTTCAAATTATTATTCAAAAATAATTCCCTCTAATTTTGCATTCTTTCCAAAATAGTCACTAAAAATGAAAAGATAAGGATTCAAGCTTCTTGACTTTGCAAAATAGTCCTCAAATCAACATTACTACTTGAATTCTATTATTTCAACTAAAATCAGATTTAGTCCTCATCCAAAACTCCCTTGCCGAATGGTCACTTAACTTTGACAAATTGTCAAAATGGTCACTAATTCAATTCAACATCGGTTTAGCATTCTAACATCAATTTCACATCTCCAACATCATTAATAACATAAATACACTTCAAAATTATAAAAATTCAGATTAATCCTCTAACTTTCAGAATTTCCAAAATGGTCTTTATCTAATAACTTTAGGGTTTTGCTTCCAAATAACAATTCAAGTTACTAGATCATTAATTCAACATCACAAACCCTAAATTAAACTTGAATCCATAAACCCTAATCATAGTGTTGTTTCAGCGTTAGAAGCAAGTCGAATGTTGGATTCGGGATGTCAGACATATTTGGCCTATGTTATGAATCCTAGATTGAAGGAGTTGAGGGTGCAAGATGTTCGCATCGTATGTGAGTTTTTGGGTGTTTTTCTGGAGGAATTATCAGGGTTGCCACCTAACTGTGAGGTAGAGTTTGTCATCGAGGTCTATGCGGGTACAGTACCGGTATCCATTACTCCGTACCGCATGGCTCCAAAGGAATTGAAGGAGCTAAAAATGCAGTTGCAGGAGTTACTTGATCGTGGGTTCAATAGACCCAGTATTTCACCGTGGGGAGCACCGGTGCTATTTGTTAAGAAGAAAGATGGTACGTTGCGGATGTGTATAGATTATCGGTAGCTGAATTAGTTGACAATAAAGAACAAGTATCCCTTACTGCGGATAGATGACATATTTTATTAGTTCAGGGGAGCTTCAGTGTTTTCCAAGATAGATTTGAGGTCAGGTACTATCAGTTAAAGGTGAAAGAGGTAGATGTGCCCAAAATAGCCTTTCGTACGAGGTACGGGCATTACGAGTTTCTTGTGATGCCATTTGGTTTGACCAATGCTCTACCTACATTTATGGACATGAAGAACCGTGTGTTTCATGAGTTTTTAGATTAGTTTGTGGTTGTGTTTATCGATGATATCCTTGTGTACTCTCGCACCGAGGAGGATCATGATAGACATTTGAGAATTGTGCTTCAGGCGCTGTTGGCTAATTAGCTTTATGCTAAGTTAAGAAAAATGTGAGTTTTGGCTCAAGAAAGTTGTGCTTCTCGGACATGTTGTGTCAGCCGGAGGAATCCGTGTTGATCCGCATAAGGTTGAGGCTGTAATGAGTTGGAAGGAGCCCAAGTCTGTGATGGAGGTTAGGAGTTTCCTTGTTTTGGTGGGTTACTTCGGATGTTTGTGGAAGGGTTATCCAGTTTGGCTGCTCTGTTAACAAAGTTGTTATAGAAGAATGTTCGGTTTGAATGGACGGAGGATAGGTAGCGAGCTTTCGAAAAGTTGAAGGAAGCTTTGGCACGAGCTTTGGTCTTGGTTCAACCAGAATTGAGGAAGGAGTTCATTGTTTATAGTAATGCGTCCTATGTTGGGCTTGGTTGTATGTTGATGCATGAGGGTAAGGTAGTGGCATATGCATCTAGGCAGTTGAAGGTGCATGAACGTAACTACCCTACTCATGATCTTGAGCTGGCCGCGATTGTGTTTGCCTTAAAGATTTGGAGGCATTACCTCTATGGGGAGAAGTGTGTGGTTTATACATATCATAAGAGTTTGAAATACCTGATGTCACAGAAGGAGTTGAATCTTAGGAAACGTAGATGGTTGGAGTTGCTTAAGGATTATGATCTGACCATTGAGTATCATCCGGGGAAAGCTAATGTTGTGGCGGATGCTTTGAGCAGGAAAAGCGACTGTTGAGTTGAGAGCCTTGTTTGCTCGGTTGAGTGTGACGAAAGATGGAGGTTTGTTGGCTGAGTTGCAAGTGAAGCCGTCCTTGTCGCAAATGATTAAGGAGAAGTAACAATATGATGGGAGTTTGGTATCTCACGTGGAAGATATTAGGGATGGAGATCCTATGAATTTTCAATTCAACGATGATGGGGTGTTGTGTTTCAAAGGTCGAATAGTGGTGCCTGAGGATGAAGAGTTGAGGCGTGCTATTTTGACTGAGGCACACACAAGTCCTTTTGCTATGCATCCTGGTAGTACTAAGATGTATCGAGGGTTGAACGAGGAGTACTATTGGGTTGGACTGAAGAGGAATGTGGCTGATTTCGTTGCACGGTGTATGGTTTGTCAGCGAGTAAAGGCTGAGCATCAGTTCCCTTTCGGGTTGTTGCAACCGTTGAGGATACCAGAATGGAAGTGGGAAAGAATCACCATGGATTTTGTGTCTAGGCTGCCTTTGACGCCGACCAAAAAGGATTCCATTTGAGTGATTATGGATCGGTTTACGAAGTGTGCACATTTTGTGCCTGTGCATACTACTATACCTTAGACAGGTTGGCTGAGTTGTACATCTCTAAGATAGTGCGTTTGCACGGGGTGCCTAAATCTATAGTTTTGGATAGGGATCTACGGTTCACCGCAAGGTTCTGGGTGAGTTTGCACCGTACTTTGGGAACCCGGTTAAGTTTCAGTACCTCGTACCACCCTCAGTCGGATGGTCAGTCGAAGCGCGTGATTCAGGTTCTCGAGGATATGTGAAGGTGTTGTATTATTGAATACCAGGGAACGTGGGAGAAGCAGTTGCCGTTAGTGGAGTTTGCTTACAATAACAGTTATCATGCTGGCATACAAATGGCACCTTATGAGGCGGTGTATGGCAGGAAATGCCGTATGCCCGTGTGTTGGGCGGAAGCGGGGGAAAGTTTGTGTCTATGCCTAATGTTTTGAAAGGCACGACTGAGAAGGTAAACTTGATATGTGAGCACTTAAAAGTGGCTGCAGATCTCCAGAAATCCAATGCGGATTTGAAGCGTAGGGATATATAGTATGTGTGGGTGATAAAGTGTTTTTGAAAGTGTCGCCCTGGAAAAAAGTGTTGCCTTTTGGGCGGAAAAGGAAGCTTAGCCCGAGGTTCATCGGACCATACGAGGCTTTCGAGCGTGTGGGTCATGTTGTTTACCATTTGAAGTTACCTCCGAAGTTGGGAAAGATTCATGATGTATTCCATGTTTCAGTCTTGCGGAGGTATAGGTCGGATCGCATGTCATGCCAGTGGAGGAGATCGAGTTGAGACCAGACCTATCTTACGTGAAGAACCAGTAGAGATTCTTGATACCAGCAGTAAGGTACTACATAGCAAAACAATTGAGCTAGTTAAGGTGCTGTGGAAGCACCGTGGTGTTGAGGAGGCCACGTGGGAATGCAAGTCGGATATGGTGAAACAGTTTCCGCACTTGTTTCCTCCAGGTAAATTTTGAGGATGAAATTTCTTAAGTGGGGGATAGTTGTAATGCCCCGGTTTTAGGGCTTAGCGGTTTAGAGGGTTTAGTAGACGGTTCGATGGACCAGAGTAGAGATTCGAGTCAGTTTCGGGATCGTATATTTTTGGTGCTGGAAAATTATGGAAAATGCTTAAAAATCATTATTAATTATGTATTTTATAATGGGGGATTCAATTTTGAAAAATGAGTTTTGGAAGATGGACATTTTGGTTAGTGACCAAAATAAAAGTTTTGAAAACTGTGATTTTCTAGTGACTAAAATGAAAAGGGTCAAATACTTAGAATCTTTAAGGAGTTATTTTTCCAATTGGTTTCTGATGATTTCTCCCTTGATTTGACTTATTTTAACATGTGGTTTAATTAATAATTAAAGAGGATTTTGTTAAAAAGTTAATTATCTTTTCCAAAACAAAGATTACGTCATTTTCTCTCAACTTTTTCTCTCAATTCTCTCTTCAGCCAAACACTCATTTTCACCAAATTTCCATAGGTGAGGTGGTTTCTAACTTGATTTTATTATATCAAATTGTTTTATAAAGATTTTTTATACAAAATCTTACAATAATCTCGTGTTTTCTTAGCTTTTCACAAATCAATTGAGGGAGAAACTTTACAATAGGGGTAAGGTCTGAGCTTTCCTCTATTGTATGGTTCTTTATTTAAATTCCCAAGCATTTGATCCTTTTTTTGTGCTTCTAATCTAATTTTGATGATTTTCCAATGTTTAATTGAGTTATTTGGGGAAAATGAGTTGATTTGCGAATTGGATCTGATTTCCAGTAAGTAAGGTTGCTTTGATTCATATTTTGGATGTTTAATAATGTTGACAAGTGATTTTTATCAATGGAATCCCGAAACTTAAGAATCTCTACTTGTTTAGGTTGTTAGTTTTGAGATTTAGTGGTGGTTCTTTGGTTGAAAGGTTGCTGGAGGTGGTAGGTTGTTTTGAATATGTTTTTAGATGTGTTTTGATGTTAAAAGTGATGTTAGTTTGATAGATGTTGGCTGGGTTGTGAATCGAAGTGTTTTGGTTATGTTTTTGGTTCTTGTGGAGGGTTAATTGTGGTGGTTTTGTGAGAATCCGAGAAGGATTGTAGTTGTTGTGTTTAGAATGCATTATGATGCATTAATCCTCTGTTGTTTTGTGGTAAAAACAATGGAGGTTGATTCAGAAGTGATTGGAGAAGCGTTGGAGGCTTCTGATTCTTGATTTTGCGTATTGGTGAGTGAAAACATGGTTCAAAGCATTTTGATGTTTTGCGAACAGAGTTTGGGAGTTAAGGTAGAGCTTGAAACGCTTACCTAGACTCAGAAGTAAGTATAAAATGGTTTTCTCTCTCGGTTGCTAGTTTGAAATGGTTTTATGCACTTGATTTAATTTACATGTTACCTACTGTTTAAGCATGTTTTAAAGTATTTGATATACTATTTTTAAGCATGTTTTGCTGAAGGATGCACATGGTAAGCGATCCTTGTAAGTATGGTTTATACTTGTGTTTTAAAGCATGGTTGTTGCTATGGAAATGGCATGGTTTAATGCTTGTTAAAACAATGAGGTAAATGGTTAATTATATTGGCAAGTGATGTGGTTTTAAAATTGTTATCAGATATAGTTGGCCGGCCATAGGATTGAGTGTACTGTAAATAAGTTACCTTGGATGTTGAGGGGTTTCTACGGTGTACCGAATACGCCATCCAAGTACCCTAACGATATAGGGGTTAAACAGTACCGAATACTCTCGTTAGTGGATTAAGCGTCTAACCGATGATTGGGGTGGATGTCCCCGTGGGTTGTTATGGTACCCGGTTGTTAATGTACCGCGATTGTGATTGCATCGCTATTCCGGTTGAGATGGCTTGAAGTGTTGGGTTAACACTTGTTGAATCCGTGTATCCAATGAACTCTTTTGTTAATGAACTTGTTAATGATCACTTGAAAGCCAATATAATTGTTAATGTAACATTGAAATGTTTTTGTTGTATAATGTGATTTATACATGTTTCTCCTTAAGCTTTGCCTTTGGTAGTAATGCATGGGAAGGCTTAAGTGGAGGGTTAGCAATGTGACTTGCTGTTGAATAATGATACATGTAGCATATGGTTTAATATGCTGGTTTAAATGATATAAAGTGCATGTTTAAAAAGGGGCATGATGATGTTTTAAAGGGTAATGTTATGAAAATGGTTTTAAATGCATTGATGGTGTTTGTTTTAGAGCTTTCCTTACTAAGCCTTGTGTGCTTACGCTCTCGTTGTCCATCAATGCAGATGATTGAGGTCTTGGAAGGCATCAAGAAGCAAGGGGATCTTGGCAAGACTTGTTTCCAGAGTATGTTAGAAACTAGACTATAATGAATAAGGGCAATGGGTTACTTGTTGTGTTTTGGGGAGATGTTTTGTGAAACTCCCTTTTTGAGCAAGTTTCTTTAGATGCTTTTGGGTTGTAAATGGTATTTAAGGATTGTTTTTGGTACTGGTTTACCTTTTGGTATGTTGGTTGGATGCATATTATGAAACATGCCTATAGATTTCCTCTTTGATGCATGAATCCCTATTGTGTTGTTAGATATGTGTTGCTAGTTAGCATGAGATATGTTTGACATGTTAGTATTGTGCTTAAAGCATATTGGAGTAGTTTGAGTATGCTTTTGGGATGAAAAATCAGCCAAATGTGACATTTTAGGCCCAGACGTAATGATACGCGGGGGACCGTATCGGTACGGCTAGGCAATTTTAGGTTGGCGGGATCGGTACGGGTCTGGTACGTTTCGATACGCCTAGGAAAATTTGGCCTGGCGTACCGGTATGGGGATGGGCGTTTCGATACGAGTTTTAGCCTTTGGAATTCACTTTTGCAACTTGAACCCGCGTATCGAAACACCTGAGAAATCGTATCAGTACGGTTGTAAATATTTCAAAAGTTCAGTATTTCAGTTAGGCATATCGATACATCTTGGTGGTGTATCGAAACGGTGTGTTTCAAACCGTATCGATACGGGCTTATGCGTTTCAATACAGATGACCGTTTCTCACGTGAATGTCACCTTTAGGCAGTTTTGCTTTCTTTGCATTTTAGTCCCTAATTCTTGTTGATGCAATTATATATGGTAGGTTGATCGGTTTGAGCTAAAATTTGAGATGGAAGTTTGGAACCTGATTAATTAAAGATTGGTAACTTAAAAATGAATTTTTAATATTCAAATCTTCTGTATTTGCATTTTGGTCCCTAACATGCAAATGTGATCAATTGGATGTCAAATTGATGCCCGATTGAGTTGGGGTTGCACCTAATGTCTGTATGAACATGTAGGAATAATAATTGGCATTTAGATAAGATAAAAAGAAAAAAATGGATTGGGTTTGGTTGTATCTCTTCGGTTTGCTATGGCAAACCTAATGTAGCCTTCTTGGTTCGGTTGGGCGTCTAGGCCGGGTCAAGGGGGTTACATATACCCCAAAGTCTTAAGAATTCCTCCCAAAGAGAATATAAATAAAGCAAACTAAAATATCCTCTCAACGATAGAATGTTTGCCTAATACAAAGCTCACTCAAACCCCAAACTTGAATAAAAAAGGAGTACAAATTAGCTTTCTCAAGTGGGTTACAAGATATGACTTTAATAGCTCAAAGATTGTTAGATTTGTGCTTGATTGCTTTAGACTTGATCAATAGTTGTTGATGAAGCTTTAAAACTTGCTTTTATATCCTCACATTGATTTCCAACCGTTTGGATAGCTAAGATCATAACTATAGCCGTTGGGCTTCCTTTTTCCCATAATAAATATAGTCTACCAATATTAGGTATTGATACGCGAAGGCTCATATCAGTACCTACTAAAAGTAGAAAGAGCCATTGTACAAAGGGGTATCGATACGCGGTAAACCGTATCGATATGAAGAATGCATTTTATAAAGACATACCAATACGGTTCGTACCGTATCGGTACCAGTTTGGTTCACTAGAATCCTGATAACTCATAGATTAAAAATTGTATCGATATGCCTTTAGGGGTATTTGTACAATAAAACTGATTTTAAAGTTATGGTTCCAATAAATTGACCAGGCAACGGTCGAAAATTCTTTACAAAAGATTTACAAAATCTTGACACCTCGTACTGGTAAGAACAAGGCCTTACCAATACTCGAAGCTTAAATTGGTTCTCAGGTTCAATGTCGTACCGATACGGCTACACACATATCGGTACCCTATAGCCATTAAGTATAAAAACAAATTCCAGTAGCTAAAAATAGTATCGATATGACCAAAGGTGTATCGATACTCCTAGGCCAATTTGGCTATTTTGAGTACCAAAACACTTAGGGTTTAAGGTTTTGACTTAGAAATCATTTTAAGTTTGAACCCTTGTCAATTTTGTGAGTCTTTTGAATACTTAAATTTATCAATTTTTACAAAATAGTCCTTAAATTTCCTTGTTATGTCAAAATCAAAATATAGGTTTTACAAATAGCCTACGCCATACAACATAACATAATAGAGTTACGCTAGCATTGGTGAAGGATCCAAGATAACCTTAAAAATCATTTTAAAACCACGGTAATAGGTAAGGTGTTCCCATTTATACCCATCCCAACAGACATCTTCAAGATCAATCATAAGCATGTATACGAACAATAAAATACCTATCAAGCATTTCAACATCCAACAATAACAAATATGTCTCTGATACCATCAAATGTAACCCTCTCGACCAGGCCTAGACGCTAGACAAAACTAAGCGAGCTACATTGTGTTTGCTGAAACAAACCCAAAACAATTAACTCGAATTAGGTCCATTTTTTCCTTTTTCTCTTGTCTAGATGAAACATTATGACCTAGGGTATACATACTGGCAGCGATTACATTACTCGATCAAAATAGTGTCAGAACAACATCCAAATGTACAAATTTGCAATTTAGGGACCAAAATGCAAATCAAGAAAATTATGAGGACTCACTTAAATTTGAAGTTACCAATCCTTGATTAATCAAGTTACATGTATACTTGTAAAATTTCAGCTTAAACTGATTAACTAAATGTATTCAGTTCACATACATACTAAACAGGGACAAAATAGAAGAATCTAAAACCATGCCATCACTTTAATTGAAAATAATGCCTTGGGTATCGGTACTCGGGATATGGTATGTAACATCCCTTCCCTATATTCATTACCAAATACGAGTCAGTGATGTTACTAACTAAGGTTAAACCTTTTTATTTCTTTAGCTTAGAAAACTGGCAGCCTGCACTGCCTTTACTTAAAAATTTATAACAATTTATATAGACATCGAAAATTTATTCCGAAATTTTATAATTAAACAATTAATCTTTCTAATCATATAAATTACTAGTACAAATTCATTACACAAAAATTCAAATAAATTCCTACATTCTCGTCACAGCCCAGAATTTTCAGAAATTCTGCTGCCCTGTTTTCTGACCTTCCTTCGAATAAAAATTCATAACTTTTTACATACAACTCGAAATCAGTCACCGTTTGTTTTGCAAGAAACTAGACAAAATTTCCAGTTCATACATATAAGATTCACCTTATAATTCTAATTGTGAAATTTATGCTGATTTTTCAAACATACTGCTTTTGCGTACATTTCTGGACAGATTTTTAAACTTTCTATCTTAGGACCCATCTTTAGTATAAACTTAGTCCATTATCAATTATAACCATAACAGAACTTACTAGGTTCATCATCCATATTATATCAACTATTAACCAACCACATTTGGTAATAAGCTATTACAAACCCCACTAAAATATACATGCCATCTAGTACATTTCCAAAAGAAAGGATGGATGCCATTACATTACTATGAGTATGGAGATATACCTCCCAAAATATGAAAGTGATGCTCGGCTACTCTTCCTTTGAAACTCCTTTAAAACCTACGCATGAAATTCACCTTACGCTAAGCATATACTTAGTGACGCAACAACATTTAATTCAAATGTAAATTAACATAGGTATCAATATAAATAAACAACAATGCACATGATCACTTACCATAGTATACTTGCTAGCATATATGACATGATACATATATAATAACATAATACATGGTAATAACTTTGATTCTTACCATTACCTTTGCCATGTTTATCATCGAGCTTTTAAGCTTTTCATCATGTTTTTCAATTCATTTAGCCCAAGTATTGATTTAAGGAAATTTATGTACACGAGTCACCCCCCTATACTTACTTGAGTATAGTGTATTATTTGCACTTTACTGGAAGTGCTTAGCACCAAAGTGATTCTATATACTTACCGGAGTATACAATTAGTAAATAGTTTGCACTTTACCTAAAGTTCTTATAATAAGTCACACTCTACCGTGAGTGCTAAAATGTTTATACAGCTGTTTATGACTCTATGGATATCCAACTATACTTTTAATTTCCTATCTCATACATTAGGCTTTATATCAATCATAGTCTCATACATGGCAACATATATACTTATTGAGCAATTCATACCCAAGATAATATTCCTTGATTAATTAGTGATCCATGCATATGTTTAACTTTTGACATATTTCTAATATATCAAATATATAACAAATGACATAAAAATCATGCTATACATGCATTGCACTCACCTTGACACTTTCAAAAGTATAATTTATACTAGCCTCACTAAGCTCGTTTGCACTTTTTATCTTCTTTCCTCACTTGTTCGATCTCGAACTTGCTTGTTATCTGTATGTACATTGAATACATAAGATAGGAAACTTTAAGTACATGTCCAACCTTACTAATACATGTACATACCAAGTTGGAAAATTTAACATTTTCAACCAAGTGCTTCTCTACATCAACAATGCTTTCTACACTTAAAATTTACTTCAAATTGCACATTGTAACCAATAGTTTGATAATTTCACTTTAAACCCTAAATTTTCTCTCTTAGGGTTTATAAACTAAAATTTGGAAACTTCCACATTTCATCTCCATTTTCAAAAAATTTAATACCAAAATGATCCTTGTATTATGATACAATTTGCAAATTTCTCTCTTATTTTACCCAATTTGCAAAATTCACAGAATAGTCCTAAAATGATGTTTTCTTCAATCCAATCACATAATTCAACTTAGAAAACATCATTCTAATCATTTCCATCATCAAATAAATTTTCACAAAATTTCCCCTAATTTTCTTCTTATAACCGAATTGGTCCCTAAAAGTTTTCCAAGAGATTTTCATCATTTCAAACATGGAAACAACACTACAACACCATTTTCAACTTGATTGAACCTTAAAACTTGAAAACCTAACATGTTCTTCAACCACCCTAATCATCAATCTCAACCTAGAGACATGGAAACTAAGCAAAACTTATGTCAAAAGATAGAGAATTCAAGGGAGATCAATTTCTTGTTTCATGTCTCTAGCCAAAAACCAAAGAAATCAAGCCAAAAATTGAATTGAAATTTTCTTTACCTAGTTCCCTTGAGGTTCGGCACTTGAGAGAAAGATGAACAAAAATTCTAGCTTTTCTATCATAAATTTTAATGCCAAATGGCTTATTTTCCTTTAATTTAAAACAAAAAAAATCTCCTCTTTCATAGTAAAATGACCATTTTACCCTTGAATTATAACCAATTATAAGTTAACACCAATACTCAACATTATCATCAAATCAATTATAATTAAAAGAATGGGTAAAATGACCATTTTGCCATTAATGAATCTTTATATTCTCTAAAATGCCATTTAGGCACTATTTCATATACTTTGTTAAATCGAATCTAAATTGATCAAACACAATTCAAAACTTCAATGTCATATTCCTCGGGTCTTTCTAAGACTTCCTTCCAAATTTCATAAAATTCTGAGCTCATACGATTACCCGAATTACACTTAAACTTTAACCATAATTTCCCAATAATAGAAACATCAGATCAAACCATAGTTTTTATATTCGATCCACACCCTTAGATGTCTATTTATTTATAGAATAAAAATAATTATTGGGAAAATTACCATGTTGGTCCTTAGACTTTTCTCAACTTTTCACTTTTATCCCCAAACTTTAAAACTTTACGTTTTAGTCACTAAACTAAAACCACTAACTTTTAATTCTTTATGTTTTGGTCACTAATCCAATAATGGGATATTACATGGTATTGATACTAGGCCTAATTTTCAAAGGGTGTACCGATACCCATCATCGAGTATCGATACTCAGGACAAAATACCAAAATCCTAGATTCTAGTACCTAAAACTCTTACTAATATACCTCCTTTAGTATTGATACCGAGGGTAATTTTTCAAAGGGTGTAGCGATACTGGGGATCGAGTATCGATACCCCTAGACTTGTAATGTCCAATTTTTCTAGTTTAACATTCAATTGATGCCCCAAATATGCTTAAATCAAACACATACAAAAACAACTTAAAAATAGGGACAAAAGCAAGCCAAAAGCCCTCAATATCATAAGTAATTAAAGATGAATTGTATCATATCACAACACTGGAGGCATGCTTCCTAAAATCATTTCAATCCAACACTCAAAAGAGATCCAAGGCACAATTCAACACTGTCATCACATCAACTGATTATTGGTACCATTTTAAGCATGCTTGAGCCATTAAAACATAAACATAAGCATTCACACCCTATGTACAAAACCAAGTAAGCCTTCAAGAATCAAACATATATGCAAACAACCATCAATCATGCTTTAATCTATCAACATAACAGTCCCTCAAGCTACAACATATAAGCCTAAAAAATACAATAAAATCTAGATTACAAAACCCCCAAATAACATGGTAACACATTGCCTTATTAACCAAATTAAAACTAAGTTTCTCATACTCAAGTGGTTATCGCATTCTTGGACCTTCCTTGCTGAGAGAATGCTGCCCTTCAACTCTGTTTCCTGCATCAATGGGAAAGAGAGAGAGTAAGCACACAATGCTTGGTAAGGTTGCGCATAGTTAAAAACATCGATGCATTCAAAACCCTTTCGAAACCAATTAACATTTGAAGTGAAATGCATGCTTAGTCAAATCAAAGCATTTTCTCGTTTGTTTCCAAAATGTATATTGCACAACAACGATATGCATCAAAACTATTTTCACATATCTCATATATTGGCAAGTATTGTGACCCTAGATAGACTTACCTTTATCCTTTTATTCAAAAATAGAATGTTTAATAAACCCATCGGATACACGAATTTCACCAGTGGACTTACCTCTACCAAATCTCACTTCGGCCTAGGACAAGCTCACCCTACTCGTTGTGATAGACTTACCTCTACCACCAGCAATAGGCTCACCCCTATTGCAAGAAACCGAATAATACAATCAGCTCGAGTAGTCATACTGCTATACCTCAAGAGCTGTAGAGCGATCAAATTTATATTATAGTGCACTTTAAATTCTATGCCATGCCAACTATATCCGATAATTTCTTATTTATGTCACATAGCCAATATATCATTTTCAAATACAATTATTTACTATTTTCCAATGCATTTCACAAAACTGTTTCATACGCAAAACCACATTACCAATGGCAACAACATACTCCTTCTAGGAATAAATCTCAATGCTCATAGGCTTCCATAAACTTTGATATACATTGCATATTAATCCAAAACGATGCATTTATAGTAAGTAAATCAAACCATGCTTTTAAAACCAAAACATGAAATCCACAAGCTCATATCAAACCAACACTCAAAGGCGAAATAGGGAAAACTTACGCTTGAGCTTAGTTAAGTTTTTTTGGCTATAACTAAACCCCCATGATCCATCAATTAAACCTCTAAAGAGCTTTAACGCATTTATACACTCACCGGTACATTTCACTTTTCTCGCCAATATGAATCGAGCCACCAAAAAGTGATGTACGCAACTAGACAACCTTGCCTTGTTCGTCCCCTATTTTAACAACAAAAAACCAAAGGGAAAATGCATCATTATGCATTCTACTCACTGTCAAACAATAAGAACCTGCATTCTTAAAAATATCCTTTCTATAATGCCCCGATTTTGGGCGTAGGAGGTTCCTAATTGGTTTAGACGGTCCGTTGGATCAGATTAGAGGATTTGAGTTAGTTTCGAGATTTAGATTAGATTAAATATTTTTAGAAGGGTTAAAAATATGGAAAAATTATCTAAAAACATTATTTATTATGGAAATAATTTTGGTGGAATCAATTTTACAAAAACAGGGGTCTAGAAAGTGGACATTTTGGTTAGTGACCAAAGTGCAACATTTCAAAACTGTTTTAGTGACAGTTTTGTAAAAGGGTCAAAACTTTGAATCTTTAAGGAGCTATTTACCCAAGGGTCTAATATCAGGCTTTTTTCCTTAATTAACTCTTTTAAATGATTTTAAAATAAAATAAAAGGCTTGGAAATAATTAGATAATTAAAATCTTTAAAACAAATTTTACGTAACTAACTTTTCACAAAAAAAGGTTTTCTCTCCAATTATCTCCAACCAAACACCTTTTATCTCTTCAAAATCTTCAAGTAAAATCCACTTTTAACCAATTTTTTGATTTCAATTGAGTTTATAATGATTTTCTAACAAAATAAACTTGATTTCTTATTGTTTTGGCTTTGGAAATCACCTAATTAAGGGGAAAAGCTGCTATTAGTGGAGAGGTTCGTTCTTCTCCTCTAATACAAGGTTCTTTATTGAAATTCCCAAGTTATTGATCCTTTACACATGTTTTCTAACTTGATTTGATGTTTTAATTATGAAAAATTGATTAAATTATGGTTTAATTGATTTAATTGAAGGATTTTCGTATAGGTTTTGTTTTGCTGGGTTCTTGATTGATTTTAATCATAATTTTGATGTCGAATAATGTTAATAGATGGGTTCTAACATAGGAATCCCGAAACTATGTGAATCTCTAATTTTCTAGGTTGCTAGTTATGTATTTTTGAGGAGTTGTGCTAGTTTATTGAATGCTGAAGATATAAGGATGTTAGAGATGTGTTTTTAGATGTTGATTAATGTTAATTTATGTGTTGAAATGTTAGGTTGTGGCTAGGTTATGTTTGGAAGGGGTTTGTTGTTAGTTTTAGGTGTTGTGGAGGGAAATTGGATAAAGGATGTTAAGGTTTAGTGTTGATGTACCTCTGTTTTGTGTGGATAAAAGTAGGGGAAGTTGGTCCTCAAGCTTGAGCGTTGGTTCTGGAAGCTTTGCAGGCACAATTGTCGCATCTGTAATTGAGGCTTTACGAGTCGGTGAGTGGAAACGTGATTTCAACTTTGCAAAGGTTTGAAAGTTGTGTTTGGGAGTTTAGATCGAGCTTGAAATGTTGGTCTAAGCTCGAAAGTAAGTAAATGATGAATTCTCTCTCAAACTCAGTTTGGCTAATAGTTTGATGCACTTGTTTTACATGGTTTAATTAATCAATGTATATGCATGTTTTTAGTATGGTTTAAAGTTATAAATTGGTTACAAAATGATGTTGTTGCATTTAGAAGTAATGCATGTTTTGTTAATGTTTATGAACATTGGTTAATGCAAGGGTTATTGTATTGGTTAAATGATTTTGATTATGCATATGAAAACAGTGAGTTGTTGATGTTAAAATGAATTATATTGGCAGGTGATACTATGAAAAGGTTTGCAAATGAAATTGGATATAGTTGGCCGACCATATGATTGATAGTGCACTATAAAAAGTCACCTTGGATGTCGAGGGGTTTATACAGTGTACCGAATACTCCAACCAAGTATCCTAATAGTTGAGGGGTTTATGTGTATTGAAGACTCCCGTTAGTGGATTAAACATCGTATTGATGAGTGGTGTTGAGGGGTTTATGTGTACCAACACTCCGCCACGGGTGTCACAACAGTGGAGGGGCTTATGTGTACCGAGTGCTCCCATATGTGAGCCTTGTGTTACCAGTAGATTGTTTGTTAAGTGTTGAGGGAACATATGCTGAATCCGTGTATCTGATGTTATGTTTTGTAAAGTAGAACTTGGTTAATGATCACTTGTAAGCCAATATAATTGTTTATGTATAATGAGATGGATTATGTTGTTTAATGTGGTTTAAACATGTTTTACTCTTTAAGCCTTGCATTGGGAGTATGTATGGGAAAGCTTAAATTGAGGGTAGCAAATGGGACTTTGCTGTAGAATCCATGATACATGTTGCATATGGGTTAATTTGTTGTTTTGGTAAAGTTAAGTGCATGGTTTTGATAAGGCATGTTGTCCCGGTGATGTTTTAAAGAGTTTTGAAAAGTTTTTTTTAAGAGAAATGTTAAATGGTTTAACTTGCATTGATGATGGTTGTTGTTTGAGCATTCCTTACTAAGCCTAGTGTGCTTACGCTCTATTTTCCATCAATGCAGAGAATTAAGGTTTGAGGCAGCGAGGAAGCAAGGAAAGGAATTCCAAGGATTTGTTTTTAATGTACGGATTGAAACGTTAAAAAGTAGTAATAGTGACAATGTGTTGAATTGAAGTTTGGGAGGTTTTTTGATAAACTCCCTATTTGGGCAAGTTGTATTGGTTGATTTGGCTTTATAAGTGGCTTTGTGTGGTTGTGTTATGGTTGGTTTTATAGTTTGGATGTGAACTAGGAAGCATGTCTCTCGATTTGGTGTTTGGGTATTCTAGATAGGTTAGGTTGGCTCATATTGTTGTTATGTTGACGTTCAAGCATGTTGATAATGTTATATGTTGATTAGATAATTGCTAATGTTGATTGAAGTGAGCCAAAGTGTCATATGTTAGACCTAGACGTCATTACAGGCCTCTGCGTACCAATACGGGTACCTCAAGATCGGTACATAGGGTCTTTATAATGTTTAAAGTGTCAAAAATAAGCTTAGGGTACCAGTACACTTAGCCACCGTATCGGTACGCCTTGAAAGAAAATAGGCAAAAGTGTCGGTACCTGGGATAACGTACTGAAACAAACTCTCACGTTTAAGCTTGCCGTATCAATATGCAGAGTACTGTATTGGTACGGGCTCTAGCTACTGGAATTTTAAGTTTTGAAATTGTACATAAGGGATCGGTAAGGGATCAAGGGCATATCGGTACGGGTTGGTTAATAAACTGTATTAATACAGATATACGTGTATCAATACGGGAAACCATTTTTTTAGTTGGTCTATATCAGTACGTGGAATTCCTGTATCAGTACGCCCTGTTGAATTTGAGATATTTTGTGCTGAAGTTTGGATATCTTGCAAAATAGTCTCTATTTTTTATGAGTGCAATTAATTGAGTTTGAGTGATTGTTTTAGAACAAAAATTAACCTACAAGCATGTAATTGGTTTAATCAAAGGTTTGTAATTAAAATTGTGATTAATTCCCTGTAATTTGAAATATTTATGTTATGGTCCCTTATGTGAATCGATGTCAAATTGGATTCTATTTTGTGATCTGATCTAAATGTAACGTAACCGATGAAGCATGCTCACATAAGACTATTAAAATGCATCTAGACAAGATAAAAAGGAAAAAATAAGGCTCGGTTTAGGGTTTTAGCTTGGGCTTTGGCAAACCTAATATGGCTCTTTTAGCCCGATTTTATCTAGGCCGGGCTAAAGGGTTAATTTGGTGGTATCAGAGCCAGGTTTTGCAAAAATTGGGATATTGTCGGTGTTTGTATCTATTGTTTGCTATGTATGGCGATTGTTTACTTGTACAGTGTTTGAAATATATGCCATGCTTGGGTAGTTGGGGACACATTGCCTTATTACTACGCTTATGAAATGATTTTGGTTTGAAATGGAAGTCTTGGATCCTTACTTTAAGCTGGCCTAATTGTTTTTTGTTTTGGTGTAATTATCAAGCTTTATATACGTTTTTGACTGCCACCGAGAAGAGAATTGTGATCTAGCAAAAACGCTACTGCCGGAGGGCATGGAGTAAAGGGCAATATTGTACACCTTGAGGATTTGTTGTCTCTTCTGCCTAATCCTTATGAGGGAGTGGAACAAGTACCAACGGTACCACCTGGTCCCGTGTTTGGTGATATGACACCATTAGTTCAGGTGATGATGGGAGTATTCCAGGTCGTGATGGTTGGAGTTCATGTACCTACTCTGGCACTTGCTGCTGTTAATCTAAGTTTGCCATTGGAGCGGTTGCACAACCTTAAAGGGTTGAGTTTAGAGGGTTGGCAACTGAGGCATCAGAGGAGTGGATGGCCAGTATAGAGCGGATCTTGGTTCAGATGGGTTGTAGCAATGACCGCAAGCTGGGATGTGTTGTGTCCCTATTATAGGGGGATGCATATAGTTGGTAGACCACAGTGATCATGAGCATAGAACCTGATGATGTGACGTGGGAATTCTTCTAAGCTGCCTTCAAGAAGAAGTATCTGGGAGTAAGATGCTTGGATGGTAAGAAACGTGAGTTTATGGCCTTGGTTAAGGGCAGTATAATAATATCTGAGTATGAGGTACAATTCGTGAGGTTGAGCCAGTATGCACCTGAGTTGGTGATAGACGAGAGACACCGCTATGATCATTTCTGATATAGTTTGTTGCAAGATTTCAAGACTTATATGTTGGCCACCAAGTACACTGAGTTTGATGTGTTGGTATCGCGAGCGAAGGATATTGAGCAGAGTTTGGGTTTATCTCATCGTTCTGAAGTTTCAGGATTAGGGAAAATAGTGGCAGACTTTGGTTCTGGTGGTGGCCAAAGGTACTGTTACTAGAGATTTTGACCGAATGCGAGACGTTGTAGAGATGGTACAGGAAGAGGATCCCAGGGATAGGGTACTCAGGTCTGGTTTGTGCATATTGGTTGTTGGGGTTGTGGTTCGAGAGAATATTTAAGGTAAAATTGCCATGTTTGGCCAGAGAGGGGTAGGCTTATGCAGTTGGGGCTGTGAATTTGTGTTGGAGTTGTGGGTCAACAGATCACATGAGACGTGATTGTCCTTTGCTTGCTAGAGGTAGGCAGGCACCTGCACCTATTGTTGCACCACTCAGAGGTTGTGGGCACGGCTGAGGTACCTTCTAACGGAGGGAGAAGGGATAGAGGACTGTAGCACACACTGTGGCGGTTCATCTTGAAGATGGTGGACTGATGAGGATCTATGCTCACCATGAAAAGAGGAATGACACGAACGTGATAGCATGTACATTTACCTTGCAGTCTATGTCATTGTTATCTTCGATAGATTTTGGTTCTACGCATTCATATGTATTGCATGAGTGTGCACATTTGCTTGGTATACCGATATAAATGCTTGATGTTGGTATGCAAGTGATGAGTTCTTTTGGAGAAATGATCATTACGAGAAAATTGTATTAGAGATATCCTCTTATGGTACAAGGCCACGTGTTTACGGCTGATCTGATAGAGCTGTCGTTCTATGGTTTTGATATGATCTTCAGTATGGATCGGTTATCCGAGCATCGAGCTATGGTTGATTTTGAGACCAAGCGGGTTTCATTAAAGCTCGTCAATGATTATGAGGTTGTAGTTGTGGGTGAAAAAGTAAAGTTACTATCTAATGTGGTCTCGACCATGGAAGTGCAAAAGATGCTTGATTGTGGATGCCAGGCGTATCTTACTTATGTTATAAATCCGAATGTGGAAGAAGTGCGAACCAAGGATATCCGTACTATTTGTGACTTTCTAAGTGTGTTTCTGGAAGAGTTACCTAGTTTGCCACCGGATAGGGAGGTGGAGTTTCGTATTGAGACATATGATAATTCGACTACGGTGTCGATTGCACCATATCACATGGCACCCAAGGAGTTGAAGGAGTTAAAGACGCAACTCTAGGAGCTATTGGATCGAGGTTTCATTTGGCCTAGTGTTTCTCCGTAGGGAGCACCGGTGTTGTTTGTGAAAAAGAAGGATGGCACTTTAAGGAAGTGCATTGACTATCGGCAGCTGAACATGTTGATGATTAAGAACAAGTATCCCCTATCACGAATTGATTATTTGTTCGATCAATTGTGGGGTGCTATAGTGTTTTCCAAGATCGATTTGAGATCTGGATATTACCAGTTGAAGGTTAAGGATAACGATGTGATAAAGACTGCTTTTCGTATAAGCTATGGCTGTTATGAATTTTTGGTGATGCCGTTTAGGTGACAAATGTGCCTGCAGCATTCGTGGATATGATGAATTGGGTGTTCCATGAATTTTTGGATCAGTTCGTAACAGTGTTCATTGACGATATTCTTGTGTACTCTCGTACCGAGGAAGATCATGACCGACACTTGCAGATTATGTTACAGACTTTGTTGGATAATCATCTCTATACCAAGTTAAGAAAGTGCGAGTTTTGGATCAGGGAAGTGTTTTTTCTTGGTCATGTGGTTGCAGCTGAAGGTATCCGGGTTGATCCTAAGAAGGTTGAGGCAGTTGTGAATTGGAAGCAACCAAAGTCAGTGACAGAAGTTCGTAGTTTTTTGGATTTGGCTGGTTATTACCGTTGTTTTGTGGATGGATTTTCAAGAGTTGCTGCTCCGTTAACTAAGCTATTGTAGAAGGATGTGCAGTTCGAATAAATAAAAGCTAGACAACAAGCTTTTGAAAAGTTGAAGGAAGCTTTGACACAAGCTTTCATTTTGATTCAACCTGAGTTAGGGAAGGAGTTTGTGGTGTATAGCGACGCATCCTATGTTGGATTGGGGTGTGTGTTGATGTAGGAAGGGAAGGTTACCGCTTATGTATCAAGACAGTTGAAAGTGCATGAACGCAACTACCCTACGCATGATCTTGAGCTTGCTACGGTAGTGTTTGCATTGAAAATTTGGAGACATTATCTCCATGGCGAAAAGTGTGTTGTATACGCTGATCATAAGAGTTTGAAGTATTAGATGACACAAAAAGAGTTAAATCTCAGGCAGCGTAGATGGTTGGAGTTGTTGAAGGATTATGATTTGACCATTGAGTACCATCCAGGCAAAGCCAATGTTGTGGCTGATGCTTTGAGTTGAAAGGCCATTGTAGAGTTGAGAGCCATGTTTATGAGGTTGAGGGTGACTCATGACAGAGGATTGTTGGCAGAGTTGCAAGTGAAACCATCACTATCACAGTTGATTAAGGAAAAGTAATAGTATGACGAGGCATTGGTGCCGCATGTCAAGGACATCATGGATGGAAATCCTATGGATTTTCACTTTAATAATGATGGGGTGTTGTGTTTTAAGGAGCGGATAGTGGTGCCTAATGAGATGGAGTCGAAACGGATAATTTTGAGTGAGGCACATGCTAGTCCTTTTGCTATGCATCCTAGTAGTACTAAGATGTATCGGGGTTTGAAAGAAGAGTACTATTGGGTGGGTTTGAAAAAGGATGTGGCTGATTTTGTTGCCAAGTGTATGGTATTTCAGCGTGTAAAAGCTGAACATTAGTTTCCTTCTAGGTTGTTGCAACCATTGAAAATTTCAGAATGGAAATGGGAGAGAATCACCATAGATTTTGTGTCAGGATTGCCTTTGACACCGACTAAAAAGGATTATGTTTGGGTGATTGTTGATAGGTTTACGAAGTGTGCACATTTTTTGCCAGTGCATACGACGTACTCTTTGGATATGTTGGCGGATTTGTTGTTGAAATTGTGAGGTTGCACGGAGTACCTAAATCGATCGTTTCAGATAGAGATCTGCGATTTACAGCAAGGTTTTAGGGATGTTTGCATCGAGATTTGGGTACTCGTTTGAGTTCCAGTACATCGTATCATCCTTAGACGGGTGGCCAGTCTGAGCGTGTGATTCAGATTTTAGAGGATATGTTGAGATGATGTATCATTGAGTTCCAAGGAACTTGGGAAAGACAGTTTGTAACACCCTTACCAGTACTTATTACCCACTACTAGTATAAAGTGTCACATGATGTTTAAACCACATTTTATGCTATCTGAACAAGTCAAAGATGACGATTTTAAATTTTTCCTTTTTTAATCGCATAAAATTTATTTCCAATTTTTAATCCATCAGATAGACCTCGATTTCAGGCAGCAACTTGACAATTTTTAACTATACTTTACGATTAACAAAACTGCCTAAAAATTGCCTAAAATAAAATCATTTTGATTACTCTAAAATTTTATTATTAAATATTACCCAATTTTCGTTACTAGCAATTTCTTTAAACTATTATCCAGTTAAATAAAGCTCAATATCATATACTAACCACTTATCTAGATATTAATATTACAATCCATATCTAGACTAGTTTGAAAAGGGCTACTATTTATTTTATACATGCCAACTAGAAAATATCAAAATACATCGAGGATGTAATTACCGATACTGCATATATCCCCTTTGATAGTGATGCCTTACTCCTTACTCCGAATTGGGTTTTCTACCTACGCGTGAAAAACCATCACACGCTAAGTATATACTTAGTGAGACATTATAATTATTTAATATAAATCAACATGCTTGAATTATATCATTAATATAATAAACATGCAGTTTGATCACTATTCCTTTATTTCCCTTATGTTAATCAAATATTAACAAAATATAATCTGGATTAATAAATCCTATTATTATCCTTGCCATTATCCGAGAGTTTACATACTCTCTGAATTATTTACCATTTATTATTCGAGAGTTCACTTACTCTCTAATTTATTCATCATTTATTATCATTATCTGAGAGTTCCCTTACTCTCTAATTTATTCACCATTTATTATCAAATAAATTATTGCCCAACATAGTTTTGAGGACTTGAGTACATGAGTTAAAACCGCACCAAAGTGCTAATAAACCGCACCGAAGTGCTAAGAGACCGCACATAAGGGCTAAAGAACCACACCTAAGTGTTAATAAACTGCATCGAAGTGCTAAACCGCTGGACTCTAGGGCATGCCAACTACACTCTATACCTTAATTACTTATTTGGGCATACTTTCCAATTCCATATTCGATTCATCCATGGCAATATAATTAAATACCAGGCAGTTCATACCCTGAATATAACATAAACATGTTACAATTAAATTACCTGTGATCAATGCATTTAATTCTTCTACCTTTGACAATTCTCAACATGTCAAATATAAATTCATGATATAATTATCAAGCAGTTATTAATAAGGTAGACTTCTCACAAGTCTTCCAAATGATAATCATAGTATTATCCATGCATAAAAATGCACTCACCTTGACACTTTATACTTTATCAATGTTCAACTAGCCTCACTAAGTTTAACTTTGGTCTCGTTCCTTTCCTCGATTGCTAATTCGATCTTGATTTTGTGCAGTCTACAAGTGTATTAAAAATGCCACAAGTACATTCCAAATTATATGTTAGTATCTTACTAACACATAAGCAATATAGGAATAATTTTCCTAAAAACACCCTAATATTTTCCAAATAATAGTTTCATGACATAAGTCATTTCATCCTCAATACTTTGCATTTCTTCCAACCTTTACTCAAAGAATGATTTATAACTCATTCTAACCTTAATTCCAGCATAATACTTCCATGAAAACAATATTTTCACTTTAGTCCTTAACTTTCTCCAAAATGCTGAATTGGTCCCAAAACTTTCCAAGATTTCCGAATTGATCCTTATGTTTTTACAAACTTCTAAAATGATCCAAATGACACTTTAAAGCTTGTAAAATCATAATTTCATCATATACAAGGCTTGAAAATTGCCATTCCATCACCATCTAACTAAATCTAGTTAGAATCCAACCAAATGTAATAAAATATCCATAAAATAATATTTTATGAGTTTTCCATAATCCTTGGAACTGTCTTTAAAATTCCAATTCGATCTGATTACCCGATATTCACTTTCTACGATTTTTCCACTTTCCAAACTATCGGGTAAAATCTGAAATTCTCATAATTCTGATCTCCATATGTAATTATTTTTAACATACAAAATATTCCATAATTTTTGTAGAAATCAAAATGTTGAAATTTTGATTCGGTCCAATATACTGATAATTTACCCGAAATCTTTATCGGATAAATTTCTCTTAATAATCCTTGATCAGATATCTATAAAAAAATTCAACTCGAACTAATTCCCCTTTTTATAAGTCTCAACTACTGACATGAGACCTTCCCATAAGGTCACCCATCCTAATGCTACTCTTCTCTGAGCACGCTTAATAATTTTTATTTCGATCCAAATATCTGGAAATTTTCTCGAACTTTAATGCTTTATAACTCTTAATACAAACTCCGTATCAAAAATCCGTGTAACATGAAAATGCCACTCTTGGGGGTGAACTATTCATTTACGTGACCAAATACATAACTTTTTAAAATTACAATTTAGTCCCTAAACTTTTTGAATTTTACATTTTGGTCACCAAACTTTCATTTAATTCATTTTGGTCACTAACCAAAATTTTGAGGTATTACACAGTTGCCTTTGGTTGAGTTTGCATACAATAATAGCTATCAAGCAAGTATTAAGATGGCACCGTATGAAGCCTGTATGGTAGGAAGTGTCGTACACCTTTGTGTTGGGCTAAGGCTGGGAAAAATATGCTTTCTATGCCTGATGTGTTAAAAGACACAAATGAGAAAGTAAAGCTTATTTGCGATCAGTTAAAAGAGGCCTTAGATAGGCAGAAATCCTATACGGAATTGAAGCGTAAAGAGATTGAGTATGCGGTGGGCGAAAGAGTTTTCTTGAAAGTTTTGCCTTGGAAGAAGGTGATTCAATTTGGGCATAAAGAAAAGTTGAGCCCGAGGTTTATTAGACCGTATGAGGTGCTGGAACGCATTGGTCCTGTAGCTTATCTGTTAATTTTGCCTCCTGAGTTGGAGAACATTCATGATGTGTTTCATGTGTCCATTTTGCGAAGGTACCGTTCAGATATGTCGCATGTTATGTTAGTTAAGGATGTTGAGTTGCGACCTAATTTGTCTTTTGATGAGGAGCCAGTGGAGATACTTGACTCCAGTAGTAAAGTTCTTCGTGGCAAGACGATTGAACTTGTTAAGGTGTTGTGGCGACATCACGGTGTTGAGGAGGCCACGTGGGAGACTAAGTCAGACATGGTTACTTAATTTCCGCATCTGTTTTCATCAGGTAAATTTTGAGTACAAAATTTCTCAAGGGGAGAGTTGTAATGCCCTAGTTTTGGTCCTACAAGGTTCCCAATTGGTTTAGACGGTCCGTTGGATCGAACTAGAGGATTCGAGTCAATTTTGGGAATTAAATTGGATTAAATATTTTCAGAAGGGTTAAAAATATGGAAAATTATCTAAAATCATTATTTGTTATGGAAATAATTTTGGTTGAATCAATTTTACAAAAAGGTGTCTCGAAAGTGGACATTTTGGTTAGTGATCAAAATGCAAGTTTTCAAAACTATTTTAGTGACTGTTTTGTAAAAGGGTCAAAACTTTGAATCTTTAAGGAGCTATTTGCCCAAGGGTCTAATATCAGGCTTTCCCTTAATTAACTATTTTAAATTATTTTAAAATAAAATAAAAGGCTTGGGGAAATAATTGGATAATTAAAATCTTTAAAACAAACTTTACGTAACTAACTTTTCACAAAAAGATTTTTTTCTCTAATTCCCACTAGCCAAACACGTTTTCTCTCTTCAAAATCTTCATGTAAAATCCACTTTTAATAAATCTTTTGATTTCAAATGAGTTTATAATGGTTTTCTAACAAAATAAACTTGATCTCTTATTGTTTTGGCTTTGGAAATCACCTAATTAAGGGGAAAAGCTACCATTAGAGGTGAGGTTCGTTCTTCTCCTCTAATACAAGGTTCCTTATGAAATTCACAAGTTATTGATCCTTTACACATGTTTTCTAACTTGATTTTATGTTTTAATTACGGAAAATTGATTAAATAGTGGTTTAATTGATTTAATTGAAGGATTTCCGTATAGATTTTGTTTTGTTGGGTTCTTGATTGATTTTAATCATAATTTTGATGTTGAATAATGTTAATAGATGGGCTTTAACATTGGAATCCCGAAACTATATGAATATCTAATTTTCTAGGTTGCTAGTTATGTGTTTTTGAGGAGTTGTGCTGGTTTATTGAATGCTGGAGATATAAAGATCTTAGAAAAATGGTTTTAGATGTTTATTGATGTTAATTGATGTGTTGAAACGTTACTTTGTGGCTGGGTTAAGTTTGGAAAGGGTTTATTGTTAGTTTTGGGTGTTGTGGAAGGAAATTGGATAAAGGATGTTGAGGTTTAGTGTGCTGCGATGTTGATTTTATTTTGATGCAATGTACCTCTGTTTTGTGTGGATAAAAGCAGGGAAGTTGGTCCTCAAGCTTGAACGTTGGTTTCGAAAGCTTTGGAGGCGCGATTGTCGCATCTACAAGTGAGGCTTTACGAGTCAGTGAGTGGAAATAGGATTTCAACTTTGCAAAGGTTTGAAAGATGTGTTTGGGAGTTTAGATCAAGCTTGAAACTCTGGTCTAAGCTCAAAAGTAAGTCAAGGATGAATTCTCTCTCGAACTCGGTTTGGCTAATAGTTTGATGCACTTGTTTTACATGGTTTAATTACTCATTGTATATGCATGTTTAGAGCATGGTTTAATGCTGGAAATTGGTTACAATATGATGTTGTTGCATTTGGAGGTAATGCATGTTTGTTTAATGTTTATGAACATTGGTTAATGCAAGGTTTACTAAATGATTTTAATGATGCATATGAAAACAGTGAGTTGATGTTAAAATGAAATATATTGGCAAGTGATGCTATGAAAAGGTTTGTAAATGAAATCAAATATAGTTGGCCAGCCATATAGTGTACTATAAAACGGCGCATTGGATGTCGAGGGGTTTATACAGTGTACCGAATACCCTATCCAAGTACCCTAACGGTCGAGGGGTTTATGTGTACTGAAGACTCCCGTTAGTGGATTAAGCATCGTACCGATGAGTGGTGTTGAGGGGTTTATGTGTACCGAGTACTCCATCACGGGTGTCAAAATGGTGGAGGGGTTTATGTGTACCGAATACTCAAATGTATAAGCCTTGTGTTTCCGATAGATTGTTTTAAGTGTTAAGGGAACACTTTGTTGAATCCATGTATTCGATGTAATGTTTTGTAAAGTGGAACTTGGTTAATGATCACTTGTAAGCCAATATAATTGTTTATGTATCATGAGATGGATTATGTTGTTTAATGTGGTTTAAACATGTTTTACTCTTTAAGCCTTGCATTGGCAGTATGCATGGGAAAGCTTAAATTGAGGGTAGAAAATGGGACTTTGCTATCGAATCCATGATACATGTTGCATATGGGTTAATATGTTGTTTTGGTAAAGTTAAGTACATGGTTTTGATAAGGCATGATGTCGCGATGATGTTTTAAAGAGTTTTGAAAAGTGTTTTTCAAAAGAAATGTGAAATGGTTTAACTTGCATTGATGATGGTTGTTGTTTGAGCATTCCTTACTAAACCTAGTGTGCTTATGCTCTCTTTTCCATCAATGCAGAGAATTAAGGTTTGAGGCAACGAGGAAGCATGGAAAGGAATTCCAATGACTTGTTTTCAATGTATGGTTTGAAATGTTAAAAAGTACTAATTAAGAAAATGTGTCGAATTGAAGTTTGGGAGGGTTTTTGATAAACTCCCTATTTGGGCAAGTTGTATTGGTTGATTTGGCTTTGTAAGCGGCTTTATGTAGTTTTGTTGTGGTTGGTTTTATAGTTTGGATGTGAACTAGGAAGCATGCCTCTAGATTTGGTGCTTGAGTATGCTAGATAGGTTAGGTTGGCTCATATTGTTGTTATGTTGATGTTCAAGCATGTTGATAATGTTATATGTTGATTAGATAAGTGCTAATGTTGATTGAAGTGAGCCAAAGTGTCATATGTTGGACCTAGAGGTCATTATTGGCCTCTACGTACCGGAACGGGTACCTCAAGATCGGTACGCAGGGTCTGTATAAGGCTCAAAGTGTCGAAAATAAGTTTAGGGTATCGGTACGCCATGAAGGAAGTGTCGGTGCACGGGATAGCATATCAAAATGAACCCTCCAATTGAAGCTTGTCGTATCGGTATGCAGGTTACCGTATCGGTACGGGGCAAGGCCGTATCGGTATGGGTTGGTTAACAAACTATATCGATACGGATATATGTGTATCGGTACGAGAAGTTGTTTTGTTAGTTGGTCTGTATTGGTACGGGGACTTCCTGTATCGGCACACCTTGTTGAATCTGTGATATTTTGTGCTGAAGTTTGGATATCTTACAAATTAGTCCATGTTTGTTATGAATGCAATTAATTGAGTTTGAGTGATTGTTTTGGAACGAAAATTAACCTACAAGCATGTAATTGGATTAATCAAAGGTTGGTAATCAAAATTCTGATTAATGCCCTGTAATTTGCGATATTTACGTTATGGTCTCTTATGTGAATCGATGTCAAATTGGATTCTGTTTTGTGATATGAGCTAAATGTAACTCAACCGCTGAAGCATGCTCACATAGGACATTATTGAAATGCATCTAGACAAGATAAAAAGGAAAAAATAGGGCTCGATTTAGGGTTTTAGCTCGGGTTTGCTTCGGCAAACCTAATGTGGCTCTTTTAGTCCGGTTTCGGCTAGGTCGGGCTAAGGGGGTTACACTTTCGAAATTAGCCAAAGCTACCAAAGAAACATCGATCTTCTTTCACCCAACACCTATCACCAAACTTACGATTCTAACATTCAATCCTCATCAAAACACAACCAAGAACTCCTAAAAATCCTTATACCTCCTTCAATTCAAGAACACACAAAACAGCCCCCAAAACAACTAAAACTCACCTAAAAATTAATCAACCAAATTGTTTCGAGATTTATTTCAACAGTCTCATTTCACATTATATTTACCTTATCAAAATGTGAATTTATCCAATCAAAATCTTCAAGTTTCATCATCCTAATCAAATCTTTAAGAAAATCATCAAAAGCTCACTTAATCAATCAATTTTTGAAATAAATTGCAAAACTAAGTTAAAATCAATCCAATATCAGCCAACTACTGGGGAATATCAATAAAGAACCTTAGTTTTAAGAGACAAGAAGAAATTCACCTTTGAAGAAACTCCCATCAAAATTGACGTAAGTATTTCCTTAAAATCAAACTTATGAAATTGATGAAATCTTTGAAAAATCTTTGTAAGGTTTTGTTAGGAATCAAAAATTGAATCAAATGATAATTTCTCCATTGAAAATCAGCAAGGAATTCTAGAAAATCTTGTTTGGAAATTGAAATGGAAAGTGAGGGAAAATAAGGAGAGAAAATGAGAGAAAATTAGAAAGAATAGGAAAATGATTTAGAAACCAATTAACCGTAAACTCCTTACTCAATTAAGGTGGTGTTTTTTATTAAAAACATTAGAAAATAATATCTCTCTAAGAATTCTTAGTATTGGCCCATTTACAAAATAGTCACTAATTCTTTTTTTTGCAAAGGTTACATTTCAGTCACTAAATCAAAAATCTATTTAATTAGATTAAATTGGCCTTTATTTAGAAACCCAAAATGTTTAATATAATGAATAAACACCTTTTAAAAATCCAACCCTTTTCCAATTAGTAAAAATTCCCATTTTTACATTTTAATTTCACCCGATATTTAATCTATTAATCCGGTTTAACCAGTCCAAACTGAATTAGGTCAAACCCCCAAACATTCTAACCCTATTTTTTGGGGTGTTACAGTTATGGACCAAGTTCATTTAAAATAACAAATATATTCCATTCTGATTCTGGTATATGATTTAAGCATAGTTTAAGAGTTGTAAGCGTAAAGCATTTCATGGATGTACATTAGTTTTCATGGTTGGTGGGAGACAGCTTGAGCATTCTTTTTTTGCTCAACTTCTAGTGTAATGCCCCGAATTTGGGTCTATATGTTATCCAGAACGATTAGATGGTTTAGGGGAACCAAATTAGGAGATTTGAGCTACTTTCGGGAATTAATTCATGATAAACTGTTTTTGGTTAAAATAAAATATGGAAAATACTAGAAAATTTTAATTAATATTCTAAGAGTTTTAGGAAACTCAAATTGAGGAAATAAAAGTGGATTTTGGGACATTTTGATCTGGTGACTAAAATGTAAAGTTTTAAAACTATTTTGGTGACTAAATCGTAAAAGGGTCAAAACTTAGAATCTTTAAGGAGCTAATTTACTGAAGTTTTTAGTCAGACTTTTCTCCAAATTTAGGATATTTTTAAATGGAGTTAAGATGATTATTATATAAAAATTAAATAGATTTGATTAAAAGGATTTTTAATAGCCAATTTCATTTTATTACGTAACTACTTTTACTCTCAACTTTCCTAAGAGACAAACTATCAATTTTAGTCTAAAATGCTCAGGAATCATTCCTTTTTGATTTCCTTTTGATTTCCTAATTGATTCCTTTGATTTCTACACTAAATCCTAATTGCTTTCTTGGAGATTTCACTCAAATCTTGCCAATTAAGGGGGAAGTCAACAATTAGAGGTGATTTTCATTTATCTCCTCGAATTAAAGGTTCTTTAATAAAATTCCCAAGTTCTTGATCCTTTACAACTGATTTTTGTTATGTGTTTATGAATAAAACATGATTAAAAGGTTTTAATTAAGTTTTGTTAAGAAATTTGGTAGATCTTGATAATGGATCTGATTTGTGTTGATTCTAATTGATTTAGATAACTTATGAAATATGTTTTAATGTTACAAGAAGATACTAATAAAAGGAATCTCAAAAATAAGTGAATTGCTAATTTTCTAAGTTGTTAATAGTTAGATTTTGAGGTGATCATGGTGTTGGAAGGTTGCTGGAGATATAAGGTTGATATATTGTTGTTTTTGGATGTTGATTGATGATGTTAAGATGTTAAAATAGTTAGGTTTTGGCTGGGCTTTGTTTAGGTTGAGTTTGGTGATGATTTCAGTTGTTTTAAGAAAGCGTTTGATGGTTTTTAGTGAGGTGAAGTTGAGAAAAGTTGCTGAAAATTAGAGATGTATGGAAATGCATTAATCATCTATTTTTTGTGGGTAAAACAAGGGAGACGGGTCCTTCATCTTTTGAAAAGGTTTTGGAAGCTTTGAAATCTTGTTTCTATATTGGCAAGTGGAGCCTTGAGTTGTCGGTGAGTGGAAACGTGGTTTACAGCTTTAAAAAGGTTTGAAGGTGATTTTGGGAGTTTAGAATAAGCTTGAAATGCTTGTCTAAGCTCAGAAGTAAGTATTAGATGATTTTGCTCTCAACTTTGGTTTGGCAAAGTTGATTTTCTCATGCCTATATTTATGTTGTGATACCTATTGTTTATGAATGGTTTGATACTAATGTTTGTGAATGTTTTGGAAATGGCGATATGGAAATCTTTGGTGAAGAGGAGGGCCGTTGATTTGAACACATGGCAGCCATCAAGGAGAGCGCGTGGGTGCGTTGCAGCTGAAAGGTCCTGCACGTGGTCGGCACTCGCGCATGAGGAGGCGGACTGCCCAAGTGTGCAGTTCACTTGCGCCAGCTGGAGGGTCTTAGGGCATCAGGACCGTTAGATCTAGCTTGATCCAACGGTTCTCTCTTGGCGGCTGCAAAATAAGAAGATGAAGGGTTAGGGTTATTAGCTTGGTTTTAGGGTTTGTGCTATTGGGTCTGTATAATTTAAATTTGGGTTTTACTTGTAATTGGACTTGTACCATTAAATTTAATTAGGTTTTATATTTTAAATCTATTTTTTACTTTATATAATATATATATCCCAATAATAATAATAATACATGTACAATAAATAGATTTATACATATACATACATAAATACATACGTACATACATTAACATATATACATACATACAGCCAACGTACATTATTCATACAATTACATACATGCATACACATATAATATACTAGTATATATATATACATGCTTTCTTACACATAACATATATATAATAAATAATGCTATTAATAATAATAACATATTTAGTAAATATTAAACACTTATATTAATATTAATAACTAATTAATAATATTATACATAGTCAGACAAAAATGAGTGATTACAGCTGGCCCTCTTTGCTTGTTCTTGTGAAACGAGAACAAAGCAAAGACCAAAAGCACTTATTTTGTCCTACTTCCCTATCCTTGGTCTTAGAATCACACGTTCTTTGGGAACTTTTCGTACTTCCTTGGTCAAATTCTTTGACCTACAAGCACCAAAATATTAGTCTCAAGAAGACATCCTTATGAAATGATTATATTAAGAAATTTTGACTTAAGAAAAATATCTTTATGAAATGACTAAATTAAGAAATCAAATATCCTTATTGAAGGATCAAATTAAAAAAATGAATTTTAAGAAAAATATCCTTATGAAAGGATAAAATTAAGAAACTAGAGATTTAAGAAAAATGCCCTAATGAAATTAAGAAATTTGATTTTTAGAAGAAAAAAAACACCCTTATAGAAGGGTCCAATTGAGAAATTCAAGTCTTAAGAAAGACATCCTTATGAAAGGATAAAATTAAGAAATTTGCTTTTTAAGAAAAATGCCCTTATGGAAGAATGAAATTAAGAAATTTGATTTTTTAGGGAAAACACCCTTATTGTGAAATTAAGAAACTCAAGTCTTAAGAAAGACATCCTTATGAAATGATAAAATTAAGAAATTGGAGATTTAAGAAAATCATCCTTATGAAAGGATAAAATCAGGAAATCTAAGTTTTAATAAAAATGGTATCTTGCTTTGAGACTACCAAAAGGATAAAATATCCTTATGAAATGATCAAATTAAGAAATTCGAGTTTTAAGCAAAACATACTTATGAAAGGATCACATTAAGAAATTGATTTTAAGAAAAATATCTTTTAAAATGATGCCCCAGTTCTATCTGTCTTGACATCAAAAGAAACCCATCAAAGGTGATGGCTTGGAAATCTAAAATAGTGACATCTTAATTTGAGATTGCTGGATAATCTCTCTTTTTTTTCTTTTCTTTTTTTTCTTCATTTTTCATTTGCTTTCTTTTCTTCTTTTTTTCTTCTTTTTCTTTCTTCTCTTCTCTTTCCTTTTTCAAAGTAATCAAGCAGGTAACACTCAAGCGTGTGTCTTCTTGATCGGTGCAAAGGTGCACAAAATCCTTATCGAAGTCATCCTCTTGAAAATACCTGTTTGACTTCTTGTACTAATATTTTTAATTAACTATGATAAAGAAGATGCATGAGCATATTTCATGATGCAAAGATGCATATGTAGAATGATATTTTCAATATTAATGGGGATACAAAATTGCATGTAATTCTTGTTAAGGCTTTTCTTTCAGTCATCTTAATATTCATGTCATCACTTTTCTAATTAGGCATGCCTCGTCTTGGGACTACAACCATTCATCATTCTTATGCTCCAATAGACTTTGCCCCCAAAATTCTGTTGCTCATTCTCTGTTCAACTTTTCAGGTAAAGTGATTTTCAGGAAAGCCCCTTAGCTTTTTCAAATTCTATCAAGACTGCACCATCTCTGTCCATCTTGATCTAAGCTCCTATTGTGCAAAAGGTCCTTGTTGATTCATGGACAATGATGCCCCATCGTATATGCCCAGTTGATCATTTGCATTAACCTTGCATTTAGAAAATCATCTCTAAAGCAATACAAAGAAATCCTTTTGCTCATAAAATGTCAGTTTGCTAATCGACATCTTAATAAAAGGTGTCGTTTTGGATTAACATATAGGACCTTGAAACCAAAATCTATATAAAAAAATAGAATAGAATCTCTGGATATCAAGTGCAAGAGCGTCTCATATTCAACCTTTCAGTGATCATTTTAAGCATAGCTTGTGTCTATAAAGACTTTAAATGTTGTGGTGATTTGAAGTCATAAAATCCCCTTGATGCGACTCAGCTCATCCTCATGATTACTGCATTGCTATAGAAAGTCTACTCCCTCTCAATTCTCATTTTTTGCTCCACCCAAAAAATGGGCTTGTTTAACCATTAGAATACAAAAATATCATTCTAAGAATCTCACTCTAGGTGCAAGTGTGTGCTTTCGATCGTTGTTGTGTTATTATTAATATAATAATAATACTAATCGTAATCGTATCTTCAAAGATTCATCTCTGACGCCAGGGTCTTGAATAGGTGTAGCAAAGTTTCCTTATTAGATTTGTCAATCTCACAGCTCCATCAGAGTGATATGAGATTTATTTATTTCGTAATTCATTTCTTTTTCTTTTTCTCCCTTTATATATATACACACATATATTTCTAGTCATTAGTTACAATCCATTACGCATAGAAGACAACGCTTAGAATTTCAATTTCAAGCAACTCTTATGGTTAAAATTTGGAGCTTTTCATCATTGAATATTATCAAAAGAGTAGTAGTCTTGTTTTTCCAACCAGAGTCTGTTAGAGGGATCACACCTCATCGTTATCACAACATTCAGATGATCTCAAAATCGACATCACATATTGCATTTGATATCCAGTGACCTAAAAAGGCAAGAAGGGATATACATATACGTGCTCTCAAGGCCATTGTACAAAAGGATCTTTGCTATTTTTAGGCAAAAATAGCAAATTTGATTCGATGCATTACTTCAAAAGAAAATTTCAAAATGAAAGGAATCAACAAACAAGCCCCTAAATCGGGAAATCAGCATCTCCCCAAAATTCATTTCTACCATCTTCTTCTCAAAATTTCAACAAACTGGCCTCAATCAAACATTGGACCTTATTCTTCAGGGCTCCACAATTCTTTGTCATATGTCCTATACTTCCTACGTGGTAGTTACATAAGGCATTAACATCGTAGCCTTCAGTGTAGGGAGGCTTCTTTGGCATGGATTGGATAGGGGTCATAAACTTTTTCTCAACAAGTGTTGGGAGCAACTCGACGTAGGTCACAGGAATTGAATAAAACGTCTTTGTAGGCTTCGCTGATCACGAAGATTGATTGCGTGGATGACCTCGAGGCTAACTGGTGGAGTGAGAACCCACCGTATGAACATGAAAATCTTATTCTTTCTGAGGAAATGTGTTGTAGTGATCATTTATCTTTCCCTTTTTAATGGCATCCTCAAAGCGCTCTCCACTCATGACCAATTCCTTAAAGTCAATAGTAGGATGACCTATCAAGCAATCGTATAACACTCCCTTTAGAGTATCCACAAACATAGGACTGATTTCTCTTTGTTGAATCGGAGGTTGAACTTGAGCTGCCAAGTCTCGCCACCGTTGAGCATATTGGCAAAAACTCTCGTTAGGCTTCTGTTCCAAACTTTACAGTAGGAATTTGCTCAAAATCATATATGTTACATGCTTGTATTGGTCCAAAAAAGCCTTTGAAAGGTCTTTCCATGACTTAATGTCAGCTCGACGGAGTTGAGTGTACCAACAAATTGTTGACCCTGTGAAACTATCCTGAAAACAATGGATAAGTAACTTCTCATTCTTGAGAAAGGCCGTCATTTTTCGGCAATACATTGTGATATGTGTTAAGGGGCAATTGGTCCCATTGTACTTGTCAAAGTCGAGTACTTTGAATTTTGGTGGGAGAACCAAATCTTCCACAAGGCTCAAATCGACGCCTTTATTTCCTTGTTCATTCATTCCTTTCATGGCTTCAAGTTTTTTTTGAAAAGAACAAAATTTTTCATCGCTTTTCTTTTCTACCTCAGCTTTAATCTTCTCTATTTTATCCATCATGTTCAGGTCAGGCACCTCATTCTCATGGTTTGCCCCTAAATCAACATGATGACATGTCGGTACCTCCACCGAGTGGGATGCAGATGCCCCAGTGGTGTCAATATAGATTCTCCCTTCAACATTCATCGTTTCTGTGCGAGCTGTGTTCCCCTTTTGATCTTTGGTCGAGCCATTAGAGACCTCTTCCTTGCCGTCTTCTTTTCCAAGTAGAGCAGTTATTTGGGCCATAATTGTAGCCTGTGATTGTGCAATCTAGTCACTAATTCTCTGTTCAGCTCTATCCAACTAGGTCTCGAGATTTCTCTGTCCTTGCTCTAGATTAAACACTCTGTCTTCCATCGTCTAGATTCGCAAATAAATACCGTACTAGTGTGGAATGATTGTAGTCTGAAGCCAATCTTTCTCTAACATGAAATTGTCCCAGTTAATTTCATGATTTTATTAATTAATGCATGATATGTGTCATAAGAATGCACAAACCAATAACTAACATTAACAAATATGATAAAAATGCGAGAATGAATGCAGATATGTGTGTTGGTTCTCGAACAGTCCTTAGAAAGACCCTCATTTATAAAAATATGAATGATTACAAGAAGCTGGCATAATGAATTACAGATAATAGTTGTATTGGTGCCTCGGCTTAGTGGAAGAAGATTCGCATTCTAATTGGCGTTGTCTCCAGTATGAGTGGCAATCTCGTGGTTTTCTTCTTCTACTAACCGAAAAGTCTATGGCAGTAACATCTATATACCTAGAGGCCTTTGAAAGGTTGTTTGCCTGTGCTAGCAAAGTGTAGACAAAAACTCTTGCTTGGTAGATTTGGGTGTAAATAAGTTGAATCTTGAACCGTGCGCCCAAGCTACATAGTCCTCTTGGTCGACATGTGTAACGCCCTAAAATTGGGCCTAGATGTGGACCGGATCGAGTAAGTGATTCGAAAGAATAGATTTAGGTCGAGAATTAAATCTTATAAAATTGATTTTTGGTTAAATAAATTATGGAAAATGTTAGAAATTACTTAATTAATATTTTAAGTAATTTTGTAAAACCAATTTGAAGAATTAAATCTGATTTTGGGACATTTTGGTCTAGTGACTAATATGAAAAGATTTCAAAACTATTTTTGGTGACTAAATCATAAAAGGGTCAAAACTTAGAATCTTTAAGGAGCTATTTGACCAATATTTTTCATCACATTTCTCTCTTAATTTAGGCTATTTTTAAGGTGTTTTTAAATGTTTTTATAATCCAATAAAGGAGGATATATTAAAAGGATTTTTAATTTATATAATCACTTTCTTACGTAACTACTTTTCATCCAACCTTTTTTTCTCAACTTTCTCAGCAACCAAACTAATATTTCCACTCCAAAGTTCTCAGGAAACAATCTACATTGTTTCCCTTTTAGTTTTCTAATTGATTTCTTCAATTCTTATTCCAAAATCTCATTAGATTTTCATCAAGCTTTGCCAATTAAGGGAGAAATCAGTAATTGGAGGTGATTTTCGTTTCTCTCCTCTAATTAAAGGTTCTTTATTGAAATTCCCAAGTTCTTGATCCTTTGTTATTGATTTATGTTAAGGAATTGTGATTTTAACATGAATTTAATGATTAAATTGAGTTTTATTTGGAAAACTATTGGAAACTAATTCGGATCTGTTTTGGCGATGAATCTAATTGATTTATATCTCTATTTGGATGAGTTTTAATGTTGAAAGAAGTGATTGATCAATGTAATCCCTAAACTATGTGAATTGTTAGTTTTCTAGGTTGCTTATAATTGGTTTTTGGATGTTAATTGATGTTGATATGGATTTAGAATCTTTAGGTTTTGGCTGGGCTTTGTTTAGATAAGGTTTGTGATGCAGAGATATGTTTTAATCCTCTGCTTTTGTTTGGGTAATGTAACCCCCTCGACCCAGCCAAGACGCCCGACCGAACCGAGAGAACTACATTAGGTTTGCCGAACCAAATCGAAGAAAGGTTACAAAAAATCAGTCTAATTTTTTCTTTTATCTTATCTAGATGCAAATTATTATTCCTACATGATCATACTCGCAGCAGGTGAGTTTTTGAAGGAAACGAATCCCAAAAGAGCAACCAATTGCAACACATTCATTACGAGGACTAAAACATAAATATTTTAAATTAAATGACCAAAATTGAAATTAAGATTATCAATCCTCAATTAGTCCATTTAAATGCCCACATGTCAAATTTTAGGTCAAAAAGATCATCCATACTCATTCAATTTCAACATCATCATTCAGGGACTAAAATGAAAGAAAATATAACCTTCTTTCCATGACATTAACAGCTTTAACGGCCACCGGTATCGATACGCAACTAGCTGTTCAAGCAAAACCATCTATATGCACAAGCATCATACCAACAGCACCTTAATACCATATACAACATGTTAAGCTCATCAATGCATGCCATCCAAGCAAAACCATCTATATGCATACCTAGGTAACCACATAACATCAACCATAGGTAACGATGCACCAAAAGCATAACAACATCAACAAACTCCAAAATTACAGCATTACACATGCTCAAAACTATTGAAAAAAGAATTACAAATCATAAATATCCATGGCGGACACATTGCCATATTAATCAGAGACTAAAATCGAGTTCATACTCAAATAGTCATGTCTTTGGATCACTTAGTCCTTGCCTTTGCTGCCTCCAAGATTTAATGCTCTGCATCATTAGGGAAAAGAGGGTGCAAGCACACTTGCTTAGTGAGGATGCTCTTAAAACAATGAAATCCATATTGGCATTAAAACCCCAAAGCATTATAAACAATAAAATCATGCTTAAGTCCCAAAGCATTATAAACAAACCATGCTTGATTTCCAAAGCATTATAAACTAACCATGCTTAAATTCCAAAGCATTATAAAATAAGTTCAACATTTGAATTTCCCATATATTGGCATTTATAGTGACCCCGGATAGACGACCTCTATCCTTGATTAGCATACCACTAATCTTTAGGTAACCGACCGTTAACCTTAAATTTCGGATACATGGATCTCTCATGATCGTCAACCACTACCATGACCCATACCATGCCGATCGCATGATATGACACCCTTGTCGACCGCAAGATCAACATCAACATGGGGAACCAACCGCTCAACCCAAATGACAACATTATAATCCAAGTAGCTAACTGCTTACCTCAAGGACTCTTACCCACGATCGATTTTTAACATATTATAGTGCACTTCATCCTATGGCATGCCAACTATGTCCAAATGTTTTCTCACCCTGTCACATAGCCAATATACCACTTACAAAACCATTTACTCACTTTTTTATAATGCATTACACAAAATCCCCACATATGCAATTCTCATTGTCATAGCAATACCACATTCCCAACCGGAATAAAAACCAATGCTCACTAGCATTTAATACACTTTTAAGCCACTACATATGTACTTAAAAATCATGCATTTACAGTAAGTTAAACAAACCATGTTTACGACTATAACATGAATCACACATGCTCATATCCGAACCGATATTAAAGTGCAAAGGAGGAAAACCTACTTCCAAGCTACGGTAAGTGTTTCAAACTTAACCTAAACTTCCAAAACCACTTTCAAACCTTTGAAAGACTTTTAAACCCGTTTACACTCACCGATTTCACTTCGCCATGCTTGCTACCGCGAAACAACCTCTCGGCAAGCCTCAAACCACCTCAAGATGCTACGCCTTGATTAACCCCTGTTTCGGCCACACAAAACCAATGGAAACATGCATTAAAATGAATCCAACTCTCTGTTTCAAACCAAGAACCCGTAGCTCTCAAGATGCCCACTCAAAACTCATATGAAACTTACCGAAAACTACCTCAAACACTTCTCAATCTTAACCCAGCCATAATATAACGATTCAATACATCAAACCTCATTAATTAACATCCAAAAACTCATCTACAACATCCTTTTACTTCCAGCAATGATTAAACTCCAAAAACAACCCAAAAACCATTAACTAACAACCTTGACAAATAGAGATTCAACCAATTTCGGGATTCCATTATTAAAAACAACTTACCCACATTATAATACATCCAAAATAAGATTGAAATCAATCTTCAACACTGGAAAAAATAGATCCAATTCAAAAATCACAAGATCCATCAATTAAACCTCAATTAAGCTAAAATACATAATTAATTAATTAAAAATTAATAAAAAAACATATGTAGAGAGTCAAGAACTTGGGAATTTCAGTAAAGAATCTTTCATTATAGGAGAAGAACGGAACTTACCTCCAATGAATGAGTTTCCTCTTAATTGGATGGTTTTTCCTCTTGAAAAACAAATAAATTCAATGAGATTTTTGGAAAACAAGTTGAGAAATCATTTAGCAAGTCAATAAGTTAAGAAATTAAGATCATTATCTTAAATCTCTGATGGGAAAAAGAGTGTTTGGCTAAGAGTATTTTCAGAGAAAATGTGAGAGAAAAAAAGTTACGTCAAATTATGTTTTAGGAAGATAACTACCTTTTAACTAAATCCCTTTTAATTCTTTTAATTAAAACCATTTAAAAATAATCCTAATTAAGAGAAAACTCAGGTTAAACCAAATGGTAAAATAGCTCCTGAAAGATTCAAAGTTTTGACTCTTTACAAAACAGTCACCTTTTAACACATTTTTCAAAATTTGCATTTTGGTCACTAGCCAAAATGTCACCCTTCCAAAGCTCATTTTCCAAAATTGCTTTCACCAATATTTTTAAAATATTAAAATATAATTTTTAAACATATTTCCATTTTTTTATCTTTCAAAAAAATATTCGCTTCTGAATCCGACTCGAATCTCTAACCCGATCCACTAGACCGTCTAACCAGCCCCAAAATCGCTATGCCAAAAACCGGGGCATTACAACTCTCCCCTCTTAAGAAATTTCATCCTTAAAATTTACCTGGAGAGAAATGATGTTGAAATTGCTCCAACATATCTGTCTTGCTTTCTCAAGTGGCTTCCTCGACACCTCGATGTCGCCACAAGACTTTAACCAGTTATATCATCTTACCACGTAGAACCTTGCTACTGGAATCAAGGATTTCTACCGGATCCTCATCAAAGGTTAAATCCAGTCTCAACTCAATATGCTCCACCGGCATACCGTGCGAAGGATCCGACTGATACCTTCGTAACATGGATACATAGAACACATCATGTATTCTCTTAAGCTTGGGACGCAACCTCAATCGATAAGCTATAGGACCAACACGCTCAACGATCTCATATGGTCCAATAACCTCGGAATAAGCTTACCCTTACGTCTGAACCGCATCACCTTCTTCCACGGTGACACTTCAAGAACACACAATCGTCTACCGCATATTCAATTTCTCTACGCTTCAAATCCGCATAAGATTTCTGCCAATCTGCAGCCGCTTTCAAGCGATCACACACAAGTTTAACTTTCTCATCTGTGTCTTTCAACACATGTGGCAAGGAAACATGCTTTTCCTATACTTCAGCCCAACACAAGGGTGTACGACACCTCCGGCCATACAATGCCTCGTACGGTGCCATCTGAATACTCGCTTGATAGCTGTTGTTATAAGAAAATTAAACCAAAGGTAAATGCTTCTCCCAGGTTCCTTGGAACTCAATATTACAACACCTCAACATATCCTCCAAGACCTAGATAACATGCTGAGACTGTCCATCCGTCTAAGGATGATACGCGATACTGAAACTCAACCTCGATCCCAAAGACTAAGGTAAACATCCCTAAAACCTTGTTGTGAACCTCAGATCTCTATCCGAAACAATAGACTTTGGTACCCCGTGCAAACAAACAATCTCAGCATTGTACACGACTGCCAACTTGTCCAAGGTATATGTCATATAGACTGGCAGAAAAAATGCACACTTCGTAAACCGATCAACAATCACCCAAATGGAATCCTTTTTAGCCAGTGTCAATGGCAACCCTGTCATGAAATCCATGGTGATTGCCTCCCATTTCCACTTAGTAATTCTCAACGGTTGCAACAACCTGGATGGAAATTGATGTTCAGCTTTAACCCACTGACACACCATACACTTGGACACAAACTCTACCACATCATTTTTCAAACCAACCCAATAGTACCTTTCCTTCAAATCACGATACATTTTGGTACACCAGGATGCATAGCAAATGGACTAGAATGTGCCTCTGCCAAAATAGTATGCCTGAGCTCCAGGGCTTCCGACACCACTATTCAGCCCTTAAAACATAGAACATCATCAAAATGAAAATCCATCGGATTACCATCCGCTATGTCCTTAACATAAGGAACCAAGGAATCATCAACCGGTTGCTTAGCCTTAATTATTTGTGACAACGTAGGCTTAACTTGCAATTCAACCAACAAACCACCTTCCCGTGTCACACTTAACCTTGCAAACATCGCCTTAAGCTCAATCGCAACCTTACGACTCAACGCATCCGCAACCACATTGGTCTTTCCAGGATGGTACTCAATAGTCAAGTCGTAATCCATAAGTAACTCCAACCACCTTCATTGCCTAAGGTTCAAATCCTTTTGAGACATCAAATATTTCATACTCTTATGATCCGTAAAGACCATACACTTTTCACGATAAAAGTAGTGTCACCAAATCTTCAAGGCAAACACCACAGTCGTAAGCTCCAAATCATGAGTTAGATAATTGCGCTCATAAACCTTCAACTGCCTCGACGCATAGACCACAACTTTTCTATTCTGCATCAGCACACAACCCAAGCCGACATACGATGCATCGTTATAAACCACAAACTCCTTCCCAAATTCTAGTTGAATCAACACAGGAGCATGTCAAAACTCTGTTGTTGCTTTTTTGTCCACACAAAAGGAACATTCTTCTGTAGCAACTTCGTCAATAGAGACGCAATACTAGAAAACCCCTCAACAAAATGGTGAAAATAACCCGCCAACCCAAGAAAACTACGCACTTCTGACACGGTCTTAGGTTGTTTCCAATTGAGAATAGCCTCAATTTTCTGTGGATCAACATGAATACCCTCTGCCGGTGTATTTGTCAAACCAAATGGCATCACCAAAAACTCGTAATGCCCGTACCTCATACGATACATCGTCTTATGAACATCCAAATCCTTAACTTTCAACTGGTAATACCTCAACCTTAAATCAATCTTCGAAAACACTGCTACCCCACGAAACTGATCAAACAAGTGATCAATCCGCGATAACAGATACTTGTTCTTCACCATCAACTTATTCAATTGGCGATAATCAATGCACATACACATCGATCCATCATTCTTTTTCACAAAGAGAACCAGAGCACCCCAAGGTGAAACACTCAGTCGAATGAACCCATGATCTAACAACTCCTGAAGTTGTGATTTCAACTCTTTTAACTCCTTCGGTGCCATCCTATAAGGAGCAATGGACACCAGAGTTGTACCTTCGTATGTCTCAATATGAAGCTCCACCTCTCTATCCAGAGGTAAACCCGGTAACTCTTCAAGAAAAACTTCCAGATAATTGCATACAACCCGAATATCCTGCACCCAAACACCTTTGGCCTCTGAATTCATAACAATAGCCAAATAAGCTTGGCAACCATCAAACATCAACTTCCCTGCTCGAGAAGCTGACACAACATTGGACAAGAATTCCACATTCTCACCAACTACTACAACCTCATAATCATTGGCCAACTTCAGAGAAATCCTTTTGGACTTACAATCCACCACCACCTTGTACTCGCTTAACCAATCCATACCCAAGATAATGTCAAAACCATGGAATAGCAACTCCATCAAGTTCGCAGTAAACTCATGACCTTGCACTGTCAAAGGACAACGCCTATACAACCTTCTAGTTGTAACCGTCTTCCCAAAAGAACTAGTTACTAACATGCCAACATCCAAAACCTCAACAGGAGCATTCAGCAACGATACATGCTCACTTAAAATATATGAATGAGTAAACCCCGAATCAATCAAAGAAAACAACGACAAAGTTTGCAAGGTGAAAGTACATACGATCACATCTATGTCGTTGCGCCCCTCATGATGAGCATAGATCGTGTTGGCCCACCATTCTCTAGTTGTATAGCAACAACATGAGCCACAGCTCTCTGACCATCCTCGCGCCTCTAAAAATTGCCCCTGCCATAGCCTTGGCCCCTAGATGGTCCAGCAGCCCGAACCGGTGCATCACCCATAGAACGAGGATAGTCACACTTTATGTGGCTAGGAGATCTACAAATCCAACAACTCAAGGTGTTTCCCCAACACTCACACGTGTGGCGTCTACCACAATGCTCACGCTCAGCTACAATACGAACACCTTGGTTACCATGGCCACCACCATACTTGTGATCCGACTTATGCCACTTTTCTCGAAACCTCCTATTCTGCTTCCCAGAATAGCCAGATTCAGCTCCTTGCTTATTCGAGCCCAAGCTCGAACCTCGTCCCGACACCCTCAAGGACTGCTCAATATCCTTAGCATGATTCACAAGCACATCAAAATCTGTGTAGTCTGCAGCCAATAGATATGTTTTGATATCCTTCACCAACCCATATCAAAACCTGTTGCACCTCTCAAGATCATCAAAAACCAACTCTGAGGCATACTAACTCAATCGGACGAATTTTACCTCATATTCAGCCACGGTCATGCCACCCAGTACCAAGGTCATAAACTCACGTTTCCTCGCATCTAGATACTGAGGACCAAGATACTTTTTCTTGAATGCTCTCCGAAAGAACTTCCAAGTTACATTCGCCTTCAGGACATTAGCAATTGTGGTCACCCACTAATGATAAGCGTCACCATGCAATAGCGACATGGTACAAACTAGCTTACGCTCATCATTACAGCCTATTTGATTCAGAATACGAATCGTAGTCTCCAGCCATCCTTTGGCTGCCTCAGGGCTCAAACCCCTAAACTCAACACCTCCCAAACTGCGAAGACGCTCCAAAGGTAACCCTGGGTTAACTGTCACAACAAGAGCCGGTGCATGCGCATGCACTCCAGCCATCGTTGCTTAAAAAGTTCCCGTTATTTCCTGAACTAACGGAGTCAGATCACCAAATACTGGCACTTGATGAGCCTGGGGTACACCACCAGCCCCAACATCGACAGGCGGAACCAATAGAGGAGTATGAGGTAAAAAATTAGTGGGATTCTCTTCCTCAATGTTATTCTACCCAACTCCGGCATTACCAGCCATTGAACGTGTCTCACATCGAGCCATGCTACAAAAGCATCAAAACACATTAAAGTCAGGCTAACATAAGGCAAAGGATCCAAGACATCTTATAAAATATTTTAAAACCTCGATAATAGGCAATATGTTCTCAATTCATACCCCAAACACGATGTAAATCAATCATTGTACATATACACAATCACCGTGCATAACAAACAATGGCATACAACCAAAGAACAATATCCCAATCTTTCGTAACCTATCTCTGATACCAGCAAATGTAATCCCTCGACCCGGTGTAGACGCCCGACCGAACCGAGAGAGCTACATTAGGTTTGCCAAAGCAAATCAGAGATAGGTTACAAAAATTGGTCTATTTTTTGTTTTATCTTGTCTAGATGCAAATTATTATTCCTACATGGTCATACTCGCTGCAGGTGAGTTTTTGAAGGAAACGAATCCCAAAAGAGCAACCAATTACAACACATTCATTACGAGGACTAAAACAAAAATCTTTTAAATAAAGAACCAAAATTGAAATTAAGATTATCAATCCTCAATTAGTCCATTTACATGCCCACATGTCAAATTTTAGGTCAAAAAGATCATCCATGCTCATTCAAATGCAACATCATCATTTAGGGACTAAAATGAAAGAAAATAGAACCTTCTTTCCATGACATTAACACAGCTTTAACGGCCACCGGTATCGATACGGTTCTCTAAACTGACAGCCCTTATTTTGGTACACTAAGTACTGTACTGGTACGCCTAACTAAATTAACCACCAAGATTTAATTTACTCAACAACCATACTGGTACGCCTTAAGGGTGTTTTTGTACACGGGTTTTGATCCAAAAAATAGTTTCCAATAGCGATGAACCGTACCGGTACACCCAGGCCCGTACCGAAATGCCTGGTCTATTCTTGCCTAGCCGTACTGATACGGTCCCTAGCGTATCAGTACGCTTGGGCCTGTAATGTAATTTTTAGCTGGTTTTATACACAAATCTAGATGCACTTAGGTCCTAGTAACTTGCATACACGAAGATAAACATTCAACAATACATTTATCAACACTTGCACCAAGATTTAGCTACCATACAAGCTTAGGCCACCAAAGGATTAATCTATAGGCATGCTCCCTAAAACACTCCATCAAACATACCAAGATGGTCCAAAAAACATTTACCTGTACAAGCATCATACAAACAACACCTTAACACCATATACAACATGTTAAGCTCATCAAAGCATGCTATCCAAGCAAAACCATCTATATGCATACCTATGTAACCACATAACATCAACTATAGGTAATGATGCACCAAAAGCATAACAACATCAACAAACTCCAAAATTGAAGCATTACACATGCTCAAAATTGGGGAAATAGAATTACAAATCCCAATGACCATGGCGAACACATTGCCTTATTAACCGGAGACTAAAACCGAGTTCATACTCAAAGAGTCTTGTCTTTGGATCACTTAGTCCTTGCCTTTGCTGCCTCCAAGCTTTAATACTCTGCATTATTAGGGAAAAGAGAGCGTAAGCACACTTGCTTAGTGAGGATGCTCTTAAAACAATGATGCATTAAAAACCCTTGAAAACCAACACTTGTTTTCAAACCATGCTTACGACCTAAGCAAGTTCCAATGATTCCCATTCAAAACATGCATATCGACCATAAGCAAAACAATAAAATCCACATGCTTAAAACCCCAAAGCATTATAAACAAAACCATACTTAAGTCCCAAAGCATTATAAACAAACAATGCTTAGTTTCCAAAGCATTATAAACTAACCATGCTTAAATTCCACAGCATTATAAAATAAGTTCAACATTTGAATTTCCACTATATTGGCATTTATAGTGACCCCAGATAGACGGCCTCTATCCTTGATTAGTCGACCGCTACCGTTAACCTTACATTTTGGATACACGAATCTCCCATGATAGTTGACCACTACCATGACCCATACCATTCCGACCGTATGATATGACACCCTTCCCGACCGCAAGATCAACATCAACAAGGGGAACCGACTGCTCAACTCAAATGACAACATTATAATCCAAGTAGCCGACCGCTTACCTCTAGGAGTCTTACCCACGATCGATTTTTAACATATTATAGTGCACTTCATCCTATGGCATGCCAACTATATCTGAATGTTTTCTCACCTTGTCACATAACCAATATATCATTTAAAAATCATTTACTCACTATTTTACAATGCATTACACAAAATCCCCACATATGCAATTCTCATTGCCATAGCAATATCACATTCCAGACCGAAATAAAAACCAATGCTCACTAGCATTTAATACACTTTTAAGCCACTGCATATGTACTTAAAAAACATGCATTTACAGTAAGTTAAACAAACCATGTTTACGACCAAAACATGAATCACACATGCTCATATCTGAACCGATATTAAAGAGCAAAGGAGGGAAACTTACTTCCAAGCTTAGGTAAGTGTTTCAAACTTAACCTAAACTTCCAAAACCACTTTCAAACCTTTGAAAGAATTTTAAACCTGTTTCCACTCGCCGATTTCACTTCGTCTTGCTTGCTACCGCGAAACAAGCTCCCGACAAGCCTTAAACCACCTCAAGATGCTACGCCTTGATTATCCCCTGCTTCGACCACACAAAGCCAGAGGAAACATTCTTTAAAATGCATCCAACTCTCTATTTCAAACCAAGAACCCGTAGCTCTCAAGATGCCCACTCAAAACTCATCCGAAACTTACCGAAAACTACCTCAAACACATCTCAATCTTAACCCAACCATAATATAATGATTCAATACATCAAACCTCATCAATTAACATCTAAAAACTCATCTACAACATCCTTCTACTTCCACCAATGATCAAACTCCAAAAACAACCCAAAAACCTTTAACTAACAACCTAGACAATTAGAGATTCAACCAATTTCGGGATTCCATTATTAAAAAAACTTACCCATATTATAATACATCCAAAATAAGATTGAAATCAATCCTCAACACTGGAAAAAACAATCCAATTCAAAAATCACAAGATCCATCAATTAAACCTCAATTAAGCTAAAATCCATAATTAACTAATTAAAACTTAATAGAAAACATATGTAAAGAGCCAAGAACTTGGAAATTTCAATAAAGAACCTTTCATTAGAGGAGAAGAATGAAAATTACCTCCAATGAATGAGTTTTCGCTTAATTGGATGGCTTGACCAATGCACCGACAGTATTCATAGATATGATGAATTAGGTGTTTTATGAATTCTTGAACCAGTTTGTGGTATTGTTCATCGATGATATTCTTGTGTACTCTCGTACGGAGGAAGATCACGATTGACATCTATGGATTATGTTGCAAGTTCTGTTGGATAACAAGTATTACGCCAAGTTGAGCAAGTGTGAGTTTTAGATCAAGCAGGTGGTTTTCCTTAGCCATGTTGTTTCGACAGAAGGTATTCGTGTGGATACGCAGAAAATAGAGGTTATTGTGAATTGGAAGTAACCAAAGTCGGTATTAGAAGTTCATAGTTTTTTAGGGTTGGCAGGATATTACCGATACTTTATTGATGGTTTCTCAAGGATTGTTGAACCTTTGATAAAACTGTTGCAGAAATATATGAGTTTTGAGTGGACAGAAGGTAGACATCAAGCTTTTGACAAGTTGAAGGAAGCTTTGACGCAAGCTCCAATATTGACTCAATTGGAGTTAGGGGAGGAGTTTGTTGTATACAGTGATGCATCATACAAAGGTTTGGGATGTGTATTGATGCAAGAAGGAAGGGTTGTTGCCTATGCATCTAGGCAGTTGAAAGTACACGAGCGCAATTACCCTACTCACAATATTGAGCATGCGATAGTGGTGTTTGCCTTGAAGATTTGGCGACATTATCTCTATGGTGAGAAGTGTATGGTGTATACAGATCATAAAAGTTTGAAATACCTAATGTCATAGAAAGAGTTGAATCTTAGGCAATGAAGATGGTTGGATTTGCTTAAGGATTACGATCTGACAATCGAATATCATCTGGGAAAATCTAATGTGGTGGATGATGCTTTGAGTATGAAGGTTGCGGTGGAGTTAAGAGCGATGTTTGCTCAGCTGAGTGTAACGCGAGATGGCAGGTTATTGGCTGAGTTGCAAGTAAAGCCATTGTGTTACAAATGTTCAAGGAGAAGCAGCCATATGATGATTCCTGGGTACCGTATGTTAAAGATATCTAAGATGGAAATCAAATAGATTTTTGTTTTAGTGAAGATAGGGTTTTGTGTTTCAGAAGTCTAGTGGTGGTGCCGAGTGATGAAGAGTTAAGGCATGCTATCTTGACTGAGGCATATTCAAGTCCTTTCGCTATTCATTCAGGGAGTACGAAGAAGTATCAGTACTTGAAGAAAGAGTATTTCTTGGTTGGCTTATAAAAGGATGTTGCGGATTTTGTTGATCGTTGCATGGTTTGCCAACGTGTTAAGGCAGAACATCAGTTTCCTTCGGGTTTTTGCAACCGTTAAGGATTCCATAATAGAAGTGGGAGAGAATCACCATGGATTTTGCGTATGGTTTGCCTTTGACGCCATCAAGGAAGAATTTTGTTTGGGTGATTGTGGATAGGTTTACGAAGTGTGCAGATTTCCTGACTGTGCATACGATGTGTACTTTGGATAAGTTGGTAGAGTTGTATATTGTTGAGATTGTGAGCTTGCATGGAGTACCAAAGTCTATTGTGTCGGATAGAGATACGCGTTTTGCAGTGAGATTTTGAGAGTGTTTGCATAAAGCTTTGGGTATATGATTGAACTCTAGTACTTCGTATCATCCTCAAATGGATAGTCAGTCTGAGCGTGTTATGCAAGTGTTGGAAGATATGTTGCGGTGTTGCATGATAGATTTCCAAGGATCATGGGACAAGCAGTCACCTTTGGTGGAGTTCATTTATAATAACAGTTATCAAGCTAGTATCCCGGTGGCACCGTATGAGAATTTGTATGGTAAAATATGTTGTACGCCACTTTGTTGGGCGGGGACATGAGAGAAGTATGTTTTTTTGCCAGATGTGTTGAAGGATACCAATGAGAAGGTGAAGCTTATTAGTGATCATTTGAAAACGGCTTCGGATAAAAAAAAGTCATATGCTGACTTGATGTGAAGGGAGATTGAGTATGCAGTTGGTGATCGTGTGTTTCTAAAGGTTTCACCTTGGAAGAAGGTGATGAGGTTTGGAAGAAAGGGCAAGTTGAATCCTAGATTTATTGGGCCATATGACGTGTTGGAGTGTGTTGGTCCAGTTGCGTACAGATTCGAGTAGCAAAGTTCTTCGCGGGAAGACCATAGAGTTGGTAAAGGTGTTGTGGCGGCATCATGGTGTTGAAGAAGCCACTTGGGAAAGCAAGGAGGACATGTCGAAGTAGTTACCTCATCTTTTTCCACCAAGTAAATTTCAAGGACGAAATTTCTTATGAGGGGAGAGTTGTAACGCCCTGAAATTGGGCCTAGATGTGGACCAGATCGGGTAAGTGATTCGAAAGAATCAGTTTAGGCAATTCGAATAGTTTTGGGAATTAAATCTTATAAAATTGATTTTTGGTAAAATAAATTATGGAAGAATGCTAAAAATTACTTAATTAATACTTTAATTAATTTGGTAGAACCAAATTCAAGTATTTAAATCTTATTTTGGGACATTTTGGTCTAGTGACTAAAATGAAAAGATTTCAAAACTATTTTTGGTGACTAAATCGTAAAAGGGTCAAAACATAGAATCTTTAAGGAGCTATTTGACTAATATTTTTCATCAGATTTCTCTCTTAATTTAGGCTATTTTAAGGTGTTTTAAATGGTTTTATAATTAAATAAATGAGGATTTATTAAAAGGATTTTTAATTTGTAAAATCACTTTCTTACATAACTACTTTTCATCCAACCTTTTTCTCTCAACTTTCTCAGCAACCAAACTAAGATTTCCACACCAAAATTCTTAGGAAACAATCTCCATTGTTTTCCTTTTAGTTTTCTAATTGATTTCTTCAATTCTTATTGCAAATTCTCGTTGGATTTTCATCAAGCTTTGCCAAATAAGGGAGAAATCAACAATTAGAGGTGATTTTCATTTATCTCCTCTAATTGAAGGTTCTTTATTGAACCCAAGTTATTGATCCTTTGTTATTGATTTTTGTTAAGGAATTATGATTTTAACATGGATTTAATGATTAAATTGAGTTTTATTCGGAAAATTATTGGAAACTGATTCAGATCTATTTTGGTGATGAATCTAATTGATTTAGATCTCTATTTGGATGAGTTTTTATGTTGAAAGAAGTGATTAATCAATGTAATCCCGAAACTATGTGAATTGTCAGTTTTCTAGGTTGTTTGTAGTTAGTTTTTGGTGTGATCTTGTTGCTGTAGAGATTTTGGAGGTATAAGGACATGATTAAGATGTTTTTTATGTTAATTAATGTTGATATGGTGTTAGAATCTTTAGGTTTTGGCTGGGATTTGTTTAGATAAGGTTTGGTGATGTCCTTGATAGATTTAGAGAGGTGTTTGATGGATTCTTGTGAGGCGATGTTGTGGTTGTTGGTTGCAGGAGGTTTGTGATGCAGAGATGTGTTTTAATCCTCTATTTTTTTTTTGTTGGGTAAAGCAGGGGAGTTGAATCCTTTGGCTTTTGGTGAAGGCACAGAAGATTCGAAAGCTTGAATCACGCATCGGCAACCAAGTGTTAGATTGTTGGTGATTGGAAAAGTGTTTTACTGCTATTAAAATGTAACGCCCTGAAATTGGGCCTAGATGTGAACCATATTGGGTTAATGGTTTGGGAGAACCGGTTTAGGCAATTCGAATTGTTTCGGGAAAATAATTTTATAGAATTGTTTTGATCAAAATTAAAAATGGATTAATACTGGAAACTACTTAATTAATACTTTAAGTAATATGGTGAATTCAATTTGAGGTAATTAAATCTGATTTTAAGACATTTTGGTCTAGTGACTGAATTGAAAGTTTTCAAAACTGTTTTTGGTGACTAAATCGTAAAAGGGATAAAACTTAGAATCTTTAAGGTGCTATTTGACCAATCTTTTTCAACAGGTTTCTCTTTTAATTTAGGCTATTTTTAAAGTATTTTTAAGTGGTTTTATAATTGGTTAAAAGCAGATTTATTAAAAGGATTTTTAATTGTAAAAATCACTTTCTTACGTAACTACTTTTCTTCCAACCTTTTTCTCTCAACTTTTTTAGCAACCAATCTAAGATTTCAACTCTAAAAATTCCACTAATCAATTCCTATTGATTTCATTTTTTATTTCTAGCTGATTTCTTCAAATTCTACTCAAAATCTCTTTCGATTTCATAAAAGCTTGGCCAATTAAGGGATAAATCAGTAATTAGAGATGATTTTCATTTCTCTCCTCTAATTAAAGATTTTTTAATAAAATAACAAGTTCTTTATCCTTTGTTATTGATTTATATTAAGGAATTATGATTTTAATAAAGATTTGTTGATTAAATTGAGTTTTACTTGGAAATTGTTGGAAATTGATTTGGATCTATTTTGGTGATAAATCTAATGGATTTAGATCTTTATTTGGATGTGTTTTAATGTTGATAGAATTGATTAATCAAGGGAATCCCGAAACTATATAGATTCTAGTTTTCTAGGTTGTTTATAGATAGTTTTTGGTGTGATCCTGTTGCTGTTGAGAGGATAGAGGTATAAGGATGTGGTTAGGTTGTTTTTGGATGTTAATTGGTGTTGTTTAAGTGCTGGAATCATTAGATGTTGACTAAGCTTTGCTTATGCAAGGTTTGGTGGTGTTTTTGCTAATGTTGGAGTGGTGTTGGGTGGATTCTTGGGAAGTGAAGTTGTGTTTGTTGGTTGTTGGAGGTTTGTGATTTAGAGATGTGTTTTAATCCTATGTTTTTGATTGGGTAAAGCAGGGGAGTTGAATCCTTTACCTTTCGAAAAAGGTGCGGAAGCTTCGGAAGCTTGATTCACACATCAGCAAGCAAGCGTTGGATTGTTGGTGAGTGGAAAAGCGTTTTACTACTTTTAAAACGATTGAAAAAGAGTTGTGGGAGTTTAGATAAAGTTCGATACACTTATCTAAGCTTAGAAGTAAGTATCAGTTGAGCTTTCTCTTGATTTCAGTTTTGTAAAATGAAATCTCATGCACATGTTTATGGTTTTGAATACTCGTTGTATTATGCATGTTTTGAAAGTGAAAGATGTTGCAAATAATCTTAGATTATGATTATTGAGAATGGCATATGGTTTATGAAAGTATTTTTTGAGAATATTAAATACATGTTTTAATGTATTTGTGTTGGATTGAATTGGTGCATATGTAAAACAGTGAGGTATTGTTGGTTTATTGAATATATTGGCAAGTGGCTATGTTTAAAATGTTATCGGATATAGTTGGCTAGACATAGGGTTTTAAGTGCACTATAAAAAGTTTCCTCATATGTGTCGAGGGGTGATAAGTGTCCGTATTCTCTACCATGAGAACTGCAGCGGTTGAGGTGGGTAAATGTTCCGTTTTCTCCCGCTGGTGGATTTATACATCCAAACCATAGAGGTGGGTAAAAGAATTGTTGATCCGATTTGAACTATTGAGGTGGGCAATTGTGCCGTTACTCTGATTGAGGTATGTATCTGAAGTGGTCGTGTGAACCACTTGAGAAATACGTGTATCCGATGTGTTTTATGAAATGTAAGGTTGTTGGTTTTGAGTCACTTAAAAGCCAATATATGAGATAATGTATCATGAGAGATAGATTATGTTTGTATAATGTGATTTATACATGTGGTACTCTTTAAGCTTGTTATAAAGGTGTTGTGGTGTGAAGCTTAAATTGAGGTAGAGATTGAATCCATGATACATGTGTTGAAAATGATTTAAATGAGCATTTTTTACATGAGATGAAATGCATGAGATGTTTTGCCATGAGACAATTACATGTGAATTTGAAATAAATGGTTTCAAATGCATTGATGAGTGCTTTAGCGATTTCCTCACAAGATTATAGCTTACGCTTTCTTTTCCTCATCAATGCAGATAATTAGCTTTCTCGGGCAGCGCGTGAGAAAGGGAGGATCCAAGGATCATTATATTTCAAAGAATGGTTTTACACGGACTAAGTAATAATAAGAAGGCAATGTGACTGGGCTGTTTTGGGAGATGTATTTTGGTTACTTCTAGTTTGTATAAGTTTGGATTAATGTTTTGGACTTATTTGATGCTTTATACTTAGTTTTGAGGGGTTGGGAGATGTGTTTTGGTAACTTCTAGTTTGTATAAGGATCCAAAGATCGTTTTATTTCAAAGAATGTTTGATTATGCTATGCTAAGTATGACCTCTTGCCATGTTGCCATGCTTGATGATTGTATGTTTATGATGCCATATCATGATTAGAGGATGAGTTAAGGGTGTTAGATTGAGCCAACGTGTCATATGTTGGACCTAGAGGTCATTATAGTTTTTACGGTACCGGTACGACTCCTTAGAGTTTCGGTACACAGGGATCTATCTCGACTCAGATTGCTCAAATTAGCCTAGGCATACCGATACGCCTGGTAACGTATCGGTACGCATAGTAGAGAAATAGTAAAGGTGCTGGTACACGGGTTACCGTTTTGATACGGTCTCTGGCTACTGGAAGTTAGACTTTTGAAATTATACATATTGTAATGATACACTTGAGGACTGTATCGTACGCCTTTGTCTTTGAGTGCCATTTCAATATGGTAGACACATGTGCTGATATGCTGACCGTTAATTCTATTGAGATGTTTTTTTATGTTTGTAATCTTTGCATTTTGGTCCCTGCTTCTTTAATTATGCAATTAAACGAGTTTGAATGGTCTTTTTGAGTTGGGATTTAACATGAAGGTATGTAACATGACTAATTGAGGATTGGTAACTTTAATTCTGTAAAAGTCCTTGTAAGGTTTAAAAATTATTCTTTAGTCCTTATAAGATAAATCGAGCAATTGGATTTTGATTGACGTCCGATTGGGTTGTATCTTTAATCACAGTATGTATGATCACCTTAGGACCTAAAAATGCATTTAGATAAGATAAAAAGAAAAAATGAACCATTTCATTTCATAATTCATCGGAGTTTGTCTCGGCTAACCCTAATGTAGCTTGCTCGGTTCGATCTTGCGACTAGACTAGGCCAATGGGTTACATAAAAGGTTTGAAAATTGTTGTGGGAGTTTAGATAAAGTTTGTAACACTTATCTAAGCTCGAAAGTAAGTATCGGTTGAGCTTTCTCTCAATTTTGATTTTGCAAAATGAAATCCCATGCACATGTTTATGGTTTTGGATTACTCATTGTATTATGCATGTTTTAGAAATGAAAGTTGATGCAAATGATCATATATGATGACCTTTGAGAATGGCATATGGTTTATGAAAGTATTTTTGAGAATGCTAAATACATGGTTGAATGTATTTGAGTTGATTGATTTTGATGCATATGTAAAACAGTGAGTTAATATTGTTTATTGAATATATTGGCAAGTAAGTGTTTAAAATGTTATAAAATATAGTTGGCTAGCCATGTTTAAAGTGCACTATAAAAAGTCGCCTAATATGTGTCGAGGGGTTGTGAGTGTACCGTATTCTCCTCCATGAGAACCGCAGCAGTTGAGGTGGGTAAATGTTCCATTTTCTCCCGCTAGTGGATTTATACATCCAAACCGTAGAGGTGGGTAAATGTTTCGCTACTCCGATTTAAATCGTTGAGGTGAGTAAGTGTGTCATTACTCCGGTTGAGGTATGTATGTAAAGTGGTCGTAGGAACCACTTGAGAAATCCGTGTATCCGATGTGTTTTATGAAATGAAAGGTTGCTAGTTTTGAATCACTTGAAAGCCAATATATGAGATAATGTATCATGAGAAATGAATTATGTTTGTATAATGTGATTTATACATGTGATACTCTTTAAGCTTGTTATAGAGATGTTGAGATATGAAGCTTAAATTGAGGTAGAGATTGAATCCATGATACATGTGTTAAAAATAATTTGAATTTGCATATTTGAGATGATTTGGGAAACATGAGATGTTTTTCCTTGAGACATAAATATTTGGTTTGGACTAAAATGATTTTAAATGCATTGATGAGTGTTTTTGCGAATCCCTCACTAAGCTCATAGCTTATGTTCTCTTTTCCTCATCAATGCAGAAAAATAGCTTTCTCGGACAGCGTGTCAGCAAGAAAGGATCCAAGGATCGATACATTTCAAAGTATGGTTTCATAAGTACTAAGTAGTAATAAGAAGGCAATGTGACCGGTTGTTTTGGAGATGTTGTAACGCCCCAAATTTTGGGCCTAGCAGTTTTGAGTCTTGTGAGACGGTTCGGTGGACCGGTGAGGGATTCGAGTCAAGTTTGGGAATAAATATTTTTGAGTAAAGTAAAAATATGGAAAAATATTTAAAATTATATTTTAATATATGAAAAATATTGGTGGAATCAATTTTGGAAAATGGGTTTTGGAAAGGTGACATTTTAGGCTGATGACCAAAATGTAATTTTTGAAAACTATTTTTAAAGGTGACTAAAATGTAAAGGATCATATTCTTAGAATCCTTAAAGAGCTATTTTACCAAGTTTTTGCTAGTGATTTCTCCCTTCAATTAAGACATTTTAACATGTGTTTTAAAAGTAATTAAAAAGGGATTTTCGATATTAAAGTTAGTTGGTTTTAAAGAAATTTGCCATAACTTTTCTCTTTACCTCTTTTCTGCCAAACAATATTGTTTTCATCAAAATCCAGAGGTGAGGGATCTTTCTACTTGGATTCTTGATTTGTAATTGCTTCTTTAACTTTGATTTACAAAACCTCGTTGAAATCTTGTGTTTTCCTAGCTTTAAGCAATCAATTGAGGGAGAAATCACACAATAGAGGTAAGGTTCGTTCTTCTCCTCTATTGATGGTTGTTTATTGATATTCCCAAGTATTTGATCCTTGATTTATGAATTATAATCTGATTATATGTTTTTATAGTGAATAATTGATTAAATTAGGTTTAATTGGTGAAATTATGGAAGATTCGTATTGGATCTGTTATCCAGTGTTGAGGATTGATTTTAAACATATTTTGGATGATTAATAATGTTGATAAGTTGTTTTTAACATTGGAATCCCAAAACTCCTTGAATCCTTGATTATTAGGTTGTTGGATTTGTGTTTTTGTGGAGTTGTAGTGGTTGTTTAGTTGCTGGAAGTTTAAGGATGATGTAATCCTATTTTTGGATGTTAATTGAAGTATTAGGTTGTTATATTGTGGCTGGGTTGTGTTTGGAAAGAGTTAGATGGTGATTTCGGTTGTTGTGGATGGGTAATTGTGAAAGGATTGTGAGGTTTTGCAAGAAATTTTTGTTGCATTGTTTTGAATGCGTTGAGATGCATTAATCCTCTGTTGTAATATGGCTAAAACATGGGAGGTCGATCTGAAAGCAATCGGTGAAGTTTTAGAGGCTTCGGATGCTTGATTTTGAATCGGTAAGTTAAGGTTTCGCGAATCGGTGAGTGAGAATGTGGATTTCAGCTTTGAAAAGGTTTAAAGGTGGTTATGGGAGTTTAAACTGAGCTTGAAACGCTGGTTTAAACTCGGAAGTAAGTATGATGTGGTTTTCTCTCTCGGTCGTGCTAATGTGAAATGGTTTTATGCACTTGTTTGATTTACATTACACCTACTGTTTAAGCATGTTTTAAAGTATGTGAGATACAGTTTTGATCATGAAATGATAATGGATGCACATGTTAAGTGATCCATGTAAGTATATGGTTTATACTTGTGGTTTAAGCATGTGTTGCTGCTTAGAAAATGATTTAGTTTAACGCTTATAAAAACAATGAGGTAAATGATTAATTATATTGGCAAGTGATGTGGTTTAAAAATGCTATCAGATATAGTTGGCCTGCCATAGGATTGATAGTGCACTATAATAAGTTGCCTTGGATGTTGAGGGGTTTTGATTTGGTGTATCGAAAACTCCATCCAAGTACCCTAACGGTCGAGGGGTTATATGGTAACGTAAACTCTCGTTAGTGGGTTAAGCATCTAACCGAGGGTTGGGTTGGTGTCCCCGTGGGTTGTAAGTGTACCTGGTTGTAATGTACCGCGATTGTGATTGTATCGCTATTCCAGTTGAGATGGCTTGAAGTGTTGTGAGGACACTTGTTTGAATCTGTGTATCCGATGAACTATTTTTGGTAAATGAATTTGGTTATGATCACCTGTAAGCCAATATAATTGTTAATGTATCATTGAAAGGTTTATGTTGTATAATGTGATTTATACATGTTTACTCTTTAAGCTTTTCAAATCGTTTTTATGCATGGGAAGGCTTAAATTAAGGTTTAGCAATGGGATTGGCTGTTGGTTAATGATACATGTTGCATATGGTTTAATATATTGGTTTTTAATGATGTTAAGCGCATGGTTATCATGGCATGATGGTTTTAAATTTTGTTTAAAATGGATTGAAATGAGATTTGAATGTGTTGTTGAGAAATGGTTTTTAAATGCATTGATGGTGTCTTGTTTAGAGCACTCTTCGCTAAGCCTAGTGTGCTTACGCTCTCTTTGTCCATCAATGCAGAGAATTAAAGGTTGGAAGGCAGTGGGAAGCAAGGGATCGACAAAGACTTGATACCAAAGTATGTTTTTGAGTTAGACTATAAGTAATAAGGGCAATGGGGTTTTCGTTGTTGTTTTGGGAGATATTTTGTTAAACTCCCTGGTTGAGCAATTTTGTTTTGCTACTCATGATTTGTAAATGGCCACTATTATGGTTTGAGGTTTCATGCTTTGCTTGTTTTGAATTCTAGGAAGCGTGCCTCTAGTTTTACCTTTGAAGCATGATTCCATGAATTGATGTTGAAACTGAGATGTTTTGTTGTGGTATGAGCCTTGAATGTGTTGGATGTATGTTAGAAGCATGTTAGGGTGTTTTGGTATGTATGAAAGCAAGTTTAACCAGCAAAGAGGACATTTTTGGTCTAGGCGTACCAGTACGGGTGTCCCTATTTCAGTACGAGTAAGCCATTTTAGGCTTAGCGTACCGCTACGCAGGCAAGCATTTTGGTATGGGCTTAGGCAAATTTGGCCAGCGTTTCGATATGCAAAGAGCTATTCCAGTACGGTACAGTGTTTTCATGAAGGGTGTTTTGATACGTGGGAGCGTATCGGAATGAGTTTTGGCTACTAAATCTGAAGTTTTTAAAATGGCAATATCATACTGATATGTGGGTAGGTTTACTGATACGGTTACTGTTAATTTGGTCATTTGGGTATCTTGAAGTTCTATTTTCTTTCGTTTTAGTCCATTATGTTGTGGATGCAATTGCGTGAGTATGGATGATTGCTTTAAGCTAGTTTTTAACTTGAGTGCATGAAATTGAACTAATTAAAGGTTGGTAATATAAAAAATGAGCTAAGTCCCTATAGTTTTCTAAAATTGCAATTTGGTCCCAAAATTGCAATTGTGTTCAATTGGATGTCGAATCGATGCCCAATTGAGTTGAGTTTTCACTTGTGACGAGTACGTACATTTAAGATAGTAATTGTGCATCTAGACAAGATAAAATAAAAAATGGATGTGTTTCGGGTTTTATCTTCACGGTTTACTTCGATAAACCTAATGTTGCTCGCTCAATTCAGTCCTGTGACTAGGCTGGGTCGAGGGGGTTACAGATGTATTTTGGTTATTCCATGTTTGTATAAGTTTGGATTAATGTTTTGGACTTGTATGATGCTTTATACTTGGTTTTGAAGGGTTGGGAGACAATAAGCATGCTTGGGTAGAAATCATGCTCATAAGAGATTGTTTGATTAGGCCATGCTTAGTGTAGTATCTTGCAATGTTGCTATGTTTGAGAATTTGATGTTGTGATGTTATATGATGATTAGAGGTTGAATTAATGTTGTTCAGTTGAGCCAAAGTGTCATATGTTGGACCTAGGGGTCATTACATGTCTGACAGTATCGGTATGAGTCCTCATGGATCGGTACGCGGGGACCTGTCTTGACTCAGATTGATCAAAATTGCCTAGGCGTATCGATACACCTGGTAACCGTATCGGTACGCATAGCTGGAAATGAAAGGTGGTTTCGGTACACAGGTTGCCATACCAGTACAGTCTTTGGCTACTAGAAATCATATTTTCAAAACATACAAGCTCGTACTGAGACACTTGAGGACCGTATTGGTACGCCCTTGTCTTTTAGCACCGTTGCGATACGGTAGACACCATTACTGGTACGCTAGCTGTTAAAATGATTAAGATGCTTTATGGTGTTTGTAATCTTTGCATTTTGGTCAATGCTTCTTAGTTTTTACATTAAATGAGTTTGGATGGTTATTTTAAGTTGATATTTAACATGAAGGCATGAAATATGACTAATTAAGGATTGGTAACTTTAATTTTGTGAAAGTCCTCAAATTTGGGCAATTGGATGTCGAATTGACGTTCGATTGAGTTTTAGTTTTCACCTTAACCAACATGATCACCTTAAGACTTAAATGTGCCTTTAGATAAGATAAAAAGAAAAAAAGGGACCGTTTCGTATGTTATTCTTCTGGGTTTGTCTCGGCAAACCCTAATATAGCTTGATTGGTTTGGTCTTGCGACTAGACCGGGACAAGGGGGTTACAACATGCATCCCGTTTGTTGAAATTTATTTTCTCTTCATTGGTCTTTGTTCGACCCAACCAGATACTTTAGCATTATAGCTCTTGATATCACAAACTTCTCTCTTATTTTCGACTGTCCTCTAAATTGGATTGTTCTCGAACGAAAATGTATGAATGATATGAAATGCAAATTGGATGTAAAAAGGAAACTAATAATGCAAAACAAAATAAAAAAACAAGATAGCATAATAGATAAAGCATTCAACAATAAAATAACGCAATCATTCTGGAATAAATGAAAGGTATGTGCCACAAATATAAGCAAGCCAAACCTAAAAGGGTTAATTCTAAACGGGTAGCATAATAGCATGGCTCTAAAGGGTGAGCTCTATGGTTCACTATATGAAGTTCTATTTTAAAGAAAATGGTAATCGAACTGTCGCTTGGACATCTATTCGAGGGAATACGACCCTTATACCATACAGAGGTAAAGACCCCACAAAATATAAGGACCAGATTTCGGAAGTGAATTACAACACTATACGGAGGTGAAAACCCCACGAAACGAAGTAATCACTCCCACTTAAGGGTTCTAAAACTAATGTATGCTAACAAAAATGGTAAACAAACAAGGTTAGGAATTAAAAATTAAACTAAATCGAATTACGATACGAACTCATTTAAGGTTTGACTCCTTTTTATTTTTTGGAAACAAAAAATTGGTCCCCAGCGGAGTCGTCAAGCTATAGCGACTATTTTTTTAAAACAAAAAGGTTTTCCATTTTCTATAAAAACCTATTTAAAAAGGGGAATTTTAGAAAAACACGGTATTTTAGGAAAATGGGAGTCCCCACCGATCATTTTTAAAAAGGGTAGACTAGACACCATAGAAAATAAAACCAGAGATTTTTAAAAAATTGGGTCCGAGAGTCGGTTACATACGGGAAAGGGTTAGCACCCCCGCTACACCCAAAATTAGTACCTATAAGGTTCGTATTGTAATAAAAAAATTGATTTAATTTAGAAAATTATTTCCTAACATGCATGTTTCGAATATTAATTTTGCCTGTATATCCATGGTACCGAAGGAGATGACACCCGGAGACTGAGATGACCTCCCACTAGAATACCGGGTTAAAAGGCTTAAAACTATACATGAGAAATTAAATATGGTAAATTAAAAATACATTAAATGAAATGATATTAAAAAAATAAGTAAAACATGAAATGATTAATACGAAATAAATCCAACATATAATATATCTTATATAAAACATGTACATATTAAGCATGATATAAAATAAATAAAATGATGTATATAAGACATTTTAAAAAACTTATTAATCATATACATGTACTATAACATATATTATGAAACAAGATATGCTAAAAAACTTATGTATAGAAACACAAATATATATATTTAATGAAAACCAAAACATCATATAACATGATACCATATACCCTGGCATATAACATACATAAATATACATTACAAAATATACTATACATAAATACACATTAGAACTTATACTATACATAATATATAATATACAACAAGATAACATATCACATATATACATATAATATAGTAAATTACCTAATATACATACATAACAAATAATACACAAAAACAATAAATAAGTAAATAAATAAAGCATGAAACAGAATAAGTAAATTAGAATATAAACTTAAGATTATGTGACTGAAATTAAACAGAGTGAAAAGAGAGAGGACCGAACCAGAATTTTACCCTTAAAAACAAAACTATTTAATCAGTTATCAAGGACCAATTTAAAATCTGGCTGAAACTTGGAGGGATCAAATGGGTAATTTACCCATACCAAATCAGATTTAAGTAAGGTGGGATGAAATTGAAAACTTTTAAAAACATCCAAGGACTTGGGGAGTAATTTAGAAATAGGGAATGACACCGAGCAGTAAAGAAAAGCGGAGGGACCCTGTGAATTATTATTTTGGAGCAGAGGTCCTTAAAAGCAATTAACCCATTTTAAAATATGGGGCGAGTATAAATCACAAAAAAATTTAATAATCCATCATTTAAACCCCTTTTTTTCAAAACTCGAGTCAAAATCCTCTGAAAATGTATGAAGAACACAGCCGTGGTGTTCTTCTTCGCCGCCTAGTGACCACTCTAGTTTCCCAGATTTTGGTGGAGTGTCGCCGTGTGCTGCTGTATCGGCGCCGAAATTTGGGTAACCCAAACCCTAAAATCAAGTCGTTTCTTTTGAAATCCCAAAAAAACGAATCTTTTTTTTAGATTTTTTAAAAACAAACAAAACCCTCCTTTTATTTTCATAAAACCAAACCTTTATTTTTGTTTGAGACTCTGAATCCTTTGTTGGTTCACCATTCAGCGGGCTTATTACTGGAAAAGATGATCTCGATGGCAAAGGTAAACTCTTTCTCCCAGCCTCCCCTCTTATTTTGTTTTTATATTTTGATTTTTAGATGCATGTAAAAATAGAATGAATACATTTTTCTATGAAATTTTTTTATTAATTATGGAATCTGTCCCTTTTACAATGAATATCCTCCCTATATATCATATGTTTTTCTTATAAGAATAAGAAACAATAAATGTATGAACTGTAGATGATTTTTGATCTGATTTTTTCTTTTTCTAATACTAACTTGAGTACACTAGGCCTACTGTTACTGATAATTTAGCTTTAAAATCTTCATTTTTTTATTGTTTGATGATTGTGTGGCGGTTGAGGGAGCAGATGGTATGGCGGTATGAAAATATTCAGTGAAGAGGAGGGCTATTAATTCTAACACATTGCAGCCATCAAGGTGAGCGTGTGGGCGCGTGGCAGCTGGAAGGTCCTGCGCGTGGTCAGCACGCGCGAGTGAGGAGGCAGACGGCCCTGAGCGTGCAGTTCACTTGCACCAGCTGGAGGGTCTTGAGGCATATGGACCGTTAGCATGTAGTAAATCACCACCAATGCAATATAAAGGATATTATATTGATATATATATATATATATATATATATATCATACTATATAAACACAGCCAAGAAGTTGAACTAAGTTTAAATTATTGTTATTAACTTCCTTTATTGCTTCACTAAGTTCATGCTTAACGTGTGTTTAATTGTGCACACGTAGGTAAATCAAGATGAGAGTAAGAAGAGCATTGCATCAATATGGAAAGCTCAACATGTAATCACAGTATCAACATCCTAATTGAGGTTTGATTATTATAGTGGCATGTATACTTGCAAAACCTATTTGAGTAGTGATTAGCCTGTAACATCTTTAATGTAGATGTTACGGAGTTATTGAAAGAAATCTTGACTTGTAAATTTTTTTTTCTTTTTTTTCCTTTTTTATACCAAAATTCATCTTGCAGTTTAACTCTTTCTCAGTTTTGAATAAAAAAATTATGTCAGTCTATTTCAGCTAGTTTTGACCCTGAATTGATTTATAAAATTCATAATTGAGTTGTTGAAATAAAAATATAATTTAGGATGAAAACTATGTACACTACCTAGACCCTTTCTTAATTTTTAAATTTTTATGTGATTAGGGTTAAACAACATTTAACTACGTCAAAGTTCATAGTTATTAATAGTAAACCATTTCCCTAAGTCCATACTTCCATGACAATATATAAATACGTTATAAACTTAGACTTACAAAATAGTTTACCCACTTAAAATATTACATGCCCACTAGTCTATCAAATTACGTTAAAGATGTGCATACTGTACTTACAGATAGTAACTTGATCTTCCCAATTAAAAGCTCCTCCTTGCTAGTCTATTTTCGGAGAACCTACATGTGAAATAAAACACACGCTAAGTACGAACTTAGTGAGGCAATAATCTTATTTATCAAATCATAAAATAAAGCAATACATGTTATACATTAACCTAGCATGGTTTCTGTCTAAGGTAGTGTTGTACTAACAAGGTTTTCATAGTCAGTCAATATTCATGTGGAAGTCATAATTTTTCTAACTTAGTCTAGTTTCCAATACTCCATTATTACCAAGTAAATCATATACATGACATAGTTCACATACATGGCATATTTCATACACGTGGCATAATTCACATGCATGACATGGTATATATATTTATGACATAATTCATGTACATGACATACTTCATATACATGGCATAATTCATATATATTTGGCATGAATTATATACATGGAAGAATCCTTATACGTGTCACAATTCATATATGTGGCATGATTCATATAAGTAACATCATTCATATACATGACTTAATTCATATACATGACATGATATGTGTACATGGTATAATTCATATGCATGGCATAATTCATATATGTGACATAATTTGTATACATGTCATGATTCATATACATAACTTGATTCGTTTACATGACATGATTCTTTTACCTGACATGATTCAAATACGTGATTTAATTCATATACATGGCATGTTTCGTATGCATGGCATGGTTCGTATACATGACATATTTCATATACATGGCATGGTTCATATTCATGACATGATTCATATATGTAACATGATTCATTTACATGACATGATTCATTTATCATTGCCCAAAGTATGCTATATAAGATCGAGGTACGCGAGTCATCTTGAAATGACACCGTAGTGTCTAACGTGAATGTGAAGATGAGTACGTACTCGGGGACGCTCTTTGCTCCCCATAAACATGAAGCACCTCGACAGTGCAATCGGGCACAGTGGGCGTGGATCCCGAGGGTGCATGTGACACAATCATTTTATCACAATATTTGTTTGATAACAGAACATAAGGGTGCAGCTGCTAAAGACTCTATGGCATGCCAACTATACCATGGACTATCATACACAATACTTGGGCATTTCTTTTATCATCAATCAATAATCATCAATCAATCATACATATAGACATTTAATATTTCATACTTCATCATAAATATTCATGGTAAACATAGATCATCATTTATGCAAATAATAATTCGTACCTTATGTTCCATCAAGCTTGCCATGTCGAGCAATGTATCATATCATGTATTATAGAGAAATGCAATGTCATTTTCAATGTAATGCAAACATTTAAAAATGCACTCACCTTGGCCATTTATTAATATGCCTCACTAAGCTCTATTGATCCTTTCCTTTATAGTACCTCGAACCTTATTTTGATTCGGATCTAACTTCATTTATCACATGAATATAAATAAACATTTGTTCGATTCACTTATAACAGTATTTCACTTAACTATTTTACCATTTAACATAAAAATTTTCCATAAATTTCTTTCCTTCCTTATACTATTCACAAACTCATTTTTGGTCCCTAATGACCATTTTGATCTTCAAATAATTCTTCCAAGCTTGCTAACCAACATTAGACACAAATTGTCTCAATTTCTATTTTCTGTCAACTTGCACTACCATCAAAGATTTACTTCTACAAGGCGGAATACATATTGAATATTATTCTACTTTATACCGTAGAAACTAGATTCGATAACGGTTCTAACGGTAGAAGCCACATAATTTTAAAAAATATACAAAAATTATGAAAATTCATCAAACTCCCGTTTACAGGGTTGTCCTAACAGAAACTGTTTTGAAATTTTTATGACCTTCATTAGATTGAAAATTAATATCTTTTAACTCCGAACTCGAAATCAGTTTCCGTTTGTTGGAAACGAAACTAGATTCAATAAGCTTTTTAACCATATAAACTAATAACACAAATTCAAATTGTACGGTTTATGACAATTTTTCAAAGTCGAATTCCAATATTGAATTTCGGAACAGACTGCTATTCTGTTTTCTGACCTTTCATCACTTAAAAATTCATATCTTTTGATATATGAATTGAAATCAATCACCGTTTGTTTTAAACAAAACTAGACGAATAGATCGATATAAAATTCACCATCTAACCATTTTTGTAGAATTTATGGTGAATTTTCAAACTTACTGCCAAATCCAGTTTTCCTATACAACTTCCATAAATAACTTCAAACTTTATACTAATTTCTCCTTACTTTGCTATTTGTCAATTTGGTCCTCTTACTTGATTCAAACCACTAATGTCTCACTTTCTTCATCAAATAATTATTCAAAAATAATTCCCTCTAATTTTTCGTTCTTTCCAAAATAGTCACTAAAAATGCAAAGATAAGGATTCAAGCTTCTTAACTTTGCAAATTAGTCCTCAAATCAACATTACTACTTGAATTCTATTATTTCAACTAAAATCATATTTATTCCTTCTCTAAAACCTCATTTTCGAATTGGTCACTTAACTTTGACAATTTGTCAAAATGGTCACTAATTCGATTCAACATCGGTTTAACATTCTAACTTCAATTTCACATCTCCAACTTCAATAATAACATAAATACACTTCAAAATCATAAAAATTCATATTAGTCCTTTAACTTTTAGAATTGTCGAAATGGTCCTTATACCTTTAATTTAGGGTTTTGCTTCCAAATAACAAATTCAAGCTTACTAGATCATTTATCCAACATCACAAACCCTAAATCAAACTTGAATCCATAAACCTAATCATCTTCATACAAATTAAAATATGTAGGGTTTAAATCTCAACTCAATAACATAATTTTAACATTGTACTAGCTTGATTTCAACTCAAATTTCATCATGAATCATAAAATTCCAAAAGCCCCAAACTTTTTACATAAACCCTAATTTCTTCTCATACAAAATTCTCATCAATCAAGCATGTATTCCATGAATTATTTACACCAAAAGATAGAGCTTGAAGAGTATAACAACTTTGTAGTTGAAGAGATTACTAGAAAATTGAGTTTCTTGGAAAAAAATTCCTCTTCTCCCCTCTCATTTTCGAAATACCATGGATGAAGAATGGTCTTCATCTTTTTGGCCTTTTATTTTTAATATCTACAATTATGCCACTTGTAAATATAAATGAATTTTAAATTCATTTAAATAGTGAAATTACTAAAATGCCTTTTTAATCCAATGGTTGAGATTGATCTTATCATCATTCAAGGGCCAAGATTGAATCTTCCATTTCCTTCTTCCAAAAATGCCCTTCTAACTTTTTAAATATTTCAAAAATGCCATTGAGGCTAAATGACCAATTTGCCCTTTAACTAATTTTTATTTACTAGTTTACTTCAAAAATGCGATTCCATTACAATCCAACTAAAATAATTCATTCCCAACCGGTCACTATTCTTTAAATATTATTTTATAACTTTTCCATAGCTTATGGAATAGCCTCTAAAATTTTGGTGCGATCTGATCTCCCGATATTCGTAAAATACTTCTACTACGATTTTTCCTTTTCCGAACTATCGAATTTATTCCAAAAATTCCATATTTCCATATTCGGGAAATAAACTCTATTATCTAATAAAAACTTCATTTCCCAGAACTTAGACTGAATTTTCTTAACTCAGTCTACTATTTTGATAATTATCGAAAATCTTCGTAGAATAAAATTTATCTTAGAGGTCCTTTATCGATAATTCATTTGAATATTCTTTACTCTTACTGAGTCCAAAATGTCAATCAGACACACTTTTATGGGACCTTCCCGAAGGTCACCCATCCTTGTATTTCTCTAGCTTGAGCACACTTAACAATTTCATTTGATCCAAATTCAGTACCTTTTTCTGCATCTTAATTCTTAAAACCGATATCAAGGTACCTATTTCGATCCGATTCACTCTTATACTAAATAAAATTACTTGTTGGGGAAATTTACACTTTAGTCCCCAAACTTTTCCAAAGTTTATACTTTAACCCCCTAAACTTTCAAATTTTACATTTTAGTCACTAGCCAAAATTTGGGATATTACAATTCCTCCCCCTTAAGAAAATTCATCCTCAAATTTTCAATGCGTACCTACTCCAAACATTTACGGACATTACTTCCTTATTTTCGCTCAGCCTCCCAAGTGGCTTCTTCGACCTTGTGATTTTTCCTCAAAACTTCAGTCAATGAAATTTTTATTCCTTAATTCTCTAATTCCATAAACTAATATTTCTACTAACTCCTCTTCATGAATCAAATCTAATTGCATCTCAATTTATTCAGGTGTGTTGACACGTTAATAATTCGTCAATGCCCCCACAACATAAGTACATATACTATAGACTTTTGCTCACTTCTGGAGATAAGACTCATTAATATACTCTTGATCCAACTCTTTCACGATTCCTTGAGGTATAACAATTCTGAAACTAAGTTTTCTCTTTTTGACTTATGCAAATCATCCTTCATTTTCAAATAAACAATCATAACTTCTCTTTTGCTCTGGCATTTAAGGCTCTCAACAGCTTAAACATTTAAACAATCCATGCTTTATTATATACAGTTGCCGAAGTTACAACCTCTTAGGTACTTCTTATTCTTGTACTTGAGCCCCCTACTGCACCAGTAGCTCAATCTAGGTAAAAATCAGAAAAAAAAAAGTTCATACTTGATTTCATTGTTATTGCTACGGGTATCTTTATAACCCTTGTGATCCGAGATTCTTGTTCTTGTCTAGAAACATTTCTATAGAAATTTCAATTAGCCAGAACAATCCTCAACTAAACACTCTTCATTTGACTTTATTAAGGAACTAATTCCTTTTAAAAATTTAAATGTTTCTTCTTATAATCACTTCTACCTGGTGCACAGATAACCAACTTATCTCAATTACACTTCAGATTCTCAGAATAGTATCTTCATAATATCTTCTAATACTTGATCACTTAGACCATTAGAAAACCTTTTTTCTATCAATTCACATCATTTTAATGTTTGTCATACTCATCATCTTATATTATTACTGATTGTCTTTATCAAAACCTTTCTGAAAAGATATCTTAGCTTATCCATTACACTTCAGCCTTATCTTTATAAGGCTTTTCTATCAACTATTCAAGTAGAATTAACCTCTTAGTTGACTTCTTTGAACACTCTTTATCTGTATTAGACTTCCAATCTTGTTCAGTATGTACTCGAATATCACTTTCATCATACTTTTATTCCAGATTTTTTGTCTTCCTGATCTTTTAAACCCTATAGTTAACATCTAGTAACAGTGATGTCTCTTTAAAGAAATAATCTTTCTTGTACAATTTACCTTTATAGTCGGTATGCCTTCAATTTTCTTGGGTAATATTTGTATACCCACCATATAAATTAAACATACCTCACATCCATTGCATTACAATCTTTAAGCTGTTATTAAAGAAATCACTGACTCTAAACAGTTAGTTATTTCTTCCATAATGATTACTTCAGAACCATCGGGTCCTTGAAGTACTAACCTTTTCTTTTTACGTTTCACCTCTGCATCATATGCATACAACCAGTTCATTCCAAAAATAATCTCAAGTTTGCGAAATAAAAGCTCCAATAAGCTTGCCAGGAACTCAATCCCTTAAATCAATAACAGTCATTTCTTACATATTATAATCACTCATGCACTATGTCCAAGTGGGTTACTAGGAATCACATTAGTAAAAATATTTTTCCTTAAGAATATTTCTTTGTACTACTATCTTAGTACCAATATACGAGTGAGTCGAACCTGAATCAATTAAAGTAATTATAGGCTTTCTCCATAGCCTTTGCTCTCATTATAGCATCCTAGTAAATCGACAAACTCATACTTGAGAATTACTCTTTAGACCTCAGGTTAAGCCCCTCGATAAACCATTCTCATAGGGACTTCTCAATTGGTATCAAATCAGCTATATACCGACTTAATCCCTTAAAATCCAACTCATACTTGTAGACAATACGAGTACTTTGTTTCAAACTTTGAAACTACTGTAACCTCTCTTTCTTAAACTGGTCGCCAGCATACTTGACTCTAAACACTTTTTAGAATGTCCAAGTCACTTTCTCAACAAGTATAATTATGTGGCTTTGGACCATCAATTACAAGCATGTTCTCTTAATAAGGATGCAACTTTTCTAACTTTTCAGCATCTGTACAATTTAATTCCTCTAACGTAACTTTAACATCATGGAGCCATAAATTGGCAGCCATCAGACCACCTTCTCCATGAAATTCAGGAGCTCCTAACTTTTTAAGCTCCTTAACAGTCGATGCCTTTACTGTTGTAGGTGCCAGATTGATACAGGCATTAGGGTTTGAAAAAAATTTAACCATGGCTTTTTAGGGCTCGTACTAAGGTTCCATATTCTTATGTTGGAGCTTCCTACTACGTAGGTGGCTCAGCTGGGGTAGGAGCTAAAGGTGGAACATTCTATATCTCTTTACTTCCACTTTAAACCTTCTCTTGATCCCCATAATTAAACATTTAAAGCAATCAATCAGTACTTAACATCATATATTTCCATTAAAACTTATTCATGTAAATGAGGAGAATAATCAAGTTACACAGATAGTACATCGGTAACATGACATCCTAGGGGCATGTACCTAACATCAAATTATATTTAACTCAATTTAACCTCCAGAATCGGCTAAACCTATAGCTCTGATACCAATAAATGTAACACCCTTAACGTATACTCGCAAGCCGAATATACATTAAAGATGTTACGGAGTCATTGAAAGAAATCTTGACTTGTAATTTTTTTTCTTTTTTTTCCTTTTTTTATACCAAAATTTATCTTGCAGTTTAACCCTTTCTCAGTTTTGAATTAAAAAAAACTATGTCAGTCTATTGCAGGTAGTTTTGACCCTGAATTGATTTATAAAATTCATAATTGAGTTGTTGAAATAAAAATATAATTCAGGATGAAAATTATGTACACTGCCTAGTCCCTTTGTTGATTTTCAAATTTTTACGCGATTAGGGTTAAACAACATTTAACTACGTCAAAGTTCATAGTTATTAATAGTAAACCATTTCCCTAAGTCCATACTTCCATGACAATATATAAATACGTTATAAACTTAGACTTACAAAATAGTTTATCCACTTAAATTAATACATGCCCACTAGTCTATCAAATTACGTTAAAGATGTACGTATTGTACTTACAGATAGTAAGTTGATCTTCCCAATTAAAAGCTCCTCCTTGCTAGTCTATTTTCGGAGAACCTATGTGTGAAATAAAACACACGCTAACTACAAACTCAGTGAGGCAATAATCTTATTTATAAAATCATAAAATAAAGCAATATATGTTATACATTAACCTAGCATGGTTTCTGTCTAAGGTAGCGTCGTACTAACAAGGTTTTCATAGTCAGTCAATATTCATGTGCAGCTCATAATTTTTCTAACTTAGTCTAGTTTCCAATACTCCATTAATACCAAGTAAATCATATACATGACATATTTCATACACATGGCATAATTCACATGCATGAAATGGCATATATATTTATGACATAATTCCTATACATGACATACTTCATATACATGGCATAATTCATATATATACATGGCATTAATTATATACATGGCAGAATCCATATACGTGTCATAATTCATATACGTGGCATGATTCATATACGTGACACCATTCATATACATGACATAATTCATATACATAACATGATACTTGCACATGGCATAATTCATATGCATTGAATAATTCATATACGTGACATAATTTGTATACATGTCATGATTCATATACGTGATATGATTCATATACATAACTTGATTCATTTACATGACATGATTCTTTTACCTGACATGATTCATATACGTGATTTAATTCATATACATGGCATGTTCCTTATTCATGGCATGGTTCATATACATGACATATTTCATATACATGGCATGGTTCATATTCATGACATGATTCATATACGTAACATGATTCATTTACATGACATGATTCATTTACGTAATATGATTCTTTTATCATTGCTCAAAGTACGCTATATGAGATCGAGGTACGCGAGTCATCTTGAAATGACCCCGTAGTGTCTAACGTGAACGTGAAGATGAGTATGTACTCGGGGATGCTCTTTGCTCCCCATAAACATGAAGCACCTCAACAGTGCACTCGGGCAAAGTGGGCGTGGATCCCCAGGGTGCATGTGAAACAATCATTTTGTCACAATATATGTTTGATAACATGAACATGAGGGTGCAGCTGCTAAAGACTCTATGGCATGCCAACTATACCATGGACTCTCATACACAATACTTGGGCATTTCTTTTATCATCAATCAATCATCATAATCAATCATACATATAGGCATTTCATATTTCATGCTTCATCATAAATATTCATGGTAAACATAGATCATCATTTATGCAAATAATAATTCGTACCTGACATTGCATCAAGCTTGCCATGTCGAGCAATGTATCATATCATGTATTATAGAGAAATGCAATGCCATTTTTTAATGTAATGCAAACATTTAAAACTGCACTCACCTTGGCCATTTATTAACATGCCTCACTAAGCTTTATTGATCCTTTCCTTTATAATACCTCGAACCTTCTTTTGATTCAGATCCAACTTTATTTATCACATGAATATAAATAAACATTTGTTAGATTCACTTCTAACAATATTTCACTTAAGCTATTTAACCATTTAACATAAAAAATTTCCATAAATTTCTTTCCTTCCTTATACTGTTCACAAACTCATTTTTGTTCCCTAATGACCATTTTGATCTTCAAATAATTCTTTCAAGCTTGCTAACCAACATTAGACGAATTGTCTCAATTTCTATTTTCTGTCAACTTGCACTACCATCAAAGATTTACTTCTACAGGGCAGAATATATACTGAATGTTAATCTTCTTTATACCATAGAAAATAGATTCGATAACGGTTCTAACGGTATATGCCACATAATTTAATAAAATCTACAAAAATTATGAAATTTCATCAAACTCCTGTTTACATGGTTGTCCTGACAGAAACTGTTCTGAAATTTTTTTGACCTTCATCCGATTGAAAATTAATATCTTTTAACTCGGAACTCGAAATCAGTTTCCGTTTGTTGGAAACAAAACTAGATTTGATAAGATTTTCAACCATATAAACTAATAACCTAGATTCAATTTGTATGATTTATGGCAAATTTTCAAAATCGAATTCCAGTGTTGAACTTCAAGATAGACTGCTATTCTGTTTTCTGACCTTTCATCACTTAAAAATTCATATCTTTTGATTTACGAATCGAAATCAATCACCGTTTGTTTTAAACGAAACTAGATGAAGAAATATTTACATCGATATAAAATTTACCATCAAACCATTTTTGTAGAATTTATGGTGAATTTTCAAACTTACTGCCAAATCTAGTTTTCCTACACAACTTCCATAAATAACTTCAAACTTTATACTAATTTCTCCTTACTTTGCTATTTGTCAATTTGGTCCCCTTACTTGATTCAAACCACTAATGTATCACTTTCTTCATCAAAAAATTATTCAAAAATAATTCCCTATAATTTTTTGTTCTTTCCGAAATAGTCACTAAAAATGCAAAGATAAGGATTCAAGCTTCTTAACTTTGCAAATTAGTCCTCAAATCAACATTACTACTTGAATTATATTATTTCAACTAAAATCAGATTTAGTCCTTCTCTAAAACCTCATTTTCGAATTGGTCACTTAACTTTGACAATTTGTCAAAATGGTCACTAATTCGATTCAACATCGATTTAACATTCTAACTTCAATTTCAAATCTCCAACTTCAATAATAACATAAATACACTTCAAAATCATAAAAATTTATATTAGTCCTTTAACCTTCAGAATTGCCAAAATGGTCCCTATACCTTTAATTTAGGGTTTTGCTTCCAAATAACAAATTCAAGCTTACTAGATCTTTTATCCAACATCACAAACCCTAAATCAAACTTGAATCCATAAACCCTAATCATCTTCATACAAACTACAATATGTAGGGTTTAAATCTCAACTCAATAACATGATTTTAACATTATACTAGCTTGTTTCAACTTGAATATCATCATGAAATCATAAAATTCCAAAAGCCCCAAACTTTTTCCATAAAACCTAATTTCTTCTCATACAAAATTCTCATCAATCAAGCATGTATTCCATGAATTATTTACACCAAAAGATAGAGCTTGAAGAGTAGAACAACTTTGTAGTTGAAGAGATTACCTGAAAATCGAGTTTCTTGGAAATTTCTCTCTCTTCTGCCCTCTCATTTTCGAAATTCCATGGAAGAAGAATGGTCTTCATCTTTTTGGCCTTTTATTTTTAATCTCTACAATTATGCCACTTGTAAATATAAATGAATTTTAAATTCATTTAAATAGTAAAATTACTAAAATGCCCTTTAATCCAATGGTTGAGATTGATCTTATCATCAATCAAGGGCCAAGATTAAATCTTCCATTTCCTTCTTCCAAAAATTCCCTTGTAACTTTTTAAATATTTCAAAAATGCCATTGAGGCTAAATGACCAATTTGCCCTCTAATTAATTTTTATTTACTAGTTTACTTCAAAAATGTCATTCCATTACAATCCAACTAAAATCATTTATTCCCAACCGGTCACTATTCCTTAAATATTATTTTATAACTTTTCCATAGCTTATGGAACAGCCTCTGAAATTTCGATTCGATCCGATCTCCCGATATTCGTAAAATACTTCTACTGCAATTTTACGTTTTTCGAACTATAGGATTTATTCCAAAAATTCTATATTTCCATATTCGGGAAATAAACTCTATTATCTCACAAAAACTTCCTTTCCAGAACTTAGAAGGAATTTTCTTAACTCTATCTACTATTCTGATAATTATCGAAAATCTTCATAGAATAAAATTTACCTTAAAAATCCTTTATCGATAATTCATTCGAATATTCTTTACTCTTACTTAGTCCAAAATGTCAATCAGAAACACTTTTATGGGACCTTCCCGAATGTCACCAATCCTTGTATTTCTCTGGCCTTAGCACGCTTAACAATTTCATTCAATCCAAATTCGGTACCTTTTTCTACATCTTAATTCGTAAAACTGATATCAAGGTACCTATTTCAATCCGATTCACTCTTATACTGAATAAAATTACTTATTGTGGAAATTTACACTTTAGTCCCCAAACTTTTCCAAAGTTTATACTTTAACCCATTATACTTTTAAAATTTACATTTTAGTCACTAGCCAAAATTTGGGATATTACATGGCCTTTAAAGTTCGTTATGGTTTCATAATAATTGGCGTTTCTAGAAAGATTCAAAATTAAAAGTAACCATAGGTGATGAGTTGCATGCTAACATAATTGATAGCATGTATATTTAAGGATAGAAAAGTTGCGACATTCCTGATTTATGTTCGTCGTATGGATACGAGAAGGGGCGTTACATTTATTAGTATCAGAGCTATATGTTTAGCCGGTTCTAGAGCTAAACGAAGTACGGTAAAGGTCAAAAGTGTATACATTCCACTATGATGTCAGAATTACTGATGATTTTACTTGTTGGAATGGATGCAATTGCTTACTTCATTATGATAATAATGTTAAATTCCAATGTGTGAGGATAAAAGAATTGTGTCGGATGTTTAGGCGAGTGGATCAACAAGAGATTCACGAGAGTGATAAGATTAATGATAATATTCTACCCTCAGCTTAGCATGGTGCAGAGACACCAGAGTAACATGATATGCATGTTCTAGATTAAGAGTTTTTCTTTCAGACATTAGATTCGATTATGAATCAAACTGCTTAGGCACCAATTGCAAAAGAATTGAGAGTTCTGGCATACTAGATTTTCAGAGTGATATTAATGGAGATACTATGATTGTTAATCTATGGTTTAATGATATAAAAGTTATGTTGAAGGAACTTTGTATGGATGATCAGAGGAGACTTAAAGAAAAAGTATTATCTAATCTGAAAGGATTAAACCCGTATTTGATAAAGTAATGTTATGGTACATACTCAAAAGTATATTAACTAGAAGTTCTTTCTTTGAGTGTTCCATAACAAAGTTTATCCTAGAGATGCAACGGAATTTCTTGCATCTTAATTAGGGAAATTGGATTATTTACGGGTATGAGTGCAAGTTTAATAAAATGAGCTGATTTGCTTTTAACTGCTTCCTATAGATAGAAAGAGGGCCTGTTATGACAGCTCATAGAGGGCTGAAGGTCAGGTACAAAGAAGTACTGACTGCTCTATGTATTTCAAAATTTCATGAAGCAGTAATTTATGTTAAAGGCAATGCAAAGGGTTCAGAATGAGAAAATTTCTAAACATAGGTCATAGCTCGTAAAGAGGAATAGTGAATCATTATGTGTTTCACCACTTCTAAAAAGTGGTGAGGATTCCCGGCAAAGATATCAAGCTGAATTTATTACATAGTTCCACTAAGAGATCGGGACAAGGAAAATTAAGAACTCTTTGACATTTATAATTAATGTTGGAGATTCAAGAAAACCACAAAACCAATCATGTGAGTGTTGTAATAATTGGCATGCATGAGCATGCAGAGTTTTTATTGGAATTTGTTACCAATGTGAAAATTATTTAACTTATGCTATGGATACTGAGCATCAAGGGTAGGCTGGGAGAGTATTCCTATTGTTAGTGAGATTTAAATGGGTTGCCCAAGAGGAGCTGCCAGGCTTGACTCTTAATCAAGAGGCTAAGTTTAGGATTGGATTTAATCCAATATTGGACATATACTGATTACACTCTACAGAATGGCTCATACTAGAATTGATAAAGCTAAAGATCTAGTTGCAAGAGAAGCAGTAATATTCCTCTAAGATTAAATTACGATTATATTATTACCAGTAGAATAAAATTTGATGGTAGCACTAGTATTAGTGCAGTATGAATCTAGTAAGGATTCTACCTCATTCAATAATACGTCTCATAATAGGTTGGGATGTGTATTGATGTAATAAGGCTAAAGTAGTAGTTGATGCATTTAGCCAAAAGTCATTCTTTGGCTTATAAGCATTAAATGCCCAATTACCTTTAGAATAAAATAGTATATTGATTACGCAACTTCAGCTCAAGTCTACTTTGACAAATCGGATAAAAATTTACAGATGAAAGAAAAGATATACTTGGAAAGAATTTAGTAAGGTGGAAAGGGAAAAATTAAAGATTTCGATGTTAAGTCTAAAAGATGTTCATATTATCAAGGGTTAATTTATATCCCTGGTGATAATGAGATAAAAGAGAACTAAAAGTTAATTGAATCTGATTTATTTCAGGATGCGCAGAATAAAGTAAGAATGGTTCGAAGCAATCTAGAATTGCTTTAGAATGATGGATACTATCTGTTGATCTTGAAAGAAAAGATATTTAATATGAAGTTAAGGATAAAGTATTCCTTAAAAGTTTCACCTTAGAAGGAGGTGTTATGGTTTGGACAAAAAGGGAAGCTAAGTCTGAGATTTATTGGACCACATAAGATTGTGAAAAGAGTTGGTCTAGTGGCATATTAGTTGGTCTTACCTCCGAAAATGGACAAGATTCATAATATATTTCATGTATCGATGCTCAAGAAGTATCGATCAGATCCTTTATATATCATTACCCCGGAAGGAATATAGATTTAACCAAATTTGATTTATGAGGAAGAATCAGTAAAGATATTGGCACATGGATTCAAAGAACTAAGAAATAAGATGATCTCGCTTGTTAAAGTTCTTTGGCAAAGTTATGAAGTCAAAAAAATGACTTGGGAAAGAGAAAAAGATATGAGAAAGTAGTTTCCTCACCTTTTTGAATCAGGTACATATAAAAAAATTTGAGGATGATTTTTCTTAAGGGGAAAATTGTAATATCCCAATTTTTGGCTAGGGACCAACATGTAAATTTTGAAAGTTTTGTGGTTAATGTAAAAACTTTGGAGAAGTTTTGGGACCAAAGTGTAATTTTCAAAAGTTGTGTATTTTAACCCCGTAAATTAATAGTTCACCTCCAAGAATGATGTTTTTGAGTTACTCGGATTTTTTGTACAGAGTTTGTATTAATGGCTATAAAGCGATAAAGTTCAAAAAAATATTCGGATAATCGGATCGAATCGAATATCCAAGATATTTTGAAGGATGATAAGGCAATGTTAATTATGTTATTTTACATGTCTAAGATATTTTCTTTGTGTTGGAAGAATATGAACCCTTGGATTTAAGTTGATTTTCCATGTTAAATATGAGCCGTTGGATGAAAAATGGCAAGATCATAATTTTGGAAAAAAAATCAAAATGGTAAAGTTGGTAAACTATTAACTCAATATTAAATCTAGGCCATTGGATGATGGATGATGACATGTGGTACATTATGGATTCATTGGATTTGAGGGCAAAATGGTTATTTCACTATTTGGAGGAATTTTGATAATTATCAGAATAATAGACTGAGTTAGGAAAATTCAGTCTAAGTCTTTAAGAAAGGAAGTTTTTATGAGATAATAGTATTTATTTTCCGAATGTGTAAATATAGAATTTTTGAAATAAATCCAATAGCTCGGTTAAGGTAAAATTGTAGTAGAAGTATTTATTGAATATTGGGAAATCGGATTGAATTGACATTTCAAAGACTGTTCCATAAGCCATGGAAAATCATAAAATGATATTTATGGAATAGTGGCCAGTTGAGAAGGAACTAATTTAGTTAGATTATAATAGAATGGCAATTTTGAAATAAACTAGTAAATAAAGACTAGTTGGAGGGCAAATTGGTCATTTGTCAAGGATGGCAATTTTGAAATATTTTTGAAATGTTGAGGACGTTTTTGGAAGATGAAATACGCATGGATTTAATCTTGGCCCTTGATTTTGGATGAGATTAAATTAGCCATTGGATTTAAAGGCTAAATTGGTAATTTCACTATTTAAATGAATTTAAAATTCATTTAATAGTTAGAATTGTAAAATAATAGAAAAAGAACAAATATTCATCTTTTTTCCAGCCATGTACCATGGGAGCTAGAGGAAAGAAGAAAAAAATTTCCAAGCTCGATTTAAGCCCTGAATCTCAGTTTTTAGGTAATCTTTCAAACTACAAAGTTGTTCTACTCTTTGAGCTCTATCTTTTGATGTAAATAATTTATAGAATACTTGCTTGGTTGATGAGATTTGATATGTGGAAAAAAAATAGGGTTTATGAACAAATTGGAGCTTTTATGATTTTATGAATCCATGGTTGATTTTAAGTTAGAATCATGCTTGTATGAAGTTAGAATCATGTTATTGAGTTGAGATTTAAACCCTACGTATTTTGGTTTGTATAGAGAATATTAGGGTTTATGAATTCAAGTCTAACTTAGGGTTTGTGATGTTGGATTAATGATCTAGTAAGCTTGATTTGTTGTTTGGAAGCAAAACCCTAAGTTAAATACAAAAGGACCATTTCGGCAAGCTTCGAAATTAAGGACCAGATCTGATTTTTATGAATTTGATGTGTATTTATATTATTAATGATGTTAAAGACATGAAAATAAAGTTAGAATGCTAAATCAATGATTAATCACATTAGTGATCATTTTCACAAATTGTCAAAACTTAAATGGTCTATTCGGCAAAGAGGATATGTAAAAGGAGTCAATCTGATTTTTAGTTAAAATGATGGAATTAAGGTAGTAATGTTGATTGGAGGACTAATTTACAAAATTAAGAAGCTTGAATTCTTAAATTTGAAATTTTGGTGACCATCTCGACAAATCAAGAGAAATTAGAGAAGTAAAGGTTTAAGCTTATTTTGATGAAGGATGTAAAGAGAGCATATGAATACAAGCTTTATTCTAGTCATTTGAAGTAAAGTGATGGGACTAAATTGACAAGTAGAGAAATAAGGAGAAGTTGGTGTAATTAGAAGTTATTTGTGGAAAGTTATGTTAGAATTTGAATTATGGCAGTAAGTTTAAAAATTCACCATAAATTCTACAAAAATGGTTAGATGATGAATTTTATAACGTTGTAAATATTTTTTAGTCTAGTTTTGTTTCCAACAAACAGAGACTGATTTCGAGTTCCGAGTTAAAAGATATGAATTTGTAATCGAATGAAGGTCAGAAAAATTACAGAGCAATTTCTGCCTGGACAACTCTGTGACCTGAATGTAAATAATTTTCATACTTTTTGTAGATTTTATTAATTTATGTGGCTTATACCATTAGAATCGTTATCGAATCTAGTTTCTCCAGTATAAAGGAAATTAAGATCCAGTATGTATTCTGCCTTGTATAAGTAAATCTTTGAAGTAGCGCAAGCTCTCAGAAAATGGAATTTGAAACATTTTGTTTTTAAATGTTAGTTAGCAAGCTCGGAAGAATTATTGGAAGTTCAAATTGGTCACTAAGGACCATAATGAGTTTTGAATAGTACAAGGAAGAAAGGAAAATATTTGAAAATTTTATATTTGAATAATTATATTAGATAGCATGTTTAAGTTAATGTTAGATTTGAATCTAACAAATATTTTATTTTATTCATGTGATTAATGAAGTCAAGTCCGAAATAAAGAAGGTTCAGGTTCTATGAAAGAAAAGATCAAACTAGGATTTAATGATGCATTGTGTTAAGTGGTCAAGGTGAGTGCAATACATACATAACATAATATATGGATGCTTTATACAACATTAGGAAGACTTGCGATGAGTCTACCTTGTTTATTTTGGCATGGTATTTATGTCATAATCATATATCTGACATGTTCTAAATATGTCAAAAGTTGAATATAAATGCATGGATCACTAGTTATATATGATGTTGTATTATGAATGTTATTTCAGGTATGAACTGCCCAATGTAAATTATGTTGATATGCATTGCCATGGATGAAATAAATATGGAAAATATGTCCAAGTATGTCATTGAGGGACAGAGTATAGTTGGCATGCCATAGAGTCCAGCAACACGCTGCATACTCGGTTTAGCACTATAGTGTATATAAAGGACACTTAGTGTATATGGTTAGCACGGCCTTACGTGCGGATGATTAGCACAACCTTATGTGCAGTTTTGACTCGTGTACCCAGGGTCCTCATACGATTATATTTGGGTAATGGTTTATTGGTTAATAAAAGATAAACATGTGAAAAAGCTTATGAGCTTTTGAAATAAATGGCAAGTATATTGGTAAGAAATTTTTTATCCGGTTTATATTATGTTAATATATGATTAACATGATGCTAATACATGTCTAGTGATCATGATGCATTTATGCATATATGACATATTATGAAAAAGTAGACAAGCATGAAAGTTTGATGGCATTGGCATGTAGTAAATCACTATTAATGCAATATAAAGGTTATTATTATATATATATATATCTTGTTATTTAAACTTAGCCATGAAGTTGAATAAAGTTTAAATTATTGTTATTAACTTCCTTTATTGCTTCACTAAGTTCGTACTTACCGTGTGTTTGATTGTGCACACATAGGTAAATCAAGATGAGCGTGTGAGAAGAGCATTGCATCAATATGGAAAGCTCAACAGGTAATCATAGTATCGACATCCTAATTGAGGTTTGATTATTATAGTGGCATGTATACTTGCCAAACCTATTTGAGTAGTGATTGGCCTTTAAAGTTCGTTATGGTTTCATAGTAATTGGCGTTTCTAGAAAGATTCAAAGTTAAGAGTAACCATAGGTGATGAGTTGCATGCTAAGATAATTGAGAGCATGTATATTTAAGGATAGAAAAATTGTGACATTCCTGATTTGTGTTCGTCGTATGGATACGAAAAGGGGTGTTACATATTCTGAGGCTTTTGGGAAACTCAATTTGAGGAAATAAAAGCAGATTTTGGGTCATTTTGGTTTGGTGACTAAAATGTAAAGTTTCAAAACTATTTTGGTGACTAAATCGTAAAAGGGTTAAAATTTAGAATCTTTAAGGAGCTAATTTACCAAAGTTTTTAATCATACTTTTCCCTTAATTTAAGCGATTTTTAAATGGTTTTAAAATGATTATTATATAAAAATAAAATAGATTTAATTAAAAGGATTTTTAATAGCCAATTTCATTTTCTTACATAACTACTTTTGCTCTCAACTTTTCTAGCAGCCAAATTGTAACACCCCTCACCCATATCCATCTTTGAATAAGAGTTAGAGGTTGTTAATAGTTAGATTTTGAGGTGATCTTGGTGTTGGAAGGTTTCTGGAGATATAAGGTTGATATATTGTTGTTTTGGATGTTAATTAATGATGTTAAGATGTTAAAATAGTTAGGTTTTGGCTGGGCTTTGTTTAGGTTGAGTTTGGTGATGATTTTGGTTGTTTTAAGGAAGCGTTTGATGGTTTTTAGTGAGGCGAAGTTGAGAAGAGTTGTTGCTGGAAATTAGAGATGCATGGAAATGCATTAACCCTCTATTTTTTGTGGGTAAAACAGGGGAGATGGATCCATCATCTTTTAGAGAGGTTTCGGAGGCCTCAGAAGCTTGTTTTCGCATCGACAAGTGGAGCGTTGAGTTGGCGGTGAGTGAAAATATGGTTTACATCTTTAAAAAGGTTTGAAAGTGATTTTGTGAGTTTAGAATAAGCTTGAAAAACTTGTCTAAGCTCAGAAGTAAGTATTAGACGATTTCACTCTCAACTTCGGTTTGGCAAAGTTGATTTTCTCATGCCTATGTTTCTGTTTTGATACCAACTGTTTATGCATGTTTTGGAAATGGAATATGATGCAAATAATCTTATATTGATGATACTTGAGTTTGGCAAATGATTTGTGAAAAGGATTACAATGATATGTAATGCATGTTTTATTGCATTGGAAATTGGTTTGATTGTTGCATATGAAAAATAGTGAGGTATCATGTTTAAAGTGGAATATATTGGCTAAGTGACAGTAAAATAAATTTTATCGGATATAGTTGGCATGCCATAGGGTTTAAAGTGCACTATAATAAGTCGCCTCATGTGTGTCAATGGGTTAATTATGTCGTTTTCTCCACTATGGGAACCATAGCGATCGAGAGGTTAATTGTGTCGTATTCTCCCACTAATGATTACGTGTCACAATGGTTGAGGGGTTAAATGTGTCGCTTGCTCCCATTGTATATATTATACATCATAACCGTTGAGGGGTTAAATGTGTCGTTTTCTCCGGTTATGGATGTATGTGAAGTGGTCGAATGAACCACTTGTGAAAACCTTGTATCCGATGTGTTTTTGATAAATGAAAGGTTTTGTTTTCGGGTCACTTGAGTTCCAATATATGAATTAATGTATCATGATGGAAATGTGTTTTGTATAATGAGACTTATACATGTTTGCTCTTTAAGCTTTGCTATCGGATGAATAAGCATGTGAAGGCTTAAATTGAGGTTTTTGCATATGGGATTATGCATGAGATCCATGATACATGTTTATCATATGGTTTAACATGCATGTTTTATAAATGTAAGAAAGGCATGAGATGTTTTAGCATGATGTTGAAAATGTGGTTTGACTCAAATGGTTTTAAATGCATTGATGAATGTTTTTGGAGCATCCCTCACTAGGCATTATTTGCTTATGCTCTCTTTTCTCATCAATGCAGGAAAGTAAGCTTTCGGGGCAGCGAGCAAGTGAGGAGGAATCCAAGAATTCAATCATATCAAGTATGGTTTTGATAAATGATCTTGTAGTAATAAAAGGGACAATGTGACCAAGTTGTAATTGGGAGGGTTGTATGCTTGCTCCCTATTTTGGACATGTTTCTTTTGGTATTTTGGACTTGTATGAGGCTTTATGACTTGCTTTGAGGAATTGGGATATGAAATGCATGCTTAGGTAGAGATCATGCCTATAGGATCTTTGGTTGGATTTGCTTTGGTTGAATGGTCTTCTAGCATGCGTATTTGATTGAGAAAATGTTGCTAGACTTGTTATAAGATGTTTTGGTGATGTTTGAGGCATGTTAGATTGAGCCAAAGTGTCATATGCTTGACCAAGAGGTTATTACAGGCCAGTCTGTACCAATACAGGTCCTTAGGGATTGGTACGCGGGGTCTGTCTTAGCTCAAATTTGTGCAAAATTGCACAAGCATATCGTTACGCTTGGTAACCGTATCGGTACGTATAGTAGAAAATTACACTAGATGTTGGTACACGAGCAGTCGTATCTGTACGCCCTTTAGCTACTAGAATCCCATGTTTCGATATTGAACTACCTGTATCAGTACGCTTGAGGGCTGTGCTGATACTCTTTGTAAAATATTTTTGTATCAATACGGGAAGTGATTGTATTGGTACCCAGTTGGTTATTTTTGGTAATATGCTTTGTTAAGTTTGAATCTTTGTAGTTTAGTCCCTGTTTCTTGATCATGTAATTAAATGAGTTTGGATGATTGTTTTAAGTTGGAATTTAACCGACTTGTATGAAATATGATTAATTAAGTTTTGGTAACTTTGGATTAAATTAAGTCTTCTTAGTTTTCTAAAATTATAATTTGGTCCCTAAAATATGTTATCAATCAATTGGATGTCAATTCGACGCCCGATTTGATTATAAATTTCACTGTTGCCGGCATGAAGACCTTAGGACTTCATTATGCATTTAGACAAGATAAAAGAAAAAATGGACCATTTTCCAAGTAAATCATTCAGGTTTATCTCGGCAAACCTAATGTAGCTCGCTCGGTTCGGTCTGGCGTCTAGGTCAGGCCAAGAGGGTTACATTTAGCGGCAAATAATGTATTTACTTGAACAAGTGAACTGAATTCCTCCGTGTTCCCACCCAACTTTCATTGTTATGCTTATTAACCTGAACTGTCACCGCACCTTCCAGTGTCGATGGCTGCAGTCAACACTTTCGTACAAAATAGCATTCAAAACCCCCAAAGTTTAAACAAGGAAGAAAGATATATAAAAGTTTAAAGCATCGTTTGAATTAAATACAAAAAATAGTGAAGATAAATGGAAACCTCTATTCCTAGCTATCTCAAAACATCTCCACAAAGTTTCCCTTGCTTTAGCACCCAACTCCTCTCCTTATGGAGTCGTCCTACCTTGATCTACCTCGGTTCACCAGGTGGAAGCTTACGCCACCATGGAAAAAGCTTCAAAGAAAATGAAGAATAAAGGAAATGGGACTCCCAGATCTTCCCCTCTCTTTCTCTTTTCCCAAAGGTCCTTTTATAGGCCGATCCATAAAGGACAACTGTCCTTCACATGAAATTGGTGTGGAAATGCAGTACAAAATCTGTTACAACAGATAATAAAACTGGCGCCTTTCAACCTTATCTTCAAAAAATTTTAGATAGTTGGCAGTAGTGGTGACATATATGGCTGCAATAAGGAGATACTTTTTACAGCAATACTCGTGATGCAGTGACAAATCAATAAAATACCAAAATTCAGCATAAACACGCAAAGATAAATGAGATACAAAAAATACAAGAACTAAGATGAAAATACAGAAATGTGTGCATGAAACATCAATGCGGGGACAATTTAATTGATAAAGGGGGGGGAAATACATGCTCTTTAGAGAACTATCATGAAGCTCCCGTTGGTGTCGGCCTATGTGATAGGCGATAGCTTTCTCCATGTCCAATGGACTGCATTGTTCTCATGCGAATTACGAGTGTTTAAGCTACAATAGGTTCGGAAGCTACAAACTATTGTGTCTGCAGTGCAAGTTTGAGGTGAGAGTATGGATCGCCTGGTTTTGCGATTGAACCCAATAGAGGAGTTTCAGGTACAAGATTTAATGAATCTAATGAGCTCATTTGGGTTTAATAAAGGGGGTTTAGTGGGTGTGTTCATATAGAAATTGGATGTGGCTCCTAAAGTTCATTGCTTTTTATGGTTCACGACTTTGCATAGATTGTCGACGCTGACTTTTCTACAGTCTAGGGGGTAGTGCTTCATCAGATTTTGGCTTCTTGTGGGTGGTGTGAAGAGGGATTGGATGAGCTTGATCACTTTCTATATTCATGTCGGCATGTCTGGGAACTTTGGTACTTATTCTTTCAGTGGTCGAGGGTTTCGGTTGCAATGTTGGTGACCCTTGAGGAGTTTTAGTTCCAAGGGCGTTCGAGTTTCTTTTCTAATATGATGCGCCAATGGTGGTTAGCGAGATGTGTGGCACTGTTATGGACAACATGGTTGACTGGAAATGAGCTTATGTTCAATCTGAAACTTTCAGCCGTGGGGAGCTTTTTTTCTTGGTGAAGCTTCATGCCCTCTATTGGGTAAAAGCTGGGTGAGATGCTTCTTTATTCTTGAATTGCAATGGTGGGAATGTCCGTGGTGTTGTCTATCTTTGGCAACGGTAGTGGTGCTTCGTGCGGGAATTGTGTGGTGCCCCCGGTTGTAGGTACTCTAAAATTTAATATGTATGGCTCAGTAAGGGGAATGCGGGGTGTGGGGGGATACTTCGTAATTATGATGGTCGAATTTTAGCCTTGTTCTCGTGCCCTTTGGGAGTGATGGATTTCGCATTGAGTATGCTAACTTGGTCAAATTGGGGTAAAGATTTCTCCGTGATGATTGAATCAAACTAGGTTATCGCGGTCTCAAGGGTGCTCTATCACGATCTGCATCCTTTGAGGTTATGGGATTGTTTTAAGAAGATCGATGCGTGTATTGCAACTTTGGCGTGTGTATGCTTTCATAATGTCTATCATGAGGCAAATGGCATGGCGGATGCTTTGGCTAAGGGTGGTGTGGTTCAACCGTCATGTTTTCAGGCGATACTCTAGTGTCATTGTTGACCTGACATGGTTGGGGCATGGTTGTGAAGGGTGTTGATGGCTATTCTTCACCCTATTGTGGTTGGGGGCTTCGTGTTTATTTTTTGGGGGTATTCTGGTTGGTGTCTCGTTTCCTTTTTTCGTTTCTTTGCGAATGTCAGATCATCATGTTGTATTCTTTTCTACCATCTCAGATTAGGGCGGTTTTTAATGAGGCACATGATGATATGCGTATGAATTTTCCCTGAATAAATTCATACGATGTTGATAAAAAAGTTATTTGAGAATTTTAGTTTTGGTAAATTTGAACTTGTTTTATCAATTAACCTGTATGTGCGTTTGCTTTACAATGGGAATTAGGGAACTGGCCTCAACTATTTTCAATGGGGATTCTGGCGTTTTTTTTAAATAGGAAAAGTTTAAATTAAAATACATGTGAAGCCGGTTTATCCTTACATTAGTTGCACTAGATGAAACGTTTTCTAAGTGCTATTTTCTTGATTTGGCAGTTAGATTAACCTTTGTTGCTACGATGGGGGCATTGGTTTTGGTTATATGCGGTGGAAGGTATGGTAATTAGATGCATTTTTTCATGAATTAATTATCTTTTGTTATGACACACTATATATGATGGAATAAATATCACTACCACAAACGTCGATTTCACTAATTTACTCCTTTTCTATTTACAACGGCGTTTTCTTAGCATAGCTTTTTTATATAAGTAAACACAATATGGATTCTGTGTCAGATGCTCTCTCTCTGTAGGTTAATGCTCTAACCAGGACTGAGACGAAATGAAACCCTAATATAAGAGTAGAGATCTAAGAGATTTGTGGTTGTGTGAGAGTTTTAAATGAAAATCAAAGGTTGGGACTTGGAAAAAAGAAAATGGGGCTCCCCCATATTGTGAAGATGAGATAAAGAATTGGGAAAAAATTGAAAGCGGTAATTGGGTCTGAGTTAATAAAAATAAAACGTATAAAATAAAATATTATTTAAGTACCCATGTTGGGTCGGGTAGAATTTTTTTAACTCTAAATTCGACTTAGACCTAAATTTAAAATTCTAATATATTACACTCAACTCGGCCTAAACTTATTTTTTAGAAAAAAAACTAGCCCTATAAAATTAGATCGAGTCTGAAACCGCCATATCTAGGTTCCATGCTCATCCCTATCAGTGAGGCAGGTCATAGTTGTCGGCAAGGGACTTTGATCCCTTCACTGCATTTGCCCCGGTAGCAAGATTTGTAGTTCATGCACCGCTATTGATTTCAGATATTAAATATTTTTTTGGAAGATGTATTTAATTTTAAAAATATATATAGTGCCATTGCATACAGTTATGAATTTACCATTTTTAAAAGGAATATAAATACAATCATATTGATTAAAATTTAAAAAACGAGTATGTTTAATTATTCAAAATATAGATCAAACACGATTCAAGTTAAGAATAAATTAGACAAACCTTTAAATAAGACATTTAAACCCTAAAAAATTTAGACAAAATTAAATAACTACAAACATAATTAACTATTACAAAATACAATCAAACATGATTCAAACTAAAATAAGTCAGATAAATAATTTATTAAGAGATTTAAATCAGAACAAATCTAAATACTCAAAATCTTCAAACATTAATCTACCACTGTACTGCCATGAATTTTTATAGAACATAAAATGAGTTTGATTTAAAGTTAACTTCGATTTTTTAATTTAAAATAAAATATAAAACCTTATTTTCTATAAGAAAGTATTAAAAATAAAAGAGAAAGGGTAGACTTTAAATTACTTCTAAAAACAAAACCGCAGGTGAATATTACAAATTAAAATTAGTTTTTTAATATTTTATTATAATTATATAATAGTATTTGTTCTTTATTTTTAACTTTTTAAAAACAATATACTACTCAAACTCATATCATCTACGAAGAACAACACTATCTTTTTACCAGAAACCATCCGATTAGAATACAAATTTTCAAATTAGTGTTCCAACACATCATTGATAACTTGCACTTCAACAACCCTTTTCTGATTGCATTTTACTTTCCAGACACAACACGGAACATTTAATAAACATGAAAACAAAACGAATACAATACAATAGCTTTAAGCAAGGTGAATACAACTAACACAATCACAATCGTATTCATGTTCAAGATTTTGATACAGAAAATTCATAATACTATTATGTATAGGCTTAAATCAAAAAGAAGCTCTTAAATTATGCTTTTTTTTTTTGCTTTTGGCACTTAAACTATAATTTGAGCAAAATATGCCCTTAAACTATTATTTTGGCCACTTTAAGCCTCTAAATTATGATTTGGACAAAATAAGCCTTTAAACTGTCATTTTTAGTCACTTTAAGTCCATGGTTACAAAAATATCATTTTATAGGCTTTTCTAACATATATAAATATTTATGTTCTTTTTAAATTTTAAAATATCATATATCAAAATAAGCTCCTAAACTATCATTTCTGGTCATTTTAAGTCCGATAGTTATTTAAGTCGAAAGAAAATTATTTCAACTAATAAGATATTGACACATCACAAAAATATTTTGACCAATTAATAGTTTTGGGTAGGGGTGTTCAAAAAATACCCGACCCAACTGACCCGACCTGATTACTCGAACATAAATAACCGGGTATTTACCCGAATTTTTTTTACCCGGCCCGTCACTTCTTGGGTCGAGCCTGAATCACAAAATTAAAAATTTTCGGGTACCCGATTGTATATTTAAAATTAATATTTTTTTATATTCAATATACATATTTTTATATTAAACTAATAAAAAATCTAAAAAAAATTATATTTTTATGTTTAATAAATACATATTTTTATATTAAACTAATAAATATATATTTTTTATATTTTTATACTAAACTAATAAAATATTTTATATTTAAAATATATATATTTTTATATCCGGATACCCAAATACCCGAATTTTCGGGTACCCGCAAAAATCGGGTCGGGACACGGGCCGCATTTTTTACTACCCGAAGATCCAGGTACCCGGTACTTTAAGTACCCGGGTACCCGAATTTGAACACCCCTAGTTTTGGGGACTAAAAGAAAAAAAATGATATAGTTTAAGTATTTATTTTGACCAAAAATAGTTTAGGGACTTAAAGTGACCAAAAAAGATAATTTAAGGACCTATTTTGCCCAAAAATAATAGTTTAAGGGCCTATTTTGCCAAAATCATAGTTTAAGGGTCAAAAGCAAAAAAAATATAGTTTGAGGACTGGTTTTTGGTTTAAGCCTTATGTATACCAATAAGACAAGTTTTACGTACAGTGGGGCAAAGGGTTAGGTCAAATAATCATATGTCATGTTTGCATTAACTTAATCAAACAACAAACATTTCCTGTATAAGGATGCTCATCAACAATGTAAAGTTAGAGTGATTGCAATTTCAGATGATCTGTAAAGCAAGAAGGAATTTAAGAAAAAGAAAGATAAAAAATGTTCCGAATACATTAGAAAAGCTATACACACTCTGTGACAGGCTGGAGATGATTAGGTGGTTAGCCCCACTCTTTCTCCAGTCTTCATATGCCTCGACGTCTTAACTAGATAAAGTTTCGGGGCGATAAAAAGAGAGCTAAACTATAAATGAGTATATTTATTAGATGATACCCTTTCCCGGATCTCCCGGGAAGATGCTAGACGGTAGACTCTAGGAGGTGAATTACCGTCTATTGGAATTGAACTTAGAACGAACTGCCTAAGAATTCAAGCAAGCATATTGCTTCACAAGAGGGAAGATATAAGTGAATGATAACCATCTTTGTTGTCACAATTGACCTAAACTTGACTGATAACCTTGCATTTTCATGAATTCCAAGCCTACAACAACTCAGAATGCAAATCAGAAGCCTGTTAAAGGAGGAAACTAAACCTTAACCATAAATGACGAGAAAGAAAAAAGCATATCTTAAGCCTTACGGTTGAAATTATACAGAGTAACCGGCTGTGATGCCTGACATGCATAAAAAAATGTAAGCTTATGAGAATACAAGGTTGATTACTGGGTGGCAAAATATGTAAGAGAAGTAGCGCCTGTAACTGAAAGCATGAATTTGAAGGATATATTAAATAGCTGTTCAACTGAACGCAAAGGAACTGTCTATTGACATTCAATCAGGTTCTATCAAATGAAAATGGAATTAAAAGACTAAAGGTAATGTTTAATGTTAAATACCTGCTGCTGCTTCGGGTGGTCACTGATATGAATCACTATGAACTTCTGCCAATGGATTCTTAATAAATCCACCACCACCGTGAAGTCGTAACCTATGGTTCTCAAACGTTTCATTGGAGTTTCTATAAGCTCTAGAACGTGCAGCAACGGATGGGGTGCCACTGGACGTAGAAAACATAGAGGTATTGTATCGGCCACCATCTGTATTCATCCCTGTTTTCCTCCAGAACTTGGATCTCAAAAAACCTGCAGCAGGAAATAGGCAACAAGTGGTCCCGATGGAGGTAGACATCCTCTCAGTTGATACTGCCAAGTCATATGAGATCTCATCCAAAGCCAGTTCAAGACCATGCACACGTGTCTCTAGTGAATTCATTCCAGTCTGTGAACTACAAATGAATCTCTAGAGAAAAGAAGGAAGAAATAAGAAAGCAGGAGATATAAAGCCTTGATGTGATAATTAGTATAATTAAAGTACATTTAGTAGAAAGTGATAGAGCCATGTATGCCTCCTCAAAACTTCAAACATAAAAGAAAATTATTTATGGTTATTGTTTCCCTATTTGTATGAATACCTACAACATAGTTGGTAATAATGCATAGAGATACTTTCTTTCAACTTCAAAGAGATTGGTTGGAACCAGAAGTCTAGGAGATTATAAATATTGGTGGACTTCAACATAACTCGGGACATATTACATCAGTCCAACTTCAGTAATGCATGTGAGTTAACTATTACTTCAATAATGCAATGCCTAAGCACCTTATGTTATGCAAAAAAACATCTTCAGAGATATATCATTAAGACACTCAAATTACAAGATGATGAGGATATTTAATTTTCAAGCATTAGAAACAAACCTGCAGGAGATCTAGTAGGCTAGATTGCTGCTTTTCTATTTGAACCAGTTGGGTGCGGATCAAGGATAAGTCTTGGCAGTCTTTGTGGTTTGCACTGAGATTTTCATGGGCATTACTAACCCCAAAAGCGGAACCTGGGATTTCATCTTGACAAGGAGCAACACGAGATCCAGACTTTGAACCACCAATTTTGTGTGTCCTGTCATCAAAATTCTTATTATTAAAGAGGGACCGCCTTACTTCAGACTTTGCAGATCTTGCATTCTCATTATTTCTCCTCATTGAAAACATCCTCACGAGCCCCTGCCACAGGAGCAGCATGAGGAGCAGCAAACTCAACTCTCCAGTCTAGGGGCTTCTTGCCATTAACTTTCTGAATGGTTGACTTTAAAGGAGTTCTCTTCCTACCCGTGGTTGCAAAGGAACTCTTGGGCGGAGTTGACCTTTTTGTCAAAGTAGATTTCTTAACTGCAATACCACCATTGGAAGAAAATTTCGCACCAGACGTACAGAGTCTATCGCTCGAATCCTCTGTTATGAGAACAGAAACAATTCTAGTAGACAAGTAATAAATCATATTCATGTTACCAAAATGGCCAGTATTCCGTATAAAAGATCATATCAATCTTCGCAGCAACTTGCAAATAAGCAATTACCAAATAACCAGCTCATAGCAAAGATGCATTGATTCTATGCAACATTTCTAATTTAGAACTTGAACACACAAAATCTACCAGATAACGTAGAACCCATTAGCCAAGATATCATATACCTCTCGATGAAGCCTGTGATCGAGGCGGTGGTGATGCCTCTTCTGAAACATCCGGAACCTGCTTCCAGGCCTCTAACATCTGACTCATAACATCCCTGGCGGCCTTTACCTATATGATCCATACCCAAATAGGGCAAGAACATTAAAAAACAATTAAAAAAAAGTAATGTAAACGAAAATATAAATGATCTTACCAGAATTTAAATAAAAATTAAACTAAAAAAGAGTATTATAGTACATGTATATTGTTACGGGTCATTAACTTCTTCCCAAAAGACATGTCTGATAGGATGTGCAGCGCTACCCTATTTATATCTTAAGGCCTCCCTTTTCTTTTTCGATGTGGGATTAATGATCCCTCCTCTTCTCAGGCGTGACATTCTCTCCCACTCAACCTCGTGATTCCATTCTTGTGATGAGCTACCTTTTCACAGTTGTCCACCTATCTATCTCACTCATGGGCGCTCGGCGTGAAATCGAGCAGTCAAAGGGTCGCGCTGATACTACGGGCCATTATCCTCTTCCAAAAGACATGTCTGATAGGATGTGCAGCGCACCGTATATATATTCCAAGACCTATCTTTTCTTTTCTAATGTGGGATTAATGACCCGCTTTTTCTCATGCGTGACATTATATTTTAAATAATAATAATAATAATAATAATAATAATAAAAACCTTATCAAATCTTCTAGCCTCAAAGACTTTGATGCAACCAGTTTTGAACCCAGCTGATGAATCTCTCTCAACAACCGCTAGCTTCCAAAGCGTCTCTGCCGCCGCCTTCCTTGCTGCCCAGACCTCACTACTCAAGAACCCAATCAAACACCCTATCAATCCTTTTATCATCTCTTCACCCAAATTCGACGCCACGCCTGATCCGATCACACTCCCGATCACCACCAAAATTGCCGCCTTTGCCTTACAACCATTGCATTTCACGAGTTTCTCCAGCTTTGTCAACATCTTCCCCAGCCTGACCGGATCCGGTTCGGGTGATCCATCGATCGCGGCCGCCAAACACAATGCCGCCCCGATCTGCGCGTTTGGTTCTTGCTCCGTGAAAACCGCGTCGCTCAAAGGCTTCAAAAACGAAGATGAGAAATTGCATTTGGTGAGGTTGGCGGAGAGAGCCGAGAGAGCGTCGACGCAGGCGGAGCGGACGGCAGAGTTGGGATCCCTCAGGCGGCGGAGGAGATTAGAGAGCATTTTGGGGAGGAAATGAGGGAGAGAATTTGGATAAGTAAACGCCAAAACAGAAATGAGCTTCACGCATTGCTTACGGACCCCGCTTTTATCGGAGGAATCGACTGCGATGATACAAGAAAGGAAAGTCGGAAGCGACGTGGCATCAAGGTTTCTAGCAATGGAGTCGAGCTCAGCAGCCGCAAGAGATAAGGTGTCTCGGTCGCCGAGTTTGTATAAAAGAGTGTTAATTTTGAGCTTAAAAGATTGCGCCATTTCTTTGCTTTACTTAATTCTCAGGAAAAGGAGGAGCAGCCGGCAGTGAGGGTGGCGAATACATTGGACGAGTCCCAGATCCGTCTAATTTTAAGGTAAGAGAGCCGTAAAAAGAAAGTAATAAAAAGAATGATAATTATATGAATGACCATTAGATTATTGGAGATTTTATTTTGACCATTGATATATTAATTTTATTAATTAGATTATTTAATTATTTAAATGGTATTATTTAAGTTATTGATCCACCAATTACATTTTTAATTTGTTTTTAATTATAATTTTGCATTGCGATTTGATTTTGGATTTGATAATTGAATTTTTAATATAATTTTTAATTTTTTATTATACATTTCTCGACCCTTTTGACTAAGATCAAGCGTAGCATTTCTTAATATAATTTTATATATGTAATTATTGAATTAAATCTTTATTTTTAATAAATAAATTAAAATTATTAATTAATATAAAAAATAATATATTGATTATATATGGAATTCTAGAAATAAATGTGAAAAATAGTTTAAAATATAAAAAAAATATTCATTATTATCTTAAATCTTGCATTAATACACTTTAAAAAATATATAAAATATTGTCAAATATTAATTAATTATTAGATTTAGTTTAATAATTTTGAGTCTTAGGTTTAAGTTTTTTCTTGGTTACTTTTATTATATTTTTCTATCATTACATACAATCAAGAGATATATATTAAATGCGAAAAACTATAATCAAAATGATAGAATTAGTTCAGTGATAGAGTCGCCTCTCAACCATCACTTTCTGTCCTCTCCTATATGTCACGGCCCGCACCCTTGGGTCCGAGCCCAGTGCACACCAGGCAGCTGAGGAGGCCCTCCACGCCATTTTGGGCTTGCCAAGACCATCACACTTGGCCCGGCACTTGGAGAATGCTAAAGAGCCCGCAAGCCCACAAGACTTAGCCAAATTCATGGAGGATTCAGGAGGGTAATTCGGTCAAAGCATCATCTATTTATTTGAAATATAATTTGTAGATAATGTTTGTGATAATTAGAGATTTGAAATTGAGATTTGATTAGATAAGATCAATCTCGACCGTCGATGTAATTTAAACTGAGCCGTTGGATGTAGGGGAGTTCAACTATAAATAGAGGCTCTCTCCTCACTTGCAAATCACTTCTGATTTGAGTAATACATTGAGCATTCACTCATTTCCCTCGGTCTTCTTTGCTAGCCATTTCCTTTCTTTGTTCCTTTCGTTTCCGCGACGATCCAAGCATTCTAGCTTCGATCAGTTAGGCTTACTTGGTTGCTAATCCGCCCAGCAAGCACCCAAGGCCGCACATCCTAGTTTGTGTGAATTTACGAACGTGACAGTTGGTATCAGAGCCAATTTCGTCGAGAGAGATGGCACCACAGAACGTCGGTGAGGTCCCAGCAACTGACCGTGAGACTCGTGCTGCAGCTGCCGGGAAGAAGCGAGAGAGTTCGAGGGACATTGTCGCTGCCTTGGACAAGAGGGTCGTCAGGCTTGAAGTGTCGATTGTCGAGCTTCAAGGGACCCAGGAGGAAGCCGATGAGCACTTCGAGAGGATGGATTCCATGAAGGAAGACATCATAAAGGAGGTTAACGAGAATCTCGAGAACCTGTATGAGTCGTTGAACGACCAAGATCTCTCCACCAAAGCTGCCGTTGAAGCTGTGAAGGAGGAGATGGTGAAAGAAGTGAATAAGCTCAGTGCCGAGCTACTTCTCTACAAGACTGCCATGTTGAATGACATGATGGCCAAAGCAACTGTGCCCAAGCCCAGGATCGACGCCCCGAAGCCCAAGCCGTTCAAGGGGACCAGATCTGCTCAAGAAGTGGAGAACTTCATGTGGGGACTTGAGCAATATTTTAAGGCAATGAGTATCGTGGGGGATACCGAAAAGGTAACAACTGCTTCGATTTATTTGTTTGATGCCGCTCTGTTGTGGTCGCGACGTAGGTGCTCGGATGAGCAACGTGGAGGCACTGCTGTTGGAACATGGGCTGAGTTCCAAGCAAAATTAAATTAGCAGTTTTACCCGGGCAATGCCGAGAAGGAGGCAAGATCGAAGCTTAGAGCTCTTAAGCATGTTGGGACCCTTCGAGACTATGTTCGAGAGTTCAGCGAGCTTCAACTTCAGATCCCAGACTTATCCGAGAATGATGCTCTTTTCCAGTTCATGGATGGACTAAAGCCATGGGCGAACACCGAGCTAGAACAGAGAGACGTGAAGGAACTCTCCAAAGCCATGGCGATTGCAGAATCATTGAAGGAGCATAGTGCCAACAGAAATGAGTCAACCAAACCAAAGCCAAAGTTACGTGGTAATGGAGGCAATGGTGGGGGAGACAAACCAAAGAATAACTCCAATAGGCAATTCAACGCCAATTATACAGCCAACCAACCATGGAACCGGAATAAGAGAGGGGACGGGAATCTCAAATGTTTTGAGTGTGGAGGGCCACACTACGAAAGAAATTGCCCACAAAGACAGAAAGTTGCTGCCATCCAAGAAAAGGAAGATCAAGAGGAGACCCTCAAGCTTGGCTCCATCTTCTCAGTTGCATGGAGGTCAAGAAGGGTTCCAAGAAGAAAGGGCTGATGTTTGTCGACATCACCATTGCTGGCCAGAAGTTGAGCGCGCTAGTAGACACCGGTGCCTCAGAGTTGTTCATGTCTGAACAGGCCGCAAAGAAACTTGACCTTCATGTCGAGAAGGCAAATGGGTTCATCAAGACCGTGAATGCCAAGGAGGCTCCGATTGCAGGAGTAGCAAAAGGAGTCAAACTCGAGATTGGGGGCTGGTCTAGTAAGGAAAACATCAAGGTAATTCCACTTGATGATTTTGACTTTGTCATTGGGCTTAGTTTCCTTGACAAGATTAATGCGTTTCCCGTTCTATTTGTCGATTGCTTGTGCATACTTGATTCGAGAGGCCAATGCATTGTTCCGGTAAACCGAGTAACTAGAGTTGGGGCCAAGATGATTTCAGCCATCCAATTCAGCAAGGGAGTTCGCAAGGAGGAGCCAACCTACCTAGCAACGTTGGTGATCAATGAGGCCACCATGACCGAGGATGTTCCAGCAGAAGTGGGACAAGTTTTGGCAGAATTCCGTGACGTGATGCCTGCCGAGTTGCCTAAGGATCTTCCACCGAAAAGGGAGGTTGACCACAAGATTGAACTTGTACCGAACGCGGAACCACCCGCTAGAGCCCCTTACCGAATGGCTCCGCCAGAACTAGAGGAGTTACGCAGACAATTGAAGGAACTCCTCGATGCAGGCTATATCCGACCATCAAAGGCACCCTATAGTACTCCGGTGCTCTTTCAGAAGAAACATGATGGGACTCTTCGAATGTGCATCGACTATCGGGTTTTGAACAAGCTCACTGTGAAGAACAAGTACCCGATCCCGCTCATAGCAGACAATTGCGGTCCGGATATTGGCAAGTGAGGATTGCAGAAGGAGACAAGCCGAAGACAGCTTGTGTAACACGCTACGGTTCGTATGAATTTCTTGTGATGCCATTTGGCCTCACGAATGCTCCCGCCACCTTCTGCACCCTGATGAATAAGGTACTACAGCCTTTCCTTGATCAATTCGTTGTAGTTTACCTTGATGATATTGTCATCTATAGCAAGAGCCTTGGGGAGCATGTGGAACACTTGAGACAGGTGTTCGAGGTCTTGCGGGAAAATAAGCTCTACGTCAAATTGGAGAAGTGCTTGTTTGCTCAGATGGAGGTCCCTTTTCTAGGCCACATAGTTGGAGGTGGCAAGATCCGGATGGATGGGGCCAAAATTCAAGCCATCTCAGATTGGGAGCCGCCAACCAAGGTGACAGAATTGAGATCCTTTCTGGGCCTAGCCAATTACTACCGAAAGTTCGTCAAGGGTTACTCTAAGATCGCCACACCATTGACCGAGCTATTGAAGAAGGACAAGGGGTGGGACTGGAGCACCGAGTGCCAAGAAGCCTTTGAGGGACTGAAGAAGGCCATGGCGAGTGAGCCAGTGTTGGTGTTACCGGATCACACCAAGCCTTTCGAGATTTACACCGATGCATCTAACGTTGCCATTGGTGGGGTCCTGATGCAAGAGGGACATCCGGTTGCATATGAGAGCTGGAAGCTCAATGCGACCGAGAGAAGGTACACGGTCTATGAGAAGGAGATGACAACAGTAGTGCATTGCTTGCGTACTTGGCGTCACCACATTCTTGGGTTGAGGTTTGTGGTATTCACTGATAATATTGCCAATAGTTATTTTCTGACCCAAAAGAAATTGTCTCCCAAGCAGGCTCGTTGGCAAGAATTCCTTGCAGAGTTCGATTTTGCCTTGGAATACAAACCCGGGAAAGTGAATTCCGTTGCCGATGCCTTAAGCTGAAGGTACAACATGGAGATTGTTAGCTTGCCGAAGGGACAGTTGTTGGAGCGCATCAAAGAGGGGTTGTCACATGACCCAACAGCCAAAACGTTGATCGAGTATGCCAAAGAAGGGAAAACCAGAAGGTTTTGGCTCGAGGGGAACTTGCTCTATTCCAAAGGACACCGCCTCTACATGCCTCAGTTTGGAGAATTGTGCAAGGAGCTCATGAAGGAGTGTCATGACTCCAAGTGGGCCGGATATCCAGGGATAAATCGGACCATGGCACTAATCAGCGAGCACTACTACTGGCCACACATGGGCGAGGATGTTGAAGCCTATGTGAGGACTTGTCTTGTGTGCCAACAGGACAAGGTGGAGATGAAGAAGCCAACGGGATTGTTGCATCCATTGCCCATTCCCGAGCGACCATGGGAGAGTCTTTCCATGGATTTTATTGTCGGTTTGCCTAGCACTGATGGCCTGTCTACTATTATGGTTGTTGTTGATAGGTTTTCGAAGTACGGGACGTTTATTCCAACGTCTAAGGCATGCCCAGCAGAGGAGGCAGCCCGTCTTTTCCTCAAGCACGTGGTAAAGCTTTGGGGAGTACCAAAGACAATCATCAGTGACCGAGACTCGCGGTTCACAGGGAAGTTTTGGACCGAGTTGTTCAAGCTCTTGGGATCAAGTTTGAACTTCTCAACTAGTTTCCACCCACAGACCGACGGGCAAACCGAGTAAGTGAATGCTTTGTTGGAGATCTATTTAAGGCACTATGTGAGTGCCACACAACGCGACTGGCCAAAGCTGTTAGATATGGCCCAATTTCCTACAACTTGCAACGGAGCGAGGCGACAAACCAAAGTCCGTTCGAGATCGTGATGGGGCAACAACCGCTTACACCCAACACAGTTGCTACCAAGTATGATGGGCCTAATCCAGCAGCACACAAGTTTGCCAAGGAGTAGCAAGAGAATCACGACTTAGCCCGAGCTTGTTTACACAAGGTAGGGAAGCGGACCAAGAAGTGGGCAGATCGAAAGCGTAGGGACGTGAACTTCCAAGTTGGTGATCAAGTCCTTGTCAAAATCACCGGGATCTTCCGCGACAAGAACATGCACATGGGTCTTGTGCGGAGATACGAGGGTCCATTCGAAGTTGTGAAGCGAGTAGGCACCATGGCCTACAAATTGGAGTTGCCATCGACCATCCGAACTCATCCAGTGTTCCATGTCAGTCAACTCAAGCCCTACCATCGAGATGAGTTAGATCCGGATCGAGGCAAGTCACACCGAGCGCCAGTCGGAGTGAAGGTCTCCTATGAGAACGAGGTTCGAGAGATCCAAGCAGAGAGAGTAATTCGACGGAAAAACTACCGGCCAAGGCACGAGTACTTTGTTCAGTGGAAGGGACTTCCCGACAGCGAAGGAAGTTGGGAACCAGCCGAGGCCCTTTGGCAATTCAAGAACCAAGTAGAGCACTACTATACCAGTCGGGCGACGAGGGCGTCGCCAGAACCAGTGGGGGAGATTGTCACGGCCCGCACCCTTGGGTCCGAGCACAGTGCACACCAGGCAGCTGAGGAGGCCCTCCACGCCATTTTGGGCTTGCCAAGACCATCACACTTGGCCCGGCACTTGGAGAATGCTAAAGAGCCCGCAAGCCCACAAGACTTAGTCAAATCCATGGAGGATTCAGGAGGGAAATTCGGTCAAAGCATCATCTATTTATTTGAAATATAATTTGTAGATAATGTTTGTGATAATTAGAGATTTGAAATTGAGATTTGATTAGATAAGATCAATCTCGACCGTCGATGTAATTTAAACTGAGCCGTTGGATGTAGGGGAGTTCAACTATAAATAGAGGCTCCCTCCTCACTTGTAAATCACTTCTGATTTGAGTAATACATTGAGCATTCACTCATTTCCCTCGGTCTTCTTTGCTAGCCATTTCCTTTCTTTGTTCCTTTCGTTTCCGCGACGATCCAAGCATTCTAGCTTCGATCAGTTAGGCTTACTTGGTTGCTAATCCGCCCATCAAGCACCCAAGGCCGCACGTCCTAGTTTGTGTGAATTTACGGACGTGACATATATCACCATCTATGTTAGATTTTAAGGGCACGTGATTTAATTGAGATTATTTAATTATTCAAATAATCTGATTGATAAAATTAATATAAATTAGTGGTCATCCACGTAGTTTATCTTAAAAAAATAAAACGATGACGTTGGTAGCTTTTTGTTATTATTTCGTTGTTTTTACTCTACTCAATGTGGGAATAGAATTGTCAACAATCGGCAATAATACGGGAATAAGCAGATCTGACAAATGGCTATTCTTGCTTAGGATTTAATTTAATCTATTTTTCAGAATAAGTTGTCTCACTAATTAATTAATTCTCTTTTAAAGCTCCTCAAAAGGTGCTTGAGAATAGGGGTGAGCAACGAAATCAAGAAAACCGAAAAATTGACTTGAACCGGGCTATGCAGTTCGGTTTGGTTTTGGTTTGCATGTTGAGGTTCAGTTTTTGATTCGGTTTAAAACTCAAGATTCTCAATTCGGTTCAGTTTTGGGTTTTTCATATGGAACCCGTTTATTCCATATCAACCCGAATTAAATAATACATTATTATCCATATCAAATATATTTTAAAGATAGTCTCTTGAAATATTTTGATTTGTTTTTAAGACATTTTCTTGGAATATTTGGATATATTTTTATAATATTAAGTTGATTGAATATTGTGTTTCAAATTGGAATATGTTTTTATAATATTTACTATTCAAGAGTTGTTTTACTATGTTGAATATTTGAGTTTGGTTTTAATCAAACAATATATTAGACTACATATTTGTGTTCTAAGTTGGTGATATAGAATCATTAAGTGGATATTAATTAAATAAATATTTTATGTAATTTATTTTTTAGATAGATTGTCTGTTTTGTAATCATCGTTATTTTTTAATTCATTTTTATTTGAAATCTTAGATTTATCAAGAGCTCAAGACATGTGTTTTCTTGTTCTTAATGACAAAATAAATTGATATTAGAGTGTCTAATGATAAATTAAAATATGTTATGTGTTTTACTTATTTTTTTGAATTTGAAAAAAATGTTAAAACCGCGGTTTTAATCGAACCGCAAATTCCGGTTTTTGGTATTTCACTTTTTTTACCATTTGATTTCGATTTCGTTTTTTTTTAAAACCGTAGATTACGGTTCGGTTCATATTTTGTTAAAAAACTGAACCGAACCGAATACACCCCTACTTGAGAGCAACACTCAAGTTTCACTCACCGATATGCTTCCGCTCCAATGCCGACAATTTTTTCTCTTAACCAAAAATCTCCAAACTAGCTTCAATATTCGTTTTTCGAATCCGAATCTTCAGTAATCTCATTATAAAACATTTCAATATCAATATTAATACAAAATCACAACAATAACTCCACACTCTAATCCTCTTTCTAAAATTTCTATATTAACCGAAATTTTACTAGAAGTGTGAAATCTTCATCCAAACTTTAAAGCATGTATCTAACTTCAATTCTAGACTTAATTCAACCCCAAATACTCTCATTCAACCTTTAATAACAATAACTTCCTCAAAAAATCATAATCTCTTCGAATCATAAATTTTACTAAAAACATAACCACAATTTCTATCAATTAATCAATTTTGGGTCTAGCAACTTAAAATCATATTTAGAATCCTAATATACTATAAGAAATCATCATAACTCAATATAAAAATTTAGATTTAGCATAGATTTCAAAATTTCAACATTAACAAGCTTTAAAGCTAAAGAATATTGAATTTTCCGTTTTAATCATAAATCAAAGATGAAATTTAGAATGTAAAACAGTTGGAATATCATTCAAAAAGCTTAAGATTACCCTGCTTGAGTGAAAAACGAATTGGAGAAGAAATCCTCTATTCCATACGCGAGTTTTTAAAGAAAATAGTGAAAAGAAAAGTAGACAAATCCTTGTGTTTAGGAAGAAGTTTAAGAAAGAATTAGATCAAGAAAGAAATTGGATCTATGAAAATTCTTTGATGTTTGGAAAATCAATGAAAATGAATTGGAAATGGAAAAAATGAAGAGCTCTTGTTTTATGAAAGGTAACCGTCGGGTATAAGAAAGAGGAGGGATTTTTGTTGAAATTCACTAAATGGTATATTTGCCTCTTAAAATGTTTCTATTTTTATTCCTTTTAAAATGGTCCTTTTCTTTTACAATAGGTCACCAAAATTCTTATTTGAAATCAATTGACTCAATTAGAGATATACATATTAAATTACCATTTAATAAAATCACATATTAACCTTATAAATTATTTTGAGTTATCAATATAATTTAAATAATATTATTATACCTTTAGAAAATCTCGTAATTAATCTTATTGCTTAAATTCGACTCGAGTCCTCACTACCTTACCCCAAACTCTTTTGGTGATTTGAAGTGCGAGGGGTAAGAGGCTGCCAACACATGGGGCATGAGTGTAACACCCTTGACCCGGATGTCACAGTTGGGCCCTAAGCCCAAAATTCATACCGTTAAAATTTTTCCTTTTTCAAGCCCAGAAGAATAAGTCTAATAAAAACATAAATCCATACATTAAAAGCATAGTCAAATCTAGATGTTTAAAACAGTAATTACGGAGCTTCAGTTACAAATATTAAAACATTCGACTTTGACCAATTAATACAAAATAAGAGTTACAAAATACATATAGGGTCCTACGAAATACATAGCCCATTACATCTAGTATTTGTACTCAACCGCTAGAGTTGATGCTGAAATCCAAACCTTGATGGTGCTCCTTCAAGCCTCACGATAACCTACTAACCTGCGAACGGAAACAACGATTCCGAACACTGAGCTAACAAGCTCAGTGGATACACCGCCACTCAACCATGCTTCATGCAAATCATAAATAAAGCAACGCAACGGGAATGATATCATGGCAATATAACAATGGTGCTACCATAACCGTCTAAACACATGGCATTATGAATGTAAGATTACGCACACAACTCATACTAGAACCTCATACATTTACCTAGCATCACACATATAACACCAACAACAATTAAGTGAGGTTCGCGTCAACAAAGCATCGGAATCCTACACTTGAGTGAGGCACGCGTCCTCTAGCATCGGGATCCTACACTACGAGTAAGGCATGCGTCCACATAGCATCGGGATATTATACTCAAGGGGATGAGGCTCGCGTCCACATAGTATCAGGATCCTACATCCATGCTTAGGATCTCTCATCAAGCATATTCGAATAAGGCTCGCGCCCACAAAGCATCGGGATCCAACATTCGGGAATCTTCAAGGTGTTGCAACACACTTAGGGTATCCAAATCCTAACAACAAGGGATGACTCGACTACTTAGGCGTCCCCTTAGAACACAACAAGGACCCTAACTACCACACGGCCTCGATCGATCCACCTATGATCCCTATGGGTTACTACCCTACACGGTTTACCAATTATTTACCAAGTTATTAGTCAATTATTTCTCATACCAGGTTAAAATCTCTATTTCTCAGTTTTAGTATTCATTTTACACCTTAAAAGACCCTCAGGGCCCTTTTCCTCTAATTATAGAACCCCCGAATGTAAGCCCAAATTTCTTGGGCAGAATGCCCAGCGAGTATCGATACTCCTATATGGGTATCGGTACTCCCCTATAGGTAGCGATACTTACTCGTGAGTACCGATGCTCATTTTATGTACAAAAGAACTGGACTCACAAGCTGTACCGATACGCTTCATCCCGTATCGGTACTTACTATCGGTACTGGGATCACCCCGTACCGATCTAAGCCCATACTGTTACTCTTACCTTCATGTACCGGTACGCTAAGCCTCTCCCAGACAATGTAACAATGCGTACTGATACGCCCAATGCGTACCGGTATGCGAAAGTATTATTGGAATTCCTAACTTGCAATGGGTACCGATACACGGGGAGGCATACCGGTACACCCCTTACAACCCTTTTCCCCTATTTCACTAAGGCGTACCGATACGCTATGCCAGTATCGGTACGCGAGCCCAATTTTCGAACTCTGGGTGCAGATTTCACTTAGAAACCCTGTTTAACCCCCATGGTTAAACCCCAAACCATTCCTACAAGTTATGATGATAGTATTAAGTGGATTACTACTGAGCTAAGGCCATTACAACCATAATTCCAAGTTCTACCATTAAAAACCACTCAAGCTTAAACAATGCCAAAAACACCCAATCATGCTCCAAAGCTTAACTTTATGATTTTCATAAAGCTATGAGAGTTAGTAGTGTACTAACCTTAGCTTAGCTAATAATACAAGGCCTTCTTCTAAAGCTTCAAGCTTTCCTCCCTTCTTGAGCCTTGGATGAGCTCACAACCTCTTTCACTACATGGGGAGATTACAAAACACATTACCACGTTGCTAGAAGATAAAAGGGGCCAAAAACATAATCTAAACTAAAGATTAGAGCTCCCAAACTCCAAATCCCATTCACCACTCCCAACCTCCAACAACTCGTCTTTCCTCCAAACCATACAAAGCTTACCTTAAAATATAGATCCTTAAAGCTGATAATACTTCCCTCAACAAGCTAAACGTGATTCACAACACAAGCACTCAAAATCCTACCTTTGATAGTGGTGGTTTTGGGTGAGAGATGAGATGGAAACGGAACATGAAGACATACAAGTTGGGTGATCTCACCACTCTGCATAATATAGAGAAATAAGCCTTTCCCTCCCCCACTCTTCAATTTAGACGTTTACCACATTACTTTTCTACCTCCCATCTCCACCCAATCCAACAACCACATGAGCCCAACACACAACTTAGCCCAAAAGCCCCTGTGAGCCCAATAACACGACTCAAATATGAGGCCTATGCCTCGATCAAACTCGACCCTCAGATTTTTAGAATCCGGGTTGTTACAATGAGAGAGCTCTATTCCTTCACATCTTAATCTCATATAGAGTTAATCAAAGCCCTAGATCGTCAATATGTCTTTGCATCCTTTTTCATACGCCTCCTCCACTCTTCTTCTATTGGATTTACCGTGCAAGGTATGTATTCAACATTGTCTACCCTTTGGTAAAGCTCTAGAGGGGGAATTTTGGTACCTCGAGCATTCAATAAGCACCAGTCTTCTCTTGCTGGCATCATTCTTCTAGATCATAGGCTCTTTTTTCATCCTCTCCCCATCGTCTATCACCTTGGAACTAGGAGATTAATAGCTTTTGAAGAGTTTTTTGTATTAATTATGTATGTTGTTGGCTTTACTGCTGCAACTGTTGTATAGTCATCTAAGAGGCTTGAATTTCTAGGCGTTTTGGTTGTAGGGATATAGGTTTCTCATTTGTAGAATTTTGTTGCTTGAATTTCTAGGCGTTTTGGTTGTAGGGATATAGGTTTCTCATTTGTAGAATTTTGTTGCTTAAATTTCATGAGTTATTATTTGAATTTCTAGGCTTGCAATCCAATATGTAGTGTCGCCACTACAAATCGTGGGATTTGCGAATCAGTTTGTAATCAAGATAAAGAGATTTATATCTCTTCCAAGCATATTAGAGATGAAGTCGTGGGTTTTGATTTGTATTTGGGAAATAGATTTGTAGATGAAAATCTGGGCTTGAGCTTGGGCTTAGGCTTAGGCTTAGGCTTGGGCTTATATTTAGGTTTGATGTTTGGTTGAAATGATCGACTGGGTGAGAGAAAGTAAATAAACTGTGTTTTAATGAATTAAATTAAAAGGTAAAAATAGAATTAAGATGTTTTTATTGATTTAAAATATTTAAAAGTTTGAGAAAATTAAGGTGGTAGAGAAGAAGAAATATTAAAAAAAGAGAAAGAATTAGAGTATTGAAATATTAAAAGTTAATTTTTTAATTATGATCGAATTAAAATAAATATAAAAGTTAAAGATTAAATTTTTTGTTATGTCAATTTTTTAGCTATTATATTGTCCACCTTTAATTTTTAATGAAAAATGATCAAGTTATTATTATTTTTAAGGTTTAATAACTCCATTGCCCCTAAAAGTATACACTTTTTCTCGAGTTGGCCTTAAAGAATTTTTCGGAATGTTTTGCCCCCTAAACTTTAAATCGTGACTTTAGTTGCCCCTAGTCGTTAACTCCTGTTAAAAAAATTCACAGACCAATCGGAACATGCCACTTGTAACCAATAAACAAAAAATCAAATGACTTATTTTAAAGGGGTAAATTGCACGCTGAGCCTATAAAATTTTTATTTTTGTTCAATTTAGTCTTAAAAATCTTTATTTAACCCGAATTGACCCAAATTTCTTTCTAATTTTTATAAATTAGTCCAATATTTTTAATATGTTGATATTTTTGCTCAATTAGGTCCTCAAAATATTTATTTAACTCATAATTGACCCCTACTACTTTATAATTTTTATAATTTAGTCCAATATTTTAAAAATAATTATATTTTTATTCAAAGTAGTCCTAAAAATCTATATTTAACCCTAAATTGATCCCAATTTCTTTACATTTTTTATAATTTAGTCCAACTCTTTAAATATAATCATATTTTTTTCAATTTAGTCCTAAAAATCATTATTTAACCCAAAATTAACCCCAATTTCTTTCTAATTTTGAAAATTTAGTCAAATAATTAAATGTAATTATATTTTTGTTCAATTTAGTCCAAAAAATCTTTATTTAACCCAAAATTAACCTCAGCTTCATTCTAATTTTGACAATTTAGTCAAATATTTTAAATATAATTATATTTTTGTTCAATTTGGTCTAAAAACTTTATTTAACCCAAAATTAACCTCGGTTTCATTCTATTTTTTAAATTTAGTTCATTATTTTAAATATGATGATATTTTCGTTCAATTTAGTCCTAAAATTTTTTATTTAACCCAAAATTATCCCTAATTTCATTCTAATTTTTATAATTTAGTCCAATATTTTTAATATGATGACATTTTTGTTTATTTTAGTCCTCAAAATCTTTATTTAACCCGAAATGGACCCCTATTTCTTGATAATATTTATAATTTAGTCCAAAATTTTGAATATAATTATATTTTTGTTCAATTTAGCCCTAAATACTTGACCCGAAATGTAACACCCTTGACCCGGACTAGACGCCCAACCGAACTGAGAGAACTACAGTAGGTTTGCTGAAGCAAAACAGAGAAAGGTTACGAAAAACCGGTCCATTTTTTCTTTTATCTTGTCTAGATGCATATTATAAATCTTACATGTACATACTTGCAGCGGGTGAATTTTCAAAGGAAACAAATCACGGAAAGGCAACTAATTGCATCACATACATTTCAAGGACTAAAACGTAAATATTCAAAATTATAAGACCAAAATTGATATTAAGGTTACCAATCCTCAATTAGTCCATTTACATGCTTTCATAACAAATTTCAGGTCAATATAATCATCCAAGCTCATACAATTGCATTCTCATAACTCAAGGACCAAAATGAAAGAAACAAAAACCTTCAAATATTCCAAATTAACAGAATTAACTGTAGTCGTACCAGAACACGTACAAGTGTTTCAGTACGCCCTTATGATTTCAAAAACTCAAATTCCAGTAGCCAAAACCATACCGAAACACTTGCTCGCGTATCAAAATGCCTAGCCAAAATGCTTAAGACCGTATCGGAACACTTGCTCGAGTACCGAAACAACTATGCCTGGATAGGCTTATCCATATCAGAATACCCTCCCGCGTATCGAAACGCTATGCCTGAAATGGCCTAGCCATACCAATACGGGGACACCTGTTTCGATACGCCTGGACCTATAATGTCCCAATTTGTTGTTTAAACACACTTTAATGATAATCAAACCACTTAAACATACTTCAAACTCTAAAAAAACATTATTAGGAATTGATCCCTACTAAAACATCACATAATCATCGACCAAACATGGCATTCATACTATCTCAATGATCTATAGGCATGCTTCCTAATATCATTTTTCCAGACATCCAAAACTCACAATTGACACATTTAAACTTCCACAACATGCTTGCACTACCAAAACAACATAACAAACTTGTTTGAATCAACCAAGCATGACAACCATTCCAAAATAACTAGAAGCATTCCTAAGCACTCATCTAGCATCAATATAGGCAAGGTTCCACACAAGTCTAACAACAACGAACCAACATGAAATCCAGCACTTCATGTGCTTAAAAACCATGGGAAAACCTAATTATAAATCCCAAAAATTATGGCTAACACATTGCCTTATTAACCGAAAACATAAACCGAGTCCATACTCAAACTAGTCTTTGTTATTGGATCACTTTAGCCTTGCCCTTGAAGCCCCAAACCTTAATGCTTAGCATCATTAGGAAAAAGAGAGCGTAAGCACACATGCTTAGTGAGGATGCTCATAAAATAATGATGCGTTTAAAAACATTTGAAATCAAAACGCTTATTCCCAAAACATGCTTACAACCAAAGCATTTTCCTTGTCTCCTACCGAGACATGCATAATCACCCTTATACAACATCATATACTTATTCCATGCTTAGATCCCAAAGCATTACACCATAAACCATGCTTAAATCCCAAACCATTATAAAATAGGTTTAACACATGAACTTTGACATATATTGGCATTAATAGTGACCCGGATAGACTACCCTCTATCCAACATATCGGATACAAGGATTTCTCATACCATGCCTAGTTAAACCGCAAGATTTGACACTCTCGCCTAGTTAAACAACGAGATTTACCACTCTTGCCTAGTTGATCCGCAAGCGTACTGACCTTGCTTAGTTAAACCGCAAGATCACCATCAATTTGGGTTGCCTAGTTAATCCTCATACCCCAAATGAGGTCCCCAATAGTCCGAGTGGCCTTGTTAAACCGCCATACCTAAAGGACCCATGGCCACGATCGATTTTGTTCATATTTTATAGTGCACTTTAATCTTATGGCATGCCAACTATATCCGAATATTTCTTACCTTGTCACATAGCCAATATATCACTTACAACATCATTTACCTACCGTTTTTCAATGCATTAAACCAAAACCACCACATATGCAATCCACATTTCCCAAAGCAACACCCATTCCCAACCGGAATGAAAACCAATGCCCACTAGCATTTATATACATAAAATCCATTGCATATGTGTTCATAACCAGGCATTTATAGTAGTAAATTGAACCATGTTTAACACCAAAACATGAAATCAACATGCTCATATCTAAACCGATATTCAAGAGCGAAATAAGGGAAACTTACTTCCAAGCTTAGGTAAGTGTTTCATGCTTACCCTAAACTCCCAACAACCTTTATTAAACTTTTAAAGGCGTTTAAACCAGTTTCCACTCACCGATACACTTTGCCTTGCTCGCCAATGCGAATCGAGCTCCCGGCAAGCAACAATCAATGTAACGCCTCAATTTTAGGGCTTAGCGATTTGATGGTTTATTAGACAGTCTGGTGAACCGGAGTAGGGATTTGAGTCAGTTTCGAGACCGTATATTTTTTGATAAGATAAAAATATGGAAAATAGTTAAAAATCATCTTTTAATATATATTGATTTTTGGTGGAATAAATTTTGGAAAATGGAATTTGAAAATGTGACACTTTGGTTAGTGACCAAAATGCGATTTTTGAAAACTGTTTTGAAGTGACTAAAATGAAAAGGGTCAAATTCTTAGAATTCTTAAGGAGCTAAATTACCAAGTTTTTGCTGGTGGTTTCTCCCTTCAATTAAATCATTTTAAACATGTGTTTTAAAGGTGGTTTAAGAGGGATTAAAATATCTAAGTTAGTTAATAGCTTTTAAAGAAAATTTACGTAACTTTTTTCCTAAACCTTTTCTCTCAACTTCGTTTCTGCCAAACAATCAGAATTTCATCAAAATCCAGAGGTAAAAGATTCTTTTCACTCAGATTATTGATTTTAACTTGATTCTTTAACTTTGTTTTGCAAAATCTCATTGAAATCTTATGTTTTCTTAGCTTTTCACAAATCAATTGAGGGAGAAACTTCAAAATAGGGGTAAGGTCCAAGATCTCCTCTATTTTATGGTTCTTTACTAAAATTCCCAAGCATTTGATCCTTGTTTTTGTGTTTCTAATCTGATTTTGATGATTTTCTAATGTTTATTTGAGTTATTTGGGGAAAATGAGTTAATTCACGGATTGGATCTAATTTCCAGTAATTAAGGATGTTTTGATTTATATTTTGGATGTTTAATAATGTTGATAAGATATTTTTATCAATGGAATCCCGAAACTTAAGAATCTCTATTTGTTTAGGTTGTTAGTTTTGAGGTTTTGTGGTGTTTCTATGGTTGTAAGGTTGCTGGAGGTGGTAGGTTGATTTGGATCTATTTTTAGATGTGTTTTGATGTTGAAAATGATGTTAGATTGATAAACTTTGGCTGGGTTGTGATTCGAAGTGTGTTAGTTATGTTTTCGGTTGTTGTGGATGGTTAATTGTGAAGGTTTTGTGGAAATCCGAGAAGGATTGTAGTTGTTGTGTTTAGAATGCATTATGATGCATTAATCCTCTATTGTTTTGTGGGAAAAATAGGGAAGGTTGATCCGGAGTTGATTGGAGAAGCGTTGGAGGTTTCGGATACCTGATTTCATGTCGGCGAATCGAGGTTTCGCATATTGGTGAGTGAAAACGTGGTTTAAAGCATTTTGATGTTATAGGAACAGAGTTTTATGAGTTAAGGTAGAGCTTGAAATGCTTACCTAGACTCAGAAGTAAGTATAATGTGGTTTTACTCTCTCGGTCGTGCTTGTTTGAATGATTTTATGCACTTGGTTTAATGTTCATGTACCTACTGTTTAAGCATGTTTTAAAGTATTCAATATACTGTTTTTAAGCATGTTTTGCTGAAGGATGCACATGGTAAGTGATCCTTGTAAGTATGATTTATACTTTTGTTTTAAAGCATGGTTGTTGCATTGGAAATGGCATGGTTTAATGCTTGTTAAAACAGTGAGGTAAATGTTGTTTGGTTAATTATATTGGCAAGTGATGTGGTTTTAAAATTGTTATCGGATATAGTTGGCCGGCCATAGGATTGAGTGCACTGTAAATAAGTCACTTGGATGTTAAGGGGTTTATAGGGCGTACCGAATACTTTATCCAAGTACCCTAGCGGTTGAGGGGTTATATGGTACCGAAAACTCCCGTTAGTGGGTTAAGCATCTAATTGATGAAAGGGGTGGGTGTCCCCGTGGGTTGAAAGTGTACCAGTTGTTAATGTACCCAGCTGTTAATGTACCATTGTGATTGTATCGTTATTCCGGTTGAGATGGCTTGAAGTGTTGGGTTAACACTTGTTGAATCCGTATATCTGATGAACTCATTTGTTATTGGACTTGTTTAATAATCACTTGTAAGCCAATGTAATTGTTAATGTATCATTGAAATGTTTTACGTTGTATAATGTGATTTATACATGTTTCTCCTTGAGCTTTGCATTTGGTTGTAATGCATGGGAAGGCTTAAGTAGAGGGTTAGCAATGTGACTTGCTGTTGATTAATGATGCATGTAGCATATGGTTTAATATGCTGGTTTTAATGATGTAAAATGCATGTTTTAAAAAGGGCATGATGTTTTAAAAGGATGATGTTGTGTAAATGGTTTTAAATGCATTGATGGTGTTTGTTCTGAGCATTCCTCACTAAGCCTTGTGTGCTTACGCTCTCTTTGTCCATCAATGCAGAGAATTAAAGTCTCGGAAGGCAACAAGAAGCAAGGGGATCTTGGCAAGACTTGTTCCCAAAATATGTTAGAGACTAACTATAATGAATAAGGGTAATGGGGTACTAGTTGTGTTTGGGAGATGTTTTATGGAGCTCCCTGTTTGAGCATGTTTCTTCAGTTGCTCTTGGGTTGTATATGGCCTTTAAGGATTGATTTTGGTGCTGGTTTATCTTTTGATATGTTGGTTGGATGCCTATTAGGAAGCATGCCTATAGATTTCCTTTTTGATGCATGAAGCCTTGTTGAGTTGTTAGAATTGTGATGCTAGTTGGCTTGAGATATGTTTGTCATGTTGGTGTTGTGTTTTAAGCATGTTGGATTGATTAGAGTATGCTTTTGGGATGAAAAACCAGCCAAAATGTGACATTACAGGCTAGGCGTACCGATACGCGGGGGACCATATCGGTACGGCTAGATAATTTTAGGCTTGTGGGATCGGTACAGGCCTTGTGCGTTTCGATACGCCTAGGCAAATTTGGCCAGGTGTACCAATATGGGTATGGGTGTTTCGGTACGAGTTTTAGCCTCTAGAATTCACATTTTCAACTTGAACTCGCGTACTGGAACACCTGAGTAATCGTATCGGTACGGTCTATAACATTTTAAAAGTTAGGTAATTCAGTTAGGCGTATCGATACGGTATGGTAGTGTACCGAAACATGGTGTTCCAAACCATATCAGTACGTGCTTACCCATATCGGTACAAATGACCGTTTATTCTTTTAATGTCATTTTGGGGTAGTTTTATCATCTTTGCATTTTAGTCCCTGAATCTTGCCAATGCAATTGTGTGTGATAGAATGTTCGAATTGAGTTGATATTTGAAATGAAAGATTGGAACCTGACTAATTAAAAGTTGGTAACTTAAAAGTGAGCTTTATTCCTGAATTTTTTGTATTTGCAATTTGGTCCCTAATTTATAAATATGATCAATTGGATGTCAAATTGATGCCCGAATGAGTTGGTGTTACACCTGATGTCTGCATGAACATGTAGGGTTAATAATTGATATATAGATAAGATAAAAAGGAAAAAATGAACCAGGTTTTGTTGTATCTCTTCAGTTTGCTACGGCAAACCTAATGTAGCCTTCTTGGTACGGTTGGACGTCTAGGCCGGGTCAAGGGGTTACATTTGGTGGTATCAGAGCTAGGTTTGATTTTTTTGGGAGGTTGTTGTGCTGTTTCCATGTTTGATTTGTACAGTGATTGTTGTATGTATGCAGCTTGATATGCACGATGATTGGTATATGAATGTTGGCTGTTGTATGATATGTTGGGGAAGTTTTGGGGGTACCCATTACCTTGTTATTATAGTCTGGAAAGTTTTGATTTTTAAAATGAAAGTCTTGGATCCTTGCTTGAGGTTGGCCTGACTATTTTTTGTTTTGAAATGATTATCATGCCTTAGATATATTTTAGCACAATAGGACCGAAGAGAGAGTTACGATCGGGTACGATTGTTGCTCCCACTGGGCAGGATGCTGAAGGAGAAGTTGTACCTCTTGGAGGGTTGCCACCACCCTCACCTAATCTACCGAAAAGAGTGGAACATGTACCACATGCACCGGCTGGGCTAGGGATGGGTGATATGGCACCTTTGATACAAGCCATGACCGGTGGTTTTCAGACAGCAATTGCGGGTGTTCATGTGTCAGCACCACTGGTTGAGGGGCAAGGTTTGCCACTTGAGCGTCTTCATAGTTTGGGTGGAGTTGAGTTTCGAGGTTTGTTACCTGAGGCCTCCGAGGGTTGGTTGGCCAGTACATAGAGGATATTGGGCTAGATGGGGTGCACCGATGCTAGTAAGCTGGGCTGTGTTGTTTTCCTGCTGCAGGGTGATGCTTATGCATGGTGGACTACCATGATATCCAGTATGGCGACCGAGGATGTGACCTGGGAGTTCTTTTGTGATCTTTTTCGGAAAAAGTTTTTAGGAGTCCGATTTCAAGACGAGAGAAGCGCGAGTTTATGGCTCTGGTGCAAGGTATGCACCTGAGTTGGTTCCTGACGAGTGTACTCGATGTGATAGTTTCTGCTATGGGCTTGTACATGATGTTAAGACATACATGATTGCTGCTGATTACACCGACTTTGATGAGTTGGTTTCGCGAGCCAAAGATGTAGAGCAGAATTTGGGTTTGGCATATGGATCGCGAGGTTTTAGCTCGGGTAAGAGAGCTGTTGATTCAGGTTATAACGGTGGTCAGGCCAAGAGACATCGTGACAGGAGGTTTCGCTCGGAGCCGAGGCATGGCGGAGGTGTTATAGGACGTGGAGTCTAGGGGCAGGGTGCCCAGGTTAGAGCCCCGTTTAGCACTTGTTGGGTTTGTGGATCCTGAGATCATTTGAGGCGAGATTGCCCGCGTTTGGCTAGGGAGGGTCAGACACCTGCGCCTGTGGTGGCTAACGCTTGTTGGAGTTGTGGGTCAGGCGACCATCAAAGGCATGATTGTCCGTTGTTGGCTCGAGGTGGGCAGGGTACTGCACCTGTTATTGCTCGCAGTGGGGTCGTGGTCATGACCGCGAACCGTTTCAGCGTTGAGATAGTGGGCAGACGGCTGTGGCTCATACTGTTGCTATCCAGCCTGAGGGAGGTGGACCGGTTAGGGTGTATGCGCACCGCGAGGGTCGCAATGACACCGATGTGATTGTAGGTACTTTTACCCTACAGTCTTTGTTGTTGTATTCGTTGGTTGATCTTGTTCTACTCATTCATACATTTTGAGTGAGCATGCTAAGCTGCTTGATATATTTGCTGAAATTCTTAATGTGGGTGTTAGAGTAACTAGCTCTATTAGGGAGACAGTCGTGGTTAGGAGGTTGTATCGTAGGTGTCCCTGATGGTTCAAGGACATGTGTTTGCTGTGGACTTGATGGAATTACCATTCCATGGTTTTGATGTGATTTCAGGAATGGATTGGTTAACCGAACATCGAGCTGTGGTGGACTTTGAGACCAAACGGATATCCTTGAGGTTATCGGATGATTATGAGGTAGTGGTTGTAAGTGAGAATGCCAAGTTTTTGTCTAATGTTGTTTCGGCTTTGGAAGCAAGTCGAATGTTGGATTCGGGATGTCAAGCTTATTTGTCCTATGTTATGAATCTTGGATCAAAAAAGTTGAGGGTGCAGGATGTTCACACCGTATGTGATTTTCCGGGTGTTTTTTTGGAAGAATTACCAGGGTTACGACTTGATCGTGAGGTAGAGTTTGGCATCGAGGTCTTCGCGGGTATAGTATCGGTATCTATTGCTCCGTACCGCATGGCTCCGAAGGAATTGAAGGAGTTGAAAATGCAGTTACAAGAGTTGTTTGACTGTGGGTTCATTAGACCCAATATCTTACTATGAGGAGTGTCGGTGATGTTTGTTAAGAAGAAAGATGGTACATTGCAGATGTGTATAGATTACTGACAGCTGAATAAGTTGACAGTAAAGAATAAGTATCCCTTACCGCGGATAGATGACATGTTTGATCATTTTAAGGGAGCCTCAGTGTTTTCTAAGATAGAATTGAGGTTGGGGTACTTCTAGTTAAAGGTTCGGAGGTGGATGTGCCCAAAATAACCTTCCATATAAGGTACGAGCATTAATAGTTTCTTGTGATGCCGTTTGGTTTGACCAATGCACCAGCTGCTTTTATGGACAAGATGAATCGAGTGTTTTATGAGTTTTTAGACCAGTTTGTGGTTGTGTTTATCGACGATATCCTTGTGTGCTCCCGTGCCGACGAGGATCATGATTGACATTTGAGAATTGTGCTTCAGACGCCGTTGGCTAATCAGCTTTATGCTAAGTTGAGCAAATGTGAGTTCTGGCTTAAGGAAGTTGTGTTCCTCGGGCATGTTGTTTTGGCCGAAGGAATATGTGTCGATCCACATAAGGTTGAGGTTGTAATGAGTTGGAAGGAGCCCAAGTCGGTGACGGAGGTTAGGAGTTTCCTTGGTTTGGCGGGTTACTACCGAAGGTTTGTGAAAGGGTTCTCCAGTTTGGTAGCTCTGTTAACAAAGTTTCTACAGAAGAATGTTCAGTTTGAGTGGATAGGAGATAGGCAGCGCACTTTTGACAGGTTGAAGGAAGCCTTGACGCGAGCTCCAGTCCTGGTTCAACCAGATTCGGGGAAGGAGTTCGTTGTTTATAGTGATGCATCGTATGTTGGGCTTGGTTGTGTGTTGATGCATGAGGGTAAGGTAGTGGTGTATACATCTAGGCAGTTGAAGGTGCATGAACGTAACTACCCTACTCACGATCTTGAGCTTATAGCGGTTGTGTTTGCCTTGAAGATTTTGAGGCATTACCTTTATGGTGAGAAATGTGTGGTTTATACGGATCATAAAAGTTTGAAATATCTGATGTCATAGAAGGAGCTGAATCTTAAGCAACGTATATGGTTAGAGTTGCTTAAGGATTATGATCTGACCATTGAGTATCATCCAAGGAAAGCCAATGTTGTGGTGGATGCTTTGAGCAGAAAATCGGCTGTGGAGTTGAGAGCCATGTTTGCTCAGTTGAGTGTGATAAATGACGGGGGTTTGTTGGCTGAGTTGCAGGTTAAGCCGACCTTGTCGCAGATGATTAAGGAGAAGCAACTGTATGATGGGAGTTTGGTACCTCATGTGGAGGATATTAGGGATGGGAATCCTACAGATTTTCATTTCACTGATGATGGGGTGTTGTGTTTCAAAGGTCGAATAGTGGTTTCTGAGGACGAAGAGTTGAGGCATACTATTTTGACGAAGGCACATGCTAGTCCTTTCGATATGCATCTCGGTAGTAATAAGATGTATCGAGGGTTGAAAAGTGGGTATTATTGGGTTGGACTGAAAAAGGATGTGGCTGATTTTGTTGCTCGGTGTATGGTTTGTCACCGGGTAAAGGCTGAGCATCAGTTTCCTTCCGGGTTGTTGCAACCGTTGAGGATACCAGAATAGAAGTGGGAAAGAATCACCATGGATTTCGTATCTGGGCTGCCTTTGACGCCGACCAAAAAGGATTCCATTTGGGTGATTGTAGATCAGTTTACGAAGTGTGCGCATTTTGCGCCAGTGCATACTACGTATACCTTGGACAAGTTGGCTGAACTGCACATCTCTGAGATTGTGCGTTTGCACAGAGTGCCCAAATCTATAGTTTCGAATAGGGATCCGCGGTTCACCGCAAGGTTTTAGGTGAGTTTGCATTGTGCTTTGGGAACCCAGTTGAATTTCAGTGCTTAGTATCATACTCAGATGGATGGCCAGTCGGAGCGCGTGATTCAGGTTCTCGAGGATATGCTGAGGTGTTATGTTATTGAGTACCAGGGAACGTGGGAGAAGTAGTTGCCGTTGGTGGAGTTTGCTTATAATAACAGTAATCAACTAGCATACAGATGGCACTTTATGAGGCGTTGTATGGCAGAAAATGTTGGTTTGTGTGTTGGGCAGAAGCAAGGGAAAAGTTTGTGTCGATGCCCAATGTTTTGAAAGGCACAACTAAAAAGGTAAAGTTGGTTTGTGAGCGCTTAAAAGTACCTGCAGATCGCCAGAAATCTTATGCGGATTTGAAGCGTAGGGACATAGAGTACGATGTGGGTGATAAAGTGTTTTTGAAAGTGTCGCCCTGGAAAAAGGTATTGCGGTTTGGGCGGAAAGGGAAGCTTAGCCCGAGGTTCATTAGACCTTACGAGGTTATTGAGCGGCGGGTCCTGTTGCGTATCGTTTGAGGCTACCTCCGGAGTTGGGAAAGATTCATGATGTGTTCCACGTTTTGGTGTTGCGAAGGTATAGGTCAGATCTATCGCATGTCACCGGACCTATCTTACGATGAGGAACCAGTAGAGGTTCTTGATACCAGCAGTAAGGTGCTGCGTGGCAAGACGGTTGAGCTCGTTAAGGTGATGTGGAGGCACCACGGTGTTGAGGAGGCCACGTGGGAACGTAAGTCAGATACGTTGAAATAGTTTCCACACCTATTTCCTCCAGGTAAATTTCAGGGACGAAATTTCTTAAGTGGGGGAGAGTTGTAATGCCCCGGTTTTAGGGCTTAGCGGTTTGGTGGTTTATTAGACGGTCCGGTGGACCGGAGTAGGGATTCGAGTTGGTTTCGGGACCGTATATTTTTTGGTATGATAAAAATGTGGGAAAATAGTTAAAAATCATCTTTTAATATATATTGATTTTTGGTGGAATAAATTTTGGAAAATGGAATTTGGAAATGTGACACTTTGGTTAGTGACCAAAATGCGATTTTTGAAAACTGTTTTGAAGTGACTAAAATGAAAATGGTCAAATTATTAGAATCCTTAAAGAGCTAGATTACCAAGTTTTTGCTGGTGGTTTCTCCCTTCAATTAAATCATTTTAAACATGTGTTTTAAAGGTGGTTTAAGAGGGATTAAAATATCTAAGTAGTTAATAGCTTTTAAAGAAAATTTATGTAACTTTTTTCGAAACCTTTTCTCTCAACTTCTTTTCCGCCAAACAATCATAATTTCATCAAAATCCAGAGGTGAGAGATTCTTTTCACTCAGATTATTGATTTTAACTTGATTTTTTAACTTTATTTTGCAAACTCTCATTGAAATCTTATGTTTCTTAGCTTTTCACAAATCAATTGAGGGAGAAACTTCACAATAGGGGTAAGGTCCGAGATCTCCTCTATTGTATGGTTCTTTACTGAAATTCCCAAGCATTTGAGCATTGTTTTTGTGTTTCTAATCTGATTTTGATGATTTTCTAACGTTTAATTGAGTTATTTGGGGAAAATGAGTTAATTCACGGATTGAATCTAATTTCCAATAATTAAGGATACTTTGATTTATATTTTGGATGTTTAATAATGTCGATAAGAGATTTTTATCAATGGAATCTCGAAACTTAAGAATCTCTATTTGTTTAGGTTGTTAGTTTTGAGGTTTTGTGGTGTTTCCATGGTTGTAAGGTTGTTGGAGGTGGTAGGTTGATTTGGATTTGTTTTTAGATGTGTTTTGATGTTGAAAGTGATGTTAGATTGATAGATGTTGGTTGGGTTGTGAATCGAAGTGTGTTGGTTATGTTTTCAGTTGTTGTGGAGGGTTAATTGTGAAGGTTTTGTGGAAATCCGAGAAGGATTTTAGTTGTTGTGTTTAGAATGCATTATGATGCATTAATCCTCTGTTGTTTTGTGGTAAAAACTGGGGAGGTTGATCCGCAGTTGATTGGAGAAGCATTGGAGGTTTCAGATATTTGATTTCGCGTCGGTGAATCGAGGTTTCGCGTATTGGTGAGTGAAAACATGGTTTATAGCGTTTTGATTTTATGGGAACAGAGTTTTGGGAGTTAAGGTAGAGCTTGAAATGCTTACCTAGACTCAGAAGTAAGTATAATGTGGTTTTACTCTCTCGGTCATGCTTGTTCGAATGATTTTATGCACTTGGTTTAATGTTCATGTACCTATTGTTTAAGCATGTTTTAAAGTATTCGATATACTATTTTTAAGCATGTTTTGCTGAAGGATGCACATGGTAAATGATCCTTGTAAGTATGGTTTATACTTGTATTTTAAAGCATGGTTGTTGCTTTGGAAATGGCATGGTTTAATGCTTGTTAAAATAGTGAGGTAAATGTTATTTGGTTAATTATATTGGCAAGTGATGTGGTTTTAAAATTGTTATCGGATATAGTTGGCCGGCCATAGGATTCAGTGCACTGTAAATAAGTCGCCTTGGATGTTGAGGGGTTTATACGGCGTACCGAATACTCCATCCAGGTACCCTAACGGTTGAGGGGTTATATGGTACCGAAAACTCCCATTAGTGGGTTAAGCATCTAACCGATAAAAAGGGTGGGTGTCCCCGTGGGTTGAAAGTGTACCCGGTTGTTAATGTACCGTGATTGTGATTGTATCACTAATCCGGTTGAGATGGCTTGAAGTGTTGGGTTAACACTTGTTAAATCCGTGTATCCGATGAACTCATATGTTATTGGACTTGTTTAATTATCACTTGTAAGCCAATATAATTGTTAATGTATCATTGAAATGTTTTACGTTGTATAATGTAATTTGTACATGTTTCTCCTTGAACTTTGCATTTGGTAGTAATGCATGGGAAGGCTTAAGTAGATGGTTAGCAATGTGACTTGCTATTGATAAATGATACATGTAGCATCTGGTTTAATATGTTGGTTTTAACGATGTAAAGTGCATGTTTTAAAAGGGGCATGATGTTTTAAAAGGATAATGTTGTGTAAATGGTTTTAAATGCATTGATGGTGTTTGTCTAGCATTCCTCACTAAGCCTTGTGTGCTTACACTCTATTTGTCCATCAATGCTGAGAATTAAAGTCTCGGAAGGTAACAAGAAGCAAGGGGATCTTGGCAAGACTTGTTTCCAAAGTATGTTAGAGACTAAGACTATAATGAATAAGGGAAATGAGGTACTAGTTGTGTTTTGGGAGATGTTTTGTGGAACTCCCTGTTTGAGCATGTTCCTTTAGTTGCTCTTGGGTTGTCTATGGCCTTTAAGGATTGATTTTGGTGTTGGTTTATCTTTTGATATGTTGGTTGGATGCCTATTAGGAAGCATGCCTATAGATTTCCTTTTTGATGCTTGAAGCCTTGTTGAGTTGTTAGAATTGTGATGCTAGTTGGCTTGAGATATGTTTGTCATGTTAGTGTTGTGTTTTAAGCATGTTGGATTGATTAGAGTATGCTTTTGTGATGAAAAACCAGCCAAAATGTGACATTACAGGCCAGGTGTACCGATACGCGGGGGACCGTATCGGTACGACTAGATAATTTCAGGCTTGTGGGATCGGTACAGACCTTGTGCATTTCGATACACCTAGGAAAATTTGGCCAGGTGTACCGATACGGGTATGGGTGTTTCAGTACGAGTTTTAGCCTTTGGAATTCACTTTTTCAACTCGAACCCGCGTACCAGAACACCTGAGGAGCCGTATCGGTACGGTCTATAACATTTCAAAAGTTAGGTAATTCAGTTAGGCGAAACGGGGTGTTCCAAACCGTATCAGTACGGGTTTACCCGTATGGGTACGGATGACCGTTTATTCTGTTAATGTCATTTTGGGGCAGTTTTGTCATCTTTACATTTTAGTCCCTGAATCTTGCCAATGCAATTGTATGTGATAGATTGTTTGGATTGAGTTGATATTTGAAATGAAAGGTTAGAGCCTGACTAATTAAAAGTTGGTAACTTAAAAGTGAGCTTTAATCCTAAAATTTTCTATATTTGCAATTTGGTCCCTAATTTGTAAATACGATCAATTGGATGTCAAATTGATGCCCGAATGAGTTGGGGTTACACCTGATTTCTGCATGAACATGTAGGGTTAATAATTGACATCTAGATAAGATAAAAAGGAAAAAATGGACCGGGTTTTGTTGTATCTCTTCGGTTTGCTACGGCAAACCTAATGTAGCCTTCTTAGTATGGTTGGGCGTCTAGGCCGGGTCAAGTGGGTTACAATCAATGTCGAACTTCATTGCCTTGACTATCCCCTATTTTAACAACATAAAACCAGAGGGCAAATACATTATTATGCATTCAAATCATTGCCTAATAGCAATCACCCGCAACTTTCAAGTTGCCCACTCAAAAACCATCTGAAACATATCGAAAACATCATCAAACCCTTCCAAAACTTAACCCAGCCATAATATAACGATTCAATCCATCAAACTTCATCAAATAATATCTAAAAACCCTTTCCCAACATCCTTTTACTTCCAGCAATGATTAAACTCAAATAACACCACAAATACCCTTGATTAACAACCTTAAACATTAGAGATCCAACTTGTTTTGGGATTACAACATTAAAACCAAGTTATTAACTCAATTAAACATCAAAATCATGATCTAATCTGATCATAAACCCAGCAAAACAGAACAACTATGAAGATCCACAAATTTTATAAATCAAAATACAATTAAACCAATTCCAATAATTAAACCATCAAAACACATTAGAAAACAATTGTAAAGAGTCAACAACTTGAGAATTTCAGTAAAGAACCTTTCATTAGAGGAGAAAAACGAACCTTACCTCCAATGAATGCTTTCTCCCTTAATTGGATGTTTTGCATGAGAAAACAAAGTAAAAAACATAAGGTTTTGGAAAACTAACAAGAAGAAATCATTTGCAAACAAAAGATTTAAGAAAAGAAAGATTTAACTAAAGATTTAGAAGAAGAAATTGATGTTTGGCTGGAGATATTTTAGAGAGAAAATATTTGAGAAAGTTAGTTAAGTGATTTTTGCTTAAAAGATTTAATAACCCATTTAATTCTCCCCCAACCTATTTTTATTTTCCAAAATACTTTAAAAATAGCCAACTAAGGGATAAAGTCTGATATTAGACTTTTTGGGCAATTATCTCCTGAAAGATTCAAAGTTTTGACTCTTTAGAAAACAACCACTAAAAACAGTTTTCAAAGTTTGCATTTTGGTTACTAGTCCAAAATGTCCGATTTCCAAAACTCTTTTGACAAAATTGATTTCACCATAATCATTAATATATTTAATAATGATTTTAGAACATTTCCCACAATTTTATCTCCTTAAAAAATATTTAATCCGATTTAATCCCTAAACTGACTCGAATGTCTAACACCGGTCCACCGGAACTTCGAACCAACCTTTAAAATACCTAAGCCCAAAACCGGGGTGTTACAACTCTCCCCCTCTTTAGAAATTTTGTCCCCGAAATTTACCTAGAGGAAAAAGATGCAAAAATTGCTCCATCATATCCGCCTTGCTTTCCCAGACGGCTTCCTAGACACCTCAATGTCGCCACAAGACTTTAACAAGTTCTATCGTCTGTCCATTTAGAACCTTACTGTTGGAATCAAGAATTTCCACCAGCTTTTCATCATAGGATAAATTCGGTCCCAACTCAATTTGCTCCGCCGACATAACATGCGAGGGATCCGACTGATACCTCCGCAACATAGATACATGGAACACATCATGTATTTTCTCAAGCTCGGGAGTCAACCTCAACCAATAAACCACAAGACCTATAAGCTCCACAATCTCATATGGTCCAATAAACCTCAGACTAAGCTTACCCTTACATCCGAACAACATCACTTCTTTCTATGGTGACACTTTCAAGAATACACGATCGCCCACCGCATATTCAATTTCCCTACGCTTCAAATCCACATAAGATTTCTGCCGATCCGCAGCCGCTTTCAAGTGACCACACCCAAGAGTTACCTTTTCATCCATGTCTTTCAACACATGTGGTAGGGAAACATGTTTTTCCCCTACCTCAGCCCAGCACAAGGGCGTACTACACCTCCGGCCATACAATGCCTCATACGGTGCCACCTGGATACTTGCCTGATAGCTATTGTTGTACGCAAACTCAACCAATGGTAAATGCTTCTCCCAGGTTCCTTGAAACTCAGTAATATAGTAACTCAACATATCCTCCAAAACCTAGATAACACGCTCAGACTACCCATCCGTCTAAGGATGATACGCGGTACTGAACCTCAACCTCGCACCCAAAGCCTGATGCAAGCATCGCCAGAACCTCGCAATAAATCGCGGGTCTCTATCAGAAACAATAGACTTAGGTACCCCGTGCAAACGCACAACCTCAACAACGTACAAATATGCCAACTTATCCAATGTATACATCTTATGCACTGGCAAAAAATATGCACACTTCGTAAATCGGTCAACAATCACCCAAATGGAATCCTTTTTAGCTGGCATCAAAGGCAGCCCTAACACGAAATCCATGGTGATTCTCTCCCACTTATATTTCGAAATTCTCAACGGTTGCAACAACCCGGAAGGAAACTGATGTTCAGCTTTAACCCGCTGACACACCATGCACTTAGATTCAAACTCCGCCACATCCTTTTCCAAACTAACCTAATAGTACACTTCCTTTAAATCACGATACATTTTGGTACTACCAGGATGCATAGCAAAAGGGCTGGAATGCGCCTCCGTCAAAATAGTGTGCCTAAGCTCCGAATCCTCTAGCACCACTATTCGGCCTTTAAAGCATAAAACACCATAATCATCAAAATGAAAATCCGTCGGATTACCATCCACTATGTCTTTAACATGAGGAACCAAAGAATTATCAAACGGTTTCTTAGCTTTAATCATTTGTGACAACGTAGGCTTAACTTGTAACTCAGCCAATAAACCACCTTCCCGTGTCACACTCAACCTCGCAAACATCGCCATAAGCTCAATCGCCACCTTACGACTCAACGCATCCGCCACCATATTGGCTTTTCCAAGATGATACTTGATCATCAGGTCGTAATCCTTAAGCAACACCAACCATCTGGATACTTGCCTGATAGCTATTGTTGTACGCAAACTCAACCAACGGTAAATGCTTCTCCAGGTTCCTTGAAACTCAATAATGTAGCAGCTCAGCATATCCTCCAAAGCCTAGATAACACGCTCAGACTACCCATCCGTCTAAGGATGATACGCGGTACTAAACCTTAACCTCGCACCCAAAGCCTGATGCAAGCATCGCCAGAACCTCGCAATAAATCGCGGGTCTCTATCAGAAACAATAGACTTAGGTACCCCGTGCAAACGCACAACCTCAACAACGTACAAATATGCCAACTTATCCAATGTATACGTCTTATGCACTGGCAGAAAATATGCACACTTCGTAAATCGATCAACAATCACCCAAATTGAATCGTTTTAGCTGGTATCAAAGGCATCCCTAACACGAAATCCATGGTGATTCTCTCCCACTTATATTTCAAAATTCTCAACGGTTGCAACAACCCGGAAGGAAATCGATGTTCAACTTTAACCCGCTGACACACCATGCACTTAGATTCAAACTCTGCCACATCCTTTTCCAAACTAACCCAATAGTACACTTCCTTTAAATCATGATACATTTTGGTACTACCAGGATGCATAGCAAAAGGACTGGAATGTGCCTCTGTCAAAATAGTGTGCCTAAGCTCCGAATCCTCTAGCACCATTATTCGGCCTTTAAAAAGCATAAAACACCATCATCATCAAAATGAAAATCCATCGGATTACCATCCGCTATGTCCTTAACATGAGGAACCAAAGAATCATCACACGGTGGCGTAGCTTTAGTAATTTGTGACAATGTAGGCTTAACTTGCAACTCGGCCAATAAACCACCTTCTCGCGTCACGCTCAACTAATCAAACATCACCCTAAGCTCAACCGCAACCTTACGACTCAGTGTATCCGCAACCACATTGCTTTTCCAGGATGATACTCGATCGTTAGGTCGTAATCTTTAAGCAACTCCAACCATCTTCATTGCCTAAGGTTCAAATCCTTTTGAGACATCAAATACTTCAAGCTCTTGTGGTCCATGAAGACAACACACTTCTCCCCATAAAGGTAATGTCTCCAGATTTTCAAGGTAAACACCACAGCCTCAAGCTCCAAATTATGAGTTGGATAATTGCGCTCATGAACCTTCACCTGTCCCGACGCATAGGCCACAACCTTTCCATCCTGCATCAGTACACAACCCAAGCCAACATACGATGCATCACTATAAACCACAAACTCCTTCCCAGATTCAAGTTGAATCAACACTGGAGCATGTGTCAAAACCTCCTCCAACTTCTCAAAACTCTGTTGTTGATTCTCTATCCACATATATGAAACATTCTTTTGCAACAACTTCGTCAACGGTGCTGCAAATCTAAAAAATCTATCTATAAAGCGACAGTAATAACCAGCAAGCCCAAGAAAACTGTGAACCTCCAAGATAGATTTAGGTTTTTTCCAATTGAGAATAGCTTCAATTTTTCGTGGATCAACATGAATACCCTATGCAGAAACCACATGACCTAAAAACATCACCTCCTTGAGCCAAAACTCACACTTTTTCAACTTGGCATATAACTGATTATCCTTCAACACTTGTAACATAATCTGCAAATACTGATCATGCTCCTTCTCGGTACGATAGTACACGAGTATATCATAGATAAAAACCACCACAAACTGATCAAGGTACTCATGAACACCTTATTCATCATGTCCATGAATGTAGCCGGGGCATTTGTCAAACCAAACGGCATCACCAGAAACTTGTAATGCATGTACCTCGTACAAAACGCCATCTTATGCACATCCACATCCTTAACCTTCAACAGGTAGTACCCCGATCTTAAATCAATCTTTGAAAACACCGCTGCCCCGCGAAATTGATTGAACAAGTTATCAATTCGCGGCAATGGGTACTTGTTCTTCACCGTCAACTTATTCAACTGCCGATAATCTATGCATATACGTATCGATCCATCATTCTTCTTCACAAAAAGTACCAGAGCACCCCAGGGTGAAATATTAGGTCAAATGAACACATAGTCCAACAACTCCTGAAGCTATATTTTTAATTCTTTCAACTCCTTTGGTGCCATCCGATAAAGAGCAATAGACACTGGAGTCAAACCCCCAATTGTCTCAATACTAAATTCTACCTCTCTATCAGGCGGTAAACCCAGTAACTCTTCAGGAAACATCTTCAAAAATTTACACACAGTCCGAATGTCCTACACTCGAACACCCTTGGCTTCTAGATTCATGACAATAGCTAAATAAGCTTGGCAGCCATCAAACATCATCTTCTCTGCTCGAGTAGCTGAAACAACATTAGACAAGAATTTCACATTCTCGCCAACCGCCACAACTTCATAATCATCGGCTAACTTCAAAAAAATCCTTTTGGACTCACAATCCACCACCACCTTGTGCTCACTTAACCAATCCATACCCAGAATAACGTCAAAATCATGGAATGGTAATTCCATTAAATTTGCAGCATATTTATGAACCTTGCACAACCAGAGGACAATGCCTATACAACTTCCTAGTAGTAACTGTCTCCCTAAAAGAACTAGTTACTAACATGCCAACATCTAAGATCTCAACAGGAACCTTCAGCACAGATGCATGCTCACTTAAGATATATGAATTAGTAGACCCCGAATCAATCAAAGAAAACAATGACAATGATTGTAAGGTAAAGGTACCTGCGATCACATCAGTGTCATTGTGCCCCTCGCGATGAGCATAAACCTGAGCCAGTCCAACATTCTCTGGTCGCACAACAACCGCGTGTGCTACAACCCTCTGCCCATACTCTCGCCTCTAGAAATTGCCCCTACGACGGCCTCGACCCCTAGCAGGTGTAGCAACATGAACCGGTGCATCCCTCGCAGCACGAGAACAATCACGCTTCATATGCTCAGAAGATCTACATATCCAGCAAACTCTAACGGTACCCCAGCACATACCCGTGTGGCGCCTACCACAATGCTCACACTCCGGTACAACACGAGCGCTCAGATTACCCTGACCAGTACTACCACCACGCTTGTGATCCAGCTCGTGTCTCTTATCCTAAAACCTCATACCCTGCTTCCCAAAATAGCTAGAATCGACCACTCTCTTACCCAAGCTCGCACTCGTAGCCTGAACTAGTGTACCCAAAGACTGCTCAATATCCTTGGCCTGATTAACCAACACATCAAAATCTGTGTAATCTGCGGCCAACAAATATGTCTTAATGTCCTTCATCAAACCATAGCGAAACCTATCACATCTCTGTTGATCATCAAGGACCAACTGTGGGGCATACTAACTCAAACGAATAAACTTTACCTCATATTCGGTAGCAGACATGCCACCCTGCATCAACCACATACATTTACGCTTTTTTGCATCCAAATCCTGAGTACTAATATACTTTCTATTAAAAGCTCTCTGGAAGAACTCCCAAGTCACATCCGCCTCATGTACTCCCACAATTATGGTCACCCACCAGTGATATGCATCACCCTACAACAGTGACACAATGCAACCTAACTTGTGCTCCTCATTACAACCCATTTGGTTCATAATACAGATTGTCTTTTCCATCCATCCCTCGACTGCCTCAAAACTCAAAACCTAAAATTCCTTACCTCCCAAACTACAAAGACGCTCTAAGGGTAATCCTTGATTAGCTACTACAGTAGGAGCCGATGTTTGTGCTTACACTCCAGCCATCGCTGCTTGAAACACTCTCGTCATCGCTTGGATTAACAGAGTCAAATCACCAAATACTGGCACTTGATGAACTTGGGGTACATCACCACCCCCAACATCGACAAGAGGAACCAACGGAGGAGGATGAGGTATGTAACACCCTTGACCTGAATGTCACATTTGGGCCTTAAGCCCAAAACCATACTGCTTAAAATTTTCCTTTTTCAAGCCCAACATGACAAGTCCAATAAAAACATAAGTCCATACATTAAAAATGTGGGTAAATCCATAAGTTCAAACCGTAATCAACGAGCTCCATTTACAAATATTAAAACATTCGACTTTGACCAAATTAATACAAAATAAGAGTTACAAAATACATAGTCCATTACATCTAGTATTTGTACTCAACCGCTAGAGTCGATGCTAAAATCCAACCTTGATGGTGCTCTTCAAGCCTTACGATAACCTACTAACCTATGAACGAAAACAACAGTTTCGAACGCTGAGCTAACTAGCTCAGTGGATACACCTCCACTCAACCATGCTTCATGCACATCATAAATAAAGCAATGCAACAGAAATAATATCAAGGCAATATAGCATTGGCACTACCATAACCGCCTAAACACATGGCATTATAAATGTATGATCACGCACACAGCTCATACATGAACCTTATACACTTACATAACATCACACAGATAACCATAATTATATATAGAATGGGGCCCGTGTCCACTAAGCATTAGGATCCCACATTCTGAGCAAGGCCCACATCCACTAAGCATCGGGATCCTATACTCTAAGCAAGGCCCGTGTCCACTAAGCATCAGGATCCAACATTCATGCCTAAAATCTCTTATCAAGCATTTTCGAATGAGGCCTGCGTCCACATAGCATCGGGATCCAACATTCGAGAATCTTTAAGGTGTTGCAACACACTTAGGGTATCCAATCCCAGCAACAAGGGATGACTCTATTACTTAGGCATCATTTAGAACACAGAAAGGACCCTAATTTACCACACAGCCTCGATTGATCAACCTAGGATCCCTATGGGTTTCTACCTCACACAGTTTACCTAATATTTACCAAGCCATTAGCTAATCATTTCTCGTACGGGGTTAAAATCTCTCTTTCTCAGTTTTAGCATTCATTTTACACCTTAAAGGACCCCCAGGGCCCTTTGTCTCGAGTTATAGAACCCCCGAACGTAAACTCAAATTTCTTGCCCAAAATGCCAGTAAGTACTGATACTCCTATATGGGTATCGATACTCCCCTCTAGGTATCGATACTCGTCCATCGCGTATCGATACCCTTCATCGATACTAGGATCGTCCTGTACCGATCCACATCCGTACTGGTACACCTACCCATGTGTAAGGATACGCGAAGCCTCTCATATGGAATGTAATAGTACGTACCAATATGCCCGATTGTGTACCAATATGCTAAGGCGTTACTGGAATTCTTGTTTTACAAAGGGTACCGATACATGGGGAGGCGTACCGGTACTCCCCTTACAATTCTTCCCCCATTTACACTAAGGAGTACCGATACTCTATGCCTAGTATCGGTACGCGAGCCCAATTTTCAAACTCTGGGTGCGGGTTTCACCTAGAATCCCTATTTAACCCCCATGGTTAAACCCCAATCCATTCCTACAAGTTATGGTGATAACACTAGGAGAATTACTACCGATTTTAGGCCATTACAACAACAATTCTATAATTTGCCATTAATAACCACTCAAGCTATACTAAGACCAAAAACACCAAATCATGCTTCAAGCCTAACTTTATGATTTCCAGTAAACTATGGGAGTTAGTAGTGTACTAACCTTAGCTTAGCTGATAACACAAGACCTTTTTCCAAAGCTTTAAGCTTCCCTCCCTTCTTGAACCTTGGATGAGCTCCCAACCTCTTTCACTACACGAGGAGAGATTACAAACGCATTACAACGTTGTTGGAGGGTAAAAGGGGCCAAAAATATAATATAAACTAAAGATTAGAGCCCCCAAACTCCAATCTCGTCCAACCCCTTCTTCCACCAAACAATACAAAGCTTACCTTGAAATGTAGATCCTTACAAGCTAGTTAAACTTCCCTCAACAAGCCAAACGTGATTCTTACTTCAAACTCTCAAAATCATACCTTTGCTAGTGGTGTTTTGGGTGATAGATGAGATGGAAAAAAGAAGCTGGAGGTATAAAAGAGGGATGATCTCACCACTCTGCATAATGCAGAGAAAATAAGTATTTCCCTCCCCACTCTTTCATTTAGACATTTACCACACTACCATACTACCTCCCATCTCCACCCAATCCAAAAACCATATGAGCCCAACACACAAACTAGTCCAAAAAGCCATTGTGAGCCCAATAACACGACCCAAATACGAGGCCCATGCCTCGATCAAACTTGACCTTCAGATTTCAAAAATCTGGGTCGTTACAAGGTACAACATCAGGGAGATTCCCCTCCACGCCGTTATTCTGCTTAACTCCGGCATTACCAGTCATCGACCGAGTCTCACGTCGAGCCATGCTAACAAAAGCATACAAAACACATTAAAGTCAGGCTAGCATTCGGCAAAAGATCCAAGACAACCTTATAAACATTTTAAAACCTTGGAAATAGGCAATATGTTACCAATTCACACTCTAACATGGTGTAAAATAATCACCGTACATATTCACAAACACCATTCATATCAAACAATGATAAACAACCAAACAACAACATCCTAACCTTTAGTAACCTGGCTCTGATACAAAAAAATGTAACCCCCTCGACTTGGCCTAGACGCTCAACTGAATCGAGAGAACTACATTAGGTTTATCGAAGTGAACCAGAGAAATGTTACAGAAAACTGGTCCATGTTTTTCTTTTATTTTGTCTAGAAGCACATTATAAATCCAACATGTACATACTTGCAGCGGGTGAATTTTTAAAGGAAACGAATCACAGAAAGACAACCAATTGCATCACATACATTTCAAGGAATAAAATGTAAATCTTCAAAATTATAGGACCAAGATTGATATTAAGGTTACCAATCCTCAGTTAGTCCATTTATATGCTCTCATAACAAATTTTAGGTCAATATAATCATTCAAGCTCATACAATTGCATTCCCAAAACTCAAGGACCAAAATGAAACAAACAGAAACCTTCAAATATTCCAAATTAACAGAATTAACTACAGTCGTACCGGTACACGTGCAAGTGTTTTGATACGTGATAAGTGTTCAAAAGTATTATTTTTCTTACCTTTTTTACTCATATTATTGTTAGACTTAGGCTCATATTAGTTACATAATTAGTCATTCATGCATTAATCCATGTTTCCTTCCATCGTTGAGCTTGATTGCATAACTTGGTAGTTTTTGTGGGAAAAGATGTTGCTTTGGTGTGTTTTGTGTGTATGTGCAGAATCACTTGCCAAAGCAAGGCTAGAGCTAGTTGCCAGGGCAATGCATGAAGGAGATGCCGAGCTAGTTGCCAGGGCAATGCATGAAGGAGATGCCGAGCTAGTTGTCAGGGCAATGCATGAAGGAGACGCCGAGCCAGTTTCCAGGGCAATTGTCGACAAAGAATAAGGTGATATGGTAGTCAAAATTGATGACTAGACAAGCCCAAGATGATGTGGAGCAAAGCTAAATCCCAAAGGAGTTTGATTTCCATGAAGAGGTTAAAGAAGAATTAAATTCCAAGAAGATATGAGGAATTCTAGAAGGGATATAATTATAATAAAGAATTATATTCTTTAAAGATAATTTAACTCCAACTTAACTTCCTCCTCAAAGAAGGACTTTGACCTAGCCCTATAAATTAGAGACCATGCCGTCAACTCCAAGGGGGAGAGAGGGGAGAGGAATTTCGACAACTCCAAGGGAGAGAGTAGAGAAAATTTTCGACAAGCTTCAAGGGGAGATCTCAACAAGAAGGCTTCATCCATCCTTCATCTTTTTCTTTCTTGTTCAATTGGGTTCATGCTAGGAATTCTTTATCTTGTGTTGCTTTGGAACCTAGCCATGAACTAAATCTATTTGGCTAAGGTTATTGTGTCTTGTGGTTGTGAGAAACATTTGGATTTTGTTTAGGTAATAAGAGTTTGCACTTTGCTATTCAAGGTTTATTCATTCTTGGTTCTTATTCTTGTTTCCGAGTGAATTGGGAGAGGATCTCGTAACTTCATCTATTTATCTAATATTGAGAGAGTTAGATTCAAGAAACGAATGAGTATGATCTCTATTCAATCTATTGATGGTGAAGATTAATCTGGCTTAGGAATAAGTTAAGGATTTCAAGCTAAGAGGAGCGCAAGATTGGTTGTTGTTCACCCTTGATTCACGTAGGGATGTATTATCAAGGCATGCACAAGTAGCTAGAGTTTCGACTTAGGGATAAGAAGAAACCATTGAAGAACGCTCTGCCGAACCTTGAAGTTGCTACCCAGATGCCTAAGTAGTTGCCCAGCTAGTCACCCAGGCAACCGTCGATTAGTTGCCAAGGCAACCCCGCAGTGCAAGTTGCCACGGCAACTGCGTTGCCCTTGCACTCTTTTACCAAGACGATCCAATCGCTTATCACACCGTAACTCACGATAACCTGGCCTATTTTCTCTCATTCAATCTCATCTATTCTTTTACTTTATTGCTTTCTAGTTTAGTTATTAGTTAAACTCCTATAATCTTCTATTTTTGTTTTTACTTTTTATAGTGCAAGAGATTAGATTCTTGAAGTGGCACCAATCCCTGTAGAGACGATATCTTTTATACTATAACTTGCGACGTGTACACTTGCACAATTGCAAAGCACTTATTACGCGCAACATGTTTTTGGCGCCGTTGCCGGGGATTGGCAATAGCGACTTTGTTTTTATTTTCTTTCACTTTTTTTCTTGTTTAAGATTCAAAGGGTTAACAAACTTTGGTTTTTCATTGGTATATGACCAGGGCGAGACTAATCACACCAGAATATCTCTTTGATCCAAAAATCGAACGAACCTTACAAAGGCTTAGACGAAGGTTAAGAGTAGCAATGGCTAATCAAGACGGCAATATGATTCAAGATGTTTCAGCAAGGAGAGGAGTGATTCTTGCACGAAATAGAACTATTCAAGACTATCTTGAAGAATATCTTGATGGACTTAATCCAGGAGTTGTCGCACCTGAAATTGAAGCCGACCACTTTGAGTTGAAACCGGTGATGTTTAATATGATCAACACAATTGGTCAATTTGGCGGCTCAGCAACTAAAGATGCACGACAACATCTTAAATCTTTCCTCGAGATTTGCAACCCATTCAAAATACACGGAGTTACCCCCGATGTTTTACGATTAAGATTATTCCCCTATTCACTAAGGGATAGGGCGAAAGCATGGTTGAATAACATTCCTGCCAGATCAATAGGATCTAGGACTGATCTTTGTCGTGATTTCTTTGCTCGGTTTAATCCTAAAAATTTGACTGATAAGCTTCGTAACGACATTACTTCTTTTCGGCAGGCAGATGATGAGTCCATGTACGAGGCTTGGGAGCGATATAGGGAACTTCTACACAAATGCCCCCTACACGGGTTCCCAGTGTGGACACAAGTAACAATGTTTTACAATGTCGTGAATACACCAACAAGGATGATGCTAGACGCCTTGGCAAACGACATACTCCTAGATAAGTCACCGGAGGAAGCAATGAAAATTCTAAATAGGCTTGCCAAGAATGATTATCAATTCCCCTCTACTAGAAGCGGAGGAGTTAGACGCCAAGCCACAATACATGAACTAGGATCATCAGACTCAATTTCGGCACAATTGGCCACCTTAACCAAGATGGTCCAGAACATGCAGAAACCAAACAACACACATGAGGTCAAGGTAATCCCAACAATGTGATGTCCAATACATACAATCCAGCTTGGAAGAAGCACTTGAATTTTTCATGGAGTAATCCCAACAATGCTATAAACCATAACAATCAGAATGCACAAGCATCAGGATTTCAGCAGAATATGCCACGGCAACAGTTGCCGCAGCAACAACCGACAACATCTAGTTCTTTGGAAAATTCTCTCAATGCTTTTATGTTGAAAACTGAATCTTATATGGCTGAGAATAGTAACTTCATAAAAAGAACTGGTGCTTTTATTAACAAGACCGAGATGAGATTGCAAAACCAAGAGGCGACAATCAAATCATTGGAAAATCAAGTCGGACAATTTGCTCAAAACCTGAATACTAGACCGCAAGGAGGTTTACCTAGCGATACTGAAGTCGCAAGAGGAACTGACCATGAGCAATGTAAGGCGATCACCACTAGAAGTGGCCAATAACTTAAAGAGGCTCAAGCCCGTTCATCAAACAAAACTCCACAAAAAGATCAAGACGAACCCAACGACAAAGCCTCAAATGCTGAACCAGGAATTGCCGCGGCAACCGGCAATAAGCATGCCTCGGCAACCAATGATAAGTATGCCTTGGCAACCGGCAATAGGCATGCCTCGATAACCGGCGATAAGCATGCCTCGGTAACCGGCGATAAGCATGCCTCAGCAACCAGCGATAAGGATGCCTCGGCAACTCCAGTTGTCCCAGCAATGCCATCAATCAGATTCCAGACCAATGAAAGGATCGAAGATATCCGACTTCCACCACCATTCCCACAAAGGTTGAAGCGACAAAAGCAAGAATATCAATTCAAGAAGTTTCTTGATATCCTAAAGCAAGTCCACATCAACTTGCCATTGGTGGAAGCAATTGAACAAATGTCGAACTATGCCAAGTTCCTTAAAGACATTGTGTCCAAGAGAACAAGGCTATGAGAGTTTGAAACAGTTTCCGCAACAGAGGGATGCATGGGCATGTTGCACAATCGTATGCCACCCAAGTTGAAGGATCCCAGAAGTTTCACAATACCCTATTCCATTGGAAACCACTATATCGGGAAAGCACTATGCGACCTTGGGGCTAGCATAAACTTGATGCCTAAATTAGTTTTCCAGAAACTAGGAATCAGGAAGGCAAGACGTACAACAGTTATGCTACAGCTAGCCGACAAATCCTATGTGCATCCAGAGGGAAAAATCGAAGACATACTGGTAAAAGTTGATAAATTTATTTTTCCCGCTGACTTTATTGTTTTGGATTGTGAACCAAATGAGCATGCACCTATCATTATCGGGAGACCATTCCTAGCAACAGGGAGAACCTTGATCGATGTTGAAAAGGGAGAACTCACAATGAGGTGAAGGACCAGCAAGTTAAACTAAATGTGTTCCAAACACTATGGCATGCCGATGATCCAGAAGAATGCCAACTTCTTCATGGCACGATAAAGTTTAACTTCGATGAGGAATTTAGTTGCCTCGACAACTACATTGCCGATCAAGAGGAACCTGAGGAGTATGAAGAACCGGTCGATGAGGAACAACAAGAAGAGGCAAATTGGCTAGTCAATTGATCGGGTACATACTTTGAACCACTGGATTACTCAGGTAAGGAAGGTAAGCTCGAAAAGCCCTATATTGAACAACCACCGATTCTTGAGTTGAAACAGTTGCCAGAGCAACTAAAATATGCATACTCAGGAACCGATAATACATTGCCTGTAATTATTTCTTCTAAGTTATAGCCTGAGCAGGAAAAGAAGCTGATCAAAATGTTGATGCTACACAAGAAGGCAATAGGGTGGACAATTGTCGACTTGAAGGGAATTAGCCTGGCAGTGTGCATGCACAAGATTTTGTTGGAAGATGATCACAAACCTTCAATTGAGGCCCAGAGGAGACTGAATCATTCCATGAAAGGGGTTGTAATGAAAGAAATCATCAAGTGGCTTGACGCTGACATTATATACCTTATCTCTGATAGTACATGGGTAAGTCTGGTACAATGTGTACCGAAAAAGGAAGGTATAATGGTGGTAAGTAATGAAAACAATGAACTCATTCCAACCAGGATTGTGACCGTTTGGAGGGTTTGTATGGATTATCGAAAGCTAAACAAAGCCACTAGGAAAGATCACTTCCCATTACCCTTTATTGATCAAATGCTTGACCGCCTTGCAGGTAAACCCTTTTATTGTTTTCTTGATGGTTATTCAGGTTACAATCAAATTGCCATAGCACCAGAAGATCAAGAAAAGACAACCTTCACATGCCCATACGGTCTTATGCTTTCTGAAGGATGCCGTTCGGATTGTGTAACGCCCTGGGAACCTTCCAAAGATGCATTATGGCACTCTTTTCAGACATGGTTGAAGACTTCCTTGAGATCTTCATGGATGATTTTTTTGTTTTTTGTAATAACTTCGACAGCTGTCTCGGCAATTTAGAGACGGTGTTGGAAAGATGTGAAGAAACCGATTTAGTCCTCAATTAGGAGAAGTGCCATTTATGGTAGATGAAGGAATAGTGCTCGGCCACAAGATTTCATTCATGGGAATTGAAGTACAAAAAGCCAAGGTGGACGTGATCGAGATATTACCCCCACCAAGTTCGGTTAAAGGAATTCAAAGCTTTCTTGGACATGCAAGTTTTTACAGGAGGTTCATTCATAATTTTTCTAAAATCACTAAACCCTTGTGCAATTTGCTTGAACATGATAAAGTCTTCGATTTTGATGATTCTTGCACCCAAGCATTCAAAACCCTAAAGGAAAAGCTTGCATCGGTACCCATTGTCGTTCCGCCAGATTGGACGCTACCTTTTGAGCTCATGTGTGATGCAAGTGATTTTGCGGTAGGAGCATTCCTAGGCCAACGCACAGGTAAGACCTTCCATGTGATATACTACGCTAGTAAAACTCTTAATAGTGTTCAAGTGAATTACACAACAATGGAGAAAGAGTTACTAGCTGTAGTTTTCGCATTTGACAAGTTTCGATCCTATTTGATTGGTACAAAGGTAATTGTTCATACAGACCATTCGGCAATCAAATATCTATTTGCTAAAAAGGATGCCAAACCTCGTTTGATTCGATGGATATTACTTTTACAAGAATTTGATATTGAAATTAAGCATAGGAAATGAATAGAAAATCAAGTGGTCGATCACTTATCACGTTTAGAACGCAATAGGGAGGAGGACGCGGATCTAGAGATATGCGATGCATTCCCGGAAGAGCAACTTTTAGTTGCCTCGGCAACCATAGATGCGCATGCCTCGGCAACCCTTGACGCCTCAGCAATCATGGACGCGTACGCCTTGGGAACTCTCGACGCCGCAGCAGCCCTTGACGCGCACGCCTCGGCAACCATGGATAAGCATGCCTCAGCAACCCTCGACGCCTCAGCTGCCCTTGAGTGCACACCTCGGCAACCATGGATGCGCATGCCTCGGCAATTTTGGGAGCAGTCGCCACAGCAGCACATGCCTCGACAATACCCTAGTACGCGGATTTAGTTAATTTCCTTGTTTGTGGTATTTTACCTTATGGTCTTACTCACCAAGGGAAGAAGCGGTTCCACCATGATGCTAAGCATTACTTTTGGGACGAGCCTCTTTTGTTTAAACAATGTGCAGATCAGGTTATAGGCCTATGTGTCCCTGAAGAGGAATAGCAGAATGTACTCCGGCAATGCTATTCTTCACCCTATAGAGGACATTTTGGAGGAACTCGTACCGCGGCCAAAGTTTTGCAATCCGGTTTGTATTGGCCAACATTGTACAAAGATGCCCAAGACTTTTACAAGCAATGTGATCGTTGCCCGAGGACGAGTAATATCTCTAGACGACATAAGATGCCGCTCCAAAACATTATCGAGGTGGAATTGTTTGATGTATGGGGGATCGATTTTATGGGACCTTTCCCATCTTCATTCAGCAACCTCTACATTCTACTTGCCGTCGACTACGTGTCTAAATAGGTTGAGGCAGCTGCAGTTCCCAACAATGATTCCAAGACCGTGCAACGATTCTTGCAGAAAACATATTTACACAGTTTGGGATGCCGAGAGCAATTATCAGTGACGAAGACAAGCATTTTGACAACAGACTTATTGCCAAGATGTTGCAACGCTTCGGCATATCACACAAGATTGCCACGGCATATCACCCACAAACCAATAGGCAAGTAGAAATTTCCAACCGGGAATTGAAGGGTATACTCGAGAAAGTTGTAAATCCCTCTAGGAAGGATTGGTCATTAAGACTAGATGACGCGCTTTGGGCATATCGCACTGCATTCAAAACACCCTTCGGTATGTCCCCCTTCCGACTTGTCTATGGCAAAACATGCCATCTACCGGTGGAAATCGAACACAAGGCATATTGGGCAATCAAGACCGTGAATATGGATTGGGAAAGTATCGGACAAAAGCATTTGTTGGACCTTAACGAGATAGAAGAATTTTGTTCACTCGCCTATAACAATGCACGAATCTACAAGGAGAAAACAAAGCAATGGCATGACAAGAAACTATTGCCGCGGAAATTCACGCCAGGGCAAATAGTTCTCTTATTCAATTCTCGGCTAAAACTTTTCCCAGGAAAGCTGAAATCAAGATGGTCAGGACCATTCGAAGTTGTCAAACCATTCTCCCACGGTGCCGTGATAATCAAGTCCATCACTGACGAACATGAATTCAAAGTTAATGGAGAAAGATTGAAGCACTACAACGGTGCCCACGTGGAACGTAACAAAGAAGTGGTCACCTTAGGAGATGCATGAGCATGCTCTCCTTTCGATATTTTTTTTTTATTTTTAATTTTTTTAACTAATTAATTTTTAATTTTTTATTGTCGACTATTTGTGTTTTTAGGATAGATTTATTTTCTTTAAGATTAAAACTACATATTTTTTTCATATTTATCTTTTTAAGTTTAAGAATTTCTTTATACATCTTTATTTATTTTCCTTTATTAGTTTATCTTTAATTTTAATCCTTATTTGATTTGTCTTTGAATTGTAGGAAATGAGTTCAAGATAAAGAGGAATTTTGATTCAAGAAGGAAAACATCTTCAACAAGGAAATTAATGGGCTGAATCTAAGGCTTATATAAACCCTCCAACTTACCCTAATTAAACCCCCTAGCCGGCACCCTTCCTCTAAACCAAAACCTTTTTTTACTTCTTTCCAAAATTAATTCCACCCACCATATTTACTACCTATCTTTTCTATATAACCCATCACCCTTAACTTCCAAGAAACCTATTCCTACTTTTCATCTTGCAACTCTTTAGTTTCTTTTATTTTCTTTTCTTTGTTTTTACAAAACTCACAACCAAGATCATCCATGGCATCCAAAATTAAATTTTTGGTTCATCAAAGTTCCTCCAAAGAACCAAGATACAAGAAGTTTTCTACACCGGTGGTTCAAGAAAGATTTCACTCCAAGTTTGAAAGCCGGAAGATTTACGAAGAACAAGGCTTTGAATACTCCAACTCTCATCAAGATTTCAGCCTTGAACCATTCATATTCGAGAGGATTGCATATCAAAAGTGGCAAATCTTTTGCCATCAATCGGAATCGGGTAACATCTCATGCGTAAGAGAATTCTATGCTCACTCACCTAACCCGGATAATCCTTATGTTTTTGTTCGTGACAAAGCCATACTCATAAGCCCCGAAAACATCAACACCTTTTATGGGCTCTACATTGAGAAGGACGAGCATCAAGCATTTTTTGATCAAATCACGCCCAAGCAACTCGACAAGGTGCTTCAAGAACTCACTCAACCGGGAACTCATTGGAATGATAATAAATACAAGGGCATGGTAAATTGCCTTCGGCTTAAACCCGAGGCAAAACTATGGAATAAGTTTGTTAAAACTTCTTTAATTCCCACCACACACAATACTACTGTTGATATACCACGTCTTTTGCTCATACATTCTATTTTGCATAATCGCATCATTAACATTGGAAAAATTATTTGTGATGAGATTTTTGTATGTAGCTCAAAAGATAAGGGTTCTCTTTTCTTCCCTTGCTTAATTTCCAATCTTTGCAAGGAGATGCATGTCCCAAGTGAGTCCACCGATGAAAAGTCCTTACCAAAGTTCGGTTGGAATCAAGCACAAATCTGAAAGCTAATGGGAGAGACACCGGTAAAATCCTCAATGCCTCCAATTGCCATGGCAACCCCTGCTGCCTCGACAACCCCTAATGCCCGGGCAACTTGGCCATCAACCCCGGGTCACTTTGAAACACTCTTGCAACCATTGGCGAGCCACCTTAGGCAAATTGATGACCGGTAACTAATGTTCATGCGGTACATGAAGGAGCACAACAATGCCATCACCCAAGTCATCCTAGAAAAGTACCCTGGCAGTCGTGTGCCGTTCCCAATCTTTCCTGCCGAGATCCTTGCCACGGTAACCAATGAAGCAGTCGCCACGGCAACTGCAACAGATGATGCCGCAGAAACCTATACCACGCCTGCCTAAGAAGTCGCCACGGCAACCAACCCTAAAGATGCCACGACAACCAAAGCTAAAGGCATCCCGTCAACTACTGCAAAAGCCAAAGGTAAAGCACCTATGCCCGAATCAACTCGTACGAAATATTTGTCTGATTTTTCAGATTCGGACGAGTCCTCCATTGCACCAACAAAGACCGCACCAATCAAATCCTCCAAGCGAAAAGCCAATGACATTGATGAAGAGGACGATGAGGACAACCCCGTACGAGGATTGATTCCACCATCGACAACAAGGAAGCAACCATCGCGTTCAAGCAAGAGAATCAAGACTCCGACCAAAAGGAAACTAATCATCAACAATGACGAACTCTCGAAGTAAGTCCTCGTTTGCATTTTATTTTTCTTTATTTTTATTTCTCTTTAAAGCATGCATTGAGGATAATGCCTCGCTCGAGTTTGAGGGGGGATTGTTAGTAGTTAGTTACCATGTTTAGTTGCATTCATCTTAAGTATTGAATTTAGGATACATAAATTGCTTGTCATGCCTTTAGTTGGAACAAGAATTGCCTAGATTTGATGAATATCCGATGATGACTTTGCCAATGCACTTAATTGATAGAATTTTTATTCTAGGATAACTATGGAAAAACTTAGAATTTTACTATGATGCTAAATTTGATGAAACACTGTTGTGGTTTGATTGATTTAAGGAATTCTAGTGAACTTAGGTTGATAATTAAAAATTGGGGGGATTAGAATAAAAATTGGATGAATGCTAGAGGTTCCCGAAATTGGCTCTAGCATGTGCTAAAAATTTGATCGCTAGAGGTGCCCGAAACCGGCTCTAGTATGTGCTAAAAATTGATTGCTAGAGGTGCCCGAAACCAACTCTAGTCGAATAAATTAATTAACTTAAGAAAACTAAAAACAAAACACTAGAGGTGCCCGAAACTGGCTCTAGTTAAAACATGTTAAAAAGAACCCAATGAAGTAATTTGAAAACCTCTTGTTTCCATAGAATCCAAAAAATCAACTTGCACACAACTCCGCACACACTCACAAGCATTATAGTTTGATTCTGAGTAACTCCTAAGTTTTTCGAAAAATGAAAAGCCAATCATACTTTGTGCCCCGGTTCTGAGAATTGAAATCAAGTTCAAAGCTAAGTTTGTGAAAATTGAAGTCTTGGCGGGTAATTATTAGTTTGCATTGCTTGAGGACAAGCAATAGTTCGAGTTTGGGGGTGTGATAAGTGTTCAAAAGTACTATTTTTCTTACCCTTTTTACTCATATTATTGTTAGACTTAGGCTCATATTAGTTACATAATTAGTCATTCATGCATTAATCCATATTTCCTTCCATCGTTGAGCTTGATTGCATAACTTGGTAGTTTTTGTGGTAAAAGATGCTACTTTGGTGTGTTTTGTGTGTATGTGCAGAATCACTTGCCAAAGCAAGGCTAGAGCTAGTTGCCAGGGCAATGCATGAAGGAGATGTCGAGCTAGTTGCCAGGGCAATGCATGAAGGAGATGCCGAGCTAGTTGCCAGGGCAATGCATGAAAGAGACGCCGAGCCAGTTGCCAGGGCAATTGTCGACAAAGAATAAGGTGATATGGTAGTCGAAATTGATGACTAGACAAGCCCAAGATGACGTGGAGCAAAGCTAAATCCCAAAGGAGTTTGATTTCCATGAAGAGGTTAAAGAAGAATTAAATTCCAAGAAGATATGAGAAGTTCTAGAAGGAATATAATTATAATAAAGAATTATATTCTTTAAAGATAATTTAACTCTAACTTAACTTCCTCCTCAAAGAAGGACTTTGACCTAGCCCTATAAATTAGACGCCATGCCGTCAACTCCAAGGGGGAGAGAGGGGAGAGGAATTTCGACAACTCCAAGGGAGAGAGTAGAGAGAATTTTCAACAAGCTTCAAGGGGAGATCTCGACAAGGAGGCTTCATCCATCCTTCATCTTTTTCTTTCTTGTTCAATTGGGTTCATGCTAGGAATTCTTTATCTTGTGTTGCTTTGGAACCTAGCCATGAACTAAATCTATTTGGCTAAGGTTATTGTGTCTTGTGGTTGTGAGAAACAATTGGATTTTGTTTAGGTAATAAGAGTTTGCACTTTGCTATTCAAGGTTTATTCATTTTTGGTTCTTATTCTTGTTTACGAGTAAATTGGGAGAGGATCTCGTAACTTCATCTATTTATCTAATATCGGGGAGTTAGATTCAAGAAACGAATAAGTATTATCTTTATTCAATCTATTGATGGTGAAGATTAATCCGGCTTAGGAATAAGTTAAGGATTTCAACGGCTAAGAGGAGCGTAAGATTGGTTGTTGTTTACCCTTGATTAACGCAGGGATGTATTATCAAGGCATGCACAAGTAGCTAGAGTTTCAACTTAGGGATAAGAAGAAACCATTGAAGAACGCTCTGTCGAACCTTGAAGTTGCTGCCCAGACGCCCAAGTAGTTGCCCAGCTAGTCGCCCAGGCAACCATCGATTAGTTGCCAAGGCAACCCCACTGTGCAAGTTGCCACGACAACTGAGTTGCCCTTGCACTCTTTTACCAAGACGATCCAATCAGCTATCACACCTCAACTCACGATAACCTGGCCTATTTTCTCTCATTTGATCTCATATATTCTTTTACTTTATTGCTTTCTAGTTTAGTTATTAGTTAAACTCCTATAATCTTCTATTTTTGTTTTTACTTTTTATAGTGCAAGAGATTAGATTCTTGAAGTGGCACCAATCCATTTGGAGATGATATCTTTTATACTATAACTTGCGACGTGTACACTTTCACAATTGCGGAGCACTTATTACGCGCAACAATACGCCCTTACGATTTCAAAAACTTAGATTTCAGTAGCCAAAACCCGTATCAAAACACTTGCTCACGTACTGAAACACTTGCTCACATATCGAAATGCTATGCCTGAAATGGCCTAGCCGTACTGGTACGGGGACACCTGTTTCGATATGCCTAGACCTGTAATATCCCAATTTGATGTTTAAACACACTTTAATGATAATCAAACCACTTAAACATGCTTCAAACTCTAAAGCAACATTATTAGAAATTGATACCTACTAAAACATCACAGAATCATCGACCAAACATGGCATTCATAATATCTCAATGATCTATAGGCATGCTTCCTAATATCATTTTACCAGACATCCAAAACTTACAATTGACACATTTAAACTTCCACAACTTGCTTGCACTACCAAAACAACATAACAAACTTGTTTGAATCAACCAAGCATGGCAACCATTCCAAAATAACTAGATGCATTCATAAGCACTCATCTAGCATCAATATAGGCAAGGTTCCACACAAGTCTAACAACAACGAACCAACATGAAATACAACACTTCACGTGCTTAAAAACCATAGGAAAACAGAATTACAAATCCCTAAAATTATGGCTAACACATTGCCTTATTAACCGGAAACATAAACCGAGTCTATACTCAAACTAGTCCTTGTCCTTAGATCACTTTAGCCTTGCCGTTGCAGCCCTAAACCTTAATGCTCTACATCATTAGGAAAAAGTGAGCGTAAGCACACATGCTTAGTAGGGATGCTCATAAAACAATGATGCGTTTAAAAACATTTGAAATCAAAATGCTTATTCCCAAAACATGCTTACAACCAAAGCATTTTCCTTGTCTCCAACCGAGACATGCATAATCACCCTTATGCAACATCATATATATTCCATGCTTAGATCCCAAAACATTACATCATAAACCATGCTTAAATCCCAAAGCATTATAAAATAGGTTTAACACATGAACTTTCACATATATTGACATTAATAGTGACCCGAATAGACTACCCTCTATCCAACATATCGGATACACTGATTTTTCATACCTTGCATAGTTAAACCGCACGATATCCCTAATCTTGCCTAGTTAAACTGCACGATTTGACACCTTCGCCTAGTTAAACCGCGAGATTTACCACTCTTGCCTAGTTAATCCACAAGCGTACCGACCTTGCCTAGTTAAACCACAAGATCAACATCAATTTGGGTTGCCTAGTTAAACCGCATGCCCCAAATGAGGTCTCCAACAGTCTGAGTGGCCTTGTTAAATCGTCATACCTCAAGGACCCATGGCCACAATCGATTTTGTTCATATTTTATAGTGGACTTTAATCCTATGGCATGCCAACTATATCCGAATATTTCTTACCTTGTCACATAGCCAATATATCACTTGCAACATCATTTACTTACTATTTTTCAATGCATTAAACCAAAACCACCACATATGCAATCCATATTGCCCAAAGCAACACTCATTCCCAACCGAAATGAAAACCAATGCCCACTAGCATTTATATATATAAAATCCATTGCATATGTGTTCATAACCATGCATTTACATTAGTAAATTTAACTATGTTTAACACCAAAACATGAAATCAACATGCTCATATCTAAACCGATATTCGAGAGCGAAATAAGGGAAACTTACTTCCGAGCTTAGGTAAGTGTTTCATGCTTACCCGAAACTCCCAACAACCTTTATTAAACATTTTAAAGGCGTTTAAACTAGTTTCCACTCACCGATACACTTCGTCTTGCTCGCCAATGCGAATCGAGCTCCCAGCAAGCAATAATCAATGTCGAACTTTGTCGCCTTGATTATCCCCTATTTTAACAACATAAAACCAGAGGGCAAATGCATTATTATGCATTCAAACCATTGCCTAACAGCAATCACCCGCAACTCTCAAGTTGCCTACTTAAAAACCATCCGAAACATATCGAAAACATCACAAACCCTTCCAAAACTTAACCTAGTCATAATATAACGATTCAATCCATCAAACTTTATCAAATAACATCTAAAACCCCCTTCCCAACATCCTTTTACTTACAACAATGATTAAACTCGAATAACACCACAAAAACCCTTTATTAACAACCTTAAACAATAGAGATTCAACTTGTTTCGGGATTACAACATTAAAACCAAGTTATTAACTCAATAAACATCAAAATCATGATCTAATCTGATCATAAACCCATCAAAATAGAACAAGTACGAAGATCCACAAATTTTATCAATCAAAACATAATTAAACCAATTTCCAATAATTAAACTATCAAAACACATTAGAAAACAATTGTAAAGAGTCAACAACTTGTGAGTTTCAGTAAAGAACCTTTCATTAGAGGAGAAAAACGAACCTTACCTCCAATGAATGCTTTCTCCCTTAATTGGATGATTTGCATGAGAAAACAAAGTTAAAAACATAAGGTTTTGGAAAACTAACAAGAAGAAATCATTTGCAAACAAAAGATTTAAGAAAAGAAAGATTTCCTTAAAGATTTAGAAGAAGAAATTGATGTTTGGCTGTAGAGATTTTAGAGAGAAAATATTTGAGAAAGTTAGTTACGTGATTTTTGCTTAAAAGATTTAATAACCCATTTAATTCTCCCCAACCTATTTTTATTTTCCAAAATACTTTAAAAATAGCCAATTAAGGGATAAAGTATGATATTAGACTTTTTGGAAAATTAGCTCCTTAAAGATTCAAAGTTTTGACTCTTTACAAAACAGTCACTAAAAATAGTTTTCAAAGTTTGCATTTTGGTCACTAGTCCAAAATGTCCTATTTCCAAAGCTCTTTTTACAAATTTGATTTCGTCATAATCATTAATATATTTAATAATGATTTTAGAACATTTTCCAAAATTTTATCACATTCAAAAAATATTTAATTCGATTTAATCCCAAAACTGACTCGAATCTCTAACACTGGTCCAACGGACCTTTTAACCAACCTTTAAAACACCTAAGCCCAAAATCGAGGCGTTACACGAAATTGAAGCTATGGTGCCCAAATCGATGTTTCTGTGAATTCGACAAACACCAAGAAGGCACCCCCAATCTAATGCATTGGGTTTTATTGGCATGTTTTTTTTATAAAATTATATGCCATTTCGGGATGCCCATCTCAACCAAACATATCTACCATGTAACCATAATGCTTCAAAATAGGCTCAATCATGTACTCTTCCTTCACCATATCAAAGCACTACTGATTCTCTTCGACCAAACCTGAATGGCTACAAGCTTTCTAATTTTTAACCTGAAATATAATTATATTTAAAATATTTAGGACTAAATTGAATAAAATTAGAAAGCAGTTGACGTTAATTTTAGGTTTGATAAAGATTTTTATGACTAAATTAAACAAAAATATAATTATATTTAAAATGTTAGACTAAATTATAAAAATTATAAGGGAATAATGGTCTATTTCAGGTAAAGTATAGATTTTTAGAACTAAAATAAATAAAAATATCATCATATTAAAAATATTGGACTAAATTAAAAATTAGAAAGAAGTTGGGGGCCAATTTCAAGTTAAATATTGATTTTTAAGATTAAATTGAACTAAAATATCATCATATTAACATATTGTACTAAATTAAAAAAATTAGAAAGAAATTGATGTTAATTTCGGGTTAAACAAAGAATTTTTGGACTAAATTGAACAAGAATATAATTACAATTAAAATATTTGACTAAATTATCAAAATTAGAAAGAAATTGGGGTTAATTTTGGGTTAAATAATGATTTTAGGACTAAATTGAACAAAAATATAATTATATTTAAAATATTTGACTAAATTATAAAAATTATAAAGAAATAGGGGTCAATTTTGGGTTAAATATAGATTTTTAGTTCTAAATTGAACAAAAATATAATTATATTTAAAATATTGGACTAAATTATTAGTGACACGTGGCACATTCGATTGGTCGGTAAATTTTTTCCACGAGAGATAACGACAGGGCGGAATTGAGTTCACGATTTAAAGTTTAGGGGGCAAAATTTCGCGAAAAATTCTTTAGGAGCAACTCGGGAAAAAGTTAACGCTTTAGAGGGCAATGGAGTCATTAAGCCTATTTTTAAAATTATATTATATTTTTGTACTTTTCATAATGGCATAAAATTTTTCAGTCCTTTCTCTTTACCCTATTTATATTTCCTACAAATAATTTTGTCATGTGTATTATTAATAAAACAATAAAAAATTATTTAATACATGTGATATACAATCGATGGTGGAACATAAGAAGACTTCATGTTTTCCTGGAATCCATTATTCTGCTTTTCTTACATGCTAATCTTTCCATTCATACTTGCAATAAAAATTCGAGTTTGACAGCCATATAAAGCAACTTGATGAATTGAAGACGTAATATAAAGTACTAAAATGAACCCCAAGAAGTTCATACAATGCTACTAGTAAAGCATCTTCATATAGTATACAGACAAAGAAAACCAAAACCACCTAACTTTCCTGATTTTCACGGGTAACATCAAACACATAAGACTCAGCTTCCATTATTAGCTGGTTATGCATCAAGAATTTGATAACTAAAAGTTGAAAACACTAAACAATTAAACTCCCTCCGGTTGTTTCGAGTGAGTTTAAGAAGCCAATTAAGCTATCCCCTTTATTCTCTTATCAAGTCCAGCTTATTACAATAGGACTTCCCACAATATATTTCCCATCAGACCATTCCAAACGAGCGAAACTGTATGTATTGGTCGGCTGGGAACTACCAGTGAACGTCACTGTATATGGTTTCTTCTCGTTGGCTTGGCTGAAATTCAAACTCTCTGGCTCAACTGATATCTTAACATTCGCATTTCCACTTTCAGGTGATATCGACACATTGTAAGTCCCCGACGAGCCAACATTGGTGAGGGTTCGAGTGTGTTTAACCACATTCGAGCCGCCCGTGACCGAATCAAAGTTGACTGCAAATGAAGGGTAGTTGAGATCAGTAACTTTGTATGTCTTGCTGGCATCACATGAGAAGTTTCTTCTTGCCAATGATCTGATTTGAAACTCAGTGTAGTTTAAGGCACAAAGGAAATCCAGATAATCTTCCACTGTTAAATCATAGACAAGCCCTGGGTTAAGCGCAGAAACAGGATCCACATGTCCAGCACCATGATCGAACGGGGTGGATGGTTTCCCCGTAGCAATATCTTGCATTTTCTGCTTGTTTTTGTACTCTGTGTAAGCGGTTGTCATGAGAGCTGATCTTATAGCTGCTGGGCTCCAATCCGGGTGAGCAGCCTTGAGCAACCCGGCAAGGCCACTAACATGTGGGCAGGACATTGAGGTTCCAGAAATAATGTTGAAATCCACTCGTCTGGTATCAGTGGCTAATCCCGTTGGACCTACGGCGCCGGACCACCCTGCCAAAATGTTAACCCCTGGGGCAATCATGTCTGGTTTCAATATGTCGGGAGTTATGGAATTAGGCCCTCTTGAGCTAAAAGCAGCTACCACCGGTGATGGTTCAATACCAACTTTGGTTCCTTCAAAGAGAATTGAGACAGTTGGGTTAGGGTTTGAAAACAAGTAACCTTTTATAGCATCACCGGATTTTTGACCCACGGCGGTTGCCGGAAGCAAATGGGCGTCAGCTACAAGCTCTTCACCGTTTGCCGCAGTGTTAGCCAACACCATGCCTACACCACCAGCTGCTTTAACAACAGCTCCGTTTTTGAACCCTGGCATTCATTCCACGATCACATAGAACAATTTTTCCAGCAACTTTTTCCGGTATCAAAGTGCCCATCATGCACAAATTTCCGTTCGTGGCATTACTGGCATTACCGGCATAAACAAACGGTAGCATCTTGCCAGGCAAGGGGCTACCTCGGTAAAGCGACACACCGGAGTAGTTTCTGCCGTTTCCGAGGCTAACGAAAGCAGGAAAATCACGATCCAATGTGCCGGCGCCGACAGTTGTGATCCAAGGAGCCACGTTCGATAAACTGTAAGCACCCGGACCAGCATTTCCGGCCGAGCAAGAAACTAAAATCCCCTTTTCCAAAGCAGCAAAGGCTCCGATTGCAACACTGTCCCTGTAAAAATCCGACATGCCACCACCGAGTGACATTGACAGTACATTAACGTTGTCATCAATGGCCTTTTCCATGGCAGCCAAGATGTCCGAACTGAAACATCCACCGGTCCAGCAAACCTTGTAAACAGCAACTCTAGCGCGGGTGGCCATCCCACGCGCCGTCCCCTCGGCATACCCGAACAAGCAAGCTCCTTCGACCACCGACCCTGCCGCCGTGGATGCCGTGTGAGTGCCATGTCCGTCATCATCTCGAGGTGATTTTGATTCCTTGGACTCATCGATCGGACCCAAGGCAGCCTCATACCCTCTAGCAAAGTACCTCGCGCCTATCAATTTTTTATTGCATTTCGATGAGGTAAAATTGGTACCTGATTCGCACGCGCCTTTCCAGCTGCTTGGTATCGGTCCAAGCCCTGTATCGACAAAGCTCTTACTTTCAGGCCAGACACCAGTATCCAACACACCAATGACAACTTCACTGCCCGAGTCAGACTCGGGGAACAAATCCGCAGCTCTACTGAGTCCAAGAAACTCAGGTGTACGAGTGGTGTGCAACTCGTATCTCAACTCAGGCAAGACTGCAAGGATCCCTGGTTGGCTCTCGAGTTGCTTAGCTTCTTGGTTGGTTAGCTGAGTAGAGAACCCATGGATAACGTTCTCGTAGGTATAGAGCATTGCAGCCGAGCCGGAAACAGATTTCAAAGACGAGTCATACCAGTGAGTGTGGTGCTTGAAACTCGCTGGCATCTCGAATTTAGCCATGTGCACTATGTAAGTCTTTACGCTGCTCTTCTTCTCCTCCGATGGTGCAGCCATGGACACGCGGCAGAGACCCAGAAGCAGGACAATCATAAAACACTTAACCACCCCCATTTTTGTTGTATCTCTTGTTCACCAGAAAAGGAGGAAAGCAATAGAGATGAAAGCTCTAGATTTTATACAGAAAAACAAAAGAAACAGGTAAGAATCATTGGGTTTTGTTTTGCCTTTAAAAAAAAAGAAAAAAAAAGGAGAGAGAACAGGAGAGAGTAACGTGTTGGTAGGGACCGTGGAGGTTGTCTTGTTCTTTGAATGATTGGTTTGAAATCAAAAAGAAAGAAAGAAAGAAAGAAAGAAAACAGTGATAGAGGTTAAGAGGTGAGAGATAAGATAATAACTTTGCTTCACATGATACCATGCTTTTGTGTTTATCCATGTCTTTCTCTTCGTTTTTTTTTCTTTTCTATTTTCTTGAGGAGCCTCAGAAATGATTCTCTCTCTTCCTCCACTGTATGCTGATTACTGTGTATTTACCTTAATCTTTTTGCAGATTACAGTGAAGCAATAATTGAGAAAAAGGAAATAAAAAAAAGCTTAATCCTCTCAATTATTTTCTCCCTTCAATTATACACTTTTAATTGAGTTAAGGATGGTTTGGTGATCAAATTAAGCAAATAAAAAACAGAGATGGTTTGGCTACTACTATAAGTTAGTTTGAAAAACAACTTGGTGATGAAGTCCAAATTTCAAGATTAATATATGTCTACACACAATACAAAACTTGTATGCATGATAAAGTTTAAAGAATAAGACGGTAGGTAAAATCGCAATACAATATGATGTTATAAAATAACTGAAATATATACACAAATAAATATCTATAATACAAATTGTTACCATGTTGGAATTTATATAAATATAAATTAAAGCATTCACATGGCCCCGAGCGCATATATATATATATATGAGTTAGAATTTACTTGCATAGTATAAGACTTTTTAGGTTTTACATATTTTTTTAATTGTTGGATGAATGAATAAGATTAAAAGTAGGATATGTGAAGATTATCACTTAAAAAAAAGTAAAGAGATAATATCATCTATCTATTTTACCCATTTAATAGTCATAAATTAGTGTAAAATTAGTTAAATTTTATGTAATATAAGTGGATCATAATTTACATATATGTGTGACGAAATAGCATTAAAATACAGAATACTTAAATTTTTTACATTACAAAAATAATCTTCTATCAAGGTATATGAAATTCATCAATTAATTAAACAGCTATTATATTTAAATAAAATTATTCAAATAAATAGAATTAGCACATCGTTAACATTTTTTGTATATTCAGTCATTAATAACTCAATTATTGTAAAACAGGGAGTGGATAATAAACAGTCAACATTTTCAAGGTTTCTGACAGAGCTTCAGATTTATTAGTTTTTAATATTGCATGTTTCATACGTCATTCTATATCTTTATTTTTAATTTATTAAACAATATAAAAAGTGATATGTTAATATTCGTTAAATTTTTAACAATTGAGAATCAAAATAAATAAAATATAATATTTCAAAAAATAATAATTAAGTGACCAAAATAAAAAATTTAAAATATGTAAAGTACCAAAAAATATTCTACGCTAAATTTTATTGGTAAATGAAAAGGAAATTAAATCTGACGATCTTAATTAAAGTATTCAATCACGCTGATCGATGGCTACACGTGATGTGTAGACCCACAACGCGGATTAAATATCCAACACTATTTCTCAACAAATATCCATCAATTTAGTAGTATATACAATTCCAATCTTACTTTTTCCTAAAACTTAAATAAATATTTCTGTCAAAAAAATAATTTTTAATATGTTCTATGAGAAAAAATATTTTATATGAAATTATATTTAAAATATTATTTAATGTATGATTATCATTTTATAAAATTTAATGAATAATTCTAATTAAATAATAAAAGATACATAAATCTATTTTGGTGAATAAGGAATACTACTATGAGCCTCATTAAAAACCTCATTAAACATAAATGGAGAAAAAGAGTACTCGTAGTAATATTACAATAAAAAAAAGAAAATTAAAACCAAATCTGCAAAACATGCAACCAAAACATAACTTAGAAGCAATCAAAGAAAACCCAAAGCCCCCTGTTGGTCCTTCATCGCCAAGTCCAAAATCGCAGGCAGCGGTTGATCATAGAACAACTCCCTCGTCCCCTACTCACGAGCCATCTTCGGCAACTTATCAGCAATAGTGTTCCCATCTTGACCGATGTGAAAAACTCGTACTTTTCATGTCCTACTAAGCATCTCTCGCATCCTTGCAGTAAGTGCATTACTGCATAGTATCTTAGACTCACCCCTCAACATTTTCACCACGGTTACATTATCCAAATCAAGCTCGATCTTGCGATAACCCAACCTCCAAGTTTGACAAAGGGCATCATAAGCAGCCCACATGTAATACCCCAATAATTGGTTAGTGACTAAGTTGCAAGAAATTAAAAGTTGGTGGTTTTAGTTCAGTGACTAAAACGTAATCTTTTAAAGTTTGTTGGCTAAAGTGAAAAGAAGAGAAAAGTTTAAGGACAAACATGGTAATTTTCCCATATATTATTCCTATTCCATAAATGAATAGTTCATCCCGGTATAATAATTTTGATGGGAATCAGATTTTTAGTACGAGATTTGTATGAAAAAACTATAAAAAGGATAAGTTTCGGTGTGTAATTCGGATGATCGTTTGAATTCAGAATATTATGGAAATTTTATAGAAGTCTTAGGAAGACCCAAGGAACATGACATTATGGCTCTGAATCGTTTTTGATTAATTTAGATTCGATTGCATGTAGTATTTTGTGTAGTTCATGAATGGCAATTTTAAAGATATGATGATTCATTAATGGCAAAATGGTCATTTTGCATATACTTATTAAATATCTTTGATTATGGAAAATGAGATTTTATAGGTGGCAACATGTTATTGGAGAAAATTTAGGTATAAAATAGCCATTTTACTATTAAGGAATTTTTTTAAAAAAATAAGGATTATTTAATGCCATTTAGCATAAAATTAAAGAAAGAAAAGGGTGTAGAATTCTCTCAAATTCTCATATTCTACCGTGAGCTTCTTCAAGCTAGGTAAGAAAATTTTATTTCAACTTTTAAGCTTGAATTTGGTTGATTTTAAAGGTAGGACATGAAATAGAGATTTGTTCTCCATGAAATTCTCTTTCAATTGGTATAAGTTTTCCATGGTTTCCATGCTTCTAGTTGGTATTGGTGATTAAGGTGGATGAAAGACATGTTGGATTTGGTATTGGTGATTAAGGTGGATGAAAGACATGTTGGATTTTCATATTTTAAGATTCAATCATGTTGGATTTTCATATTTTAAGGTATTATTTCTATGCTTGAAATGATGAAAATTTCAAGGGTTGCTGCTCCGTTGACCAAGTTGTTGCAAAACGATGTCCATCTTGAATGGACGGAGCTAGACAACAAGCTTTCAAGAAGTTAAAAGAAGCTTTGACACAAGCTCCAATCTTGATTCAACATTAGTTAGGAAAAGAGTTTGTGGTTTATAGCGATGCATCTTACGTTTGTCTATGGTGTGTGTTGATACAAGATGGGAATGTTGTAGCTTATGCATCGAGGCAGTTGAAGGTTTACAAACGCAATTACCCTACGCATGATCGGAAGCTTGCCGCGGTGGTGTTTGCGTTGAAGATTTAGAGGTATTACCTTTATGGTGAGAAGTGTATTGTGTACAAGGATCACAAGAATTTGAAGTGTTTGATGTCCCAGAAGGAGTTGAATCTTAGGCAGCATAAATGGTTGAAGTTGCTTAAGGATTATATTTGACAATCAAGTATCATCCGAGCAAGGAGAATGTTGTGGCTGATGCTTTGAGTAGAAAGGTTGTCATGGAGTTGAGGGCCATGTTTGTGAGGTTGAGAGTGACGCGCGATGGTGGTTTGTTGACTGAGTTGCAAGTGAAGCCATCTTTGTCGTAGTTGATTAAGGAAAAACAATCTTATGATGAAGAGTTGGTACCGCATGTTAAGGATATCATGGATGGAAATCCACTTTAATGATGATGGGGTGTTGTGTTTTAAAGATCGGCTAATGGTGCCTATTTATGTTGAGTTGAGACGAGCTATATTGACTGAGGCACATGCTAGTCCTTTTTCTATGCATCCCAATAGTACCAAGATGTATCAAGATCTTTAGGGAGAGTACTATTGGGTGGTTTGAAAAGGGTGTGGCTGATTTTGTTGCTAAGTGTATGGTATGTCAGCACGTGAAGGCCGATCACCAGTTTCCTTCTGGGTTGTTGCAACCGTTGAGGATTCTAGAGTGGAAATGAGATAGAATCACCATGAATTTTGTGTCTGGTTTACCTTTGACACCTACTAGGGAAGATTCCATTTGGGTGATTGTTGTTGATCGATTTATAAAGTGTGCACATTTTCTGCTAGTGCATATGATGTATACCTTAGATAAGTTGGCGGATCTTTATTGTAACCCCCTTAGCCCGGCCTAGCTGAAGCTGAACTAAAAGGATCATATTAGGTTTGCCGAAGCAAACCTGAGCTAATAACTTAAACTGAGCCTGCTTTTTTCTTTTTATCTTGTCTAAATGCATTGAATTATTATCCTAAAGTGAACATGCTTCAACGGAAACGTCACATTGAATTCAGATTTCAAAACGGGGGTTCAATTGCTCAACAATACACATTAGGGACCAAAACGTAATTTCTACAAATTTTAGGGCTTTTATAACAATTTAAATTACCCAATCTTTATTAGTCCAATTTCATGCTCATAGGTTAAATTCCAACTCAAAACAATCATCCAAACTCATTCAATTGTATACATAACAATCAGGGACTAAATTGCAAGATTTCCAAACTTCAGCAAACTGGCATACACAAAATCAACATAGCGTACCGATAAGGGCAAGCCCGTACCGATACAACTTAACGAACAAAATGGCTACAAGTACCAATACACATACAACCGCATCGATACGGTATGTTGACCCAGCCGTACCGATACGACCTTGACCCCGTATCAATCCCCCGTGCATTTCTCAAAAAACTCAAAATTCCAGTTAGCAAATTGCGTACCGATACACTACCCCGCATACCGGTACGACTTTTTAAAATTGAAGGGATCTTACCAATACTCAAACCCATGTACCGACACCAGTACAAAATTTCCTCAAGGCGTACTGATACAGTGGCTAAGCGTACCGATAACCTCTACTTTATTTTGATGATTTGAGCATTTCCAGACCCCGCGTACCGATCCTTGGGTACCCGTACTAGTACACAGAGGCCTGTAATGACCTCTAGGTCCAACATATGACACTTTGGCTCACTCTAAAAAAATTAATGCATATCTAAACAACTTATAGCATCAAAAGCATGCTTGACCACAACATACCAGCATTTTAAGCAATCCTAGCAAATCTAGCACAATCAATCACAAAGTCTATAGGCATGCTCTCTAGTTAACATCCAAAACACAAATCCATCCACATCTCAAGCACTTTAAGCCTCTTACAAGTCCAAACCAACAATTACAACTTGCACAAACATGGAGTTCATCAAAAACCCTCCTAAATCAACATTTGTCACATTGCCCTTATTACTACTATATAACGTTTCAAACCATACTTTGAAAACAAGTCCTTGGAATTCTTTCCTTGCTTCCTCGCTGCCCTTGACCTTTAACTCTCTTCATTGATGGAAAAAGAGAGCGTAAGCACGCAAGGCTTAGTGAGAAATGCTCAAAAATCAACCACCATCAATGCATTTTAAACTATTTAACATTCTTTTGAAAAACGATTTTCCAAAACACTTTTCAATCATCATTCCACATCATGCCTTATCAAACCATGCACTTAATATTTCCAAAACATGCATATTAAACCATATGCAACATGTATAACGGATAAACAACAAAATCCCATTTGCTACCCTCAATTTAAGCTTTCCCATGCATACTACCAATGTAAGGCTTAAAGAGTAAAACATGTGTAAATCACATTAAACAACATAATCCATCTCATGATACATCATAAATTATATTGGCTTACAAGTGATCATTAACCAAATTCTACTTTTCAAAATATAACATCAGATACACGGATTCAACAAATGTTCTCTCAACACTTAACATACAATCTACCAGCATCTCAAGGTTCATCAACGAGATTTTTTGATACACATAAACCCTTCCACCGTTGTGGTACCCGTGGTGGAGTTTTTGGTACACATAAACCCCTCAACACCACTCATCGACTAGATGTATAACCCACTAACGCGAGTCTTCAGTACAAAGATCTAAACCCTCAATCGTTATGGTACTCGGATGGAGTATTTGGTACTACGGATCAAAACCCCTCAACATATAAGGTGACTTTTTATAGTGCACTATCAATCCTATGACCGGCCAACTATATTCGATAACATTTTCAAACCTTTTCATACCAGCACTTGCTAATATAATTCATTTTATTAACATCAACTCATTGTTTTCATATGCATCATCAAAATCATCTTACCAATGCAGTCAACCTTGCTTTAACTAATGTTCAAAAACATTAACATATAATGCATTACCTCACAATGCATCAACATCATTATATAACCAATTTCAAGCATTAAAACATGCACAAAACATGCATATACAGTGAGTAAGTAAACCATTAAAACAAGTGCATAAAAACCAATTGCCAAACCGAGTTCGAGAGAGAATTCATCCTTTACTTACTTTCGAGCTTAGTCCAGCATTTCAAGCTTGATCTAAACACCTAAACACATCTTTCAAACCTTGGCAAAGTTGTAAAACACGTTCTCACTCACCAACACGCAAAGCCTCGCTTGCCGATACGATAAACTGACCTCCAAAACTTCCAAAATGATTGTTCAAGCTTGAGGACCAACTTCCCCTATTTTATCCACACAAAAATAGAGGATTCAATGCATCAAAATGCATTCAACAACACATCAACATAAATCCTTAACATTTACTGCTGAAATACACTTCTCAACAACCGAAATTAACATCAAACATCTTCCAAACTTAACCCAGCCAAAGCCTAACGTTTTATAACCCATCAATTAACATCTAAAAACACAACAACAACATACTTATACCCCCAGCATTCATAAAACCACCACAACACCCCAAAACCTCACAACAAACAACCTAGGAAATTAGATATTCACATAGTTTTGGGATTCCAATGTTAAAGCCCACTTATTAACATTATTAAACATCAAAATCATGATTAGAACCAATCAAGAACTTATCAAAATAGATTCTATTCGAAAATCCACCAACTTCACCAATTAAACCTCAATTTAACCAATTTTCCATAATTAAACCATTAAATCAAGTTAGAAAACATATGTAAAGGATCAATAACTTGGGGATTTCAATAAATAACCTTATATTAGAGGAGAAGAATGAAGCTTACCTCTAAATTTGGCTTTCCTAATAACCTTATATTAGAGGAGAAGAATGAAGCTTACCTCTAAATTTGGCTTTCCTTTTAGTTGGATGAATTTTCTTTAGAAAACTAGATCAAATCAAATAGGTTTTGTTAGGAAACTATTAAAGATCCATTTGATAACAAAAGAATATTAAAATCAAGTAATTACCTAAGAAAATTGAAGTGGAAAATAGTGTTTGGTTGAAGATAATTTGAGAGAAAAGCTTTTGATGAAAAGTTAGTTACGTGATATTTCTTTAAAATTCTAATTATGTAATTAATCTCCCCAAACTTTTTTATCTATTTTAAAACCATTTTAAAATATCCAATTTTAAGAGAAAAATATGATATTAGACTTTGGCTAAACATGTAACACCCCTTTCCCGTATCCATCATTGAATACGAGACAGAGATGTCACAAAACATTTGTAAAATCATCTATATTTATAATTCGGTAAAAAATTGTTTCTTTAAAAATATTACAATTTAGTTTTTATTTACAAATCTAATTAATCACGTAAAGTTTAAACTTTATATTTTTGTCTTCAAATCAGGTTTAATTTCAGGCAGCAACTTATCAATTTAATTCGACTTTATATAATTAGTGAAACTACCTAAAAACTGCCTGATTTAAAGTTCATCCAGATTCCAAATAAATTACAAATTCTATCAGAGCATTCATAGCATTTTAATATACATGCCAACTAGTAAATATCAAATAGTGTCAAAAGATATCTTACTGATACTGATGTACCTGTTATTGATTGATGATGTCCATTTATTCTCCTTACTCTAACCATTTATTCTTTCCTACGTGTGAAACAGTCACACGCTAAGTAATTCCTTAGTGAGGCAATAATTCATAGTCAAATGCAATTTGACATAAATATCAATGTAAATAAATAATAATGCATATGATCATTGTACCATGTCATGCTCGTTAACATAAATAAATATGTGACAGCATATATGAATATCAAAGTGATAAGATTAAATCTTACCAATTACCGTTGCCATTTCTATACGCAAGCTTTCAATAATTACCAATATCTTTTTCATTTCTATCTGCAAGCTTTCAAGCTTATCATTATGTTTCTTTGATTCATTTTAATTTACTTAGCCCAAGGTATCAAATTAAGAGATTCTATGTACACAAGTCATCCCCCCTATACTTACTTGAGTATAGTGTATTATTGCACTCTACCGGGAGTGCTTAGCACCGAAGTGCTTCGTTATACTTACCGGAGTATACCATTAATGAAATTTGCACTTTACCTGAAGTGCTTAGAATAAATTTGCACTTTACCTAAAGTGCTTAGAATATTTATACAGCTGTTTATGACTATATGGATATCCAACTATACCTTCGAATTTCTATATCATACATCGGGCTTTATATCATCAATCTATTTCATCAATGGCAACATATATCAATATATATATCAACATTGGTCAGTTCATTCCTGAAATAACATTTCAATTTCATCAATGTAAGTAATCAAATGATCAATGCATTTTATTTCTCAAATCTTGACATATTCATATTATATCAATCATATATTCATTGGCATAAATATCAATGTATTATGATATGCATGCAATTGCACTCATCTAGGCCATTTATTTGTATGCCTCACTAAATCCTCTTTAAACTTTTTCTCCATTACATCTCGAACCTCTCTTGATTCGAACTTGAACTTCATAAATCAAATAAATGAAATATTTGTTAGATCTCAATCTAACAATATCTTAGACATATTGTCCAATATAATCATTCAAATATAAAAATTTCCAAACATTTTCCTTTCTTCCTTGTATTGTTCAAAAACTCATTATGGTCCTTAGAGACCAATTTGAACTTCCATTAACCCTTTTCAAGCTTACTAATCAACCTTAGATACAAAGTGTATCAATTCTCATTCTCTAGTAGTTTGCAGTACCTTCAAAGAAATATTTCTATAAAATAATCTATAACTCGGAATTCGACTCCGTTTGTTCTGAAAGAAACTAGATTTGATAAGCTTTCACCCATATAAATTAATATTCCAAATTCATCTTGTACGATTTATGGCGAATTTTCAAAGTCAGTTACAGTGCTGAAATTCGGAACAGACATGTGTTCTGTTTTCTGACCTTTCGTCACTTAAAAATTCATATCTTTTGACTCGGAACTCGAAATCAGTTTCCGTTTCTCAGAAACGAAATTAGACAAACAAATCTTTACATCGGTATAAAATTCACTATCTAACCATTTGTGTAGAATTTATGATGAAATTTTAAAGTTACTGCCATAAACCAATTTTTCTACACAACTTCCATAAACAACTTCAACTTTTATACTAACTTCTCCTTACTTCTGTACTTTTCAATTTAGTCCAATTACTTGCTTTAAACCACCATATTATTACCTTCTTCATCAAATAATTATTCACAATAATTCTCCTTAATTTTCCTTCTTTACCGAAATAGTCACTAAAATGCAAAGATTTTGCAAATTAGTCCTCAATTCAACATTACTACCTTAATTCCATCATTACAACTAAAAATCAGATTTAGCCCCCATACAAAACTTCAATTTAGATTTGGTCACTTAACTTTGTCAAATTGTCAAAATGGTCACTAATTCAATTCAACATCAATTTAGAATTCTAACTTCATTTTCTTGTCTCTAACATCATTACTAACATAAATACACTCCAAATTCTAAAAATTTAGATTTGGTCCTTCAACTTTTCAATTTGCTAAAATGGTCCCTACACAATTTAACTTTAGGGTTTTGCTTCCAAACAACAATTCAAGCTTACTAGATCATTAATTCATCATCATAACCCTAAATTAAACTTGTATCCATAAACCCTAATCTTCTCCATAGAAACTAAAATATGTAGGGTTTAAATTCCAACTCAATTACATAATTTTAACATCACACAAGCTTGATTCCAACTTGAATTAAATCATGAAATCATAAAATTCCAAAACCCCCAATTTGGTTCATAAACCCTAATTTCTTCCTCATGAAAATTCTCATCAATTAAGCATGTATTCCATGAAATATTTACATCAAAAGATAGAGTTTAAAGAGTAGAATAACTTTGTAGTTGAAAAGATTACCTGAAAATCGAGTTTCGGGGCTTGAATAGAACTTGGAAATATTTTCCCTTCTTTCTTTCTTCACCCACGGTTTTGGAGAGTATTTTGCTGATAATTCCATCATATTTCATGTATTTAAGACACTTTTGTCATTAAAAATGATTAAAAATTCATTCAAATAGGGAAATTACCAAATTGCCCTTTTATCCAACGGTTGAGATTGATTTTATCATCAATCAAGGGCCAAGATTAAATCTTCAATTTCCTTCTTCCAAAATTGCCCTTTATAACTTTCAAATATTTCAAAATTGCCATCCTTGCCAAATGACCAATTTGCCCTCCAACTAGTCTTTATTTACTAGTTTGTTTCCAAATTTCCATTCCATTAAAATCTAACTAAATATAGTTAGAATTCAACCAACCATAATAAAATATTCATAAAATAGCATTTTATGACTTTGCCATAGCTTTTGGATCAGTCTCTCGATTTTTCCATTCGATCTGATATACCAATAATTAACCTCTTTACTCAAGATTAAATTGTAGGATTCATCTTGAATCAAACTAAAAATATTCCAATGTAGCACCCTCTTCCCGTATTCGTACACCGAACACGAGTTGGAAATGTCATGATAATTCAAAATTCTTCTTACATTAAAAATCGGGACTAATTAAAATTTTTAATTAACTTATAAGTAATAATATCATCATATCAAAAATTCTATCATAATATGTAAAAATTATACTTATAACATATCATTTAATATACACGACAAAACCATTACAAGGCAGGCCGGTTTAAACGTTTAACAAAATAGACAAATTATTTTAGTACATGCCACCATTCGCATAAAATAAGGAAGTCATAGATACTGAAATAACATGTCGATATACTATCTCTTCCAAAGAGATGCTGATGCAAAAGCTCCGCTACTACCTCCAATTACCTACGTGTATAACAATATACACGCTAAGTATAACTTAGTGAAGCATAAGGTGAATAACATATAAAATACTTTACAGTGCATAATACTATTAAAAGCATGATATCTTTTTAAACATGTAATCTGTTATGCAGGAATGTCTATGCATAAAAGCATACTGTGAACTTTATACTTTAAAACATATATTCATCTTGTAAAGTTGTATCTGTACTATAAAAGTACTATTCTTCATTATGAGCATCGTAACTGCCAACTCAAAAGGTTGGATCTCGAAACCGTAGGGTATCATCATAATTGCCAACTCAAAAGGTTGGATTTCGACGCTATTAAGCATCGTAATTGCCAACTCACAGGTTGGACTTCGACACCATAAAGTATCGTCATAACTGCCAACTCAAAGGTTGGATTTCGACACCATAAAGTATCGTCATAACTGCCAACTCAAAAGGTTGGATTTCGATACTATAGAGTATCGTAACTGTCATTCTCAATATTATACTTCCAAGGCAACTTTAGAACAATTCTTGCAATATGACAAGTAACAAATACGACATATACATTTCACATCAAGTATAATATCTTCATAGTGGAACAATTCATACTCCAATATGTTCATCAACTTTTCATAGTATAAACCATTTGTAAACATAAAATTATACCATAATCTTTAAAAAAAATCAGTAAAATAATATATCATGCTAAAACATGTATGCACTCACCTTAGCCTTGTAATATAGATGCCTTCACTATTCAATTTCAATCTCGAGCTTTATCCTTTCCTTTTCTATTGAAACGATCTTGATTTATATCAGAATCCTAGCTATGGAGTTCGGCAGCCCCTTGGAGAAGAAGAGATTATTTTTCCAATTTTTTTTGTTCTTTAATTATGCCAAATGGCATATTATACACCAAATTAAATAATAAAAATCTTTTAATAGTCAAAAGACCAATTTATCCTTGAGTTATGACAAATCTCATGCCAACACCTGTCTTTTCTTATCCAAAATAATCAATAATATTCACAAAGTAAGGGTGAAATGACCTTTTTACCCTTAATGAACCAACTTATCTTCGAAAATGCCATTTTCACCTATTTTACCAAATACTGCATAGAATTGAATTTAAATCGAATAAAAATGATTCAAAAACCATATTATCATATTCTTCAAGTCTTTCTAAGACTTTCATAAAATTTTCATAATTTTCAGAGTTCGAATAATCATTCGAATTAGTTTTCGAAACTTATCCTTTTTATAGCTTTTCATACAAATCCCATACCAAAAATTCAATTCCCACCAAAATTCTTATACCAGGATAAACTATTCATTTTTTTCCATAAAAATAATTATTGGGAAAATTACCATGTTGGTCCCTAAACTTTTCATAACTTTTCACTTTAGCCACCAAACTTTGAAATTTTACATTTTAGTTACTGAACTAAAACCACAAAACTTTAATTCTTTTCAATTTAGTCACTATGCAAATATTGGGGCATTACAATTCTCCCCCTTAAGAAAATTCATCCTCGAATTTTAAAACGTACCTGTAATAATATCGGGTTCTTCTCTATCTTCTCTATCATTACATGTATGAATATGATAAACTTTGGATGGAGCTCGATCATCTCAACCTACAGCAGTTTCGGTTTCCTTTTGAGAACCCCTTTTGGAAGATCCTGTAGATCCTCGGCTTTTGCCTCTTTGAAGTCCAATAGATCTTTCTGTCTGAACTGGTCTATCTTTTTGAATTGGGCAGTCCCGTATATAATGTCCAGTGTCACCACAAAGATAACAAGCTCCTGTGACCATCCGACATTCTCCTCGATGAGTTCGATTACAATGCTTACATCGAGGAAGTTCATGTTTATTTCCAAAATTCTTTACTGATGTCGAAGTATTATTAAACCTTTCAGCTTGTCTTGCTTGTCCTTGGGGTGCTGAAAATTCAGATCTTTCCTGTTGTGAATATCCATTACCTCGCTTTAAGGATCGCGACGTAAAAGATGTCTTAGCACTCATTTTCTGGCTTTGGGATTCATTTTCAGCTTTTTCCTGGACAATTTCCATTGATTTGGCTCTATTAACGGCTTCTTGAAAGTCCGTGGGAATAATTGCCACCAGTACCTCTTGGTACCTGGCATCTAATCCGCTTATAAAGCTATCAGTGATAGCTCTCTAATCCGGTAGCAATTCAGAGGCAAACCTACTCAATCTATTAAACTCGCATTCATATTCATACACTGAGCGATCTCCATACTTAAGGTCCAGGAACCGCTGCCTCATTTCCCGAATAAAGGCATCTCCAATATATTTCCTCCTAAACTCACGGAGGAAAAACTGTCAGTTCACCTCTTCATGAATAGGAGCAGTGAAATTTTCCACCATATCAATGCTTGCTCTCTCAACAAGGAGACAACTCCTTCAAACTTTCCTCGATCATCACACTCAATCCGAGACAATATTGACTGTATGTCATTTAACCAGAGATCTGACGACATAGGATCCCCATCGACATCGCCTTTAAAATTAGAAGCCTGCAACTTCTTTAACTCCTTCGGAACAGAAATCCGGGGAGGTCTATTTATTATTGAATCTAAAGTTTGTAAAAATGTGCCCCGATCTTGCACCGACATTTCCTGTGCAGGTGCACCTATTCTCTGTCGTACATGCTGTTGTACTTCTTCACCAACTTCTGGAGCATTCTCAGGCTCCAGCTGCTGAGTAGCATGTCAGGATCCTACTCCCTCCGACATCTGTATTCATAACATTTGTTTAACTAATAAGCAATTGCATCAATCAAACAAGTATCATTTTCAAGTAAATACGACATCCTAGTGGCATGTACACTTTTAAACACTTTCTTTGAATTCAAATTACTCTAGAACCGGCTAAACCTGTATCTCTGATACCAATAAATGTAACACCCCCTTCTCGTATCCGTACACCGAAAACGAGTCGGAAATGTCACGATAATTCAAAATTCGTCATACATTAAAAATCGGGACTAATTAAAAATTTTAATTAACTTATAAGTAATATTATCATCATATCAAAAATTCTATCATAATATGTAAAAAATATACTTATAACATATCATTTAATATACACGACAAAGCCATTACAAGGTAGGCAAGTTTAAACATTTAACAAAATAGACTGATTATTTTAGTACATGCCACTATTCGCATAAAATAAGGAAGTTGTAGATACCGAATTAACCTGTCGATATCCTATCTCTTCCAAAGAGATGCTGATGCAAAAGCTCCGCTACTACCTCCAATTACCTACGCGTATAACAATATACACGCTAAGTATAACTTAGTGAGGCATAAGGTGAATAACATATAAAATACTTTACAGTGCATAATACTATTAAAAGCATGATATCTTTTTAAACATGCAATCTGTTATGCAAGAATGTCTATGCATAAAAGCATACTGTGAACTTTATACTTTAAAACATATATTCATCTTGTAAAGTTGTATCTGTACTATAAAACTACTATTCTTCATTATGAGCATCGTAACTGCCAACTCAAAAGGTTGGATCTCGACACCGTAGGGTATCGTCATAACTGCCAACTCAAAAGTTTGGATTTCGACGCTATTAAGCATCGTAACTACCAACTCATACATTGGATTTTGACACCATAAAGTATCGTCATAACTGCCAACTCAAAGGTTGTAATATCCCAATTTTTGGACTAGTGATCAAAATGTAATTTTTGAAAGTTTAGGGGTTAAAGTGTAAACTTTGGGAAAGTCGAGGGACCAAATTATAATTTAAAAAATTTAAGTAATTTAACCCCGTAAATGGATAGTTTACTCCCAAGAGTGGTATTTCTGTGTTACCCATATTTTTTATACGAGGCTTATATTATTCGAAATTGGATCGAACTGAAAAGTTAAACGTGCTCAAGCCAAAGTAGCATTAGGATGGGTGACCGTATGGGAAGGTCTCATGTCAATAGTTGAGACTAATAAAAAGGGGAATCAGTTCGAGTTGAAATTTTTTTATGGATATCTGATAAAGGATTATTAAGAGAAATTTATCCGATAAAGATTTCAGGTAAATTATCAGTATATTGGACCGAGTTAAAATTTCAAGATTTTGATTTTTACAAAATTATGGAATATTTTGTATGTAAAAAATATTTACATATGGAGATCAGAATTATGAGAATTTCAGATTTTACCCGATAGTTTGGAAATTGCAAAAATCGTAGAAAGTGAATATCGGGTAATCAGATCGAATTGAAATTTTAAAGACAGTTCCAAGGATTATGGAAAATTCATAAAATATTATTTTATGAATATTTTATTACATTTGGCTGGATTCTAACTAGATTTAGTTACATGGTGATGGAATAGCAATTTTCAAGTCTTGTTAGTAAATAAAGTCTATTTGAAGGGCAAATTGGACATTCTCCATGGATAGAATTTTAGAAATATTTTGAAATGTTGAAGGCATTTTTAGAAGATGAAAAACACATGGATTTATTCTTGGCCCTTGGTTTATGATAAGATTAAATTTAGCCATTGGATTTGAAGGCTAAATTAGTAATTTTACTAATTAAATGAATTTAAAATTCATTTAATTATCACATATGGATTAAAAGGAAAAAGACGAACAAAAAATTGCTCATCTTTCTTGGAGAATTTTGAAAAGCAAGAGAAAAAAAGGGAGAAATTTTCTTTGGCAAATTTCAAGGTTCTAAAGTTAGAATCAAGGTATGTTGCTTTGAAATAAATTGATCTATGCTTCATGCTCTTTCTTTTGATAGTAATTTTGCATGGTGATATGAAGAATAGCTCATGTTCTTAAAGAGAGAGAAATTGGAATTTCATGAACCATGTTAGAATTAAAGGCTTGATTTAAGTAATTCAAGTGTTGTAAACATGAAAACAATCTTGCACCTTGCTTAATTCTATGTTCAAGGTTATAAACCCTAACCCTAGAATTTGGGGATTTGGTTAGGGAATTGAATAAATGATGGAAATGAATGATTTGTGATACTAGAAGCTCTGAATTGATGTTAGAATGAAAATTTTCCCTTAGGAAGAATAAAGGACCAATTCGGTTAGAATTGGAAATAAAGGGGAAATTATTGTGAAAATTATTCTAGTATTAGAAATGATGAGATTATGATAAAATTAGCTCGAATTGATAATTTAGGACCAAAATGGGAATATTGGAAAGTAAAGGACCATTTCAGTCAAGGAAGAGAAATTAAAGGAAATTATGGAAAAATTTCCATGAGATTGGATATGATGAAATTATGATTTTACAAGCTTTAAAATGTCATTTGGACCATTTTAGAAGTTTGTAAAAACATAAGGATCAATTTGAAATCTTGGAAAGATTAGGGACCAATTTGGCATTTTGGGGAAAATTGGGGACTAAAGTGAAAAAATTGTTTTCATGGAAGCATTATGCTTAAATTGTTATTAGAATGAAGTTTTGATCATTCTTTGATTAAAAGTTGAAGAGAATTCAAGGTATTAAAGGTATAATGACATATGCCATGGATCTAAGATTGGACAATTAGAGGAATAATTGTAGGAAAATTATTCCTATTGTATTTATATGTTAGTATGATACTAACATATAATTTGAAATGTATTTATGACATGTTGATGTACATATAGATCGTGATCAAAACCGAGATCAAACTATCAATCGAGGAAATGACATAGATCAAGCTGAAGCTTAGTGAGGCTAAGTACATATTGGCAACTTATAAAGTGTCAAGATGAGTGCATTTTCATGCATGGATAAAATTATGATTATCATTTGGAAGTCTTGTGATAAGTCTACCTTATTAATAATTGCTTGATAGTTATATCATGAGCTTATATTTGACATGTTGAGAATTGTCAAAGGTAGAACTATGATGCATTTGATCACTAGATATATCAGGTATGTATGTTTATGGTGTTTCGGGTATGGATTGCCTTAGCTTTAAATCATGATAATTATATTGCCATGGGTGAATTGAATATGGAATTGGAAAGTATGCCCAAGTAAGTTACTGAGGTATAGAGTATACTTGGCATGCCATAGAGTCCAGCGGTTTAGCACTTTGGTGCGGTTTAATAACACTTAGGTGTGGCTCTTTAGCACTTATGTGTGGTCTCTTAGCACTCAGGTGCGGTGTATTAGCACTTTGGTGCAGTTTTGACTCCTGTACTCAAGTCCTCAAACCATGTTGGGCAATAATTTATTTGATAATAAATGGTTAATAAATTAGAGAGTAGGTGAACTCTCGGATAATGGTAATAAATGGTAAATAATTTAGAGAGTAGGTAAACTCTCGGATAATGGCAAGGATATTAATAGGATTTATGAATCCGGATTATATTATGTTAATATTTGATTAACATAAGGGAAATAAAGGAATAGTGATCAAACTGCATGTTTATTATATTATTGTTATAATTCAAGCATGCTGATTTATGTTAAAAATATTATAATGCCTCACTAAGTATATACTTAGCGTGTGATGACTTTTCATGCGTAGGTAGGAAACCCGGGTCGGAGTAAGGAGTAAGGCATCACTATCAAAGAAGGATATATATACAGTATCGGTAACTACATCCTTGATGTATTTTGATATTTTCTAGTTGGCATGTATGAATGAATATTAGCTCTTTTAAACTAGTCTAGATGTCGATTGTAATATTAACATCTAGATAAATGGTTAGTATACGATATTGGACTTTGTTAGACTTGATGCTAGGTTAAAGAAATTACTAGTAATGAAAATCGGGTAATGTTATGAAAATGAAATTTTAGAGTAATCAAAATGATTTTTATTTTAGGCAGTTTTGTTAATCGTAAAGTATAGTTATAAATTGCCAAGTTGCTGCCTGAATTCGGGGTCTATTTGATGGATTAAAAATTGGAAATAAATTTTACACGATTAATAAAGAAAAATTCAAAATCATCATTTCTGACTTGTATGAATAGCATAAAATGCGGTTTAAACATCATGTGACACTCTATACTAGTATTGGGTAATAAATACTAGTAAGGGTGTTACAAAGGTTGGATTTCGACACTATAAAGCATCGTTACTGCCAATTCATAGGTTGGATTTCGACACCATAAAGTATCATCATAACTGCCAACTCAAAAGGTTGGATTTCGATACTATAAAGCATCGTAAGTGTCATTCTCAATATTATACTTCCAAGGAAACTTTAGAATAATTTTTGCAATATGACAAGTAACAAATACCACATATACATTTCACATCAAGTATAATATCTTCTTAGTGGAACAATTCATACTCCAATATGTTCATCAACTTTTCATAGTATAAACCATTTGTAAACATAAAATTATACCATAATCTTTAAAAAAATCAGCAAAATAATATATCATGCTAAAACATGTATGCACTCACCTTAGCCTTGTAATATAGATGCCTTCACTATTCGATTTCAATCTCGAGCTTTATCCTTTCTTTTTCTATTGAAACGATCTTGATTTATATTAGAATCCTAGCTATGGAGTTCGACAGCCCCTTGGAGAAGAAGAGATTATTTTTGTAATTTTTTTTGTTCTTTAATTATGCCAAATGGCATATTATACACCAAATTAAATAATAAAAATCTTTTAATAGTTAAAAGACCAATTTATCCTTGATTTATGGCAAATCTCATGCTAACACTTGTCTTTTCTTATCCAAAATAATCAATAATATTCATAAAGTAAGGGTGAAATGCCCTTTTTGCCCTTAATGAACCAACTTATCTTCAAAAATGCCATTTTCACCTATTTTACCAAATACTGCATAGAATCGAATTTAAATTGAATAGAAATCATTCAAAAACCATACTATCATATTCTTCAAGTCTTTCTAAAACTTCCATAAAATTTTCATAATTTTTGGAGTTCGACTAATCATTCGAACTAATTTCTGAAACTTATCCTTTTTATAGCTTTTCACATAAATCCCGTACCAAAAATTCGATTCCCACCAAAATTCTTATACAGGGATAAACTATTCATTTTTTCCATAAAAATAATTATTTGGAAAATTACCATTTTGGTCCCTAAACGTTTCCCAACTTTTCACTTTAGCCACCAAACTTTGAAATTTTACATTTTAGTCACTTAACTAAAACCGCCAAACTTTAATTCTTTTCAATTTAGTCACTATGCAAATATTGGGGTATTACATCCAAGCACTTATAATGGACTTTTATAACCTTCCTCTATCTTATGATGAAATCTCGTAATTATTCGATTCAACTGTGACCATACCAAATTCCATTTAAACTTTGACTGGAATTTCCCAATAATAGAAACATCGAATCCAACCAAAATCTTCACATTCGATCCACACCCTTAGGTGATCTATTTATTTGTGAAATAAAAACCCTTAACTTTTAGGGAATTAAAACTTTAGTCCCCAAACTTTTCCAAAGTTTATACTTTAGCCATAAAATTTTCAAAATTTACATTTTGGTCACTAACTTTTTAAACTTCAATTCCCATTCCAAATTTCCTTGGAATTAACCAAACTTTAAGAATACCTTATTCAATTCACTATCTATCACATGAGACTTTTAAACCTTAGAAATTTCCTTTTCAAAACCGATAATTAGAGAAATCCTAACTTTTGCATTTTTGTCATTTTAGTCACTAAGTTAGTTTTAAGCTGTTATCTTAGTACTAAATGACCCTTAATCAACTTAGTAAATTTTGGGGTATCACAAAATAGCTCCTTAAAGATTCTAAGTTTTGACCCTTTTACAAATCAGTCGCTAAAAACAGTTTTAAAACTTTACATTTTGGCCACTAACGAAAATGTCCAATTTTGAGACCCTTTTTGTAAAATTGATTTTACCAAAATAATTTGCATATTAAATAATGATTTTATACTTTTTTCGTATTTTTATCTCACCTAAAAATATTTATTTTGAATTAAATTCCAAAACTGACTCGTATCCTCTAATCTGATCTGTCGGACCATCTAAACCACCTAGAAAACTCCTAGGCCCAAAACTGGGGCGTTACATTTATGTTTCTTAAGTTGTGAGGTTGCACGGGGTGCCCAAGTCGATTATTTTGGATAGGGATCCATGGTTTACATCGAGGTTTGAGAGTGTTTGCATCGAGCTTTGGGTACTTGCTTGAATTTCAGTACTTCGTACATCCTTAGACGGATGGTCATTATGAGCGTGTGGTTTAGATTTTGGAGAATATGTTAAGATGTTGCATCATTGAGTTTCAAGGAACTTGTGAAAGGCAATTTGCGTACAATAACGGTTATTAGGCAAGTATAAAGATGGCACCGTATGAAGCCTTGTATGGTAGGAAGTGTCGTACACCCTTGTGTTGGGCTGAGGCTGGGAAAAAGTATGTTTCCATGCCTGATGTGTTGAAAGACACAGATGATAAGATAAAGCTTATTTGTGATCGTTTGAAAGCGGCCTTGTATAGACAAAAATCCTATGCGGATTTGAAGCGTAGAGAAGTTGAGTACATGGTAGGTGAAAAAGTTTTCTTCAAAGTCTTACCTTGGAAAAAGGTGTTGCGCTTTGGGCATAAAGAAAAGTTAAGTCTGAGGTTTATTGGATCGTACGAGGTGTTAGAACGTATAGGTCCTGTTGCTTATCAGTTGAGTTTACCTCATGAGTTGGAGAAGATTTATGATGTGTTTAATGTATCCATGTTGCGAAGGTATCGTTCGAATCCGTCGTATATGATGCTAGTAGAGGATGTTGAGTTACAACCGAATTTGTCTTATGATGAGGAACCAATGGAAATCCTTCACTCAGTAGTAAATTTCTTCATGGCAAGACGATTGAGCTTGTTAAGGTGTTGTGGCGATATCATGGTGTTGAGGAGGCCACGTAGGAGAGTAAGTCAGACATGATAGAGCAGTTTTCGCATCTGTTTCCATTAGGTAAATTTTGAGGACAAAATTTCTTAAGGGGGAGAGTTGTAACCCTCCTGGTTTTGGGCCTAGGAGTTTTCTAGGTTGATTTGACGGTCCGATGGATCATATTAGAAGATTCGAGTCAGTTTCGAGATTAAATGGAAATAAATATTTTAGAGTGAGAAAAAAATATGGAAAAATATCCTAAAATCATTACCTAATATGAGAATGATTTTGGTAAAATCAATTTTACAAAAAGAAGTTTTTAAAAGTGACATTTTGGGTCAGTGACCAAAATGTAAAGTTTTAAAACTATTTTTAGTGATTGTTTTGTAAAAGGGTCAAAACTTAGAATCTTTAAGGAGCTATTTGACCAAAGTCTAATATCATACTTTTATTTTTTAATTGGATATTTTAAAAGGGTTTTAAATTTAATAAATAGACTTGGGGAAATTAATTTCATAATTAGCATTTAAAGAAAATTTTACGTAACTAACTTTTCACCTAAAGATTTTCTCTCAAATTCTCTCCAGAAAAACACTCTTTTCTACTTCAATTTTCTCAGGTAAATACTTGATTTCAACATTCTTTTGTTTCCAAATGAATCCTTAATGGTTTCCTAACAAAACCTATTTGATTTGATCTTGTTTTCTCAAGAAAATTCATCCAATTAAGAAGAAAGCCAAGGTTAGAGGTGAGCTTCATTCTTCTCCTATAATATAAGGCTCTTTACTGAAATTCCCAAGTTATTGATCCTTTACATATGTTTTCTAACTTGATTTGATGATTTAATTTTGGAAAATTGATAAAATTAAGGTTTAAATGATGAGATTGATGTATTTTCTTATAGACTCTGTTTTGCTGACTTCTTGATTTATTCTAATCATGATTTGGATGCATTATAATGTTAATAAGTTTATTTTAACAATGGAATCTCGAAAATAAGTGAGTCTCTAATTTTCTAGGTTATTAGTAGTGAGTTTTTGAGGAATTGTGGAGGTTTAATGAATGCTGGAGATATAAGGATGGTGTTAATGTGTTTTTAGATGTTGATTGATGGATTAAAATGTTAGGTTTTGGTTGGGTTAATTTTGAAAGGTGTTTGATGTTGTTTTCGATTGTTGTGGAGTAAATTTGGGTAGAGTTTATTGAGAATTTGTGTGAATTCATGTTGCTGGGCTGTTGAATGCATTTTGATGCATTGAATCCTCTGTTTTTGTGTGGATAAAATAGGGGAAATTGATCCTCAAGCTTGAACGAACATTTTAGAAGCTTTGGAGGCGTGTTTACCGTATTGGCAAGCGAGGCTTTGTGTGTCGGTGAGTGAGAACTTGTTTTACAGATTTTTAAAGGTTTGAAAGTTGTGTTTGAGGGTTTAGATCAAGCTTGAAATCCTGGTCTAAGCTCGAAAGTAAGTAAAGGAAGAATTCTCTCTCAAACTCGGTTTTGGCAATTGGTTTAATGCACTTGTTTTAATGGTTTAATTACTCATTGTACATGCATGATTTGAGCATGGTTTAATGCTAGAAAATGGTTATCTAATGATGTTGATGCATTTGGGAGTAATGCATGTTTTGATAATGTTTTGAACATTGGTAATGCAAGGTAAAATGCATTGAGTAAATGGTTTTGTTTAATGCATATGAAAACAGTGAGTTAATGTTTAAGAAATGATTTATATTGGCAAGTGATGGTATGAAAAGGTTTTGGAAATGTTATCGGATATAGATGGCTGGCCATATGACTGATAGTGCATTATAAAAAGTCACCTTGGATGTTAAGGGGTTTTGATTCGGTGTAGCGAAAACTCCATCCAAGTACCCTAACTGTCAATGGGTTTTGATTTATGTACCGAAGACTCCTGTTAGTGGGTTATGCATCTGACCGATGTTTGGGTTTCAATTGTACCCGGTTGTAATTGTACCTTTAAATTTGGTTGAGATGGCATGAAGTGTTGGAAACACTTGTTGAATCCGTGTATCCGATGTTGTATTTTGAAAAGTGGAACTTGGTTAATAATCACTTGAAGCAAATATAATTGATGATGTATCATGGAATGAGTCATGTTGTATAATGTTGGTTTAAACATGTTTTACTCTTTAAGCCTTGCATTGGTAGTATGCATGAGAAAGCTTAAATTGAGGGTAGCAAATGAGACTTTGCTGTTAATCCATGATGCATGTTGTATATGGTTTAATATGCATGTTGTGGAAGTGTTAAGTGCATGTTTTACAAGGCATGATAAGTATGATGAAGTTTTAATGATGATTAAAAAGGTGTTTTGGAAAGTGGTTTTCAAAAGGATTGTTAAATGGTTTAAAATGCATTGATGGTGGTTTATTTTAGAGTATTTCTCACTAAGCTTAGTGTGCTTACGCTCTCTTTTTCCATCAATGCAGAGAATTAAAGGTTGGAGGCAGCAAGCGAGCGAAGGAAAATCCAAGAACTTTTGTTTGCAAAAGTATGATTTTGATTTAGACTTGTAATAAAGGCAATATAGCCATTTGTTGATTGGGAGGGTTGTTTGCTAAACTCCCTGGTTGTGCAAGTTTATGTTAATGTTTTGGATGTGTAATTGGCCATTTATGCTTGTTTGAAGTTTGGTTTGAGGTTTTTACATGTTGAGTAGGAAGCGTGCCTATAGATGATGTGGATGCTAGTGTTAGGCTTGTTAGGTTTGCTTAAAATGTTGGTATGGTGTTAAGCATGTACTTGATGTTGTATGATGTTTAGATGTGAGTTGGATGTGTTTAGATTGAGCCGAAGAGTTATATGTTGGACTCAGAGGTCATTACAGGCCTTAGCGTACCGGTACGAGCTCTCTGGTGTTGGTACGCGAGGTTTGGAAATGCTCAATTCATCGAAAATTAACAAAGGGTATCAGTACGCCTAGCCACCGTGTCAGTATGCCTTGAGGAATTTTTGTACTAGTGTCAGCAGACGGGCTCCCGTACCGGTACGCCTTCTAGCTACTAGAATTTGATTTTTGAAAATAAACCAAAAGGGATCGGTTCGGGGGTGAATCATATCGATACGTACATGCTCGGCATACCGTATCAATACGAAGGTTAGTGTATCGGTACACAGAGTTGTTAAGTTAGTTGAACTGTAGCAATATGGGGTTAGCTCGTATTGGTACACTGTGTAAAATTTTATGCTGTTGCCTGATGAAGTTTGGATATTATGCAATTTAGTTCCTGAATGTTATGTGTGCAATTAATTGAGCTTGGATGATTGTTTTGAATTGGAATTTAACTTGTGTGCCTGAAATTGGACTAATGAAGGATCGATAAACTTAATTTTAACTAAGTCCCAGTAATTTGTGGAAATTACATTTTTGTCCCCAAAGTGTATATTCGAGCAATTAAACCATGTTTTGAAATCCGTTTTCAATGTAAAGTTTACGCTGAAGCGTGTTCACCTTAGGAATTTAAATTGATGCATTTAGACTAGATAAAAGAAAAAAATGGGACCAGTTTAGGTTATTAGCTCGGGTTTGCTTTGGCAAACCAAATGTGATCCTTTTAGCTCGATTTTGGCTAGGCCGGGTTAAGGGGTTACAAGAAATGCCCGAATCCCATTCAAAAAGTCACCGCAAGTTGACTGATGCTCCAACCTTTCAAAACAATTTAAGTTTCTTGTCTAAAATGCATCGGTTTAGACCTCCTATGCATGCATTTTTTTGGGCCTTGTTGCTTCCATAAAAAAGCTTCAACTTCTTATCTAAGATGATTAGTTCCACCCCTCTCATGCAAGTATCACCAATATTGGTGCAAACTAGGATAAGAAAAGATGAGGCAACTTGTATGATTTACCTCAAGTAATTGTTTTAATGTTTTTATATATGTATGTGGTTTAATGGAGATGGCAATAAAGCGGGGCTTTTTACTTGGTCAAAACAAAGAATACAACATGATGAAATTTAGGAGAAAATTGACAGAACTCTGTTCAATGTTAGTTGGAGCAACATATTTAACAGAGTTGGATTATTGGAGCAAGTAATAGTGTCGGACCACTGCCAATTTTTTATTCTTCTAAATGGAATGAATAAGAATATTAGGAGAGACTTCAAGTTCTAAAAAATAATTTATGAAGGAGGAGTGCAAGAATACTATTCACGAGACTTGAAACCAATGAAGCACTATTGTTAGGGAAAATCATTTGTTTTAGTTTTTTTGAAATTAGGTAAAATAAGGAAATTGCAAATATGGAATTAGGAAAAATATGGTAAAATAAGGATAATGGCTTAGGAACTTTGCAAAAGAATTGTATCTATTAAGAATGATCTATTGATAGAAGATAGTGCTACTTAAAGAATGGGAGAGGGAAGAAAATATAGACATTAGATACTAAGATTGAATTTGTTTAATCTTTGGGATCACAACTTGATATATGTTGTTGTAGGATTGTATTTTATTCCACAAGTTGCTTGGAATCAAGCCTTTGCGCTAAACTCAATCAAGAAGAGGTGGCGACTAGGGAGACTTTATGTTAGGGGGACAAACCTATAAAATTTCAGAAGGCAAACTTATAAAACTTTAGGGAGGAGAAAATATATTTTCAATAGAAAATACATAGAAAATTTCTAGATCATATACAAATTTCAAATTTATAGGGGGTGACCGCCCTCGCCAACCCTCGTCGGTCCATCCCTGGTGGTGACTTGTTTTTGAGATTTTAAGGACAATAGGTTTAATGTTTCTTGAAAAATCTGAAAAATAAAAAAAAATTAAAGAAAATAAATGAAGGTAATAGAATAGATAATAAATAATGAGAATCAAACATAAAATATCCATAAATATGAAAAGAAGATTAAAAACACAAATTTGAAATTTTTAGCTTTTGTTTGGCAATAATGGTGGTGGAGATTACATGAAGATAATGATGACGATGGTGTAGGAGATAGATGTCCTATGGAATATTCCAAATCGTAATTGATTGGTCAAACTCTATAATATAGCTCTAATCGATCCTCCAAAACGTGATTGTATTGGTAACCTGAAGTGTGAAGATGATCCCTTTCGCGAAAACTAGAAGAATCATGTTGAAGACAACTTCAAAGGCACAAATTTATTAGTACTTGAAAACATTTACTCAATGAATATTTTTATTAATCAAGAAAAGCTGAAAAACAATGAAGAAAGCATTATCGTTTTATAAGTGAAGGATGACTTCAAAACTAAGCTAATAATGAATAAAACACAATAAAAGAGTTTTCCTAAAAGTAGAAAGCAATCTATTCCATGAATGTAATCATGATTTAACGGTTGGGATGAATTTGAAGTGAAGAAGGAGTGAGCGGTAAGAATATGGTATGTAATATAGTCCCTTAGATTGGACTTGATCCAATGGCATGTAGGCTTCAAGATGAAGGTGATAGATGGTTCATAATGTATAAAGACCCTGAAACATAAATTTAAATGATAATAAACATATTGAGTTAAGCATAATTCTTCCAAAAGCTTTATATAATAACTTTTGGACTGAATTTACAAAATCTCATATTTAATCCAGTATCTAGTTTTCTGCATGCGTAGTCTTCGCTCAAATGAATGTATCTTGAGTTCCCGACATCAGATTGATGCATTTCAAAATATATTGGAAAGTTAACTAAATGGCGGTCAATCCATAAAAAGTCATATGAATCTAAAAATGATCAGATCCTATTCGAAAAATCATCCCAAGTCAGCTGATATTCTAGACTTAAAAAACAACTTTAACTTCTTGTCCAAGATGACAAGTTTGACACCTCTCATCCATGTATCACAACTCCAAATTTGTAACACCCTTAACGTATATTCGTAGACCAAATATGCAATAAAGATGTTACAGAGCTGTTAAGAAAAACTTGACTTGATTATTTTTTTATACCAAACTTTATCTTGTAGTCTAACCCTTTTCAGTTTTAAATTAAAAACCATGTCAGTCTATAGAAGCTAGTTTTAACCCTGGATTTTTTTATAAAATTTATAAAAATGTTATTGAAATAAAAATATAATTCAGGGAGAAAACTATGTATCCTGCCTAGACCCTTCCTTGATTTTAAAATTACTACGCGATTAGGGTTAAACTATTCTTAACTATATCAAAAAATATAACTACTTACAGCAAACCATTTTCTAGATTCATACATTTGTAATACTGCATAAACACATTGTAATCTTAAGCTTTCAAAACAGTTTGTCTCTTTAAATCCACTACATATATGTACATGCCCACTAGACATCAAACTTACAACTTAAGATGTACATACCGTGATTACTAATGAACTTGAATTTCCAATTTAATAGCTCCTTCTTGCCATTCTACTTGGGAGAACCTACGTGTGAAATAACACACGCTAAGTACGAACTTAGTGAGGCAATAATCTTATTCATCAAAGTGTAAAATAAAACAATACATGTTATACATTAACCTAGCATAGTTTCTGTCTAAGGTAGTATCGTACTAGCAAGGTTTTTATAGTCAGTCGATATTCATGTGCAAGTCATAATTTTCTAACTTAGTCTAGTTTCCAATATTCCATCATTATCAAATAAATCATATACATAGCATACATCACATACATGGCATATTTCATACACATGGCATAATTCACATGCATGACATGGTTTATATATATGACACGATTCACATACATGACATACTTCATATACATGGCATAATTCATATACATGGCATGAATTATATACATGGCAGAATCCATATATGTGTCATATTTCATATACGTGGCATAATTCATATACGTGACATCATTCGTATACATGACTTAATTCATATACATAACATGATACGTGTTCATGGCATAATTCATATACATGGCAGAATTCATATACGTAACATAATTTGTATACATGGCATGATTTATATGCATAGAATATTTTATAAATATGTGACATTCTTCGTATACATGGCATAATTCATGTACTTGGCATAATTCATATACTTGGCATAATTCATATACATGTCATGATTCATATACGTGGCATAATTCATATATATAACTTGATTCATTTACATGACATGATTCTTTTACCTAACATGATTCATATACGTGATTAAATTCATATACATGGCATGATTCATATTCATGACATGATTCATATACGTAACATGATTCGTTTACATAACATGATTCATTTCGTGACATGATTTTTTTATCATTGCCCAAAGTATGCTATATGAGATCGAGGTACGCAAGTCATCTTGAAATGACACTGTAGTGTCTAACGTAAACGTAAAGATGAGTACGTACTCGGGGACGCTCTTTGCTCTCCATAAACATAAAGCACCTTGACAGTGTACTCGGGCACAGTGGGCGTAGATCCCTAGGGTGCATGTGACACAATCATTTTGTCACAATATCTGTTTGATAACATAAACATGAGGGTGCAGCTGCTAAAGACTCTATGACATGCCAACTATACCATGGACTCTCATACACAATACTTGGGCATTTCTGTCATCATCAACTCAATATCATAATTAATCATATAAATAGACATTTCATGTTTCATGCTTCATCATAAATAATCATGGCAAACATAGATCATCATCATTTCTCAGAATAATAATTCATACTTCATATTCCATTTAATCTACTTTTATTGCAACATGCAGTAGCTCATCATATATATAGAAGGCAATACTACTTTTAATTTAAGGTCGACTATTCGGTAGTCTTCCTAATTGTAATTTAAAATATATAAATGCACTCACCTGGTCCATATAATGGTATGCCTCACTAAGCTTACACAAGTTTCCTTTTCTTTCTTTCTTGTTTATCATTTGGTTCTCCTTCAATCTCTTTTGGAACTAAATAAATTTTGCTTGAAACTTGTATTGATTTCTTTAAAATTTGGCTTGAAAGTTTGAAAATTTCTTTCCCCCTTCTATCTTTGAGCTTTCGAACAGCATTTGGAAATATAGATGATTTTTTCTTCATCTTTTATTCTATTTAATCCATGTGTAAAGTTAAATGAATTTTAAATTCATTTAACTAGTAAAATTACCATTTGACCCTTTTCATCCAATGGCCATAATTTAATCTTATCAAAAATCAATGGCCAAGATCGAATCCATGTGTTTTTCACCTTTCAAAATTCCCCTCAAAGTTCCAAAATATTTCGAAAATGTCATCTATGACAAATGACCAATTTGCCCTCCAACTAGACTTTATTTACAAGTCTTAAAAATTGTCATTCCATCAAAATTGAACCAAATTGGTTCCAATCCAACCGTCCATGTCCCAAAATATCTTAGATTTTTACTTATGGCATTTATTCGATCCAAAAATTCAAATTTCACTTAATACGATTTCTAAATTTTCTTCCTACGAACTTTAAAACTCTATAGCCACTAATATAAGCCTCGTACGAAAAATCTGAGCATCCCCAAAAATCCATAAAAAATAACCACCGCCCATGAATTGAGCCACCCGATCATCCTCTTACACCTCAAGAATTTGTCTCCAAACCACGACCATCCAATGTTTGCCCAAGAAATTAAAATGCCATCTTAAAACTTGGTCTCCATACATCACCAAAATCAAAGCATGCCACAAAGAATTTTGCTCCGTCGCATATCGCCATGCCCATTTTGCTAATAAAGCCATGTTCCAAAAATGTAAATCCACAACACCCAAACCCCCAAACCTTCTTGGCTAAAACACCCTAGCCCATTTAGCATGACTCATTTTCCTCTTCAAATCCACATCGCCCCAAAGAAAGGCACGCCTAATTTTATCTATTTTTGATATCACCCCTCTTGGAGCTGCGAACACTCCCATATAATACAACGATAAGGCCTAGAGAACTAAATTTACCAATAGTAATCTTACCGCAAATGACAATCAATGTTTCTTCCGTCCTGCTAGCATATAACAGACTTTCTGAATTAGCGGTTCCCACATAGCTACCCCCCTTGGATTCATGCCAATAAGCATACCCAAGTATGTGAAAGGCAATTCTCCCGTACAAATCTTAAAATGCGCACCATTTCAGTCACAGTCCATTCCTCAACTCCTATGGCATAAACACAAGACTTGGAAAAATTAATATGTAACCCAAAACTATATTGGAAACTCACCAAAATTCTCTTAAGCTGAACAGCCTCGTTCACATCACCACTCAGAAACATTAACGTGTCATCTGCTCTACTAATACCATTGATTACCCCTTTTAATGTCGCCTCATCCATTAATTGTTGAAGTACCTCTGCCACCACCACAAACAACAACATAGATAAAGGGTCTCCTTGTCCCACGATCCATTCTACAATATTTCGTTGCACTACCATTGAGTAAGACCGCCAACTGAGCAGACCCAATACACGATCTTATCCATCTTCTCCATCATTGTCCACATCCCATACTACTCAAAATCCGATCTAAATACTCACAATTCGGACAATCATATGCCTTGCCAAAATCCAGCTTGAATAACACACCCCCATGTCCCTTTCTCACCTTCTTTAGAGAGTCAACCACTTCATTAACTAGCAAAACGCCATGAACAATTTGAATGACCTTAATAAATGTCGTTTGAGTGTCGCTGATCAACTGACCTGCCACCTCTTGAAACCTATTTGCAAGCACCTTAGCCACCATCTTATATACCAAGTCACCAACCTCCCTCGCATTATCTTTCTTTGGAATAAGCACAATATAAGAGGAATTGACTCCCTTTGGTATACAACCTATGCGTTGAAACTCATGAAATAAATTCATCACATCTTCCTTTATGAAAGACCAACATTTACGTTATAAAAACATATACCCATCTGACCCCAGTGCTTTACTATCATCGCATCCCCAAATCGTAGCCCTCACTTCTTCCTCAAAAAAATCCAACTCGAGCCCCTTGCATTGCATGTAATTTAACCTCTGAAACTTTAAATCCATCCCGGAGGAACCTTTCTAGTTTTTTGCGCAAAATAAGCGCAAAACTCCACAAAGATGTAATGTTTTAGCCTGTCCGAATCCAAGACCCAATGCCCTTTAATACGTAATCCCAAAATGTTGTTTCACACTGCCCATTGAAAAAATTAGGTATTCTAATCGCCCTCTTTTAGCCAAGTCGCTCTCAACATTTGTCGCGAAATGGATTCGCGAAATCTACATAGTCTCCATAATTATGCTTGTAAATGTCTCATTTCATCGATGCCATCATCCGAAGCACCCGCATGCCCTATACGACTATCTAATTCCTTGATCAATAAATTTGACACTTCAATTCTTTGCTCTACACTACCAAAAGATGTGTGATTCCAGACCTGTAAAAAACTATGCAACGTATCAAACTTTTCCAGCAATAGAATCGACTCACCATCACCTTCCAATTTCGCCCATTCAACCTCTATCACTTTAACATATGCATTCCTCTTAAGCCAACAATTAAGAAATAAAACGGCTTAGGCCCCTAATAGACCTCCTCACTGACCAATTTAATTGGCGCATGATCCAACAAGTCCCTTGGCAAATTACACTGAGTCAATCTCAGGAATTTCTCCACCCAATCCCTACTAACCAAGAATCGATCAAAATGACTACATTTGCCTACCCCAAACCTTGTGAAGCTCTTGCTTGTCATCCTAACATCGATCAAACAAACCAACTCAATGAATTAGGCAAATTCAACCATTCTTTTACTCAATCGATGACAACTATACCATTCCACTCTTGTCTTCACCATATTAAAATCCACTCCAATACACCATGGCAATGCTCGTATGTTCAACTGATCTTGTAACATTCCCCACAACAAAATATGACCCTCCATTGTACACGGTGCATATACCTTGATCATACCACATCGCCAATCATCTACCACCCATCTACCCCAAAATACCATAAAATTCTAATGTATCTCTGACGTCTCTAACTAAAAACGAGCTACTTTCCACACCACCAACAAACCACCTGACCAACCGACTAACGCAAAATACAAAAACTCATAAGAATCTGAGTGCCATACCCGTTTCACAACTTGATCATTCACCTCTTCCAATTTAGCTTCCTGAATGAAAACCATCTCACATTGATATTGTCATAGCACCTTTTGAATCGCTTTAGGCTTTGTCATCATACCCATACCTTGAATGTTCCACGACAGCATCTTCATCCTGAGCTAATATTGTAATTGCTATTGCCGATGCAGCAAGTTTGCAATATCACGAATGATACCCTCCACGTTTTTTAATCGTACTTGCCCCCAAGAATTTACTCAGCTCTGCTATTGTCCGCGCTTCCCTTAGCAACGTCACTTTGTCTATTTTTCATGTCTTCCACGCTAATAGATCCTTTCCTACTTAACTTTTGATTCTTGTTAGTTTTCTTAGCCTTGTTGTTTGACTTGAACACAACCTCTTTTTGCCTAGCTGATAAGATAGAATTTGAACCGAACTTTGTTACCTGTCGAACTCTATTGACTTCCTTAATATTAGCATCCTTATTCCCTGCTATAACCTCAACAGCTAGCACATGAGTCTTTGCCACACCCCACTCACATCATCCACCTTGAATTCGATAGGGCATTCAGCCAAACCATGATCCATTCCCTCATTCCAACCTGTCGATCCCTATTGCACACCTCATCTTGCAAAACAAACCCAACATCCTCATCCAACATCTAACCTTATGATCACATAAGAGACTCAATTTTTTTGTTCTGCATTGCCAGAATCTTTCCCTCATACGAAATTTCACCCTATCTCTCTACTGAACATTATTGCTTCTTGGTAAGCTATTTTCTTGATCCCCACTCTTTGCCTTACGCACGCACTCCCTACCCCCCATACATTCCATATTGGAAAGTACATCATCGGTAGTAACCTTGATTCGAGTTTTAATATCCTCTTTTGATGATATCATCCCACACTCCTCATTACAAATACAACAACCCGACTCCTCCATCATTGGCTCAAATTTGTGCACTCGTATCGTGTAAACTTGATCCCCCACTTTGAAATCCAGCACTCCATCAATATTATCCAATTGCTCTATCTCTATCGGCACATCTCCACTCACAAAAGATATGGTCTCAATGGTCAACTCCTCACATTTTATTAGCTTTCCTCAAACTGCTACTACATTAGCGAATGAATTCTTTGACCAAGCGTGCATGGGAAATCCTCGTATTGCAAGCCATGCCCACCTATTACCCCTATCACTTTTTATTTCCCACTCCTTCACTTCAATAAATCATTTGTGCAATATCTCTAATTTCAGCGTGTCATATCTCAAAATTTCATTGGTAAATAAAAGCAATTCTCTATATCCAATAATTTGCATTATCAAGAAATCCGTTAAACCCTCTTTTTTCAATTATTTAGCCAAAGTGACTAATCCTATCAATAGCCGACACCATCCCACTGCGCATTTTTGTAAAATGTCCACCTTTTGCTATCAATCACCCCTAGCACCATATCCCTCTGTACCACTTTATTTTTGAGCAACCCTTTCTCAATTGAATTGTCTCTCACCCTCGCACGTCCTTCATTCTTATTTTGCCCCACGATAGATTTCTCTACTCTTTGTTCAAACGAAACCAAAATCCTCAACCCATGAATCCATAATCCATCTAATCAATCTCTCACTCGTTGAGCCTCTATTCTCGAATTCATCCAGACAAATCCAAATCAGGCACCATTTCTCCCCCTCTTCCTTGAAATAAAAACTTCAATTACCTGTCCATGGCAATCAAATACTTGCCATAATCCCTTCCAGTATAACCCCTCCAATAAGTTCGCTACGTAAAGAGTCCAGCCTCTAGACCTGACGGACTCCAACTCTCTGTCTTCGCTACTCGTATTTACATTGATATTTGTCTCCACCATGATTCGATGCTAAATTAGAAATTTATTTATTTCTTATGTTAAATAAGGGATTTTAGTTTTGATGGCTTTCAATAAGTTAAAATAATTAGACGTGTTTTGAAATAACTAAATTCATAGGAATACATGTTCAAAATCTTTAAAGACTAATTATGTCATGTGATCTTTTCAAAGATATTTTTAATTGAGTTTTTAAATAAAAAATGGTTTAAATATAATTAGTATTAATTTGGTTTTAATCAAAACATTTTCAGTAAAAATGAATGACAATTAATTAGTTTCTATGGATGATAGTTTTCTTCATCTCATTTTCTCTCAAAAACTCTTTCCATTGATTTCCCAAAACCCTTAATTTCTTCCATGGATTTCTAATGACTTCTTTACAATTCTTTTTTTCTAAATCATTCCCATTTCAAATGTTTCATTCTTAAAACCTATTTCTCTTTTTAAATCTATTTTTTCAGTTATTAGAAGTTCACGTCAATTTTGGTGGAAATCTCTTCAATCCTAGGTAATTACAAGGTATAATAACGAGTCTTATTGAAATTACACTTGCTATGTATTCCTAATCTTTGATTTAATTATCTTTAAATTGATGAAAATTGATGAAATTGAGGTTAAAGTGATTTCTTATGAAATCTTGATTAAGCGACAAAACTAAGTTTACTTTGATTGATTTATAATGGTTTTAAGCAGGTTAGATATTATTTAAACTCAATGTTGTGAAAATAATCCCAGAACTAAATTAATTGATTAAATTAACTTAGGTGATCTTGAGGATTTTGTGTTGGGTGATGGTGCTTTGGATCCCTAAGGCTTAACTACTGTCAGTAAAGGATTATTAATGTTATTAGGGATGTTTTTGAGTTAGGAATTGATGATTATTGGCTAGGTTTAAGTTCGAAAAGTTTGAAAGGTTGATTTTAAAGATTTTCTGTTTATGGAGTATGTTTTGGGATAGATAACAATAATGATTTTGTTGTTGGTAGTTTATGGATGCTTAATAATGTTAGATTATCTGGTATTGAGTTGTAGAACCATTAAAATCACATTTGAAAGCCTCGAGTTGAATTTAGGCTAAACATCTATCGAACTAGTTTCAACCTGTGGGTGAAAGCTTGTCGGTGAGTGTAATTGTGTTTTGCTTTTCAAGCAAGGTTTGAAATCATATATTGGCAGTTTAGATTAAGCATAGCAAGCATAACTAAGCTTGAAAGTAAATTTTCCTAATTTCGCCATTGGAATATCGGATACAATAAGAAAACATGATCTACATGTCTTGTTTTGAAAGCATGAGCTAGAATAATTACTGTTTTTATGCATTATTATTTAATATGCTATGATTTTTCAGGCATGAGAGTGTCTATGTGCAGCAATATAAGTTCCTAACAAGATATGCATTGGTTGCAAAGAGCAATGCTATTAAAACGAGTTTCAAATTTGTTAAATGCATAAGAAAAACAATAAGTAAATGAGTTTGAAATTGATATGTTGGCTTGTGATAAACAAAGTTTGATGTCCTGATATTGTTGGCATGCCATACGATAAGATTGCTCTATAAAAATGAATGTGTAATGGGACTCTTTGAGTCTAATCGATCGACCATCTTTCGAAAAGTATCTTGAAGGCTGGATGGCTATAATCGTTCACATTAATCTTTAGTTGGGTGAAAGTTAAAGATCGGATGGCTAATGGTTATGAGGTATAGATGTACATATGGTTTAATAGGGGTGGGCTCCTCATCCATTATTTTGAAAGTTTGATCCATGTATCCGATGGTTTTTGTATAATGAGCAGTCACACTCACTAAATTTTAATATAACTCAACAATTTGACACGAAAATTTGAATATATGATTATGATCAAGGTTTGCAGTGAGCATTCATATGCTAAAAAATTATGCATCATTAACTGTGATTTGGGGGCTGCTACTGAAGCAAGTGGGCATCCAAGACATTTGAGACTCATTAAGTATGTTTGGACTTATATCCATAATGTGTAATAAGGCAATATAGGTTGGTTTTCCTTTTGGATTTGTGTTGGAGGATTGTAATCCTTATTTGGTTGTTGTTTTAAAGTTGTTTTGTCAACATGGGGTTGGTTGATTTTAGATTCTTATGTTGCCATGTTGAATACAACATGCATATTTTGAATGATTGGATTTATAGAACATGTTTAGTTGAACATTGATGCTTTGTGGTATGATCATGTTGGTTATGCTTAGAAATACCATTAATGTTGTTTCGCGTTAGAGATGAAGCTTATATGTATGTTGGTAGCTTTTGGTTATCTCTATTTTGGTATTTATGCAATTATAAGGAGCATGCCTCTAGTTTCTTTGATTCATTTTTATATGCCTTGAAAATTGGTGTGCAGGTGCTCGATTAAATGCATTTCATGTTGGTTTAATAGTAGAAGCATGTTGGAAATGGTTGGGGGTGTTTTTAGGTGATTCGAGCCATATTGCATATTCAAATCTATAATATAGAGCATGGCGTACCGCAAGGCAGTTATCAGAGGTGTGAGACTAGAGGTGCTGCTCGTGTTTATGCACACCGCGAGGCTCGCAATGCTACCGACATGATTCATAGGTACATTTACATTGTAGTCTATTCCATTATTTTCATTGGTTGATTCTTGTAACATCCCGTTTTTGGGCCCAAGAGTTAGCTAGGTCGGATAGATGGTCCGATGGATTAGATTGGAGGATTCGAGTCGATTTCAGGATTAATTCAAAGTAAATAATTTTAAAAGGGATAAAAATATGGTAAAATGTTTATTTACTATATAAAGGATTTTGTTAGAATCAATTTTGGAAAATGAGTTTTTAAAAAGTGACATTTTGGCTGGTGACCAAAACGTAAGGAATGAAAAATTGTTTCTAATAACTGTGGAAAAGGGTCAAAACTTAGAATCTTTAAGGAGCTATTTGGCCAAAGTCTAATATCAGACTTTTCTCCTTAATTGGCTGTTTTAAAAAAGGTTTTGAAAGGGTATAAATAGGCTTGGAGAATTAATTTTATAATTAATTTCCAAAACAAACTTTACGTAACTAACTTTTCTCTAAAAGGTTTTCTCTCAAATTCTCTCCAGCCAAACACTCTTTTCTTCTTCAAAATTCTCAGGTAACTTATTGATGTCTTTAATCTGTTGTTTTCAAATGAGTTCTTGAAGGTTTTCTATCAAAACCTTATTGTTTTAATCTTGTTTTCTCATGTAAATCTATTCAATTAAGGGGAAAGTCAGCATTAGAGGTGAGCTTCGTTCTTCTCCTCTAATGAATGGTTCTTTACTAAAATTTCCAAGTTATTGATCCTTTATAAATGTCTTCTAATGAGTTTTAATGATTTAATTGTGGAAAATTGGTTAAATCAAGGTTTAATTGATGACATTGATTGATTTTTGTGTTTGATCTATTTTGCTATGTTCTTGATTGGATTAGAGATGATTTTGATGTTTTATAATGTTAAAAAGTTGGTTTTAACATTGGAATCCCAAAACTAGGTGAACCTCTAATTTCCTAGGTTGCTAGTTGTGGGTTTTTAAGGAGTTGTGGAGGTTTAATGAATGATGGAGGTATAAGGATGTTGTAAATGTGTTTTTGGATGTTAATTGATGATAGTTATTGGATTAAACCTTTAGGTTTTGGCTAGGATAAGTTTGGAAGGTGTTTGATGTTGTTTTCGGTTGTTATGGAGGGAAATTGGTTAGAGACTGAGGAGGTTTATTGTGAATTGATGTTGATGGGCTGTTAAATGCATTTTGATGCATTGAATCCTTTACTTTTTTGTGGTTAAAATAGGGGAGGTTGATCCCAAAGCTTGAGGTGAGGTTCCGGAAGCCTTAGAGGCTTGGATTCGTATCGGCGAATAAAGCTTTGCATTTTCGGTGAGTGAGAACGTTGAATTCATCTTTGAATTGGTTTAAAGGTTGTTATGGGAGTTTAAATTAAGCTTGAAACACTGGTTTAATCTCATAAGTAAGTATGAAGAGAATTCTCCCTCGTTTTTTGTTGGCAAAATTGGTTTTATGCACTTGTTTTTGAATTACAAGGTAGCTGCTATTTATGCATGTTTTGAGTATGATTTATACTAATTTCGTTCATCTATTAACGATGAATGCTTTTGGAAAATGGTTAATGGAAATATATGTTATACTTGTAAATGCATGGTTTTATGCATTGGAAAAAGATGTTTTTAAAGGATGCGTATAAAAATAGTGAGGTACATGGTTATTAATGAATTATATTGGCAAGCGATATGGTTTAAAATGTTATCGGATATAGATGGCCAGCCATAGGATTAATAGTGCACTATAAAAAGTTGCCTTAGATGTTGAGGGTTTATGTGTACCGAAAACTCCATCCAAGTACCCTAACGGTTGAGGGGTTATATGGTACCGAAAAGTCCCGTTAGTGGATTATGCATCTAATCAATGATTGGGTTGTGATTGTACCTTGAATTCTGGTTGAAATTGCATGAAGTGTTGAGAGAACACTTGTTGAATCCGTGTATCAGATGTAATATTTTGTAATGTGGAACTTAGTTGATGATCACTTGTAAACCAATATAATTGATGATGTATCGTGTGATGGATTATGTTGTATAATGTTGGTTTATACATGTTTTACTCTTTAAGCCTTGTATATGGGTTGTTATGAATGAGAAAGCTTACATAGAGTATAGAAAATGGCATTTTGCTATTGGATCCATGATATATGTTGCATATGATTTAATACGCATGTTTTGGAAATGTTAAGTGCATGTTTTTGTAAGGCATGATGTTTTGAAAGGTGTTTTAAACGAGGTTTCAAAGTGGTTTGAATAACCGGTTGTAAATGCATTAATGGTGGTTTGTTTTAGAGCACTCCTCACTAAGCCTTGTGTGCTTACGCTCTCTTTTTCCATCAATGCAGAGAATTAAGCGTTAGAGGTAGCGAGCAAGCAAAAACGAATTCCAAAGACTTACTCATTTTCAGGTATGGTTTTGCAATAGACTAGTAGTAATAAAGGCAATGTGGATTAATTGATGATTGGGATGGTTGTTTTGGTAAACTCCCTGTTTATGCAAGTCTTAAAGGTTGTTTTGGACTTGTATGAGGAATTATATGATTGTGAATGGCTTGAAGACATGTTTTGAATGTTGAGTAGGAAGCATGCCTATAGATGCTGTGGAGATTTGAGTTATGCTTGAAGAAGTTGCTTTAAATGTTTGAGTGATTGTGATAAGAATGCCATTGATGATTTATGATGTTTGTGTAAGGTTTGGTAATATTTAGAGTGAGCCAAAGTGTCATATGTTGGACCTAAAGGTCATTACATGCCTTCGCATACTGGTACGAGTACTTTAGTTTCGGTATGCGAGGTTTTGGTGAGGCTCAGAGCTGTGAAATTATACAAAGGGTATTGGTATGCCTAGCCACCGTATCAGTACGCTATTTTTCCATTGGAATTTGGCTTTGAAAATATTTCTTAAGGGATTGATACGAGGGTGGCACCATATCGGTACAGTTTTATCTTATACACCATATTAATACGGGTCTGACAGTATCGGTACACAACCATTTTGTTAGTTAGCCCGTATTGATACAGTCATGTCCGCTAGATTTAGGAGAGTATTGGGGGACTCTTGGTACATGTTGGAATTATGGTTTACAGAATCACATTAGGCGTGATTGTTTGGATGGACAGTCTCTTATGCTTGCTGATGTACCATCCATAGGCCATGGGCGCAGTCGAGGTAATTTCCAGTGTAGGGAGAAAGTTTAGAGGATTGTTGCTCATACAGTGACAGTTCAGCCTGAGGGTGGTGGATCTGCGAGGATCCATGCACATCGTGCGGGAAGGAATGACATAGATGTGATTGCAAGTACTTTTACTTTGCAGTCCGTATCATTACTTTCTTTGATAGATTATGGTTTTACACATTCATACATCTTGTGCGAACATGCACGTTTGCTTGATATACCTGTAGATGTATTAGATGTGGGTATGCAAGTAACTAGTTCTTTTGGAGAGACAGTAGTCTCTAGGAGGTTGTATAAGAGATATCCTTTGATGGTTTAAGGTTACATATTTGCGGCTAATTTGATGGAATTGTCGTTTCATGGTTTTGATGTAATCTTGGGGATATATTGGTTGACCGAGCATAGGGTTGTGGTCGACTTCGAAACCAAGCGAGTTTTGTTGAAAGTTACTGAGGATTATGAAGTGATGGTTGTGGGCGAGAATGCTAAATTCTTGTCCAATGTAGTTTTGGCTTTAGAAGCGCAGAAGTTGTTAGAGATTAGGGGTCAAGCATATATGGCTTATGTTATGAACCCAAATATGAAGGAGTTGCGTGTCCAAGATATCCGTACTGTTGTAATTTTCTAGGGGTATTTCTGCAGGAGTTGCCTAGATTACCACCGGATAGGGAGGTAGAGTTCTGTATTAAGACATACGCAGATATGGCTCTGGTGTCAATTATTCCGTATCCGATGGCACCGAAGGAGCTGATGGAGTTAAAGACGCAACTTTAGGAGTTGCTGGATCATGGTTTCATCCGACCTGGTGTGTGACTGTAGGGAGAACCGGTGTTGTTCATGAAAAAGAAGGATGGCATTATGAGTATATGCATCGATCATCGACAGCTAAACAAGTTGATGATTAAAAATAAGTATCCTTTGTTGAGAATTGATGATTTGTTTGATTAGTTTTGGGGTGCTACAATGTTTTCTAAGATTGATCTAAGATCTGGGTATTATCAGTTGACGGTGAAGGATAAATACGTGCAAAAGATAGCTTTTCGCATGCGTTATGGGAATTATGAGTTCTTAGTGATGCCGTTTGGGTTAGCTAATGTGTCCACAACTTTCATGGACATGATGAATCTGGTAATCCATGAATTCTTGGATCAATTCGTGGTAGTGTTCATTGATGACATTCTCATGTACTCTCGTACCTAGGAAGATCACGATCGATACCTACGGATTGTGTTGCAAGCTTTGTTGGATAATAAGCTTTATGCCAAGTTGAGCAAGTGTGAGTTTTAGATTAAACAAGTGGTCTTTCTTGGTCATGTTGTTTCGACAGAAGGTATCCATGTAGATCCGCAAAAGATTGAGACGGTCGTGAATTAGAAGTAACATAAGTTAGTGATAGAGGTTCGTAGTTTCATGGGGTTAACAGGGTATTATCATCGCTTCGTGGATGGTTTCTCGAAGGTTGCTGCTTTTTTGACAAAGTTGTTACAAAAGAATGTAAGTTTTGAGTGGACGAAGAGTAGACAACAAGCTTTTGATAAGTTGAAGGAAGTTTTGACAAAAGCTCCAATCTTGATTCAACCTGAGCTGGGGAAAGAGTTTGTAGTTTATTGCGATGCATCCTACGTTGGTTTGGGGTGTGTGTTGATGCAAGGAGAAAAGTTGTGGCTTATGCATCTAGGTAGTTGAAGGTGCACGATTTTAAAGTATTTGATGTCGCAAGAGGAGTTTAAAGTATTTGATGTAGAAAGGTTAATGTTGTAGCCGGCGCCTTGAGTAGAAAGGTTGCGGTGGAGTTGAGGGCAATGCTTGCTCGGTTGAGTGTAACACGAGATTGTGGTTTATTGGCTGAGCTGCAAGTGAAGCAATCATTGTTACAATTGATCAAGGAGAAACAACTGTACGATGATTCGTTAGTAACACAAGTTAAGGATATTACGGATGGTAATTAGACGAATTTTTGTTTTAATGATGAGGGTGTATTGTGCTTCAAGAGTCGAGTGGTTGTACCAAAAGACGAGGAGTTGAGGCGCACTATCTTGATTGAAGCTCAATCGAGTCCATTTGCTATGCATCCGAGAAGTACAAAGATGTATCAAGATTTGAAGAAAGAATATTCTTGGGTTGGTTTGAAGAAGGATGTGGCAGATTTTGTTGCTCGTTGTATGGTATGTCAGCGTGTTAAGGCCGAGCATCAATTTTCATCTTGATTATTGCAACCGTTGAGGATTTAAAAATAGAAGTGAAAGATAATTACAATAAATTTTGTAACCGAATTGCCTTTGACGCCATCAAAGAAGAATTATGTGTGGGTAATTGTGGATAGGTTTACGAAGTGTGAACACTTTCTGGCTGTGCATATGACGTAGACTTTGGATAAGTTGGCGGAGTTGTATGTTGTTGAAATTGTAAGGTTGCATGGGGTTCCTAAGTCTATAGTATCAAATAGGGATCCACGTTTTACAGTGAGGTTTTGGGAGTGATTGCATAAGGCCTTTGGTATGCGGTTGAATTTTAATACTTCGTATCGTCCTCAAATGGATGGTCAGTTTGAATGCTTTAATACATGTATTAAAAGATATATTACGGTGTTGCATCATTGATTTTCAAGGAACGTGGGAGAAGCAACCACCGTTGGTAGAGTTTGCTTATAACAATTGTTATCAGGCTAGTATTCAATGGCACCGTATGAAGCTTTGTATGGTAGGAGGTGTCATACGAAACTTTGTTGGCTGAGGCAGGTGAGAAGTATGTTTCTTTGCCTGATGTGTTGGAAGGAACTAATGCGAAGGTGAAGCTTGTTAGTGATCGGTTGAAAGTGGCTTCGGATAGGCAAAAGTCTTATGCTGATTTGAAACGTCGGGTGATTGAGTTTACGATTGGAGATAGAGTGTTTCTAAAGGTTTTGCCTTGGAAGAAGGTAATAAGGTTTGGACGAAAGGGCAAGTTGAGTCCAAGGTTCATTGGGCCTTAGGAGGTGCTAGAGCGTGTTGGTCCAGTTGCTTATAAGCTAAGGTTACCTACGGAGTTGGAGAAGATACATGATGTTTTCCATGTATCGATGCTTCGGAGATATAGGTTTAGGATTTAGGGTTTAGGATGTGATGCATGTTTAGGAGATTGAGTTGAATTCAGATTTGATCTATGATAAGGAACCGATGAAAATCTTGGATTCTAGCAGCAAAGTTCTTCATGGAAAGACCATTGAGTTGGTAAAGGTGTTGTGGCGACATCGTGGTGTAGAGGAAGCCACGTGGAAAAGTAAGGAAGACACGAAGAAGCAGTTCCCTTAACTTTTTCCATCAGGTAAATTTCGAGGACGAAATTTCTTAAGTGGGCGAGAGTTGTAATGCCCCGAATTTGGGCCTAGATAGTAACTAGCTAGATTACACGGTTTAGGGGAACCATACTAGGTGATTCGAGCTAGTTTCGAGAATTAATTCATAATAAATTGTTTTGGCTAAAATAAAATATGGAAAAATGTTAGAAAATGCTTAATTAATATATTAAGGGTTTTGGAAAACTCAATTTGAGGAAATAAAATCGGATTTAGGGATATTTTGGTCCAGTGGCAAAAATATAAAGTTTTCAAAACTGTTTTGGTGACTAAATCGTAAAAGGTTCAAAACTTAGAATCTTTAAGGAGGTAATTTACAATTTTTTAATCAGACTTTTCCCTTAATTTAGGTTATTTTTAAATGATTAATAAATAAAAATAAAATAGATTTAATTAAAAGAATTTCTATTAACCAAATTCATTTTCTTGTGTAGCTACTTTTGTTCTCACCTTTTCTCTCAACTTTCTTAGCAGCCAAACTGCAAATTTTACTCTAAAATGTCCATGAATCTTCTCTTTTTGATTTCTTTTTGAATTCTTAATTGACTCCTTTGATTTCTACATAAAATCCTACTTGCTTTCTTGGAGATTTCATTCAAATCATGCCAATTAAGGGGAAGTCAACAATTAGAGGTGATTTTCATTTCTCTCCTCTAATCAAATGTTCTTGTAGTGCCCCGGTTTTGGGCCTAGCGGTTTTAAGGATATTTAGTCGGTTTGGTGGACCGAGTTAGAGATTTGAGTCGGATTTGGGAGTAAATATTTTTCTAAAAGATAAAAATATGGAAAAATGTTTACAAATCATATTTTAATATATTAAAAATATTGGTGAAAGCAATTTCGGAAAATGAGCTTTGGAAGGGTGACATTTTGGCTATTGACCAAAATACAATTTTTGAAAACTGTTTTTAAAGGTGACTATTTTGTAAAGAGTCAAAACTTTGAATCTTTAAGGAGCTATTTTACCATGTGGTCTAATCTGAGTTTTCTTTTAATTGGATTATTTTTCAAAGGGTTTTAATTAAGGAAATTAAAAAGGATTTAGTTAAAAAGATAGTTATTTTTCCAAATCAAAATTTGACGTAACTTTCTTCCTCTCATATTTTCTCTCAAAATACTCTCAGCCAAACACTCTTTTTCTTATCAGAGATTCAAGGTAATGATCTTGTTTCTTAATTCTTTGATTTTCTAAATGATTCTTTAACTTGTTTTCTCAAAAATCTTATTGAATCTCATAGTTTTTCAAGAGGAAAACATCCAATTAAGGGAAACTCACTCATTGGTGGTAAGTTTCGTTCTTCTCCTCTAATGAAAGTTTCTTTACTAAAATTCCCAAGTTCTTGACTCTTTACATATGTTTTCCAATAGGTTTTAATTAGTTAATTATGGATTTTTGCTTAATTAAGGTTTAATTGATGGAATCTTGTGATTTTCGAATGGATCTATTTTTCTAGAGTTGATGATTGATTTCAATATTATTTTGGATGTATTAAAATATGGATAAGTTTTTTTTAACAATAGAATCCCGAAATTGGTTGAATCACTAATTGTTTAGGTTGTTAGTTAATGGTTTTTTTGTTGTTTTTGGAGTGTAATCTTCGCTGGAAGTAAAAGGATGTTGTAAAAGGGTTTGTAGATGTTATTTGATGAGGTTTGATGTATTGAATCATTATATTATGGTTCGGTTAAGTTTGAAAAGTGTTTGAGGTTGTTTTTGATAAGTTTCAGATGAGTTTTGAGTGGGCATCTTGAGAGCCGCGGGATTTTGGTTTGAAGCAGAGAGTTGAATGCATTTTAATGCATATTTCCTCTAGTTTTGTGTGGCCAAGCGTAGCATCTTGAGGTGGTTTGAGGCTTGCCGGGAGCTTGTTTCGCAGTAGCAAGCAAGGCGAAGTGAACTCGGTGAGTGGAAACGGTCTTAAAAGTCTTTCAAAGGTTTAACAGTGCTTTTGGAAGTTTAGGCTAAGTTTTAAACACTTACCTAAGCTTGGAAGTAAGTTGCCCTCCTTTGCTCTTTCATATCGATTCGGATATGAGAATGTGTGATTCATGTTTTGGTCGTAAACATTGTTTTACCTACTGTAAATGCTTGATTTTTAAGTACATATGCAATGGCTTAAAATTATATTAAATGCTAGTGAGCATTGGTTTTTATTCCGGTCGGGAATGTGATATTGCTATGGCAATGTGATTTGCATATGTGGGGATTTTGTGTAACGCATTGTAAAACAGTGAGTAAATGGTTTTGTAAATGATATATTGACTATGTGACAAGGTGAGAAAACATTCAGATATAGTTGGCATGCCATAGGATAAAGTGCACTATAATATGTTAAAAATTGATCATGGTTAAGAGTCCTTGAGGTATAGCGATCGACTACTCGGACTATGTTGTTATCACTTGGGTTGAGCGGTTGATGTAAAGCTTGCGGTTGGCAAGGTTGTAAACTCATGCTATCAGCATAGGGTTGTTTTGATGATGGTCGGTCATTAAGGGTGATCCATGTATCTGATGTGTAAAGTTAACGGTTGGTTAACTAAGGATTATCGGTCGACTAATCAAGGATAGTGGTCAACTATCCGGGGTCACTATAATTGCCAATATATGAGAGTTCTTATGTTGAACCTATTTTTAATGCTTTGGGATTTAAGCATGGTTTTGTATATAATGCTTTGGGGATTTAAGCATGTAGAATATGTTGTTTTGCATATGGTCGATATGCATGTTTTGAATTGGAAACATTGATAATTGCTTAGGTCGTAAGCATGATTTGAAAACAAGTGTTTGGTTTTCAAGGGTTAATGCATCATTGTTTTAAAAGCATCCTCACTAAGCAAGTGTTCTTACGCTCTCTTTTTCCTAATGATGCAAAGCATTAAGACTTGGGGCAGCAAAGGGAAAATCGTAGTGATCCAAGAGGCAAAGCAATTTTGAGTATGAACTCAGTTTTAGTTTCCGATTAATAAGGCAATGTGTTCTCCATGGATTTTGGGATATGTAATTCTGTGATTTCAGAGTTTGATTGATGTTGTTAAGCATATTGTGCATCATTACCTATGGTTGATGTTATGTGGTTGTCTAGGTACGCATCAAGTTGGATTTGCTTGGATGACATGCTTTGATGAGCTTAACATGTTGAGTATGGTATTAAAGTGATGTTGGCATGGTGCGTGTGCTAATAATTGTTTATTGAGCATTTTGGTATGTTTGGTGGAGTGTTATAGGGAGCATGCCTATAGATTAATCCATATGGTAGCATAAGCTTGTTTTGTTGCTAAACCATGGTGAAAGTGTTGTTATATGTATTGATGAATGTTTATATGCTTGTATGCAAGTTGCTAGGGCCTAAAAGCATATAGAGTTGAGTGAAAAACCAGAGAAAAATGACATTACAGGCTTACGCGTACCGATACGTAGGGGACTATATCGGTACGACTAGGCAAAATAGGGCATTCAATATCGGTACGAGCATTTGAGTGCCGGTACAGATAAGCAAATTAAGCTTGGCGTACTGGTACAAGATAAGGTGTATCGGTACGAGAACTTGCTACTAGAAAATCACTTTTTGGGGAAAAACCCATGTACCGGAACACTGAGTGCTCATATCGGTACAAATTTAGTATGTGGCAAGCTAACATGGCGCACCGATACAGTACACTGTGTACCAGTACGAGTGGCTACACCATATCGGTACGACTGTGTTCATATCGGTACGGGTGGCAGTTTTTACAGGTAATGTCATGGATTCTAGCTTTGTTTTCTTGCGTTTTGGTTCCTGAGTGTTAAGGATGTATTTATATGAGCATGGCTGATCATTTTGACCCGATTTTTGATATGTGGGCATGAAAATATACTAATTGAGGATTGGTAACCATAATTTCAATTTTGGTCCTATAATTTAAAGTATTTACATTTTAGTCCTCGTAATGAATGTGATGCAATTGGCTATCTTTCTATGATTCGTTTCCTTCGAAAATTCACCGCTGCAAGTATGTACATGTAAGGTTAATAAATTGTATCTAGACAAGATAAAAAGAAAAAAATAGACCGACTTTTCATAACTTTTCTCCAGTTTGCTTCGGCAAACCTAATGTAGTTCTCTCGATTTGGTCGGGCGTCTAGGCTGGGTCAAGGGGGTTACATTTTTTGGTATCAGAGCCAAGTTACAAAAGGTTGGGATGTCGTTGTTTGATTGTATGTCATTATTGTTATGCACAGTGCTTGTGTATTTGTATGATGTTTTATTTACATCATGTTGGGGTATGAATTGGGAACACATTGCCTATTACCGAGTTTTTAAAATGTTTAATAAGATGGTTTTGGATCCTTTGCCTTATGTTAGCCTGACTTTAATGTGTTTTGATGCTTTTGTTAGCACGGCTCGACGTGGGACACGTTCAATGGCTGGTAATGCCGGAGTTGGCTGAGTAATGTTGAGGAAAAGAATACCCCTAATGTTTTATCTCCTCCTCCTCTGTTGGTTTCGCCTGTTGATGTTGGGGCTGGTGGTAGACCCTAGGCTCATCAAGTGTTAGTGTTTGGTGATTTGACTCCGTTAGTTCAGGCAATAACGGGAGCTTTCCAAGCAGCGATGGCTGGAGTGCATGCACAGGCACCGGCACCTGCTGTGGCCGATAACCCAGGGTTACCCTTAGAATGTCTTTGTAGTTTGGGAGGTGTTAAGTTTCGGGGTTTAAGCCCCGAGGTAACTGGAGGTAACTAAATTAGATGGGCTGTAATAATGAGCATAAGCTGGGGTGTACCGTGTAGTTGTTGCATGGTGACGCTTATCATTGGTGGGTGACCGCAATTGCTAATGTTCTAGAGGTAGATGTAACTTGGGAGTTCTTTCGAGGAGCTTTCAAGAAGAAGTATCTTAGTCCTCAGTATCTAGATGCGAGGAAACGTGAGTTTATGGCCTTATAACAAGGCAACATGTCCGTGGCAGATTATGAGGTGAAATTTATCCATTTGAGTTAGTATGCCTCGAAGTTGGTTCTGGATGATCTTGAGAGGTGCAACAGGTTTTGCTATGGGTTGGTCAAGGTTATCAAAACTTACTTGTTTGCTGCGGACTACACAGATTTTGATGTACTTGTAAATCGAGCTAAGGATAATGAGCAGTCCTTGAGGGTAATAGGCCAAGGTTCGGGCATGAGCTCGAACAAGCGTGGGGCTAATTTTGGTAATTCTGGGAAGCATGGTAGGAGGTTTCATGATAAGAGGCATAAGCTGGATTACAGGCGTGGTGGAGTTGGTGGCCATGGTAACCAAGGTGTTCGTATTATAGCTGAGTGTGAGCGTTGTGGTAGACGTCACACGGGTGAGTGTTGGGGAAATACCATGAGTTGTTGGATATGTGGATCTCCTAGTCACATGAAGTCTGACTGTCCTCGTGTTGTTGGTGATGCACCAGTTCGGCCTGCTGTACCTACTAGGGGTCGAGGCTGTGGCAGGGGTAATTTTTAGAGATGCGAAGATGGTTAGAGAGTTGTGACTCATGCTGTTGTTGCACAACCGGAGAATAGCGGGCCAGCGCAGATCTATGCTCATCATGAGGGGCGCAACGACACTGATGTGATCGCAAGTACTTTCACCTTGCAATCTTTGTCGTTGTTTTCTTTGATTGATTCGGGGTCTTCTCATTCATATATTTTAAGTGAGCAAGCATCATTGCTGAATGTTCCTGTTGAGATCTTAGATGTTGACATGTTAGTAACTAGTTCTTTTGGGGAGACGGTTACAACTAAGAGGTTGTATAGGCATTTTCCTTTAACAATGCATGGTCATAAATTTCCTGCAAATTTGATGGAATTGCCATTTCATGGTTTTGACGTTATTTTGGTATGGATTGGTTAAGCGAGCACAGGGCGGTGGTGGATTGTGAGTCCAAAAGGATTTTTCTAAAGTTGGCTGATGACTATGAAGTTGTGGTTGTTGGTGAGAATGTGAAATTCTTGGCCAATGTTGTTTTGGCGACTCAAGTAGGGAAATTGATGGTTGATGGTTGCCAAGCTTACTTGGCTATTGTTATGAATCCAAAAGTAAATGATGTTCGGGTGTAGGACATTCGGGCTGTATGTGATTGATTATCTGGAAGTTTTTCTTGAAGAGTTGTCAGGTTTACCTCCGGATATGGAGGTGGAATTTTGTATTGAGACGTACAAAGGTACAACTTCGGTGTCTATTGCTCCATACCAGATGGCACCGAAGGAGTTGAAAGAGCTGAAATCGCAGCTTCAGGAGTTGTTAGATCATGGGTTCTGTAGACTCTCTAGGTGAAATGCTAGCAAAAGGGGGCAGAAGATATGTACTGGAAAAGTATAAAACAATGCCGAGATGAGTCTTTTGCGTGCAAGTATACGCGGCCTGCAAGTAATACATCAGTTTTGAAACATACTCAAAATGTTTATCCCCTACACCGTCCAACTCAAACGTAGTGTTAATATACCCTTCATCAAAACGTACACACTTACCTTGAATCATCAAGAAGGGCGAATCCTTGGTCACAAGATGCGCATAAAATTCTTGAACAATGGTGGCATAAATCTCCCCCTTTTGCTGGCAAAATAGGTTCCATTTATGAAAGCTAATCGTTGACATGACTTCTGGAGGGAAGCCATTATTTGCCTCCGTTTTGAAATCAAATTATTTTTCATAACAAAAAGATCTTGAAGCAAAGTTAGTTTCAAACTTTTTTTCGAATCTCCTCATTGAAAAATCGATTGAAAGGGGTAGAGGAAGAAGCCATTGAAAATGATAAAGAATTTGGAACGATGTTGAACAAGGATGAAGAAAAAGAGACGATATAGATTTTGGTACTTGCTTGACGAAAAGAAAAGTGAAAAAGTGAGAGAGATTTGGTGATTTAAAAATCCGCTAGGGTAAGAAGGTGAAAGAGTGAAACGGTTGTGTGTTTTAATGGGGTGAGTAAATAGAGATAATGATGGAAGATAAAAAGATTTGGTTTGAAATGGGGTAAAGTGATAAGGGTGAAGTGATAAGGTTATAGGCGATAGGATAGGGTAAGGATTTGAAGTGATAAGGTGATTTGGTTAAATTTAAATTTTAACCTAATTTTTGGGCGGCTAGGGTTTAAGGTTTTAAAAAAATTATCTCGTTTAATGGGCAGATCAAGCTAGGGTTTCTCTCATCCTTCCATTTTTTAATCCACCGCATGCCAAGCTACTTTGGCACTATGTCTGGCACACAGATTTTTTTTCATTGGGGGCATCGGCTCATGCCAAGTCTCCCATTGGCATTAAACCTGGCATTGCTCCTGGCATACAGATTCTACATTCACTCAAAGAAAACCTTTCAACACAATAAAGGAATAAAAACTTAAAATTTAAAAGAAATAAAAACTACTAAAAACCTTGGAACCTAAAAGCAAAGAAAAACAACTAACCTAATATTTACAAAAATTCAAACCTGATGGTGTTTTCATGTTACCTCTGCCAAGAGGATCACCTCCTTGGCATTGTTCTGATCACCTTCCATGTAGTGCTTTAAACATTGGCCATTCACCTTAAAAATTTCTCCCGAATTCAAGGTTTTAATGTCCACAACTCCATAGGCATAGTGCTTCACAACTTTAAAAGGGCTCATCCATCTTGAACTGAGTTTCCCTAGAAACAACTTAAGCCGTGAGTTGAATAACAAAACATGTTGACCTACCTCAAACTGTCTTGTCATTATGCTACTATCATGCTAGCGTTTTGCCTTCTCCTTGTAGATCCTAGCATTCCCATAGGCTTGTGTTATGAATTCCTCCTACTCATTTAGGTCTAGTAACCACTTTTCACCAGCAGCTCTCCATGCCATGCCAAGTGTTCTGATGGCCCAATAGGCTTTATGTTAAAGCTCTACTGGAAGATGGCATGGTTTTTCAAAAACAAGTCTAAATGGTGAAGTACCCAACGAAATTTTGAAGGCAGTCCTGTAAGCCCACAAGGACTCATCTAGTCTTAAGGACCAGTCTTTCCTTGATGGATTAATAGTCTTCTCTAGAATGATTTTAATCTCCTTATTTGAAATCTAGACTTGCCCGTTCGTTTGTGGATGACATCCTGTGGCAAGTCTCTGTTGTATACCATACCTGCACAAAGCTTTAGAAATTAGGTTACATTTAAAATGGGTGCCCTCATCACGAATAATCGTTGTAGGGGCACCAAATCTAGTAAAAATATGCTTATGCAAGAACTTGGCAACGACCTTAGCATCATTTGTTGGCAGGGCAATAGCTTCTACCCATTTAGATACATAGTCAACAGCCACAAGGATATATACATTACCAAATGAGGGTGGAAAAGGACCCATAAAGTCTATCCCCCATACATCAAATAAGTCCACATGCATAATGTTTTGGAGTGGTAGTTGGTGTCTGCCAGAGATGTTCCCTATCCGTTGGCATCGATCACACGCCTTGGCATACTCGTGGGCATCCTTATATAGTGTGGGCCAAAAGAATCCTGACTGCAGCACCTTGGCAGCAATCTTTATCCTAGCAAAGTGACCTCCATACGGTATGGCATGGCACAAATGCAATATGTTATGCTGCTCATCCTCGGGCACACAACGGCGAATCACTTGGTTGGCACACTATTTAAACAATATTGGCTCATCCCAATAGTATTGCCTAACTTCTTGCAAGAACCTTTTCATGGCATTGTATGCCAAGTCTGGTGGTAGAATATTACTTACCAAGTAATTGACAATGTCGGCATACCATGACATGACATTAACTACAAGCAAATACTCGTTAGGAAATTCATCTCTTATAAAATTGGTCTTAAGATCTTCAAGATGATACTCTAACCATGAGAGATGATCAGCTACTAAGTTTCCACTGCCCTTTTTATCTAGAATATCAAGATCAAATTCTTGAAGTAGGAGCGTCCATCAGATTAGTCTGGGCTTGGCATCCTTCTTTGTGAAGAGGTACTTCAATGCTGAATGATCTGTAAAAACCACAACTTTGTTACCAATTAAATAAGATCTAAATTTGTCAAAAGCAAATACAACCGCGAGAAATTCTTTCTCGGTCGTAGAGTAGTTCAGTTGTGCTTCATTCAAAGTTCGGCTAGCATAGTAGATGGCGTGGAAAACCTTGCCATGCCTTTGTCCCAAGACTGCTCCAACGGCATAGTCACTGGCATCGCACATGAGCTCGAAGGTCTCATTCCAACCCGGTGCCGCAACTATAGAGGCATTGATCAACTTCTCTTTAAGCTCCTAAAATGCTCTCAAACAAGAATCGTCAAATGCAAACGTGGCATTATGTTCTAATAACAACCATAAAGGTTTGGCAATTTTTGAAAAGTCTTTAATAAAGCGCCGGTAAAAAACGGTATGTCCTAAAAAAATCCTTATACCTTTGACACTTATTGGAGGCGGCAATTGCTCAATTACCTCAACTTTTGCTTGATCAACTTCTTAGCCTTTCTTAGTTACCTTGTGCCCGAGAACAATGGCCTCATTCACCATGAAGTGGCATTTTCCCTAGTTCAACTCTAGGTTTGTCTCAATGCATCTCTTCAAGACTTGCTCCAAACTCTGGAGACATTCCTCAAATGTCTTGCCAAACACTAAAAAATCATCCATGAATACTTCCATGTTGTGCTCTATCATATCAGAAAAAATAGACATCATGCAACGTTGAAACGTTGCCGGTGCATTGCATAAGCCGAATGGCATCCTTCTAAATGCAAACGTCCCATATGGGCACATGAATGTGGTCTTCTCTTGATCATCAGGGGTGATGGCAATCTTATTATAACCTAAGTAACCATCAAAAAAAAAGAAATCTTTACCTGCCAACCTATCTGGCATCTGGTCGATGAATGGAAATGGGAAGTGGTCTTTCCTCGTGGCATTGTTCAGTCTCCTATAGTCCATGCACACTCTCCATCCTGTGATAGTTTTGGGGGGAACCAATTCAGCTTTAATATTTTGTACCACGGTCATGCCACCCTTCTTTGGCACGCATTGCACCGGGCTAACCTAAGAGCTATCGAAAATGGGATAAATAATCCTGGTATCAAGCCATTTTATGATCTCCTTTTTCACTACCTCTTTCATGCTCGAGTTTATCCTTCTCTGGCCTTCAATGGTCTTGCCATGGAACTCCTCCATGATAATCTTGTGCATGGAAATGGTTGAGCTAATACCTCTTATGTCTGCTAAGATCCAACCCAATGCTTGCTTATAATTGCGTAATATTGCCAACAATCTTTCTTCCTGATAATTAGTGAGATCAGTTGCAATGATCACTAGCAGAGTTAAGTGTTTACCTAAATAAGCGTACTTTATGTGATTTGGCAGTGGTTTTAGTTCCAACGCTGGTGGCTCCTCAATTGATGGTCTAGGTGCCTTGATCTCTCTACCGGTCAACTGTAGTGGCTCAAAATAACTCACCTCCTCAACCTCCAAGACTGATTCTTCAGGTTCTTCAAAAGTTTAGCTATGCCATCTAAGTTGCTAGCATCAAATTCTGTATCCCGGCATAATTGTGCCATGTCCAAAGTGTAAATGGACTCCATCGTCTCTTCTGCTTGGCATTCATCAGGTTCATCTACACATTTCAAAGCTTGAAACACATTAAATGTAACATGTTGGTCATTCATACGCATTGTTAGTTCCCTTTTCTGAACATCAATCAAAGCCCTACCCGTGGCAAGGAAAGGTCTACCCAAAATAATCGGTACATTAACGTCAGCCTCATAATCCAAACTGATAAAATCAGTTAGAAAAATAAATTTGTCTACCTTTACCAACACATCCTCAATCTTACCCTTGGGATGTGCATAGGATCGGTCTGCCAGCTGAAGTGTCACCGTGGTAGGTCTTGCTTCTATGCCAGGCTTTCTAAAAACTGACACTGGCATCAAGTTGAAGCTGGCTCCTAGGTTACACAGTGCCTTACCCATGAATTTGTTGCCAATGGTGCAAGGAATAGTGAAACTTCTCGGATCTTTCAGCTTTGGTGGCAATCGATTTAGGATCATGGCACTGCATCTCTCGGTAAGAGCAATAGTTTCAAAGTCTCTCAACTTCCTCTTTTTGGATAGAAAGTCCTTCATGAATTTGACATAGTTGGGCATTTCCTCAAGGGCTTCTACCAATGGAATGTTGATTTACAATTACTTAAGGACTTCTAAGAAGCGCTTGAATTACTGTTCTTGCTTATGCTTTTGAAGTCTAGCTGGAAATGGTGGTTGCGGATAAACATATGTTGGCTCTACTGGATTTGCCAAGAAAGTACTGGCATCAGTCTGTTTGGCATCGGTACATTGTTTGGCATTGGTTCTAGCATTGGTATGTTGTTTGGCATCAGTTCTAGCATCATCTATTTTTGTTTCCTCTTTCTCTGCTTCCCCAGGGTTATCTGTCGGCATTGGTTCTCAATTTGGAAATTAATTGGCTGCTTAGCAGCCTTTTCCATCTCACACTACTTACCACTCTAAAGAGTTATAGCTTTGCATTTCTCATTGTCTTTGTGTCGAGCATCTTCTGTGTCACTTGGCAATGCTCCCTAGGGTCGATTGCTGAGTGCACTGGCAATCTATCCAAGCTGGATTTCCAAGTTTCTCACTGATGCTTCCAAACTCTGGACTGTGGCATCATTCCTCTCAATGTACTCTGTAAGAGTGCCTCATTGGTTGAGTCTCTGCCCTTTTTGGAAATTGTTTTGAGCTTTCTGTGGCATGGCATTTTGATAGAATGCTGGTATGCCATTGTTGTTGAAAGCTGGCATGGCATTATTATTCTGCCTCTAGGTATTATGGCGTTAGGCATTGTACTAGTTACCTTATTGATTTCCCCAAGCTAAGCTAGGGTGTTGTCTCCAACTTGCATTATATGTATTGGAGTTAGGATTGTAGTAACGATTAACACTGCCAACAAAATTTACTAATTCAGGGTTGGCAGGGCATTCATCCACATGATGATTCTCTTCATAAATTGTACAGAATGGGTCTAATGCATTAACTTCTTGGGACTCATTTTTCTTTTACAACGTTCTCACCATGCTAGTAAGGTTGGAAATCTCGGCGTGGATGGAAGTTAGTTTATGAACCTGAAATTTCCCATTGGTTTTAGTTCCGGTCCTAAGTCTAGCAACTGGATATTCAAAATCATTGATTGCAATCCTCTCTAGAATGTCAACAGTCTCAGTGTACGTCTTGTCAAGCAACGAACCGGCTGATGAAGCATCAACAATAGTCCTCGTTTGTGCATTCAATCCATTGTAAAAGATTTGTATATGGGTCCAATTCAAGAATCCATGCATAAGACACCTTCTCAGTAAATCTTTAAATCTTTCCCATGTATCATATAAGGTCTCATCCTTAGTCTGCCTGAATGTAACGATCTCACATCGCAGCTTAGCAGTGAGTGCTGGCGGCTGGAATCTTGTCAAGAACTTCTGGCACAGGTCTGCCCATGAAGTAACTGAGCCAGGTGCCAAGGAATTGAGCCAAGCCTTAGCTCTATCTCTCAAGGAAAAAGTGAATAACTTCACGGTATCTTCATGTACTCTATTTTGTTGAAATAACTGGCAAATCTCCATGAACTACTTTAGATGTTGTCTAGGATCTCCAGTAAGTGCTCTATCAAACTGACCTACATTCAAAAGAGTTTGAATTATTACCACGTTAAGTTCAAAATTTACAACATTTACCTCTATGCCAACAAGTATTGGCATCAAATTGTTAATGGTTGGTGTCGAATGTTCTCTAATAGGTCTCTCTTCATCAACAACTGGGACAACAGGTGGTGGTGGTATCCCATTGTTAAGTGGATTTCCTTCATTGTTCACCACACCATTCCCTCTATTACCTTGATTCATCTCTCGAAATTGTCTTTTTAACCTCCGCAAGGTTTTCTCAATCTCAGGATCATATGGCCACTCTTCCACTAGAGGGTGGCTTCTGGTCATACACCAATAAAAACAAAAGAAAATAAACGTAAGAGTAAAAGAAAGACAAGAAAAAATTTAAAAATAATCAATTCTGTTGCAATCCCCTGCAACGGCGCCAAAGACTCTCTAGGTGAAACACTGGCAAAAAGGGGTAGAAGATATGTATTGGAAAAGTATAAAATAGTGCCAAGATAAGTATTTTACGTGCAAGTATACACAGTCTGCAAGTAATACAACAGTTAAGCTAAGTATCGATCCCATAGAGATTGACTTGGAATTCAACTGCTTTGATTATTACTTGTCTTGAGAAAAAGTTGATTTGTTTTGAAGTTGGTGTTGGAAATAATTAAAAAGAACATAAATAAAAGTAAAGTAAAGAAGTTGCCAAGGAAGGTGCTTTAATGAATGATGAGCATTAGCAGGGAATGTCTGGTTTTCACGCTATTCATGTCGTGCCAGCCTTTAATAACAACATGTTTTGGCATTGTTTGCCGAGCATATTTAAAATTAGCAAAGCCTCTCTCGATGGTCATTACCCTAAATTGATCATGTAAAAACCCTTATATCTCTATAGTGCTTGCTTTTAAAAAAACCAATTTGATTAAGATCTAAGATCTAATCTATACTCTTAAAGGGTAGATTTCACTCCCAAAGTAAGTTCATCTACTTGAACGACTTCTCTCGAAGCTTCTCTCCTTAGTATTCAACAACTTAATCGTTGCCACCCCAAGTCTGTTAAGATATTAAGGAGCAATAGGCCAACAGTGCCATCTCTCACTTGGCATAATATTTAGAAAATATTAAAGTATGCCGAATAGATAAAACATTGCCAAGGCAGATTTATTATCAAAAACTAAAACATAAATTAGCGTTCTGCGCAAACATCCCCCACCAACTATTAAATTAGTTCATGGTGAGGGAGTTAACCAAAAAACCATAAACGTTTTCAAAATACATCCTCATTAAAAGCAAGGTAAAAACAACAAGAGAGAGAATGGGCGAGAATGAGTCTCTTGATGCAGCCCTTCAAGATCCAGGCTCTCAGCCAAGCTGGTCGAACCACCCTTCATAGTTGCAGCCGGTTGTTAATCGTCTTGCACTACAACTCCTCACTCGAGCACTCACAATCAAATCCTCCAAAAAGTCTTCAAGAATGCTTGGTTGGTTGGTGTTTAAATAGGCGTGCAAGGAAGGGATAGGATAAGCTCTTCAAATTTTGAATTTCAACTACCCAAGGGATAAGGGATAATCTTCTTATCCAGGTTTGAATAAGAGCTGATCAGGCTAGTGTTGACGTCACACTACCGACACTGCCTTGGCATCCAAACTTGGTATGAATTTGCCAACCAATCTTGGCACCATCTTATCCGTTATTTTTTCAGAGATTGATCCAATTGCTATCTTTTTGGGGGCTGATCTTATCCTATTTTTTGGGGGTCCAATAGCTTCTTGGCGTGGCATTAAGTTCACTTCTCTACAACCGGTGCTTGGCATTGTCTGGTCTATTTATGCCAACAGCACTCGGCATTCTCTATGGCATTCCTTCCTGTGTTGCTTTTCTGGGCCAAATACTATGCCAAACTTGTAAAATTGCCAACAAAAAACCCTTCACACTAGCATAGACAAAATTCTAAACTTATTATGCAAATCCATGATTTTAACATACTAATGCAACTAAATGTACCTAAAAATAAGAAAAAGTATTGTAAGATTAGCATTAAAAATAGTACTTTTAGAGAGGTAACAGGTTCATTCGATCGAGCATTTCTCCTTGGGGTGCTCCAATTCTCTTTGTGAAGAATAATGATAGATCGATGCGTACGTGCATTGATTATCGCTAGTTGAATAAGTTGACAGTGAAGAACAAGTATCCGTTGTCGCGGATTGATGACTTATTCGATCAGTTTCACAAGGCAGCGGTGTTTTTGAAGATTGATTTAAGGTCGGGGAATTACCAGTTGAAGGAGAAGGATGTGGATGTTTATAAGACGTATTTCATATGAGGTACAGGCATTACGAGTTTCTGGTGATGCCGTTTGGTTTGACGAATGCCTTGGTTACTTTCATGGACATGATGAATAGAGTGTTTCATGAGTACCTTGATTAGTTTGTGGTGGTCTTTATTGATGATATACTCGTATACTCTCGTACCGAGGATGAGCATAATCGACATTTACGGATCGTGTTGCAAGTGCTGAAGGATAATCAATTGTATGCCAAGTTGAGCAAGTGCGAGTTTTGGCTCAGAGAGGTGATATTTCTTGGACATGTGGTATCTGTGGAGGGTATTCGTGTTGATCCACAGAAAGTGAAGGCTATTATCAATTGGAAACAACCTAAGACCGTATCGGAAGTGCATAGTTTTCTTGGGTTGGCAGGTTATTATCGCTGTTTTGTCGAGTGGTTTTCTAGTATTACGATCCCGTTGATGAAGTTGCTGCAGAAGAGTGTTCCTTTTGTGTGGACAGATAAGTAACAACAGGGTTTTGAGAAGTTGAAGGAGGTATTGACTCATGCACTTGTGTTGATTCAACCATAATATGGAAAGAGTTTGTGGTTTATAGTGACGCATCGTATGTTGGCTTGGGTTGTGTGCTGATGCAGGATGGAAAGGTTGTGGCCTATACGTCAAGGCAGTTGAAGGTTTATGAGCGTAATTATCCAACTCATGATTTGGAGCTTGCGGCTATGGTGTTTGCCTTGAAGATTTGGCGACACTACCTTTATTGTGAGAAGTGTGTGGTTTTCACAGATCATAAGAGTTTGAAATATTTGATGTCTCAAAAGGATTTGAACCTTAGGCAACGAAGGTAGATGGAGTTGCTTAAGGATTATGACTTGACAGTTGAGTATCATCTTGGAAAGGCCAATATTGTTGCAGATGCGTTGAGTCGTAAGGTTGTAGTTGAGCTTAGGGCGATGTTTGCGAGGTTGAGTGTGACGCGGGATGGTGGGTTGTTGACTGACTTGCAAGTTAAGCCTACATTGTCACAAATGATTAAGGCTAAGCATCTGGTTGATGATTCTCTGGTCCCTCATGTTAAGGACATAGTGAATGGTAATCCGACAGTTTTCCATTTTGACAATGATGGGGTTCTATGTTTTAAGGGCCGAATAGTGGTTCCAAAAGTCTCGGAGCTCATGCATTCTATTTTGACGGAGGCACATTCATTCCTTTTTCTATACATCTGGGTAGTACCAAGATGTATTGAGATTTGAAGGAAAGGTACTACAAGGTTGGTTTGAAAAAGGATGTGGCAGAGTTTGTGTCCAAGTGTATGGTGTGTCAGCGGGTTAAAGCTGAACATCAGTTTCCATCCAGGTTGTTGCAACCGTTGAGAATTCCAGAATGGAAATGGGAGAGAATCACCATGGACTTCGTGATAGGGTTACTGTTGACATTGGCTAAAAAGGACTCCATTTGGGTGATTGTTGATCAATTTACGAAATGTGCACATTTTCTACCAGTGCATACGACGTACACCTTGGACAAGCTAGCGGACTTGTATATAGCTGAGATTGTGCATTTGCATGGGGTACCAAAGACTATTTTTCAGATAGAGATCTGAGGTTCATAGTAAGGTTTTGGAGATGTTTAATTAGGCTTTGGGTTCGAGGTTGAGTTTTAGTACCGCGTATTATCCTCAGAAGATGGACAGTCTGAGCGTGTTATCCAGGTCTTGGAAGATATGTTGAGGTGTTGTATTATTGAGTTTCAAGGAACCTGGGAGAAGCATTTACCTTTGGTTGAATTTGCTTATAATAACAGCTATTAAGCAAGTATTCAGATGGCACCGTATGAGGCATTGTATAGCCGGAGGTGTCGTACGCCTTTGTATTGGGCTGAGGTAGGGGAAAACATGTTTTCTTACTGCATGTGTTGAAAGACACAGATAAGAAAGTTAAGCTTGTGTGTGAACACTTGAAAGCGGCTGTAGATTGGCAGAAATCTTACGCGAATTTGAAGCGTCCGGAGATTGAATACGCAGTAGGTGATCGTGTGTTCACGAAGGTGTCACCGTGGAAGAAGTTGATGCGGTTTGGACGTAATGGTAAGCTTAGTTCGAGGTTTATTGGACCATATGAGATCATGGAGCGTGTTGGTCCTGTGGCTTATCGGTTGAGGTTGCCTTTTGAGCTTGAGAAAATACACGATGTGTTCCATGTATCTATGTTACAGAGGTATCGGTGGGATCCTTCGCATGTTATGCCGGTGGAGCATATTGAGTTGAGACTGAATTTATCCTTTGATGAGGAGCCGGTGGAAATCCTTGATTCCAACAGTAAGGTTCTACGAGGGAAGACGATAGAACTGGTTAAAGTCTTGTGGCGACATCGAGGTGTCGAGGAAGCCACATGGGAAAGCAAGGCGGATATGTTGGAGCAATTTCTGCATCTTTTTCCTCTAGGTAAATTTTGAGGACGAAATTTCTTAAGATGAAGAGAGCTGTAACGCCCCAGTTTTGGGCCTAGTGGTTTTAAGGATAGTTAGTCGGCTCGGTGGATCAGGTTAGAGATTCAAGTCGGATTCGGGAGCAAATATTTTTCTGAAAGATAAAAATATGGAAAAAGATTTAAAAATCATATTTAAATATATTAAAAATATTGGTGAAAGCAATTTTGGAAAATGAGATTTGGAAGGGTGACATTTTGGCTAGTTACTGAAACGTAATTTTTGAAAACTATTTTTAAAGGTGACTGTTTTGTAAAGAGTCAAAACTTTTAATCTTTAAGGAGCTATTTTACCATGTGGTCTAATCTAAGTTTTCTTTTAATTGGATTATTTTTAAAAGGGTTTTAATTAAGGAAATCAAAATGGATTTATTTAAAAAGGTAGTTATTTTTCCAAATCACAATTTGACGTAACTTTCTTCCTCTCATATTTTCTCTCAAAATACTCTTAGCCAAACACTCTTTTTCTTATCAGAGATTCAAGGTAATGATCTTGTTTCTTAATTCTTTGAATTGCTAAATGATTTTTTAACTTGTTTTCTCAAAAATCATATTGAATCTCATTGTTTTTCAAGAGGAAAACATCCAATTAAGGGGAAACTCACTCATTGGAGGTAAGTTTCGTTTTTCTCCTCTAACGAAAGGTTCTTTACTGAAATTTCCAAGTTCTTGACTCTTTACATATGTTTTCCAATAGGTTTTAATTCTGGATTTTTGATTAATTAAGGTCTAATCGATGGAATCTTGTGATTTTCGAATTGGATCTATTTTTCTAGATTTAATGATTGATTTTAATCTTATTTTGGATGTATTAAAATGTGGATAAGTTGTTTTTAACAATAGAATCCTGAAATTGGTTGAATCTCTAATTCTTTAGGTTGTTAGTTAATGGTTTTTGGTTGCTTTTGGAGTGTAATCTTTGATGGAAGTAAAAGGATGTTGTAAAAGGGTTTGTATATGTTATTTGATGAGGTTTGATGTGTTGAATTGTTATATTATGGCTGGGTTAAGTTTGAGAAGTGTTTGAGGTTGTTTTCGGTAAGTTTCAGATGAGTTTTGAGTGGGCATCTTGAGAGCTGCGGGGTTTTGGTTTGAAGCAGAGAGTTGGATGCATTTTAATGCATGTTTCCTCTGGTTTTGTGTGGCCAAAATAGGGGATAATCAAGGCGTATGGTTTGAGGCTTGTCGGGAGCTTGTTTCGCAGTAGCAAGCAAGGTGAAGCGAATTCGGAGAGTGGAAATGGTCTTAAAAGTCTTTCAAAGGTTTGAAAGTGGTTTTGGAATTTTAGTTTAAGTTTGAAACACTTACCTAAGTGGGGAAGTAATTTTCCCTCATTTTCTCTTTAATATCGGTTCGGATATGAGTATGTGTGATTCATGTTTTGGTCGTAAACATTCTTTGTTTTACCTACTATAAATGCATTATTTTTAAGCACACATGCGGTGGCTTAAAAATATATTAAATGCTAGTGAGCATTGGTTTTTATTCAGGTAGGGAATGTGATATTGCTATGGCAATGTGATTTGCATATGAGGGGATTTTGTGTTATGAATTGTAAAACAGTGAGTAAATGGTTTTGTAAATGATATATTGGCCATGTGACAAGGTGAGAAAACATTCTGATATAGTTGGCATGCCATAGGATAAAGTGCACTATGATATGTTAAAAATCGATCATGGTTAAGAGTCCTTGAGGTACAACGGTTGGCTACTTGGACTATGTTGTTATCACTTGAGTTGAGCGGCTAGTTCCCCTTGTTTATGTAAAGCTTGCGGTCGGCATGGGGTAGTTGTGATGATGGTCGGTCATTAAGGGAGATCCGTGTATTCAATGTGTAAAGTTAACAGTCAGTTAACTAAAGATTAGCGGTTGACTAATCAAGGATAGTGGTCGACTATCTGGGGTCACTATAATTGACATATATAAGAGTTCTTATGTTGAACATATTTTTAATGCTTTGGGATTTAAGCATGGGTTTGTATATAATGCTTTGGGGATTTAAGCAGTGTGGAATATGTTGTTTTGCATATGGTCTATATGCATGTTTTGAATTGGAAACATTGATAATTGCTTAGGTCGTAAGAATGGTTTGAAAATAAGTGTTTGGTTTTCAAGGGTTAATGCATGCATAATTGTTTTAAGAGCATCCTCACTAAACAAGTGTGCTTACGCTCTCTTTTTCCTAATGATACAGAGCATTAAGGCTTGGGGTAGCAAAGGTAAAAACATAGTGATCCAAGAGGCAAAGCAATTTTGAGTAGGAACTCGGTTTTAGTTTTCGGTTAATAAGGCAATGTGTTCTCCATGGATTTTGGTTGTAATTCTGTTTTCCCTAGTTAGAGCTTGTGCAATGCTGTGATTTGATTGATGTTGTTAAGCATATTGTGCATCATTACCTATGGTTGATGTTACGTGGTTGCCTAGTTACGCATCTAGTTGGTTTAGCTTGGATGGCACTTTGATGAGCTTATCATGTTGAGTATGGTATTAAAGTGATGTTGGTATGGTTCTTGTGCTGTTAAATGTTTATTGAGCATTTTGGTATGTTTGGTGGAGTGTTATAGGGAGCATGCCTATAAATTAATCAATATAGTAGCATAAGCTTGTTTTGTTGCTAAACCATGGTGCAAGTGCTGTTATATGTATTGATGAATGTTTATATGCATGTATGCAAGTTGCTAGGGCCTAAAAGCATCTAGAGTTGAGTGAAAAACTAGAGAAAAATGACATTACAAGCCTACGCGTACCGATACGTAGGGGACCGTATCGGTACAGCTAGGCAAAATAGGGCATTCAATATTCGTATGGGCATTTGAGTACTAGTACAGATAAGCAAATTATGCTTGGCATACCGGTATGGGATAAGGTGTATCGGTACGAGAACTCGTTACTAGAAAATCATTTTTTGGGGGAAAAACTCGTGTACTAAAACACCGATTGCTCGTATTGGTACATATTTAGTATATGGCAAGCTGATATGGCATACCGATACGGTACACTGTGTAATGATATGATTGGCTGCACTGTATCAGTACGACTGTGTTCATATTGATACAGGTGGCAGTTTTTATAGTAATGTCATGGATTCCAGCTTTGTTTTCTTGCGTTTTGGTCCCTGAGTGTTAAGGATGTAATTATATGTGCATGGTTGATCATTTTGACCTGATTTTCGATATGTGGGCATGAAAATGGACTAATTGAGGATTGGTAACCTTAATTTCAATTTTGGTCATATAATTTAAAGTATTTATGTTTTAGTCCTCGTAATGAATGTGATGCAATTGGCTGCCTTTCTATGATTCGTTTCCTTCAAAAATTCACCGTTGCAAGTATGTACATGTAAGGTTAATAAATTGCATCTAGACAAGATAAAAAGAAAAAAATGGACCAACTTTTCATAACCTTTCTCCGGTTTGCTTCGGCAAACCTAATGTAGTTCTCTCGATTCGGTCGGGCATCTAGGCCGGGTCGAGGGGGTTACAGTTCTTTACTGAAATTCACAAGTTTTTTTATCTTATACAATTGATTTTGTTAAGTGTTTATGAATAAATCATGATTAAAAGGTTTTAATTGAGTTTTGATAGGAAATTTTCTGGTTCTTGATAATATATCTGATTTGTGTTGATTCTAATTGATATAGATCACATGTAAGATATGTTTAATGTTATGAGAAGAGATTAATAAAAGTAATCCCCAAACTAAGTGAATTACTATTTTTCTAAGTGGTAAATAGTTAGATTTTTAGGTGTTCTTGGTGTTAAAAGGTTGCCGAAGATATAATGTTTTAAAATTAATGTTTTTAGATGTGGAATGATGCTATTAAGATGTTAAACTCGTTAGGTTATGGCTGAGCTTTGTTTAGTTTGGGTTCGGTGATGTTTTTGGTTGTTCTTGGAAGGCGATTGATGGTTTTTAGTGAGGCAAAGTTAAGAATAGATGTTGTTGGGATTAGAGATGCATAGTAATGCATTAATCCTCTGTTTTTGTGTGGGTAAAACACGGGAGATGGGTCTTTCAGCAATTAGAGAGGTTGTAGAGGTTTTAGAAGCTTGATTTCGCACCGGCAAGTGGAGCTTTGTGTTGTTAGTTAGTGGAAACGTGATATACATCTTATTAAAGGTTTGAAGGTTATTTTGGGAGTTTAGATTAAGTTTGAAACACTTGTCTAAGCTTAAAGTAAGTATTAAACGTTCTCGCTCTCATTTTAGATTTTACAAAATACAATCTCATGCACATGTTTGTGATTTGGATTACCTACTATTATATGCACGTTTTGAAATGAAATATAATATAAAAATATGCTATAAATGATCATATGTTTTTGCTATATGATTTGGGCAAATGATTTATGGAAAGGATTTTGAGAATGAGAAATGCATGGTTTATTGCATTGAGGATGGTTTGATTTGATGCATATGTAAAATAGTGAGGTAATATGTTTTAACAGAATATATTGGCAAGTGGCAATGATTAAATGTTATCGGATATAGTTGGCATGCCATAGGGTTTAAAATGCACTATAATAAGTTGCCTCATGTGTTTCAAGGGGTCAAGAGTGTGCCAATTCTCCCACTAGTGGATCTATACATCATAACCATTGAGGGGTAGTTGTACCATACTCCGATTCAAGGATGTATGTGAAGTGGTCGAAGGAACCACTTGGGAAATCCGTGTATTCGATGTGTTTTTACTAAAGGAATGACTTGGTTTTGGGTCACTCAATTCTTTACAACAGTATAAAATTCTACATCGAACCATTTTTGTAAAATTTATGGTGAATTTTCGAAGTCACTACTAAAATTGAATCTTCTACATAGCTTTCCATAATAAACTTCTAATTTATACTAACTTCTTCTTATTTTTCTACTTGTCAATTTAGTCCCATCACTTGCTTCAAACCACCAATTCATCATCTTCTTCATCAAATAATTATTCAAAATAATTCCCTCAAATTTTCTTTATTTTTTAAAATAGTCACTAAAATACAAAGGTAAGGATTCAAACTTCTTAACTTTGCAATTTAGTCCTCAAATCAACATTACTACCTTAATTCTATTATTTTAACTAAAAATCATATTTAATCCCCATCCAAGAATTCATTTCCTATTTGGTCACTTGATTTTGACAAATTCTCAAAATAGTCACTAATTCGATTCAACATCGTTTAGCATTCTAACATCAATCTCACTCTCCTACATCATTAATTACATAAATACACCCCGATTTCATAATATTCAGATTCGGTCTCTTAACTTTTAAGCTTGCCAAATTGGTCCTTATATATTTGACTTAGGGTTTTACTTCCAAACAACAAATCAAAATTACTAGGTCATTAATTCAACATCACAAACCCTAAGTTAGACTTAAATCCATAAACCCTAATTTTCTCCATACAAACAAAAAATGTGTAGAGTTTAAATCCTAACTTGATATCATGATTTTAACATCACATAGGCTTGATTCCAGCTTAAATTCAACCATGGAATCATAAAATTTCAAAAGCCCCAATTTTGTTCATAAACCCTAATTTTCTTCTCATGTAAAATTTTCATCAATAAAGCATGTATTCCATGAATTAATTACATCAAAAGATAGAGCTTGAATAGTAGAACAACTTTGCAGTTCGAAAGATTACCTGAAAATTGAGTTTCGAGGCTTGAATCAAGCTTGGAAAATTTTCTCCTTTTTTCTCCCCAAATTTCGAAATGCTTGAAAGATGAAGAAGACTTCATCTTTTGGCCTTTTAATTTTGGATTCCTCCAATTATGCAACTTGTATTATATAAATGAATTTTAAATTCATTTAAATAGGGAAATTACAAAAGTGCCCTTTTATCCAACGGTTGAGATTGATCTTATCATCAATAAAGGGCTAAGATTTATCTTTAATTTTCTTATTCAAAAAATACCCATTGTAAATTTAAATATTTCAAAATTGACATCCCTGCCAAATGATAAATTTGCCCTCCAACTATTCTTTATTTACTAGCTTGTTTCAAAATTGCCATTCCATTATAATCTAACTAGATTAGTTACTTCTCAACCGGCAATTTTTCCATAAATATCATTTTATGATTTTCCATGGCTTATGGAACAACTTCTAAAATTTCAATTCAATCTGATTTCCCAATATTCACAAAATACTTCTACTACGATTTTACCTTTACCGAGCTATCAGATCTAATCCGAAAATTCTATATTTCCATAATGTTCCTCATGTCATCATCCTTCATCCAATGACCTATATTTAATCTTGATTTAGTAGTTTACCAACTCTGCCCTTATGATTTTCCAAAAATTACTATCTTGCCATTTTTCATGCAATGTCTCATATTTAGTATGAAAAAATCAACTTAAATCCAAGGGTTCATATTCTTCCAACACAAAGAAAATATCTTAGACATGTAAAATGACATAATCAACCTTGGCTTATCATCCTTCAAAATATCCTTGATATTCGATTCGATCCGAATATTTTATGAACTTTATCGCTTTATAGCCATTAATACAAACTCCATACAAAAAATCCTAGTATCACGAAAACGTCATTCTTGGGGGTAAACTATCCATTTATGAGACTAAAATACACAACTTTTGAAAATTACAATTTAGTCCCTAAACTTTTCCAAAGTTTATACTCTGACTACCAAACTTTCATTTTAGTCACTATTCAAAATTTGGGATATTACAGGAAAGACTAGTCCTTGAGGCTAGATGATTCCTTGTGGGCTTACATAACAAACCTTTAAGACTCTGTTAGGAACTTCTCCTTATAGGCTCATTTTTTGGAAGGCATGCCACTTGCCAGTGGATTTTGAACATAGAGCTTATTGGGAAATCAAAAAGCTCAATACAGAGTGGAAGTTGCTGGTACAAAATGCTTATCAGACATAAATGAACTAGAGGAATTCAAAACACAAGCTTACGAGAATGCCAGACTTTACAAGGAAAGAGCAAAATGATGGCAAGACAACAAGATATTGGCAAGGCAATTTGATGTAGGCCAACGTGTCTTATTATTTAACTCAAAACTAAAGTTGTTTCTAGGGAAGCTCAAGTCGAGATGGTTGGGCCCCTTTGAATTTATAAAGCCATATGCTCATGGAGTAGTGGACATCAAGGATTTCAAGACGGGAACAACTTTTAAGGTAAATGGCCAAAGATCGAAACACTATTTGGAAAGTACTCAAAAGCATGCCAAGGAGATTATCCTCCTAATAAATGTTATGTGATCATCATCATCATTGCTTGATTTTTGTATATAGTAGGTTAGATGTTTTTATTTTCAGTATTTTACATTTATTTATCTTCCTTCATTTTTATCTTTCTTTTACTGTGTCGAAAGGTTTTTTTTTTGAGTGAATGCAGAATTTTGTTGCCAGATAGAATGCCAAGGTAGAGGACTAGCATGGGGCAATAAAAAAATAGAGAAGGAAATTTACCATCTCTACCAAGGCTTGATAGAGCTCGGCCCAAGAGAGAACGAAAATTTTCGCTAAGTGTTGAATTTTACAATAGCCACCAAGGTGAAAAGTTGAAATTTAAATTTTAACCTACTCACCTTATTACTTCATCTTTCCCCGCGTCGTCTTATCACTTTACCCCTTATCACATTATTGTTTATCCTCCCCAAACACGCTAAACCCTTATTATTACCCCTACTCATCCAGCCAAATTAAAACACCATTTAAAATACTCAATCGATTTACCCCTTCATCTACTTAAACCCTAACTGATTCTTAGCTAAAGACTTTTCACTCTTTCTTTTATTGTCTTTATCAAGAAAGAACAACAAGATTTACTTCTATTTCTTCACAAAAAAACCATTCAAGTTCTTAAAAAGTTTTCATGGCATTTTCTTCAACATTCTTCAAGATCTTTTTCAATAAAGAGATCCACAAAAAGTATGAGGAGAATTTTGCATCAAGAACCTTCTGCTATGAGAAAGGTTTTGAGTTCAAGAACGAGCCATTTTTTCATGGTGATAAAGACACACAAGTGGGAGAAATTTTGCCAACCACCAGGGGAAGTCCATGCCAACATCATTCAAAAATACTATGCTCATCTTACGAACAAAGACTCGCCCTTCTTGATGGTGTGAGGTACGTGCGTTCGTTTTGATGAAGATTATATAAATGATATGTTTTTTGGATGGAATAGAGGAAGAACACACCAATTTTGCAAAATCCTTGGATGATGCCAAGAAGAAGACAATGTTGAAAGAACTGTGTGAGGCTGGTACTAAATGGAACGTGTCATCTAAAGGCCATCGGACTCTGAAATGTTTGGCACTAAAGTCTCAGCCACAGGGTTGGATACACTTCTTGAAGGTAAACCTTATGTCGACCACCCACAATGAGACAATTTTGGAAGATAGATTGGCACTGATGCACTCTATTATGACTGGCCACAAGATTAATGTTGGATGGCTTATTATCGAATAGACTTTTAAGTGTGTTGGTAACACCAATGGAAGTTTACTTTTTCCTTATCTGATTTCTATTATCTATTTGCAGCACGGCGTGCCACGGCGTGTTTTAGATATCATTCAAAAGAGTAAGGGGACCACCATAACTCCTACCCTACGGAGGTAGTTGACTGCCACGGAGGCAAAGGAGAAGGGCAAGCAAAAGACTGCCGAGTCTGTGCAAAAAGCCAAGGTGCCAAGGGAAGAACCTATGACTCCAATGCCAACTAGATCAGTAGCAATGCTTTCCCAAATCTACCAATGCTAGGAGATAATCCTCCAAAAGATAGAGAAAGCCAAGGATCAAAACTCTATGTTCTAGCAGTATATTCATGCCAGGGACTGTGCCCTGAAGAAAACACTTGAAGGCATGTCGGCACATACATTGTCAGCATTCCCTAAGTTCCCTGCTGAATCCTTGCCAAGGATGACATGCCAGCCAGTCCTCATTCTGTCCACACTCCTACACAATCTGATGCCACCGTCCTAGTCTCTCCAGTACAAGTTGAATATGCCAGATCTGACACACCACCTAAATCTATAGATAAAGGAATCCAAAGCCAACCCAAGGTTGCCGCCACACCTGCAGCACCTGCCTCATATGCTGCCACTGAAGTACTGCTACCTCCGAGCTAGTGTAGATTGTTGAGGAAGTTCTCCATGACCTTGGAGCTTCCACAACCGCATCAAAGCCTACCCTTAAGGGTAAAAAGCATATGGCTCACAGTCGAAGGAGCTTCATCAAAACAAAAACACGTATTTCATGGCCAGAACCCTTCGAAGGAGAGTTATACTCTTCATAAAAAACATGTAAAAAGCATATGTGTTGTTTTCTTGTATTGAGGACAATGCACACCTTAGCTTTTGGGGGTGTGGGTTGCCTTACATTTATTGCCATCACATTCATGTTTATATTTCAGTTTGCATTATGTTTACCATGTAGGATTTAATACATGCATACCAAACCACTAAAAAAATTGCCTCGGTCAATTTTGTACTTATAATTTTTCTCAACACTACTAGTTTAGGAGAATTTGTGCTAGATTATATGTCCGATAAAGAAACTAGAAGTTAGAACTTCTATTCCAGCAGGTTAGCATTGCCAAGTAACTTGGTGATTGAACTCCAAATTAGGGAACTTTAGTTTCACTCTACACGAGGTATGCATCTAGTCTGCGAAACAAACTTAGGTTCGCTTGAAACTGAACTCAAAAAAATGATAGGGTAGAAAGAAAGAATAAGGCAAAAATGTTTTGCCAAAATTTTAAAAAACTTGAGAACACTCATCTACCTTAGGGAAAATAATTAATAATCTGGATTAACGTGGGTATTCATGGTTTGCTCCCTCTTATGTCTCACGCCAAACAGTACATGACACCCTAATTAAATGACAGCACTAAAAGACCCTTGGAAAATAAAACTTAAGAGAAAAAAAGAAAAAATATTTATATAAAAATAAAAATTCTGAGTTTGGGTAGTAAAGTTGACTAAAGGAGTTGAGAAAATCTGATGCATACTGCCCTCACTTCTTGCACACCCGATGACTTTAGACTAGAACTATATTGCTGTACTTGAATTTGCTTATTTGCTTGGCATTGATACACTGAATATTCAAGGACAGACCTAGGGTAATATTTTGCTAGCTGGTAGGTGTTAAGACCCATGACAATTTTGCTGAGGTACTTTTCCTATTGTAACATCCCAAAACCGGGCTTATTCGAAATTCAATTCCAGCAATATAGAGTTTTACATCATAAAGTTAAAATGTAACATTGACCTTTGACCAAGTGGTCAATTATTGGATTATTGAACTCTAATTAAGTATTGTTATTGATCAAAGACCTTATCGTAAACCTTTGAAACTTGTCTTAGTGACTAAATTGGGAAAATTGAAAGTTTGGGGGCAAAAGTATAAAAAGTAAAGAGTTGAGGGACTAACCTTGTGATTAGCCCCTCTACAAGATTTATCACCACTTACGTGGACAATTGGGGTGAAGTTTCTTCACCTAAGTGAAAAGCTAAACAAATAAAATAGATAAAAGAAGGAAGAGGCTTACCCGTTTAGTGTTGGAAGCACACACCACCTTCATCTTCTTTCTCTGGCTTTAAGCAAGCATGAACCTCCATTGGAGGCTTAGTCGAGCTTTGAGTTACCATTCCCTTGAACGAATCATAGATTCTATGGCTAAAACCTTATTTAATTCTATATTCAAGAATCAAGAAACCCCAAAATTTCCTAGGGATATCAAGTTCAAATTTTATTATTTGCGTAGCTAATAAGTTGCTATGAATCTATTGTTGATATTGAAATCTTTGTGATTTCTATCTCTTTGTAGCTCAAACGAGTCGAGGTAAAGAGTCACCAAATCCATTAAACTCTAATAAGTCCAACAATAAGGGGATTACCATCTGGGAGTTTGTAACACCCTTAACGTATATTCGTAGACCGAATATACACTAAAAATGTTACTGAGTTATTAAGAAAAGTTGACTTGAATTTTTTTATATACCAAACTTTGTCTTGTTGTTTAACCCTTCTTCAATTTTAAATTGAAAACTACATCAGTCTATAGCAGCTAGTTTCGACCCTGAATTGCTTTAGAAAATTTATAAATATGTTATTGAAATAAAAATACAATTTAGGGAGAAAACTATATACCCTGCCTAGACCCTTTTCTTGATTTTAAAATTTCTACGCGATTAGGGTTAAACTAGATTTAACTATGTCATAAATCTTTAATCATTTATAGTAAAACCATATTCTGAGTTCCTGCACTCCTAATTAATACGTAAACACATTATAACTTAAGCTTACAAAACATTTGCATCTTTTAAACCCACATACATATAAGTACATGCCCACTAGATATCAACCATAAATTAAGATGCACATACCGTGGTTACTAATGTAACTTGGCTTTCCAATAATAGCTCCTTCATGTCCTTCTACGTGGGAGAACCTACGTGTTAAATAACACACGCTAAGTACGAACTTAGTGAGGCAATAATCTTATATAACAATTATAGAGTAAAGTAATACTTATTTTATGATATCATATCAAGTTCTCTACCTAAGATAAGATAGTTCTATCAAGATTTCCATAGTCTCTAAGTTTTCATGTACATTTCATAAGTTCCTAACTTGCTCATGATTTCAATGCTCTATCATCATAAATTTAGTCATCTACATGGTATATTTTGTATAAATGCCATAATTCACATACATGGCATAATTCACATAAGCAACATGATTCACATACATGACATGAATTTCATGCATAACATGATTTATATACATGACATGGTTCATATATGTAATGAAATTCATATTCATTGCTTTATCCATTTATGTAACATGATTCTCCTACGTGGCATATTTCATTTGTATGGCATGATTTCCATACGTGACATGATTCATATACCTGTTTTCATTCATAAGTATGACTTAATTCATATACATAACATGACACATGTACACGGCATACTTCATATGAATGGCACAGTTCATATGCGTAACATAGTTTGTATACATGGCATGATTCATATGCATAGCATATTTCTTATATATGTGACATATTTTTGTATACGTAGCATAATTCGTGTACATGTCATGATTCACATATGTGGCATAATTATATACGTGGCATGAATCGTATACTTGACATATTTCATATACGTAACATATCCTTTATCATTGCCCAAAGTACGCTATATGAGATCAAGGTACGTGAGTCATCTTAAAATGACACCATAGTGTCAAACATAACATAAAGATGAGTACGCAATCGAGGACTCTCTTTGCTCTCCATAAACATAAAGCAGCTCGGCAGTGCACTTAGGCACAATGGGCTTAGATCCCCATGGTGCATGTGACGCAATCATTTTGTCACAATAATTGTTTGATAACATAAACATATGGGTGCAGCTGCTAAAGACTCTATGGCAAGCCAACTATACCATGGACTCTCATACTCAATACTTGGGCATTTCTTTTATCATCAATCAATTATCATATTCAATCATATAAATAAACATTTCATGTTTCGTGGTTCATCATAAATTTTCATGGCAAACATGGATCATCATCATTTCCTAGAAAGAAGAATTTATATTTCATATTCCATGTAATCTACTTTTTATTACAAGATGTAGTAGCTCAGCACACACACACATATATATATATATATATATATATATATATGGCAATACTATTTTTAGGTGTATCTTGTACCATCTTAACTTGATTCATTTAAATCATATCATTTTCCATGTCTCATGTATGCATAATGCATCATCATATATGCAAACAATCACTCGTACCTGGTATTCCATCAATCTTGTCATGTCGAGCAAGTATTATAGAGAATTATAATGCCATTTTCAACATAATGAAATCATATAAATATGTAATATCATTTTAATTTAAGGTCGACTACTCGAGGTTCTTATCTTTCTTTTTATCCTCGGTTCTCCTTCGTTTTCTTTTGAAACTGTATAAAAACTATCAACATATACATCACCATTCTTGTGTTAGATTTAAATCTAATACTGCAAATTAATTCTTGAACATGACTATTCGAATATAAAAATTTTCTGAAGATTTTTCTCAATACTTTACAAAATGCTGAATTAGTCCCTGGGTCTTTGGTGACCAATTTGGACATTAAACAATTGTTCAAACTCATGTTTGAACAATTTTCATAATTAATTATTTATTTTGGACTATTTTCCTTTTAGCCCTTCAACTTTATAAAAGTAACATTTTAGTTACTACTTCACTTTTGTACATAAATTCATGTACAAATAAACCATTTATTTATTTCCAACATCCATAGAAATTTTCCTTCAACTTTTAAACTTTATTCAATTTGATCCTTCACTCACTTTTTATTTTCAAAAAAAAGTCCCAAAATTTCCTTTTCTTGACATATAAATTCTTTAACTTCCATTACAAGCTTAAATCCTCAATTCTACCAAGTTTCCACAATTTCAAGAACAATCTCTAACTTTTACTAAATTACCGAATTGGTCCTTGAATTTCCAAAAAATTTCATTTTGGTCTGTAATCACCAATTTAAGCAACTTTCATCCTAATTCAATGATTCCAATGCTAAAATAATTTTTTTACAATAATTTCCCTAATTTTTCCAAAATTTTGAAATGGTCCTTAAATTTACAACTTGGGAAATTATTCAACATATCATCAAAATAAGTCTCATAACATCATAACTCAATCAATTCCATCCTCAAGTTAGATTTCTAACCAAAACCCCCAAAATTTTAAGGTTATGGTTTATGTCTTCCAACATGAAATTTATCCAAAATCAACCTTAATTCTATCTCAAAATCATAATTTCTACTATCTACCATTCTAATTCCATCATAAACTTCAACTTCCATCATCAATCTTCATTCAAGACACAACTTATATTAAACTTTTCCATGCAAAAATACTATCAAAATGAAGAGCTTGAAGTGTAGAATAATTTACCTAGTTGAAACTTGTTTGAAACTAGCCTTGATTTCTTCCAAACTTGGCTTGAAAGTTTGAAAAATCCTTTCCCCCTTTGTTTTTCTTATATTCGAACAGTAGCTGGTGGTGAAGATGATTTTTTATCATCTCTTAACAAATTTAATCCATATGTAAGATTAAATGAATTTAAAATTCATTTAAATAGTGAAATTACCTTTTTGCCCTTTTATTATAGTGGCCAAGATTTAATCTCATCAAAATCAATGGCCAAGATCAAATCCTTGTGTTTTTCATCTTTCAAATTTACCCTCAGAGTTTCAAAATATTTCAAAAATGCCATCCATGGCAAATGTCCAATTAGCCCTCCAACTAGATTTTATTTACAATTAGTCCTAAAAATTGTCATTCCATCACCATCTAACTAAATATAGTTAGAATTCAACCAAATATAATAAAATACTCATAAAATAATATTTTATGAGTTTCCCATAATTTTTTGGAACTGTCTTTAAAATTTTAGTTCGATCCGATATACTAATAATTACCGGGAAATTTTACCGGATGCCTTTCCTCTTAGAAATCTTATCTCCACAATCCATCTCGAACACTATTAACATAAAATAAATCTTTTTATCAATTAAAATATTAAATATGGGACCTTCCCATATGGTCACCTATCCTGTATTATTACTCGATTTGAGCACGCTTAACAATTTTCATTCGATCCAAAAATACTATAATACAAACCTGGTACAAAAAATCTGAGTAAAACGGAAATGCCACTCTTGGGGGTGAACTATTCATTTACGGGGTTAACTTACATAACTTTTGGAAATTACACATTAGTCCCTAAACTTTTCCATGTTCACACTTTTACCCCCTAAACTTTCAAAATTTTCAATTTGGTCACTAGTCCAAAAATTGGGATATTACAATTCCTGCCCGAATTTTCAACATGTACTTTTTTTAAACAAGTTCGGATACTACTTCATTCTTTCTTTGGTTTCCCAAGTGGCTTCCCCAGCTTTATGGTTCTTCCAAAGAACTTTAACTAATGGAATATTCTTATTTCTTAATTCCTTAAATCCATGTGATAGGATTTCCACTGGTTCTTCTTCATAAGTCAGATCCGGTTGTAGCTCAATCTTCTCAGAAAAAATCATATGTGAAGGATCTAATCGATACCTGCGTAGCATGGACACGTGAAACACATCATGTATCTTACTCATATCCGAGGCAATGCCAATTGATAAGCCATTGGTCCCACTCTTTTCAAAATCTTGTAAGGCCCAATGAATCTGGGACTGAGCTTTCCTTCCCACCCAAACCTCAATATTTTCTTCCAAGGAGAAACCTTTAGGAATACTTTTTCTCCCACTTCATACTCAATATCTTTTATTTTCTTATCCAAATAAGCTTTCTGCCGATCTGCTGCAGCCTGGAGATTATGCTGAATAATCTTTACCTTATCTTCCATGTCCTGTGTTAAGTCAACTCCTCCAATGTTTGAGTCATTCTGTATATTTCGATCTTGCAACTCGAACCAATTAAGTGGAGTTCGACACTTTCTTCCATATAATGCTTCGAAAGGTGCCATCTTAATACTTGCTTGATAACTATTGTTGTAAACAATTTCAGCCAAAACCAAATACTTTTCCCATGATCCTGTAAACTCAATTACACAAACTCGTAACATATTCTCCAGAATCTGCATGATCCATTCAGATTACCCATCTATTTGCGGATGAAAAATTGTACTAAAATTTAATTTAGTACCTAAAGCTTCAAATAATGTACCCCCAATAGCTTGAAATAAACCTTGGGTCTTTGTCTAACACTATCAATGCTGAGACACCATGTAGTCTTACTGTCTCTCGAACATAAAGTTTTGCATATTTATCCATCGAATAATCTATTCAACTGGAATAAGGTAATCAAACTTAGTCAGATAATTCATAATGACCCATATTAAATTCTTTTTACTTGGTATAGCTGACAAATCCATTATACAATCCATCGATACTCATCCCTACTTTTATTGGGGAAAAGAAGTAAACTGAAGTAATCCATAAATATTTGGCCACAGTTTCGAATCTTTATATCTTGACACATCTTATTATTCCTTGGATGCATAATTAATAAACTATAATTGACCTCTTTAATTTTTTTCTCTTCAGAAATTGTCAGCAACATATACTTTACCTTAGTAATAAAATCAATCTCTTCGCTTAATTTCATAGTTCTGTACTTTCCTATTTCCATCTTATCTCCTCTTTTTCAAAACATTTTTTAGCTCTTCCTATTCAAGAATAGCTTGTATTTTCTTAAGGTCAACCCTTATTCCTTCTGAAGACACTGCATATCCAAGGAAAGTTATTTCTGACAACCGGAACTTGCATTCAGAAACTTGGTATTAAGTTGCTTATCTCTTAAAGTTTGTAGTATCACTTGAAGATGGTAGTCATGCTCAACTTCGGTCTTCGAATAAACCAAAATATCATTTATGAAGACCACAACAACTAATCCAAATAGGGTTGGAATACCCTATTTATCATATCCATAAATACAACAAGGGCATTCGTCGATCTAAAAGGACATCACTAGAAACTCGTAGTGTCCCTAACGAGTCTTGAATACTTTTGTCTTTAGTATATCTTTTCCATAACCTTAGTTTGATAATAACCCCGATCAAGATTTGTCTTTGAAAAAATACTACATCATCTTTAAGCGGATCAAATAAATCCTCAATCCCCTGGTAGGGAATTCTTATTCTTAATGGTTACTTTATTCCATTATCGATAATCTATACATGATCATAAGGAACCATCTTTCTTCTTTACAATTTAATACCGAAGTACCCCATAGTAATTCACTTGATCAAATATAACCCCGATTTAGAAATCCTTGTAATTGAGGCTTTAGTTCCCTTCACTTAATTGATGTCATCATATATAGTACCATTGATATCAACTCAGATCTAGGTTAAACATCATTCCCAAACTGTATTTCCTTATCCAGAGGTAATCCTAATAACTCATCCAGAAATATACCAAGAAACTCCTTTTCAGTTGGGATGTCTTCAAACCTTTTTAGATAACTTTTATGTATCTTCCATACAAACCAAACATGTTTCACATATATTGAATAACAACCTTTGAGCTGTTATTACGTAAATTACTGACTCTAAACAATCAGTTCTTTCCCTCAAAGATTATTTCAACCCATCGGATCCTTGAAATATTGACCTTTTCTTCTTACACTTCATATCTGAATCATATGTAGATAATCAATCCATTCCAAGAATAACTTCAAATTCATGGAACAAAAAATTCTATTAAATCTGCCAAAACTAAATTCCTTGAATTTTTAATAAACCTTTCTTGCATATTCTAATTACTTATACATTGTCCAAAAGAATTATTGACAATTACTTTACTAAATTTCTCCATCAAAGTCTTTCTCTGGGCCTTGGACGTAGCTTTTTATAAACCATTCTCATCGAGTCCTTTCAATCGGCATCAATTTAATTATGTACCGACTCCATCTATTAAAATCTAACTTGTACTCATAAACAGTACGAGTACCTTGTTTCAAACTTAGGACTGCTTTGTACATTTCTCTTTTAACTAGTTGCTAGCATACTTGTCTTTTAAACCTTCTTCCTTCTTCTCTTGATTCCCATAAATAAACATTTATCGATGCCCATCAATACTTAACATCATCTATTTCTACTGAAACTTATTCATATTGTTAAGGAGCATAATCAAGTTACAGGTAGTACATCAGTAACATGACATCCTAGGGGCATGTACTTAACTTTAAATCACATTAAGCTCGATTTAGCCTCCGAATTGGCTAAACTCGTAGCTCGATACCAATAAATGTAACACCCTTTAACGTATATTCGTGAGACCGAATATACACTAAAGTTGTTATTGAGTTATTAAGAAAACTTGACTTGAATTTTTTATATATATACAAACTTTTCGTGTTTAACCCTTCTTCAATTTTAAATTGAAAACTACATCAGTCTATAGCAGCTAGTTTCGACCCTGAATTGCTTTAGAAAATTTATAAATATGTTATTGAAATAAAAATACAATTCAGGGAGAAAACTATGTACCCTGCCTGGACCTTTTCTTGATTTTAAAATTTCTACGCGATTAGGGTTAAACTAGATTGAACTATGTCATAAATCTTTAATCATTTATAGTAAAACCATATTCTGAGTTCATACACTCGTAATTAATACGTAAACACATTATAACTTAAGTTTACAAAACATTTGCATCTTTTAAACCCTCATACATATAAGTACATGCCCACTAGATATCAACCATAAATTAAGATGTACATACGTGGTTACTAATGTAACTTGACTTTCCAATAATAGCTCCTTCATGCCCTTCTACGTAGTAGAACTTACGTGTGAAATAACACACGCTAAGTACGAACTTAGTGAGGCAATAATCTTATTTAACAATTACAAAGTAAAGTAATACTTATTTTATGATATCATATCAAGTTCTCTACCTAAGATAATATAGTTCTATCAAGATTTCCATAGTCTCTAAGTTTTCATGTACATTTCATAAGTTCCTAACTTGCTCATGATTTCAATGCTCTATCATCATAAATTTAGTCATATACATGGTATATTTTGTATAAATAACATAATTCACATACAAGTACAATTCACATAAGCAACGTGATTCACATACATGACATGAATTTCATGCATAACATGATTTATATACATGACATGGTTCATATATGTAATGAAATTCATATTCATGGCTTGATCCATTTATGTAACATGATTCCCCTATGTGGCATATTTCATTTTTATGGCATGATTTCCATACGTGACATGATTCATATACATGTGTTCATTCATAAGTATGACTTAATTCATATACATAACATGATACATGTACACGACATAATTCATATGCATGGCACAATTCATATGCGTAACAGAGTTTGTATACATGGCATGATTCATATGCATAACATATTTCTTATATATGTGACATATTTTTGTATACTTAGCATAATTCGTGTACATGTCATGATTCACATATGTGGCATATTCATATACGTGGCATGAATCGTATACTTGACATATTTCATATACATAACATATCCTTTATCATTGCCCAAAGTACGCTATATGAGATCAAGGTATGCGAGTCATCTTAAAATGACACCGTAGTATCAAACATAACGTAAAGATGAGTATGTACTGGGACGCTCCTTGCTCCCCCATAAACATAAAGCACTCGACAAAGTGCACTCGAACACAAGTGGGCTTAGATCCCCCGGTGCGGCAGCTCAAGAAAGGCACTTAGGCACAGTGGGCTTAGATCCCTAGGGTGCATGTGACATAATCATTTTGTCACAATAATTGTTTGATAACATAAACATAGGGGTGCAGCTGCTAAAGACTTTATGGCATGCCAACTATACCATGGACTCTCATACTCAATACTTGGGCATTTCTTTTATCATCAATCAATTATCATATTCAATCATATAAATAAACATTTCATGTTTCGTGGTTCATCGTAAATTTTCATGGAGAACATGGATCATCATTATTTCTTAGAAAAAATAATTTATATTTCATATTCCATGTAATCTACTTTTTATTACAACATGTAGTAGCTCAGCAAACACACATACACACACACATATATATATATGGCAATACTATTTTTCGGTGTATCTTGTACCATCTTAACTTGTTTCATTTATATCATATCATTTTCCATGTCTCATGTATGTATAATGCATCATCATATATGCAAACAATCACTCGTACCTGGTATTCCATCAATCTTGTCATGTCGAGCAAAGTATTATAGGGAATTAGAATGCCATTTTCAACATAATGAAATCATATAAAAATGCAATATCATTTTCAACATATAAATGCACTCACCTGGGCCATGAATAGTATGCCTCACTAAGCTTACTCGAGGTTCTTATCTTTCTTTTTATCCTCGGTTCTCCTTCGTTTTCTTTTGAAACTGTATAAAACCAATCGACATATACATCACCATTCTTGTGTTCAATTTAAATCTAATACTGCAAATTAATTCTTGAACATGACTATTCGAATATAAAAAATTTCTAAAGATTTTTCTCAATACTTTACAAAATGCCGAATCAGTCCCTGGGTCTTTGGTGACCAATTTGGACATTAAACAATTATTCAAACCCGTGTTTGAACAATTTTCACAATTAATTATTTATTTTAGACTATTTCCTTTTTAGTCCTTCAACTTTATAAAAGTAACATTTTAGTTACTACTTCACTTTTGTACATAAATTCTTGTGCAAATAAACCATTTATTTATTTCCAAGATCCATAGAAATTTTCCTTCAACTTTTAAACTTTATTCAATTTGATCATTCACTAATTTTTTATTTTCAAAAAAGTCCCAAAATTTCCTTTTCTTGACATATAAATTCTTTAACTTCCATAACATGCTTAAATCTTCAATTCTATCAATTTTCCACAATTTCAAGAACATTCCCTAACTTTTACTAAATTGATGAATTGGTCCTTGGATTTCCAAAAAAATTCATTTTGGTCCCTAATCACCAATTCAAGCCACTTTCATCCTAATTCAATGATTCCAAAGCTAAAATAATTTCCCCTAATTTTTCCAAAATTTCGAAATGGTCATTAAATTTACAACTTGGGAAATTATTCAACATATCATCAAAATAAGTCTCCTAACATCATAATTCAATCAATTCCGTCCTCAAATTAGCTTCCTAACCAAAACCCCAAATTTTAGGGTTAGGGTTTATGTCTTACAACATGAAATTCATCCAAAATCAACCTTAATTCCATATCAAAGTCATCATTTCTACTATCTACCATTCTAATTTCATCATAAACTTCAACTTCCATCGTCAATCTTTATTCAAGACACAACTTATATTAAACTTTTCCATGCAAAAATACTATCAAAATAAAGAGCTTGAAGTGTAGAATAATTTACCTAATTGAAACTAGCCTTGATTTCTTCCAAATTTGGCTTGAAAGTTTGAAAAAATCCTTTCCGCCTTTGTTTTTCTTATATTCGAACAACAACTGGTGGCGAAGATGCTTTTTTATCATTTCTTAACATATTTAATCATGTGTAAGATTCAATGAATTTAAAATTCATTTAAATAGTGAAATTACCTTTTTGCCCTTTTATTATAATGGTCAAGATTTAATCTCATCAAAATCAATGGCCAAGATCAAATCCATGTGTTTTTCATCTTTCAAATTTACCCTCAAAGTTTCAAAATATTTCAAAAATGCCATCCATGGCAAATGTCCAATTTGCCCTCCAACTAGACTTTATTAACAACAAGTCTTTAAAATTGTCATTCCATCATCATCTAACTAAATTTAGTTAGAATCCAACCAAATATAATAAAATACTCATAAAATAATATTTTATGAGTTTCCCATAATTTTTTGGAACTGTCTTTAAAATTTTAGTTCGATTCGATATATCGATAATTACCGGGTAATTTTACCGGATGCCTTTCCTCTTAGAAATCTTATCTCCACAATCCATCTCGAACACTATTAACTTAAAATAAATCCTTTTTATCAATCAAAATATTAAATATGGGAACTTCCCATATGGTCACCCATCCTTGTATTACTCTGATTTGAGCACGCTTAATAATTTTTATTCGATCCAAAAATACTAAAAATACAAGCCTCTGCATGAAAAATCTGAGTAATAATTTAAAATGCCACTCTTGGGGAGAACTATTCATTTACGCGGTTAACTTACATAAATTTTGAAATTACACATTAGTCCCTAAACTTTTCCAAGTTCATACTTCAAAATTTAATTTAGTACCTAAACCTTCAAATAATTTTAAATCTACCTTTGAAATAAAACTCGGGTCTCAAATGGACACTATCGATATTGAGATACCAAGCTAGTCTTACTATCTCAAATAAAGTTCTACATATTTATCTAGCAAATATTCCATTCAATCAGAATAAGGTAATCAAACTTCACTTCGATTTATCTATAAAACCTATATTAAATTCTTTTTACTTAATATTTTTTCCGTATACAATCCATCTATTTCACTCCCACTTTTCGTGGAAATAGAAATGAGAAGTAATCCATCAAATATTTAGCTGCAACTGTTCTTTAAATCTTGATACATCTTATTACTCTTGGGATAAAATTAATGAACTATTTTGCTCCAGGTTTAATATATTTTCTTTGTATATTGTCATTACTTATATTTTACCTATTAATATAATCAACCACTTGGCTTAATTTCATAGAACTGCATTTCCTAATTTCCGATTTATCTCCTCTTTCTTACCATTTTTCCTCCTTTCCCAATCAAGTTTTAATGTATTTTCTTGGGTCCACTCCTTATTCCTTCTCGATGACACTACATATCCAAGGAAAGTTATTTCTAATATCCGGTGCATTTAGAAATCTGTAGTCTTAAGATGCTTATCTCTTAATGTTTGTAGTACACCAAAGATGGTAGTCATGTTCAGCTAGTTCTCAACAAACCAAAATATCATCTATAAAGACCACAACAAACTGATCCAAATAGGCCGAATACCCTAGCTTATCAGTCCATAAATGAAGCAAGGCATCTTTTCGATCTAAAAAGATCACCAAAAACTCACAGTGTCCCTAACGAGTCCCGAATCTCTATTTTTGGTATATCTTTTCCCTTGACCCAGTTTGATAATACCTTAATTGAAGATTTATATTTGAAATACTACTACATCTTAAGTTAAATAAATCAACCTGGTAGGATACTTATTTCACGGTTACTTTATTCCATTATCGAGTAATCTATACATGATAATCAGGAACCATCTTTCTCATTTACAATTAATACCAAAGCCCCATAAGAATTCACTTGATCAAATATAACCTCGATCTATCAATTCTTGTAATTGAGCCTTAGTTTTAGCCGTTGGTGCCATCACAGACCATTGATACCGCCTCGGTTATAGGATAAATATCGATCTAAAATTGTATTTCTTATCCGTGAGGTAATCCTAATAACTCATCCTAAAATATATCAGAAATTCCTTTTCAACTTGGATGCCTTCAATTTTTTAGGTAACTTTATGTATCCACCATACAAACCAAACATGTTCCACATCCATTGAATAACAGCATTTGAGTTGTCAAGCAGATATTATTAACTCTAAATAGCTTTTTCTCCTACAAAGATTATTACAAACTATCGAATCCTCAAATACCGATCTTTTTTTCTTATACATTCTTATCTACATCATATGCAAGGAAAACTACATCAGTCTATAGTGACTAGTTTGACCTGAATTGCTTTAGAAAATTTATAAATATGTTATTGAAATAAAAATACAATTTAGGAGAAAACTATATACCCTGCCTAGACCCTTTTCTTGATTTTAAAATTTCTACGTGATTAGGGTTAAACTAGATTTAACTATGTCATAAATCTTTAATCATTTATAGTAAAACCATATTCTGAGTTCTGCACTCTAATTAATACGTAAACACATTATAACTTAAGCTTACAAAACATTTGCATCTTTTAAACCCACATACATATAAGTACATGCCCACTAGATATCAACCATAAATTAAGATGCACATACCGTGGTTACTAATGTAACTTGGCTTTCCAATAATAGCTCCTTCATGTCCTTCTACGTGGGAGAACCTACGTGTTAAATAACACACGCTAAGTATGAACTTAGTGAGGCAATAATCTTATATAACAATTATAGAGTAAAGTAATACTTATTTTATGATATCATATCAAGTTCTCTACCTAAGATAAGATAGTTCTATCAAGATTTCCATAGTCTCTAAGTTTTCATGTACATTTCATAAGTTCCTAACTTGCTCATGATTTCAATGCTCTATCATCATAAATTTAGTCATCTACATGGTATATTTTGTATAAATGCCATAATTCACATACATGGCATAATTCACATAAGCAACATGATTCACATACATGACATGAATTTCATGCATAACATGATTTATATACATGACATGGTTCATATATGTAATGAAATTCATATTCATTGCTTTATCCATTTATGTAACATGATTCTCCTACGTGGCATATTTCATTTGTATGGCATGATTTCCATACGTGACATGATTCATATACCTGTTTTCATTCATAAGTATGACTTAATTCATATACATAACATGACACATGTACACGGCATACTTCATATGAATGGCACAGTTCATATGCGTAACATAGTTTGTATACATGGCATGATTCATATGCATAGCATATTTCTTATATATGTGACATATTTTTGTATCGTAGCATAATTCGTGTACATGTCATGATTCACATATGTGGCATAATTATATACGTGGCATGAATCGTATACTTGACATATTTCATATACGTAACATATCCTTTATCATTGCCCAAAGTACGCTATATGAGATCAAGGTACGTGAGTCATCTTAAAATGACACCATAGTGTCAAACATAACATAAAGATGAGTACGCAATCGAGGACTCTCTTTGCTCTCCATAAACATAAAGCAGCTCGGAAGTGCACTTAGGCACAATGGGCTTAGATCCCCATGGTGCATGTAGCGCAATCATTTTGTCACAATAATTGTTTGATAACATAAACATATGGGTGCAGTTGCTAAAGACTCTATGGCAAGCCAACTATACCATGGACTCTCATACTCAATACTTGGGCATTTCTTTTATCATCAATCAATTATCATATTCAATCATATAAATAAACATTTCATGTTTCGTGGTTCATCATAAATTTTCATGGCAAACATGGATCATCATCATTTCCTAGAAAGAAGAATTTATATTTCATATTCCATGTAATCTACTTTTTATTACAAGATGTAGTAGCTCAGCACACACACACATATATATATATATATATATATATATATATATGGCAATACTATTTTTAGGTGTATCTTGTACCATCTTAACTTGATTCATTTAAATCATATCATTTTCCATGTCTCATGTATGCATAATGCATCATCATATATGCAAACAATCACTCGTACCTGGTATTCCATCAATCTTGTCATGTCGAGCAAGTATTATAGAGAATTATAATGCCATTTTCAACATAATGAAATCATATAAATATGTAATATCATTTTAATTTAAGGTCGACTACTCGAGGTTCTTATCTTTCTTTTTATCCCTCGGTTCTCCGTTTTCTTTTCTTTTATTGTATAAAAACTATCAACATATACATCACCATTCTTGTGTTAGATTTAAATCTAATACTGCAAATTAATTCTTGAACATGACTATTCGAATATAAAAATTTTCTGAAGATTTTTCTCAATACTTTACAAAATGCTGAATTAGTCCCTGGGTCTTTGGTGACCAATTTGGACATTAAACAATTGTTCAAACTCATGTTTGAACAATTTTCATAATTAATTATTTATTTTGGACTATTTTCCTTTTAGCCCTTCAACTTTATAAAAGTAACATTTTAGTTACTACTTCACTTTTGTACATAAATTCATGTACAAATAAACCATTTATTTATTTCCAACATCCATAGAAATTTTCCTTCAACTTTTAAACTTTATTCAATTTGATCCTTCACTCACTTTTTATTTTCAAAAAAAAGTCCCAAAATTTCCTTTTCTTGACATATAAATTCTTTAACTTCCATTACAAGCTTAAATCCTCAATTCTACCAAGTTTCCACAATTTCAAGAACAATCTCTAACTTTTACTAAATTACCGAATTGGTCCTTGAATTTCCAAAAAATTTCATTTTGGTCTGTAATCACCAATTTAAGCAACTTTCATCCTAATTCAATGATTCCAATGCTAAAATAATTTTTTTACAATAATTTCCCCTAATTTTTCCAAAATTTTGAAATGGTCCTTAAATTTACAACTTGGGAAATTATTCAACATATCATCAAAATAAGTCTCATAACATCATAACTCAATCAATTCCATCCTCAAGTTAGATTTCTAACCAAAACCCCCAAAATTTTAAGGTTATGGTTTATGTCTTCCAACATGAAATTTATCCAAAATCAACCTTAATTCTATCTCAAAATCATAATTTCTACTATCTACCATTCTAATTCCATCATAAACTTCAACTTCCATCATCAATCTTCATTCAAGACACAACTTATATTAAACTTTTCCATGCAAAAATACTATCAAAATGAAGAGCTTGAAGTGTAGAATAATTTACCTAGTTGAAACTTGTTTGAAACTAGCCTTGATTTCTTCCAAACTTGGCTTGAAAGTTTGAAAAATCCTTTCCCCCTTTGTTTTTCTTATATTCGAACAGTAGCTGGTGGTGAAGATGATTTTTTATCATCTCTTAACAAATTTAATCCATATGTAAGATTAAATGAATTTAAAATTCATTTAAATAGTGAAATTACCTTTTTGCCCTTTTATTATAGTGGCCAAGATTTAATCTCATCAAAATCAATGGCCAAGATCAAATCCTTGTGTTTTTCATCTTTCAAATTTACCCTCAGAGTTTCAAAATATTTCAAAAATGCCATCCATGGCAAATGTCCAATTAGCCCTCCAACTAGATTTTATTTACAATTAGTCCTAAAAATTGTCATTCCATCACCATCTAACTAAATATAGTTAGAATTCAACCAAATATAATAAAATACTCATAAAATAATATTTTATGAGTTTCCCATAATTTTTTGGAACTGTCTTTAAAATTTTAGTTCGATCCGATATACTAATAATTACCGGGAAATTTTACCGGATGCCTTTCCTCTTAGAAATCTTATCTCCACAATCCATCTCGAACACTATTAACATAAAATAAATCTTTTTTATCAATTAAAATATTAAATATGGGACCTTCCCATATGGTCACCTATCCTTGTATTACTCTGATTTGAGCACGCTTAACAATTTTCATTCGATCCAAAAATACTATAATACAAACCTGGTACAAAAAATCTGAGTAAAACGGAAATGCCACTCTTGGGGGTGAACTATTCATTTACGGGGTTAACTTACATAACTTTTGGAAATTACACATTAGTCCCTAAACTTTTCCATGTTCACACTTTTACCCCCTAAACTTTCAAAATTTTCAATTTGGTCACTAGTCCAAAAATTGGGATATTACAATTCCTGCCCGAATTTTCAACATGTACTTTTTTTAAACAAGTTCGGATACTACTTCATTCTTTCTTTGGTTTCCCAAGTGGCTTCCCCAGCTTTATGGTTCTTCCAAAGAACTTTAACTAATGGAATATTCTTATTTCTTAATTCCTTAAATCCATGTGATAGGATTTCCACTGGTTCTTCTTCATAAGTCAGATCCGGTTGTAGCTCAATCTTCTCAGAAAAAATCATATGTGAAGGATCTAATCGATACCTGCGTAGCATGGACACGTGAAACACATCATGTATCTTACTCATATCTGGAGGCAATGCCAATTGATAAGCCATTGGTCCCACTCTTTTCAAAATCTTGTAAGGCCCAATGAATCTGGGACTGAGCTTTCCTTCCCACCCAAACCTCAATATTTTCTTCCAAGGAGAAACCTTTAGGAATACTTTTTCTCCCACTTCATACTCAATATCTTTTATTTTCTTATCCAAATAAGCTTTCTGCCGATCTGCTGCAGCCTGGAGATTATGCTGAATAATCTTTACCTTATCTTCCATGTCCTGTGTTAAGTCAACTCCTCCAATGTTTGAGTCATTCTGTATATTTCGATCTTGCAACTCGAACCAATTAAGTGGAGTTCGACACTTTCTTCCATATAATGCTTCGAAAGGTGCCATCTTAATACTTGCTTGATAACTATTGTTGTAAACAATTTCAGCCAAAACCAAATACTTTTCCCATGATCCTGTAAACTCAATTACACAAACTCGTAACATATTCTCCAGAATCTGCATGATCCATTCAGATTACCCATCTATTTGCGGATGAAAAATTGTACTAAAATTTAATTTAGTACCTAAAGCTTCAAATAATGTACCCCCAATAGCTTGAAATAAACCTTGGGTCTTTGTCTAACACTATCAATCTTTGAGACACCATGTAGTCTTCTTGTCTCTCGAACATAAAGTTTTGCATATTTATCCATCGAATAATCTATTCAATGGAATAAGGTAATCAAACTTAGTCGGATAATTCATAATGACCCATATTAAATTCTTTTTACTTGGTATAGCTGACAAATCCATTATACAATCCATCGATACTCATCCCTACTTTTATTGGGGAAAAGAAGTAAACTGAAGTAATCCATAAATATTTGGCCACAGTTTCGAATCTTTATATCTTGACACATCTTATTATTCCTTGGATGCATAATTAATAAACTATAATTGACCTCTTTAATTTTTTTCTCTTCAGAAATTGTCAGCAACATATACTTTACCTTAGTAATAAAATCAATCTCTTCGCTTAATTTCATAGTTCTGTACTTTCCTATTTCCATCTTATCTCCTCTTTTTCAAAACATTTTTTAGCTCTTCCTATTCAAGAATAGCTTGTATTTTCTTAAGGTCAACCCTTATTCCTTCTGAAGACACTGCATATCCAAGGAAAGTTATTTCTGACAACCGGAACTTGCATTCAGAAACTTGGTATTAAGTTGCTTATCTCTTAAAGTTTGTAGTATCACTTGAAGATGGTAGTCATGCTCAACTTCGGTCTTCGAATAAACCAAAATATCATTTATGAAGACCACAACAACTAATCCAAATAGGGTTGGAATACCCTATTTATCATATCCATAAATACAACAAGGGCATTCGTCGATCTAAAAGGACATCACTAGAAACTCGTAGTGTCCCTAACGAGTCTTGAATACTGTCTTTAGTATATCTTTTTCCATAACCTTAGTTTGATAATAACCCTGATCGAAGATTTGTCTTTGAAAAAATACTACATCATCTTTAAGCGGATCAAATAAATCCTCAATCCCTGGTAGGGAATTCTTATTCTTAATGGTTACTTTATTCCATTATCGATAATCTATACATGATCATAAGGAACCATCTTTCTTCTTTACAATTTAATACCGAAGTACCCCATAGTAATTCACTTGATCAAATATAACCCCGATTTAGAAATCCTTGTAATTGAGGCTTTAGTTCCCTTCACTTAATTGATGTCATCATATATAGTACCATTGATATCAACTCAGATCTAGGTTAAACATCATTCCCAAACTGTATTTCCTTATCCAGAGGTAATCCTAATAACTCATCCAGAAATATACCAAGAAACTCCTTTTCAGTTGGGATGTCTTCAAACCTTTTTAGATAACTTTTATGTATCTTCCATACAAACCAAACATGTTTCACATATATTGAATAACAACCTTTGAGCTGTTATTACAGAAATTACTGACTCTAAACAATCAGTTCTTTCCCTCAAAGATTATTTCAACCCATCGGATCCTTGAAATATTGACCTTTTCTTCTTACACTTCATATCTGAATCATATGTAGATAATCAATCCATTCCAAGAATAACTTCAAATTCATGGAACAAAAATTCTATTAAATCTGCCAAAACTAAATTCCTTGAATTTTTAATAAACCTTTCTTGCATATTCTAATTACTTATACATTGTCCAAAAGAATTATTGACAATTACTTTACTAAATTTCTCCATCAAAGTCTTTCTCTGGGCCTTGGACGTAGCTTCTTTATAAACCATTCTCATCGAGTCCTTTCAATCGGCATCAATTTAATTATGTACCGACTCCATCTATTAAAATCTAACTTGTACTCATAAACAGTACGAGTACCTTGTTTCAAACTTAGGACTGCTGTACATTTCTCTTTTAACTAGTTGCTAGCATACTTGTCTTTTAAACCTTCTTCCTTCTTCTCTTGATTCCCATAAATAAACATTTATCGATGCCCATCAATACTTAACATCATCTATTTCTACTGAAACTTATTCATATTGTTAAGGAGCATAATCAAGTTACACAGGTAGTACATCAGTAACATGACATCCTAGGGGCATGTACTTAACTTTAAATCACATTAAGCTCGATTTAGCCTCCAGAATTGGCTAAACCTGTAGCTCTGATACCAATAAATGTAACACCCTTAACGTATATTCGTAGACCGAATATACACTAAAGTTGTTATTGAGTTATTAAGAAAACTTGACTTGAATTTTTTTATATATATACAAACTTTGTCGTGTTTAACCCTTCTTCAATTTTAAATTGAAAACTACATCAGTCTATAGCAGCTAGTTTCGACCCTGAATTGCTTTAGAAAATTTATAAATATGTTATTGAAATAAAAATACAATTCAGGGAGAAAACTATGTACCCTGCCTGGACCTTTTCTTGATTTTAAAATTTCTACGCGATTAGGGTTAAACTAGATTGAACTATGTCATAAATCTTTAATCATTTATAGTAAAACCATATTCTGAGTTCATACACTCGTAATTAATACGTAAACACATTATAACTTAAGTTTACAAAACATTTGCATCTTTTAAACCCTCATACATATAAGTACATGCCCACTAGATATCAACCATAAATTAAGATGTACATACCGTGGTTACTAATGTAACTTGACTTTCCAATAATAGCTCCTTCATGCCCTTCTACGTAGTAGAACTTACGTGTGAAATAACACACGCTAAGTACGAACTTAGTGAGGCAATAATCTTATTTAACAATTACAAAGTAAAGTAATACTTATTTTATGATATCATATCAAGTTCTCTACCTAAGATAATATAGTTCTATCAAGATTTCCATAGTCTCTAAGTTTTCATGTACATTTCATAAGTTCCTAACTTGCTCATGATTTCAATGCTCTATCATCATAAATTTAGTCATATACATGGTATATTTTGTATAAATAACATAATTCACATACAAGTACAATTCACATAAGCAACGTGATTCACATACATGACATGAATTTCATGCATAACATGATTTATATACATGACATGGTTCATATATGTAATGAAATTCATATTCATGGCTTGATCCATTTATGTAACATGATTCCCCTATGTGGCATATTTCATTTTTATGGCATGATTTCCATACGTGACATGATTCATATACATGTGTTCATTCATAAGTATGACTTAATTCATATACATAACATGATACATGTACACGACATAATTCATATGCATGGCACAATTCATATGCGTAACAGAGTTTGTATACATGGCATGATTCATATGCATAACATATTTCTTATATATGTGACATATTTTTGTATACTTAGCATAATTCGTGTACATGTCATGATTCACATATGTGGCATATTCATATACGTGGCATGAATCGTATACTTGACATATTTCATATACATAACATATCCTTTATCATTGCCCAAAGTACGCTATATGAGATCAAGGTATGCGAGTCATCTTAAAATGACACCGTAGTATCAAACATAACGTAAAGATGAGTATGTACTCGGGGACGCTCCTTGCTCCCCATAAACATAAAGCACCTCGACAGTGCACTCGAACACAGTGGGCTTAGATCCCCAGGGTGCGGCAGCTCAGCAGTGCACTTAGGCACAGTGGGCTTAGATCCCTAGGGTGCATGTGACATAATCATTTTGTCACAATAATTGTTTGATAACATAAACATAGGGGTGCAGCTGCTAAAGACTTTATGGCATGCCAACTATACCATGGACTCTCATACTCAATACTTGGGCATTTCTTTTATCATCAATCAATTATCATATTCAATCATATAAATAAACATTTCATGTTTCGTGGTTCATCGTAAATTTTCATGGAGAACATGGATCATCATTATTTCTTAGAAAAAATAATTTATATTTCATATTCCATGTAATCTACTTTTTATTACAACATGTAGTAGTTCAAAGCAAACAAACACACATACACACACATATATATATATGGCAATACTATTTTCGGTGTATCTTGTACCATCTTAACTTGTTTCATTTATATCATATCATTTTCCATGTCTCATGTATGTATAATGCATCATCATATATGCAAACAATCACTCGTACCTGGTATTCCATCAATCTTGTCATGTCGAGCAAAGTATTATAGGGAATTAGAATGCCATTTTCAACATAATGAAATCATATAAAAATGCAATATCATTTTCAACATATAAATGCACTCACTGGGCCATGAATAGTATGCCTCACTAAGCTTACTCGAGGTTCTTATCTTTCTTTTTATCCTCGGTTCTCCTTCGTTTTCTTTTGAAACTGTATAAAACCAATCGACATATACATCACCATTCTTGTGTTCAATTTAAATCTAATACTGCAAATTAATTCTTGAACATGACTATTCGAATATAAAAAATTTCTAAAGATTTTTCTCAATACTTTACAAAATGCCGAATCAGTCCCTGGGTCTTTGGTGACCAATTTGGACATTAAACAATTATTCAAACCCGTGTTTGAACAATTTTCACAATTAATTATTTATTTTAGACTATTTCCTTTTTAGTCCTTCAACTTTATAAAAGTAACATTTTAGTTACTACTTCACTTTTGTACATAAATTCTTGTGCAAATAAACCATTTATTTATTTCCAAGATCCATAGAAATTTTCCTTCAACTTTTAAACTTTATTCAATTTGATCATTCACTAATTTTTTATTTTCAAAAAAAAGTCCCAAAATTTCCTTTTCTTGACATATAAATTCTTTAACTTCCATAACATGCTTAAATCTTCAATTCTATCAATTTTCCACAATTTCAAGAACATTCCCTAACTTTTACTAAATTGATGAATTGGTCCTTGGATTTCCAAAAAAATTCATTTTGGTCCCTAATCACCAATTCAAGCCACTTTCATCCTAATTCAATGATTCCAAAGCTAAAATAATTTCCCCTAATTTTTCCAAAATTTCGAAATGGTCATTAAATTTACAACTTGGGAAATTATTCAACATATCATCAAAATAAGTCTCCTAACATCATAATTCAATCAATTCCGTCCTCAAATTAGCTTCCTAACCAAAACCCCAAATTTTAGGGTTAGGGTTTATGTCTTACAACATGAAATTCATCCAAAATCAACCTTAATTCCATATCAAAGTCATCATTTCTACTATCTACCATTCTAATTTCATCATAAACTTCAACTTCCATCGTCAATCTTTATTCAAGACACAACTTATATTAAACTTTTCCATGCAAAAATACTATCAAAATAAAGAGCTTGAAGTGTAGAATAATTTACCTAATTGAAACTAGCCTTGATTTCTTCCAAATTTGGCTTGAAAGTTTGAAAAAATCCTTTCCGCCTTTGTTTTTCTTATATTCGAACAACAACTGGTGGCGAAGATGCTTTTTTATCATTTCTTAACATATTTAATCATGTGTAAGATTCAATGAATTTAAAATTCATTTAAATAGTGAAATTACCTTTTTGCCCTTTTATTATAATGGTCAAGATTTAATCTCATCAAAATCAATGGCCAAGATCAAATCCATGTGTTTTTCATCTTTCAAATTTACCCTCAAAGTTTCAAAATATTTCAAAAATGCCATCCATGGCAAATGTCCAATTGCCCTCCAACTAGACTTTATTAACAACAAGTCTTTAAAATTGTCATTCCATCATCATCTAACTAAATTTAGTTAGAATCCAACCAAATATAATAAAATACTCATAAAATAATATTTTATGAGTTTCCCATAATTTTTTGGAACTGTCTTTAAAATTTTAGTTCGATTCGATATATCGATAATTACCGGGTAATTTTACCGGATGCCTTTCCTCTTAGAAATCTTATCTCCACAATCCATCTCGAACACTATTAACTTAAAATAAATCCTTTTTATCAATCAAAATATTAAATATGGGAACTTCCCATATGGTCACCCATCCTTGTATTACTCTGATTTGAGCACGCTTAATAATTTTTATTCGATCCAAAAATACTAAAAATACAAGCCTCGTACGAAAAATCTGAGTAACACGAAAATGCCACTCTTGGGGGAGAACTATTCATTTACGCGGTTAACTTACATAAATTTTGGAAATTACACATTAGTCCCTAAACTTTTCCAAGTTCATACTTTTACCCCCTAAACTTTCAAAATTTTCAATTTGGTCACTAGTCTAAAAATTGGCATATTATAGGGTTCTAAGAGCTTAGGGAGTATCGGTGAGTGTAGTTGAAGTTTTGGGATTGGCTAGGCGCCTCTCCAATTCATTGATATTTTCTATTGCATTTCCATCCATGATTTTGAGGTATTTTTACATTGAAACCTCGTAGGAGGTACTACTGATAAGCTTATTGCATCGATATAAGGATTATTGAACCATTACATTGTCATTGATACCATTGGAAAATTGAGAAAGACAATATTGATCATTGTATATTTTTATTGCTATATTGTTATTGTTATCGCTACCGTTAATGCTATTGTTATTGTTATTGGACTAAGTATTGAATCTTTGGATACGAATGAACATGGGATACAATTGGCATGCCATAGAATTCATGAGCTCATTCGTACTGAATGGAGTACAGCCCTTGAGCTAAGTCTCTATTTAGCGATGTTGGCAGGATGTGTTGGTTTTGGTCTTATTGGCGATGTTGGAGGATATTAACCTTTTATTGTTGGCGATGTTGGTTGGGAATTCGCGTATCCACATTTACATTTCGATCCAAGGAAGTGAATTATTAAGCTTATTGCTAAAACATGTTTTGAGATGCTTTTATAGTGATATACATGTTATTGATGTTATTGGCATACATGTTATTGTTGTTGACTACCTCACCAGGCTATATAAGCCTAATGCATCTCATTTCCATGCAATTTAAGTTATAAGGTGTGTTAGATCAAGGATCGGAGCCAGGCGAGTTTTGAAGCGAGTCACACAAGCTAAAATAATGTAAACCTAGCCTTTGAACTCCTAGTATGGTGGCATTGGGCCTAGACATGCTAGTTTAGCCCTATTTTGTATGTACATGTGGTTCACCATGTCGAATGGGTTATCAAAATTGGTAAAATGACCTAAAATGCACTAATAAGTGAAAACTTGGTAAATGGATTCGTATTGGCATGAAATTTGAGATGAATATAAATAAGAAATGTAATTACAAGCCCAAGCGTAGCGGTACAGATGGTGTCGTACCGGTACTGATATGCAGGTTTGGGTAATATTAACCCAGGCATATCAGTACAGGTGGTGTCGTACCGGTACTGGCATGAAATTTTGGCATAATGAATCAAGGTGTACCGATACTACTGCAGTGGTACTGGTACGCCAATCAACACTGGAATTTTACTATAACAAGGGTACTGGTACGGTTGGTGTCGTACCGTGCCTATTAACGACTTGATTTGGGAATTTAGGGATTGCGTACTGGTACGGAAATGGTCATGTACAGATATGAAAGCACTGAATCCTCATACCGGTATAGCATATTGCGTACCGATATTGAATTTAGGTTCGAAAGAATTTATTTTAAAGGCGTACCAGTATGGCCTCATAAGTACCAGCACCGATACAGGTGAGTTAGTTAAAGTTAGTTATAAGGTTTTAAAATCTTGCATGTTAGTCACTAAATCTTATAAGGCTTAATTGAAGGGGTAAATGAACTCTGGATTCATTAAAAAAATTTAGGTAGGATGCTTATGCAATGAATCTCACATTGGTAATCCTAATTATTGATAAGTCCTTGTAATTTTTAAGAATTATAGTTTAGTCCCTAAATTGGTATAAGTTACCCAATTGTCCTTTAATTATAATTTGATTAAGATTACCTTGATCAGGGTCATTTATTGCTTTGAACCAATGTCATTAATTTAATGTTATAGTACAAGTCACGTAATTAATAAACCGATTATCGTATTGTTCACCGGTAATATTTTCTGACCTAGATTCCTACCAGACCGAGTAAGGTGTGCTACATTTGTGGTATCAGAGCTTGAGTTTAGTCGATTCTAGGACTAAATCAAAGTCTGTTGTATTGTTATTGCATTGCATATGCCACCGAGAAGTTTATTGTTGTGTATATTATGTCTTTCGATCAATCCGATCCTTTTTCCTTTTATAGTATAAGATGTTTAACTCTGAGAAATTTCACGAAGAAGTTGAGCATACTATTGGCTACTCGACACATGGTGTAGAGAAAAGGGGGAAGACCCTTTGAATTCACAATTTCCTCAACAAGAACCACCAAATCCTGAACCTATACTGTAGACTGCTCAATTTGAATGTTATAAGAACATGACTGAGATGCTCAAACAGTTCATGGCTACTCTTAAGTTTGATCAGTCCGCACAATCTTCTATGCCTGCTACTTCTGTGACTCGAGCCCTTATTGATAAGTTGACTTGTAACCCTTTCAACCCGCCTAGTCGCAAGACCGAACAGAGCGAGCTCCATTAGGTTTACCGAAGTAAACCATGAAGTTAAAACCCGAATCACGTCCAATTTTTTCCATTTATCATGTCTAGATGCAAAATTGTTATCCTACATGTACATACTGATCACAGGTGAATACTCAACTCAATCAGGCATCGATTCGACATCCAATTGAACACAATTGCAATTTTGGAAAACTATAGGGACTTAGATCATTTTTAGATTACCAACCTCTAATTAGTTCAATTTCATGCTCTCAAGACAAAACTCAGCTTAAAATAACCATCCATATTTATGCAATTGCATCTACAATATTCAGGGACTAAAATGTAAGAAAACAAAACTTTAGAAGATTCCAAATAACCGATTTAACTACCAACCGTATCGGTACGGGTACACGCGTATCGGTACGAGTTTGATATCTTGAATTTCCCAGATTCTAGTGGCCGGAAATCTATTCTAATACACCCACGTGTATTGAAACACCCTTCAATAAAATACTATACCGTATCAAAGTAGGTACCCGAGTACCGAAACACTAGCTAAAAATTGCCTTGACTTTTACCGGAATGCTTGCCCACATACTGGTACGCTAAGCCTGAAATGGCTTACTCGTACCGAAATAAGGACACCCGTACCGGTATGCCTGGACCTGAAGTGTCTTCAATTGCGGGTTTAACATATTTTCGAACATACCAACACACCCTAGCATTCTCCTAACATACGTCCAACACATTCAAGAGTTAAACCATAACAAAACCCCTTATTTTCAACATCAAAACATGCATCATGCTTCAAAGGTAAATCTAGAGGCATGCTTCCTAGACTTCAAAACCAACAAAGCGTGAACCCTCAAACCATCACCACAAACAATCCAAATGGACATTTACAAACCGTGAGCAGCAATACAACATGTCTCAACCAGGAAGTTCAACAAAACATCTCCCAAAACAACAACGGAAACCCCATTGCCCTTGTTACTTATAGTCTAACTCAAAAACATACTTTTGGTATCAAGTCTTTGTCTATCCCTTGCTTCTTGCAGCCTTCCAATCTTTAGTTCTCTACATTGATGGACAAAGAGAGCGTAAGCACACTAGGCTTGGTGAGGAGTGCTCAAAAAACAAGACACCATTAATGCACTTAAAAACCATTTCTTAACATCACATTGAAATCTCATTTTAATCCATTCTTAAACAACATTAAAACCATCATGCCTTGAAAACCATGCACTTAACATTTTTAAAAACCAGCTTATTAAACCATATGCAACATGTATCATTAACTAGCAGCAAATCCCATTGCTAAACCTCAATTTAAGCCTTCCCATGCATAACAACCATATGCAAAGCTTAAAGAGAAAACATGTATAAGTCATATTATACAATATAAACCTTTCAATGATACATTAACAATTATATTGGCTTACAAGTGATCATAGCCAAGTTCCTTCACCAAAAATAGTTCATCGGATACACGGATTCAAACAAGTGTTCTCCCAACACTTCATACATTCTCACCGGCAACACACGGTTCACACACTGGAGTTTTTGGTACACATAAACCCCTCCACAGTTTTGACACCCGTGGTGGAGTATTTGGTACCCCATATAAACCCCTCAACACCATACATCGGTAGATATATAACCCACTAACGGGAGTTTCTGTTACCAAATAACTCCTTGACCGTTAGGGTACTTTGATGGAGTATTCGGTACACCGTATAAAACCCCTCGACATCTAAGGCGACTTATTATAGTGCACTATCAATCTTATGGCTGGCCAACTATATCCAATAACATTTTTAAACCACATCACTTGCCAATATAATTCACCATTTGCCATTTACCTTACTGTTTTTACAAGTATTAAACCAAATCATTCCCCAAGCAACAATACATGCTTAAAACTCAAGTACAAACCATATACTTACTTGGATCACGTACCATGTGCATCCATCATCATTTCATGATCAAAACAGTATCTCACATACTTTAAAACATGATTTAACAGTAGGTACAATGTAAATCAAAACAAGTTAATAAAACCATTTCACAATAGCACGACAGAGAGAGAAAACCACATCATACTTACTTCCGAGTTTAAACCAGCATTTCAAGATCATTTTAAACTCCCATAAACCACCTTTAAACAAATTCAAAGCTAAAATCAACTCTCTCACTCACCGATGCGCGAAACCTCAATCCGCTGAAACAAATTCAAGGGCCTGAAGCCTCCAAAGCTTAACTGATCACTTTCGGATCAACCTCCCCTATTTTAACCACATTACAACAGAGGATTAATGCATCTCAATGCATTCAAAACACTGCAACAACAATTCCTTGCAAAACCTCACAATCCTTTTACAATTACCTATCCACAACAACCGAAATCACCATCTAACTCTTTCCAAACACAACTTAGCCACAATCTATCAATATAACACTTCAATTAACATCAATTAACATCTAAAAATAGGATTACAACATCCTTAAACTTCAAGCAACAATCAGCCACCACAACTCCACAACAATACAAATCTAACAACCTAATAATCAAGGATTCAAGGAGTTTCGACATTCCAATGTTAAAAACAACTTATCAACATTATAAATCATCCAAAATATGTTTAAAAGCAATCTTCAACACTGGAAAATAGATGCAATATGAATCTTCCATAATTTCACCAATTAAACCCAATTAAATCAATTATTCATTATAAAAACATAAAATTAGATTATAAATCATAAATCAATGGTCAAATACTTGGGAATATCAATAAAGAACCATCAATAGAGGAGAAGAATGAACCTTACCTCTATTGTGTAATTTCTCCCTCAATTGATTGATTAAAGCTTGGAAAACACAAGATTTCAATAATATTATGTAAAACAGATATAAAGAATCATTTATAAATCAAGAATTCAAGAAAATAGATCTCTTACCTCTGGAATTTGATGAAAACTAGAGTGTTTGGTAGAAATGAGATGGAGAGAAAAGTTGAGAGAAAAGTTACGTCAAAACTCTTTAAAAGTGATAACTAAGTTTAATATCCAAAATCCCTTTTAATTATCTTTTAAAACACATGTTAAAATAACTCAATTGAAGGAAGAAATCACCAGCAAACACTTGGTAAAATAACTTCTTAAGGATTCTAAGAATTTGATCTTTTACATTTTAGTCACCTTTAAAAACAGTTTTCAAAAATTAGATTTAAGTCACTAACCAAAATGTCACCCTTCTAAATTACATTTTCCAAAATTGATTTCACCAATAGCTTTCATATAATTAAATATGATTTTTAACCATTTTTCTATATTTTTCTCTTACTAAAAAATATTTATTCTGAAACTCGACTCGAATCCCTCACCTGATCCACCGGATTGTCTAACAAGCCTCAAAACTGCTAGGCCCAAAAACCGAGGCATTACAACTTTCCCCCACTTAAGAAATTTCATCCTCGAAATTTACATGGAAAAAATAGATGTGGAAACTGTTCCAACATATCAGACTTGCATTCCTACGTGGCTTCCTCAACACCGTTGTGCCTTCACAACACCTTAACAAGCTCAACTGTCTTGCCACGCAGAACCTTACTACTGGTATCAAGGATCTCTGTCGGTTCCTCGTCATAAGTGAAATTCGGACTCAACTCAACATCCCCCACTGGCATTACATGCGATGGATTCGACTGATACCTCTGCAACATTGATACATGAATGAATTTTCTCTAACTCGGGAAGCAACCTCAACCGATAAGCCACAGGACCAACACGCTCCATAACCTCATATAGACCAATAAACCTCAGACTAAGCTTACCCTTACGTCCGAACTGCATCATCTTTTTCCAAAGTGAAACTTTCAAATACACATGGTTACCAACAGCATACTCTATATCTCTACACTTCAAATCCGCGTAGGATTTCTGACAATCCGAAGCCACTTTCAAGCGTTCACATACCAGCTTCACCTTTTTATTGGTGCCTTTCAACACATCAGGAAAAGTAACATGTTTTTCTCTAACTCAGCCAAACACAACAGTGTACGACACTTCCTACCATATAGAGCCCTGTACGGTGCCATCTCTATACTAGCCTGATAACTATTATTATAGGCAAACTCCGCCAACGGCAACTACTCTTCCCACGTGTAATCACTCATTTTTATCTGGTTTGAAAATATTGTGTAATTATTAATTTATTATCGCATGTATGCATATTATATTATATGTTTATTATGTACGTGTGAATAATGTACGTAATATATGTGTGTGACGTGTGTGCGCATGCATGGTGCATATATATTATGAATTATGTGACTATTAATGAGTGTTGTGGTGTATATGTATGTTTTATGTATGCATTGTTTGTATATGTACAATGTGTGTATATTTAAAATTATAATTATATGTGATCAAATATATGTTTGCATTATGTATTTGAATGTATGTGTATGCCCGTATATATATGTGTGCATGTATTATTGTTATTACCGGTATTATTATTATTGGTATTGGGCTAGTATAAAATAAAATCCAAAAAATATATTAAAACCCAAATAATGTTAACAGTCCAGTCCAAGTTTACAAACCCAAGTAATTACAAGACCCAACCGGCCAAACCCAGACTAAACTGAACCCTAAAAAATATCTGACCCTAATTATTTTGGTGTCTTTGCGCAGCTAAAGGAGAGTCGTTGGATTAGATCCAGATCCAACGACCATGATCAAAGGGAGAGGACCCTCCAGCTAGCCGCATGAGATCACGCGTGGACCATTCAGCCTCTCACGCACGCGTGACAACCACTTGTAGAACTCCTTGGTTTCCTAAACGCCACGTGGCATCATCTTGTGCGACCTCGTTTTTACCAGATCAAATCAGGGTCGTCCATGCATCAAGCAATCTCAGCCGTTGGATCAGATCTGATCCAACGGCCAAGAACGAGTTTGGCCGAGACGAAACCTCTACCATGCTTCCTCTACCGGCTCCTCAACCACCATGCAGGGATTTTCCAGAAAACACAAAAAAAATATAGAAACTATGTCAGTACCAAATCGTAAAAAATGTATTTTTATGTATCAGTTTACCAGAAACAAATCATCAGAGATCAAAATATATGTAAAAAAAATTGTAAGAAAAATCAGTGTTTTCTAGTCTCCAAAAAAAAACACAAAAAAGTTTCCAGTGGTAAATTTCTTTTCTTTCTTTCTCACATGCATGCGTGTAGACAAAAAAAATCTAAATAACAAATAAAGAGTTTACCTGAGTTAAAAAAAAACCCTTTATGGCCGGCGACAAGCCATCGAGGGTAAGCCGTTTAAGGGGTGTTTTTTTGTTTCAAAATGGTAGAGGTCTAGGGTTTTGGCTTCCAAAACAGAAGGGTGGTGGGTATTTCCTGAGTTTTTGTTGTCAAACTGCCGCGGTCCAAGACGGCTGTAGGTGGCCTTATGGCCGAGCCTGGCCTGAGACCAACGGCTGAGGGTGATTTTCAAAAGGGTTTGGGAGAGATAAAATGGAAAAGGGGAGTGTTTATTCTAAAGGCTTAAAAAATGGGAAAAGGTTGGATTTTAGCCGGGTAAGGGTATTTTATAGGGTTTTATTTTTTTTAAATGGTAAAATCATGTAAAAAGGACCCCCGCGTTTCTGATATTTACACTTTGAGTCTGCCCCTTGGTCTAATCACAACCCTGGTCCCTCTTCTTCTTTAAAATTTTTTAATTTAGTCCTGAAATTAACTGAAATCAGTGTGTAATTGGCAAAATCACACCCTTAGTCCTTTCGTGTTTTGGGTATTTGCACTTTGAGATTCCCCCTTGGTTTTATTACATATTAAGTATTTCAAGTTTTGTTTAGTTTTCAATCTCTTCCCTAAATTGGCTTTTATTTGTTTTAATTTCTGTCATCTTGTCTTATTTTATGTCATTTCAGTCCCTTTTTATATTTTAAATATTAATGTCATATGTTTTTTGTTTTTGTTCTTTTAGCATGTTTACATTGTTTTTTTGTTCTTTTTTATATATTTTATGTTTTTATGTTTCTTTTTAATATATGTTTAGTTTATGCTTTTATGCTTTCATGTTTTCTTTCGTTCTTTATATCGTACATGTTTGTTTTAGGAGTTATGTTTTAGTTCATTTGTGTGTAGAATGTTTTGTTTTATTTAGCATGTATATTATGATCGTTTCGTATATTAGGTTCATGTTAGAAATAGGTGATAAGTGTTACATGTAATTATGTTTTTCTAATGTATGCATATATTGTATCATTTGATAAAGTTTTGGTACAATTTTGTGGTAATGTTGTTTTTTTAATTTAGTATCATGTTATGTATCATGTCATGCATATTGCATTGTGGTAATTTTTAGTGTTTTTAACATGTATACGTGATAAATTAATTCTCAAAATATGTTTTTCTTCCTCACATGTTTTTGTTTACACTTTGTTTTTATTATTGTGATATGTTATTCATGTTTATGTCTTTTACTTTTGTTTAGTATTATGATATCCCTTTTTATTATGTTTTTTAATACCATGTTAATTTAGATATGTTTTTATAATGCGTTTGCTAAGATTGCATAACGGAATATTAATTGTCAATGTGGTGCCCTTTTATTCGAGCATAAACGTGGCCAGTATCAAGCGCAGTGATGGTGGTCTATCGGTTTATTCTCGAACAACAGGGCCTTTAAAATTTACTCGCACTTATAACCAAATTTTAATTTAATCGTCACTTTAATCCAGAGAGTTTAATATTAATAAAACGGTAATTATCAAAGTACAAAATTTGGGCGGTGTGAGGGTGCTAATCCATCCCTATCCGTAACCGACTCCCGAACCCAACAGTTTTAAAATTTATGGTTTTATGGTGCCCGGCCTACCTTAGTGGCCGGTGGCGACTCCATTTTTAAAATAATATACGGTTTTTCTAAAACCCCAAAGGAAGACATTTCTCAAAATACCCAAAAGACCTCAAAGCACCTTAAAACCCGTTTTTAGCAAAAAACCCGTAAAAAGAGATCGCTACAGATGGCGACACCACTGGGACAATTTTTTTATTTTTCAAAAAACGAAAAGAGAGTCAAGCTTTTAAATGATTATCGCTTTAGTAATATTGGAAGTTTAGGATTAAAGTGACTATTATATTAACATCCGGTTATAATTGTGCGTTTATTTTAACGCATTTTAAAATTTGGCATATAAACCCGTCTTTTTTTTAGGTGGGGGGAAAATGCTAGTGCTTTTGTGAGGATATTGTTCCTCCGTATGGGCCTAGCAAAGTACCTTCGGGGCTCGAGTACCTTATGCTTTCGTGAGAATATCGTTCCTTCGTAGGGGCATAAGCGAATGGGTTCCCCTAAATTGAACCGGTTGAAAGGAGCCTATAATGGGTGATGATTCGGGGCCTTGCTACCCTTAGTAGGTGACAACAAGGACAATTCGGGTACCTCCTAGCACCAACACTGCATGTAGAGAACATAAAAAACCCACCCTTTTAGAGTCATGCGGATAACTTAGGTGTTGTAGATAGGTTGTAAATAGGGTTGTTTTGTGTGTTTATCTTATTTAATTTGCCCTTTATTTATGTAATTATTGGTTTTAACCGGTACTGACTTGTTTTCTTTTTTGTTTTGCTTTTTGCATATATCCTTGCATCTGTATTGCATAAAGGGACTGGATCAAGTGGTTTGCCCGATCAGAAAATTTTTCATCATGGAAAAAAGGTATCTTAAGAAGGACGACCTCAACTCAGCTGTCAGACATTGGTCAGAAGTCAATCAGAGGACCCAAGGTAATAGTTTGTCGAGCGAGCGCAGAGTGTCAAGGTATACTTACGTGAGCCTCCAACAGAATGACCTATGGGATCTTACAAAGATTTGGGAAGGATGGGATCGAAGACTAGAAGACTTATTCTGTGATAGTTATGGCGACATTGCACAGTTGGTGTATGTTCGAGTCAACCAGCCTTTACTCCGAGCCATCTTCCAGTTCTAGAATCCCGCTTTTTGCTACTTCATCTTCAACGAGCAAGATATGATGCCTACGGAGAGGAATACACGGCCCTACTTAATCAGAAGAATGTCCAGAAAGATTGGATCTATGTGAAGCCGCCAAAAAAACAGAATTACCCTTCGAAGCTCAAAACTTTTGCCGGGATAAGTGACGATTGGGTTAACGGCCTGATTCAAAATCGAGGAGACAGCCTAGCCTTTGCTTGGGAGAGTATCTGAGACATCATACCAGCGTACCCAGATGAGGGGAAAAAAATGGACCTATTCGCCTTAGGGATATATGGTTTGGTCATCTTTCTGAGGGTTCTTGGAAACATCGATGTAGCCATCCTAGATCTATTTGAGCATATGAAATGGAAGGCAAATCCAGTACCGACGATCTTAACTGAAACTTTTATTTCTTTGAACGCAAGCTGAAAGCATGAAGAGGGACGTTTTCAGAGGGTATGCACAGTTACTACAGGTTTGGATTGAGAGTCATATGTGGAAGACACCAATAGGGGTTTTGCCGGGAATATCATTTCGATTTTTTTTGCCTTTACGGGAGTACTTAGCGAAGGAATGGCGAGAAGACTTGAACAGGAAGAAATGGATCCCGATCTTTAAGAACATTCTGGACGAAGACATGGTGTGGAGAGTTCCTTGTCTTGGCAGGGTCAGTTACTTCCTATACAACTGCAGCAATTATAGCTGGCTAATGATGTTAGGGCTACAAGGTGGGATTGCTTGTGCTCCACTTTTGGTGTCCCGATAATTCGGATCGTGACCGATTTAAGTCGAAGTGAGTTTCCTTTCAAGGGCGAGTTCAGAGCGAAGATTCAGACCATCACGAGAGCTTGGGATCACTGTTATCGGATAAGAGTAGAAGGAGATACCGAATCATGACCACTCTAGATTACGATCCTTGGAGGCGCCTGAGGGTTAACGACAAGATTCTAGAACCCGACCAAGGACCAACCATGTCACTTGAGGAGCATATGAAGATAGTACCGTCGAAGGCTGACATTTTGCGAAATGAACTCGAGGAGGTTAAGAAGAAGATGAAGGCTTTACAGACTCAGCATATGAGCGAGCTCTAAAGGCAAGTTTGGATGTCGACGAACGAGATAGGACCATTAGACAATTGAAGAAGCTGAATATAGATCTGAGTGAGAAGAATGCTCTTTATCAGAAAGAAAACCTCCAGCTTCAAGCAAAGGTGCAAAATGCTAGCCAAATCCAGTTCCTAGCCGTAGAGAAAGAAAGGATGAACGATATACATTTAGTTGAAGAAGAACGAGAGAAAGACAAGCGAGCAATCGAGAAGGAGTTAGAAAGCTACAAGTTAGCCATCGAGAGTGAAAGATAATCTTTTAGGGACGCCATTAACCAAGAGAAAGAAAGAGCTAGGCAAGAGATCGACAAAGGCAAGCAAGCAATCATCTGCGAAAGAGAGAAACTGCCGTTTGGAAGAGGAAATCCATGAGGAGCAGGAATAGACTACCAGAGATGCAAAACTTGTACAATGACACTGTTCAAAGCCTGAATCAGAGCCAAGATCAGAATGCCGAGTTAGAAGGGAGACTGACAAAGTTAGAGCAATCCTTTTAGACCTATCGTTAGAGGAATGGTTTCATCAAAATACAAGAACAAAAGCGTGAAATTGGTATATTTGGAGCCCGCATTGAGTCACTCAAGGCAACCGTTAAAGATTATAGGGGGAGAATCAAGGTATTCGAAGAAGCTGCAGCAGGTGGATATAATTACTGGCAGCGAAGACTTCGTGATGCCTCCCGGATGATTCAAGACAGAGACCAGTATTACACGCCCCTGATGGTGGAAATACAACAAGTTGCGGGACATGATACGGATTTAGCTGCAGAAGCCGAAGCTCTTCGACCTTTCATAACTTCAGACATAAAAGAAGCACCTAGGTTCATCAAGCTGCTCAGAGCTATCGAGAAGTTAGGAGCTAGAGCTATGGCTTATATGTAGAACTCTACTTTACTATTTTGTAATCTGGACCCTTTAATTCCCATAAAAGTAGTTCAAAAGGGTGATTACCAGCGGAATCAGTACCTTTATTTGCATACATTCTTGCATTGCATCATGACATTTGCATCATTATACATTCATTCATCTTTCTTTGCAAAAATATTGATAGTGTAAATATTGTAGCAGTGAAACTAAAAGATAAGCTGCAACCATTCCGCATCCATACTTTACTAGGTTCCAAAGCAAACTAATAGAGGACATAATAGTCAGTTAGGAAAAGGGGCAGAAGGATTTGGAGCACGTTTCAATGAAGCCAAATAGAGCCTCGGCGAGTAGATCGCTCAATCACAAGCTGCGATAATATCTGATATCACTACATTGCTAGAAAAAGCCTTGGGAAAGAAAAGGTTAAAGACGAAGTCGCCCAGGAGCCAGAAGGTATCACATTTCACAGCAAGGTTCAACCGAAGACGCCAAGTCCGGCAAGAAGAGTATACATTGACCTTGTTGGGATATCTGCTAGTCTTCAGATAGGGGCATCTGAAAGCCAACCCGTTGATACAAAGGCATTCTACGAAGAATAGGTGTCGGATCTGAATTTGGTCGAGAAAATTAGAACGGAAGTGGAAAAAAATGGGAGGAAAAATTTTGTCTTATGGAAGAAAATTTTAGAGCACTGCAAGCCATTGATGAACCAGGGAATGAGGCTAGTGATCTGAGCCTGGTATCCGACCTTATTTTACCACCAAAATTCAAAACTCCAGAATTTGATAAGTATGATGGAACTTCATGCCTTTCCGCGCATGTGACCATGTATTGCCGAAAGATGGCAACCTTCATCAAGGATTAAAAACTTTTAATCCATTGTTTCCAGGATAGTCTGACAGGAGCAGCACTCCTGTGGTACACCCAATTATGCCGGGTAAACATCAAGTCCTGGAAGGATTTTCAAAGGCATTCATTGAGCAGTATAAACATGTGACAGATATGACCCCCAACAGGATCATGTTGGAAAACATGGGACATAAGTCTAACGAGAGTTTGAGACAATACGCCTAGAGGTGGCTCTCAAATCCAGCCACCAATTCCCGAGCACGAGATTGCGCCCCTATTCGTGAATACTCTGAAGGGGACATTGTTCGATTGCCTCATCAATAATACAACTCAGAGCTTCACCGATTTGATTAGGGCTGGGGAGTCTCTCGAACTAGCAATTAAGAGTGGCAGGATTGACAACGGGGATAGCTCCCAAAAGTAAAACAAGAAGAGAGAGAATGAGGTAAATACTACGAGCACATACAATGCCCCAAAGAACTTTACGGTCTCTCAGCTGCAAGCATCAACAGGGAAGGCTCAGAACTCAAACCAAAAAGATGGAAGAGCTCCAAGAAAGGATCAAGAGAAAGCAACCTTTACTCTATTACTCTTTTCGTACACTGAGATTTATTCTTAGTTGTACAAAGCTGACTTGGTCTATCCATACTATGTTACTTCGTTCAAACCTCTATTTTCGTCATGGTATGATCTCAACGCGCATTGCGATTATCATGGCGGTGCCCCTGACCACTCCACAGAAAATTGCCTCGCGTTTAAGAAACTTGTACAGAGTCTAATTAATTCGGGGGTATTAAAGTTTGAGGAACCGAATGTAGCCGCTAACCCATTGCCTAATCACGGGAACCGCGAAGTAAACGCTATCGAGGAGTACGCTGTTAGGAAGGCCAAGGAAGATGTGTCAGAAATTAAGTCTCCCTTGCGGTGGTTGTTCCAAAAATTATGCATGGCCCGCTTGATTGACAGGGGCATGGTAGTGGTGCAAAATGGGTGTAGAGCTTATTACGAGTTCCACTAGGACAGGGGGCACGACATCCAACAATGTGAAGAATTCAGTATCTTGATTCAATAGTTGATGTATAGTAAGAAGATAGAGTTCTTTGAGGAGGTCGCAAAAAGGAAGGGGTCAGATGTATGTGCGTCCGATATCCCCAACATCAAGCATGGAATAGACAGGCCCTTTGTCATCCCATCCAGACCAATGAAAGCAAGTTCATCTCAAGTAGAAGATGTAAAAGGTGGCCTCTAAAATCATCATCTCAGCAGCAACCCCTTTTCCATTCAAAGACATGAGGCAAACCCCTTGGAATTATGCCGCCAACGTGACTATACTAGAGCAGTCGAAACCTCGTGAGGAGAAGGAACAAATGGCAGAAGAAGAGCCAGGGCAGAAAGATGAACAAACAAAGAAAGATGAAAGTATCAGCGAAGTAGGCAACTTTACGAGGAGCGGCAGGTGCTACTCGTCGGAAGCTTTGAAATCTGCTGAAGCTACCAAAGATAAGGGGGAAGGTACATCAATCGGTCCTGCGCAAATATTTGGCGAAAAGTCCCCTCCAAAGATTAATGAGTCGGTGACTGAGGCTCAAGCATAGGAATTTTTGAAGTTTCTGAGGCACTGTGAGTACAATGTAGTGGAGCAGTTGCGAAAACAACAAACAAGGATTATGGTGTTGGAGTTGCTTTTGAGTTCGGAAAAGCATCGGGATGCATTGTTAAAGGTGCTAAACCAAATGTTTGTGCCCGATGACATTTCTGTGTCTAAGATGGACAGAATAGTGGAGCATATCACCGCATACAACCACATCACATTCAGCGATGATGAGATCCCAGAAGGAGGAATGGGATCCACCAAGGCTTTGAACATCACAACCTACTGCAAAGGGTATGTTTTGCCAGGAGTACTGATTGATAATGGGTCGGTGTTGAACGTACTACCGATGGTGACTCTGTAAAGGCTACTTGTAGATGATTCCCATATGAAAACCTGTCACAACTCTGTGAGAGCCTTCGACGGTACTCAAAGGGGAGTACTTGGAAAAATTGAGGTACCTTTGTTGATTGGGCCGATAGAGTACACAATTGATTTTGTGGTAATGGATATAAAGCTGAGCTACAGTTGCTTATTGGGAAAACCATGGATTCACTCTGCGGGAGCCGTTCCCTCATCACTCCATCAAAAATTGAAATTTGTGATCGAAGGCAAGTTGGTTACTGTAGGGGTTGAGCAAGAGATTGTCGCCTCGGTAACATCACATGCCCCCTATATCCAGAATGATGAGGATGCTGTGAAATGTTCTTTCCGAGCATTGGAACATGTAAATGCTACATTCGTTGCGGAAGGTAATCGAATCCCCTGCCCTAGGTTATCCAACTGTACCAATATGACTATTTCTAAAACTTTGGGCCGAGGAGCCAAAACAAGAAGAGGGCTAGGAAGAAGATTGCAAAGAAGCCTACGACCTAGAAGTGTCATCACCAAGAAGAAATAGAAATTGTGAACTTGGGAACTGATGAGGAAAGAAAAGAAGTGAAAATCAGGACTACGTTTCCCTCAAAAACCAGGAGTGAACTGATAGCTCTGCTCCAAGAGTTCAAGGACGTCTTTGCTTGGACTTATCAAGATATGCCAAGGTTGAATACAGACATAGTGATGCACAAGCTGCCAACGAGGCTGGAATGCAAACCAATCCAGGAAAAGCTCAGAAGAATAAGGATTGACATGATATTAAAGATTATAGAGGAGGTAAAAAAACAGTTTGATGCTGGCTTTCTGGAGGTTGCCAAATACCCTGAATGGGTTGCAAACATCGTACCTTTGCCATATATTGACACGCTAGTTGATAATACCGCGTGACACTCATTGTTCTCATTCATGGATGGTTTCTCAGGATACAACCAGATAAAGATAGACCTAGAGGACATGGAGAAGACCACATTGTGGGGCATATTTTGTTACAAAGTGATGTTTTTTGGACTCAAGAACGTAGGGGTGACTTATCAATGAGTAATGGTGACTATTTTCCATGATATGATGCACAAAGAGATAGAAGTATACATGGATGATATGATCGCTAAGTCCCAAACTGAGGAAGAATACCTTTAAAACCTGAGAAAGCTATTCTAGAGACTACGAAAGTACCGGTTGAAGCTCAATCTGGCTAAATGCACATTCGCAGCCATATCCGGAAAACTCTTGGGGTTTGTAGTGAGTAGGAAGGGGATTGAGATTAATTCGGAAAAAAGTGAAGTCCATCCTGCACCTTCCACCAGCTCATGCTCAAAAAGAAGTTTGAGGTTTCCTGGGAAGATAAAACTATATCTCCCGTTTCATCTCCCAATTAATAGATAAGTGTGATCCTGTCTTCAGACTACTTAGGAAGAATAACCCAGGGGTCTGGGATGAAGACTGTCAATAAGTCTAGAGAATATTAAGAAATACTTGATGAATGCTCTGATTTTAGTCGCACCGTTCCCAAACAGGCATTTGATCCTTTTCCTAACAGTTTCTGAAAACTCGATGGGTTGCGTGTTGGGGCAACATGATGAGTCTGGAAAGAAAGAAAGAGCCATCTACTATTTAAGAAAGAAGTTCACTGATTGCGAAACACGGTACCCGCCAATTCAAAACTATGTTTTGCTTTGGTTTGGACTACCAAAAGGCTTAGACAATACATGTTATACCATACCACCTGGTTAATATCCAAATTGGACCCCTTGAAGTTTCTAATGGAAGCACCGGTATTAACGGGGAGGATGGCCTACTAGAAGATGCTGTTATCCAAGTTTGACGTTTTATATGTGAGCCAGAAAGCTTTGAAAGGAAATGCTATAGCGGATTTCTTAGCTAGCCGTGCTTCAGATGATTATGAATCATTGAACTTCAATTTCCCAGATGAGGACTTGATGTGCATTACAATCAGGGAAGACGTTGCTTCAGATGACGGCTCGTGGAAGCTTTATTTCGATGGGGCCTCCAATGCCCTTGGCCACGGAATAGGAGCCGTGCTAATTTCTCCGGAAGATGTCTACTATCCCTTCACTAGCAGACTGGAATTTTTTTGCAAAAACAACATAGTTGAGTACGAAGCCTGTGTCATGGGACTGAATGCAGCCATTGAAAGAACGATCAAAGAACTTTGAGTATTCAGAGATTCATCCTTAGTGATCTATCAGCTACGAGAGGAATGGGAAACTAGGGATCCGAAGCTAGTCAAATACTACGATTTGATCTAAGAGCTCATCAAAGAATTTGAAAAGGTCAGCTTCACCTACTTTCCCAGAGAAGACAACCAGATGGCAAACGCCTTGGCAACCTTGGCCTCCATGTTCAAAGCAAATACGAAAGCAAAAATGAAGCCAATTGAGATGCAGACTTTCGAAATGCCAGCTCACTGTTATAATGTGCAAGAAGAAATAGATGGCAACCTTTGGTATTACGATATCTTGCAGTATATCAAGCTTCAAAAGTATCCCGAAGGGGCAAACGAAAATGACCAAAAAACACTCAGAAGGATGCCAACAAGATATGTTTTGGATGGGGAGATCCTGTACAAAAGGGGCCATGATCAAGTGTTGAGGTGTGTAGATGCCCATAATGCGAAAGAAATTTTGGCAGAAGTGCATGACGGTTTGTGTGGAACGTACGCCAATGGTTTGTCAATAGCCCGAAAAATCATGAGATATGGCTATTTCAGGTCGACTATGGAGGGAGACTGTATCGAGTATGCCAAGAAATGCCATAAGTGCCAAATATATGCCGACAAGATCCATGCTCCTCCTTTACCTTTACACACCATTAATTTGCCTTGGCCGTTCGCAGCATGGAGCATGGATTTCATTGGACAAATTCATCGAAGGCTTCCAACGGGCACCGTTTTATTTTGGTTGCCATTGATTACTTCACTAAATGGGTGGAGGCAGCATCTTACTCCAATATCACAAGACAACGATGTGCAAGTTCTTGAAGAAGGAGATCATTTGCCGATATGGGGTGCTAGAAAGAATTATCACCAATAATGCAACCTGTTTAAAATAACACACCATAATTCCACAACCTACCATCCTAAAATGAATGGGGAAGTAGAAGCGGCAAATAAGAACATAAAGAAAATCATTGCGAAGGCAACAAACACCTACAAAGTTTGGCATGATAAGTTTCCATTTGCTCTGTTCGCACATTAACAGGGGCAACACCCTATTCTCTGGTGTACGGTATAGAAGCGGTACTACCCATTGAGGTTGAGATATTGTCACTTTGGGTTCCGAATGAAGTAAAACTGGATGAATCAGAGTGGGTGCAGACCAGGCTTGACTAGTTAAATCTCATTGAAAAAAGAAGTTGAAAGCCATCTGCCATGGTCAAATGTACCAAAAACGAATGATGCAGGCATATGATAAGAAAGTGCGCCCAAGAGAATTTAGAGAAGAAGATATGGTGCTTAAGAAGATCCTCCCAATTCAAAAGATTTTCGAGGGAAATGGATGCCTAACTGGGAAGGGCCACACATCATCAACAAGGCCTTTTCGGGAGGAGCATTGATTTTAACTAAAATGGATGGAGAAGAATTGAAAAATCCCGTGAATTTTGATTCAGTTAAGAAGTATTATGTTTGAAAAAAAATAAATGGAAAAAATGAAAATGATGAAAAATAAGGCAAAAATAAAGAAAAGGCATTTCATAAAATGAAAACCTAAGGTGAAAACCCGCAAAGGGCGCCTTAGGTAAAAAAAGGGAGAGCTCAAGGAGAAAACCCAGAAAAAGGGCGTCTTGAGGTAAAGAAAGGATCTGGGTTGAAAACCCGTTAAGGGCGACTTAGATAAATTTTGAGATTAGTCTTTCGGCAAGTAGAATTACCCTTACGGGTACCAAAAGAAGGAGCTCTAGGCAAAGATTCTATTTCGGTTGATAGATCACACATCATTCATACAGTGGATATTTGGGGTTTTGCATTTCATGTTTTGCTTTCCCTTTTCCTCATGTTTGCCATGACTTCTCTAAAACTGTTCCAAGTCCTTTGTTTTTGCGCTTTCCTTTCCTTGTCTTCTCATTGTCTTCATAAGCTTCATGCAAACAGATTAACATAGCCTTATGATAAACAAAAGTTTTCTGAGCATTATTATGATCTAACCCTGAGAATGCAGGTGATTAGAGAACATAATTAACTTTGATCTCAAGCTTTCTACATAATGTATGTCGAGGCACGATGAGGGGAAGGCTTCGAGCATCAGAATAAGATAACCAATGTCATTTACCATTCATATTTGTCCAAGAAAATATTCAATATGACAATGGAGGTCTCCTAGGTGAAAACCCGTAAGGGCGCCTAAAAAAACTCTAAAGTGAAAACCTAAAAGGGCACTTTAGAACTCAGAGCCGGAAACTCAGAAAAAAGGCTGAAATGGTTGAACCCAACAGTGAGATGGGGTACTGCCACCAGAAGAAGAAAAAGAAAAGAAAGCAAGCAGAGAGTCGAGATTGCCTCATTGCAAAAGTGGTCCCATAGAATATCGACACTCATGCATTATGTATAGTTAGGCATCCCTAGGACTAAGAGCATGCTGACTCATTCATTACCATATTTTTTCTATTTTAAATAGGTACTTACATATTGCCAATGAATTTTGATCTGCGACCTCATATTGAAGAGGTGGAATAGTTCGAAGAAAGATTTTGGCAGCCTTAGTAGCGTGAGTCCATAAAGTTCGGTAGCTGTTTTCATCGTGAATCCTTAAATTTGAAGAAAGATTTTGGCAGCCTTAGTAGCGTGAGTCTAGAAAGTTTGGTAGCCGTCTTCGGCATGAATCCTTGAATTTGAAGAAAGATTTCGGCAACCTTAGTAGTGTGTGTCCAGAAAGATCGGTAGCCATTTTGGTGTGAATCCCAAATTCAAAGATAAAAGGTTGTATATAGGAAGGGCCTATATTTTTGAGCCCTCGCAGCGAAAGGTTCTATATAGGAAGAACCCGTAACTCTGAGATTTCAGAAGCTAAAAGTTTTATATAGAAAGGACTTGCGGCTCCAGGGTCTGAAGACTAGTAGTTCTATATAGGAAGAACCCCAGTTGGAAGAATCCATCCATGACGCAGAAGGTTTTATGTAGGAAAAACCTGCCGCGTTGAAGGCGAAGAGTTCTATATAGAAAAGACTCCAAGCTTTACGATCTCAGAGTGAAAAGTTCTATATAGGAGGGACTCGTAAATCAAAACTTCAGAATGAAAGGTTCTATATAGGAAGGACCTTTAGTTCCAAGATTAGAAGGTGAAGAAGTTCTAAATAGGAGGAACTTACGAGCCTGAAGATTCAGCTAAGGAAAAGCAAAGAGTTCTAGAAGAACATGTTATTCCAAAGCCACAAAGAGGGAATTCGGATAAAAAAGAGTGCTTATAATCTTTGCTTTGTCCCCATTCCACGAGAACAAGCAAAGAGGGGCAACTGTAATAACTCATTTTTATCTTGTTTGAAAATATTATGTAATTATTAATTTATTATCGCATGCATGCATATTATATTATATGTTTATTATGTACGTGTGAATAATGTACGTAATATATGTGTGTGATGTCTGTACGCATGTATGGTGCATATATATTATGTATTATGTACCTATTAATGAGTGTTGTGGTGTATGTGTATGTTTTACGTATGCATTGTTTGTATATGTACAATGCTTGTATATTTAAAATAATAATAATATGCGATCAAATATATGTTTGCATTATTTATTTGAATGTATGTGTATGCCCGTATATATATGTGTGCATGTATTATTATTACCAGTATTATTATTATTATTATTATTATTATTATTATTATTATTGGTATTGGGCTAGTACAAAATAAAATCCAAAAAAATATTAAAACCCAAATAATGTTAACTGTCCAGTCCAAGTTTACAAACCCAAGTAATTACAAGGCCCAACTGGCCAAACCCAAACCCAGACTAAACTGAACCCTAAAAAATATCTAACCCTAATTATTTTGGTGTCATTGCACAGCTCAAGGAGAGCCGTTGGATCAGATCCAGATCCAACAACCACGACCAAAAGGAGAGGACCCTCCATCTGGCCGTGTGAGATCACGTGCAGACCATTCAGTCTCCCACGCACGCGTGACGACCACGTGTAGAACTCCTCAGTTTCACAGACGCCATGTGGCATCATCTTGTGCGATCCCATTTTTACCATATCAAATTAGGGTCGTCCATGCATCAGGCAACCTCAACCGTTGGATCATATTTGATCCAATAGCCAAGAACGAGTCTGGCCGAGACGACACCTCCACCATGCTTCCTCTACCGGCTCCTCAACCACCGTGCAGGGATTTGCCAAAAAAACACAAAAAATATAGAGACTATGTCAGTACCAAATCATAAATCATCAGAGATCAGAATATATGTAAAAAAATCTATAAGAACAATCAGTTTTTTCCAGTCTCCAAAAAAACACAAAAAAGTTTCCAGTGGTAAATTTCTTTTCTTTCTTTCTCACATGCATGCATGTAAACAAAAAAAAATTAAATAACAAAGAAAGAGTTTTCCATGAGTTCAAAAAAAAAACCTTTCTAACCGGCGACAAGCCCTCGAAGGTGAGCCGTTTAAAGGGTGTTTTTTTCGTTTCGAAATAGTAGTGGTCTAGGGTTTTGGCTTCCAAAACAGAATGGTGGTGGGTCTTTCCTGAGTTTTTTGTTGTCAAACTGCCGCGGTCCAGGACGGCTGGAGGTGGCCTTATGGGCTCGCCTCGCTTCAGACCGGCTGAGTGCGGTGGCTGAGGGTGATTTTCAAAAGGGTTTGGGAGAGAAAAAATTAAAGAGGGGAGTGTTTATTCTATGGGCTTAAAAAATGGGAAAAGGTTGGATTTTAGCGGGGTAAGGGTATTTTATAGGGTTTTATTTTTGAAAATGGTAAAATCACGTAACAAGGACCCCCGCGTTTCTGATATTTACACTTTGAGTCTGCCTCTTGGTCTAATCACAACCCTGATCCCTCTTATTCTTTAAAATCTTTTAATTTAGTCCTGAAATTAGTGTGTAAATGGCAAAATCACACCCTTAGTCCTTCCGCGTTTTGGGTATTTGCACTTTGAGCTTCCCCCTTGGTTTTATTACATATTCAATCCTTTTAATTTTTTTTTAGTTTTCAATCTCGTCCTTAAATTGGTTTTTATTTGTTTTAATTTCTGTAATCTTGTCTTATTTTTATGTCATTTCGGTCCCTTTTTATATTTTAAATATTAATGTCATATGTTTTTTTTTGTTTTTGTTCTTTGAGCATGTTTACATTGTTTTTTTGTTCTTTTTTTATATATTTTATGTTTCTTTTCAATATATGTTTAGTTTATGATTTTATACTTTCATGTTTTCGTTCGTTCTTTATATCGTACATGTTTGTTTTAGGAGTTATGTTTTAGTTCATTTGTGTGTAGTATGTTTTGTTTTATTTAGCATGTATATTATGATCGTTTCATATCTTAGGTTTATGTTAGAAATAGGAGATAAGTGTTACATGTAATTATGTTTTTCTAATGTATGCATATATTGTACCATTTGATAAAGTTTTGGTACAATTTTGTGGTAATGTTGCTTTTTTAATTTAGTATCATGTTATGTATCTTGTCATGCATATTGCATTGTGGTAATTTTTAGTTTTTTTTTTAACATGTATATGTGATTTATTAATTCTTAAAAAATGTTTTTCTTTCTCACATGTACTTTGTTTTTATTATTGTGATATGTTATTCATGTTTATGTTTTTTACTTTTGTTTAGTATTATGATATCCCTTTTTATTATGTTTTTAATACCATGTTAATTTAGATATGTTTTTATAATGCATTTGCTAAGATTGCATAACAGAGTATTAATTTTCAATTTGGTGCCCTTTTATTCGAGCGTAAACGTGGCCAGTATCAAATGCAGTGATGGTGGTCTATTAGTTCATTCTCGAATAACAGGGCCCTTAAAATTTACTCGCACTTATAACCAAATTTTAATTTAACCTTCACTTTAATCCGGAGAGTTTAATATTAATAAAACGGTAATTATCAAAGTACCAATTTTGGGCGGTGTGGGGGTGCTAATCCTTCCCCATCCGTAACCGACTCCTGAACCCAATACTTTTAAAATCTCTGGTTTTATGGTGCTCGGCCTACCTTAGTGGCCGGTGGCGACTCTAGTTTTAAAATAATATATGGTTTTTCTAAAACCCAGTGGAAGACATTTCTCAAAATACCTGAAAGACCTCAAAGCACCTTAAAACCCGTTTTTAGCGAATAACCCATAAAAAAGAGATCGCTACACCATGTTCCCTTGAACTCAAAGATACAGCACCTCAACATATCCTCAAAGACCTGTATCACATGCTCTGACTGTCCATCCGTCTGAGAATGATACGAGGTACTGAAATTCAGCCATGTACCAAGAGCACGATGCAAACTTACACAAAATCTTATCGTAAAGCGTAGATCTCTATCTAAAACTATGGATTTAGGCACCCCGTGCAAACGCACAATCTCAAAAATATACGGCTTGGCCAACTTACCCAAAGTATGTCGTATGCACTGGCACAAAACGCGCACATTTCGTAAACTGATCCACAATCACCCAAATGGAATCCTTTTTGGTCAGTGTCAAAGGCAACCCAGACACAAAATCCATGGTGATTCTTTCCCATTTCCACTCCAGTATTCTTAACATTTGCAACAACCCAGAAGGAAACTAATGTTCAGCCTTTACACGCTGAAACACCATGCACCGGCCAACAAAAGAAGTCACATCCTTCTTCAAACCAACCTAATAGTACTCCTTTAAACCTCAATACATCTTAGTACTACCGAGATTCATAGCAAAAGGACTAGCACGTGCTTCATCCAAAATGGTATGCCTCAACTATTCGTCTTCACGCACCACAATCTGACCTTTAAAACACAACACTTCATTATCATTAAAATAAAAAGGCATAGGATTCCCATCATGATATCATTCACATTCGGTACCAAAATCTCATCATACGGCTGTTTCTCCTTAATCAATTGTGACAAGGAGGGCTTCACCTACAACTCAGCTAATGACCCACCATAACGCGTCACACTCAACCTACTAAACGTGGCCCTCAACTCCAGAACAGCCTTTATACTCAAAGCATCAGCCACAAAGTTAGCTTTACCCGGGTGATACTCAATAGACAGACCATAATCCTTAAGCAACTTCAACCATCTTCACTGCCTAAGGTTTAACTCCTTCTGCGGCATCAAATACTTCAAACTCTTATGATTCGTGTAAACCACACACTTATCACCGTAAAGGTAATGCCTCCAGATTTTTAAGGCAAAAACAACCGCGACAAGCTCAAGATCATGAGTACAGTAATTAACTCATGCACCTTCAACTGTCTAGATGCATACGCAACCACCTTACCCTCCTGCATCAGCACACATCCAAGCCCAACATAAGACGCATCACTATAAACAACGAACTCTTTTCCAAATTCAGGCTGAACCAAGATTGGGGCTCATGTCAAGGCCTCCTTCAACCTTTCAAAAGCCTGTTGCCTATCCTCTGTCCACTCAAAACGAACATTCTTCTGCAACAACTTGGTCAACGGAGTAGCAATAGTGGAGAATCCCTCAACAAACCTACGATAATAACCTGCAAACCCTAGGAAACTCTGAACTTCTGTCATATATTTAGGCTCTTTCAACCTCATCACAGCCTCAATTTGATGTGGATCAACACGAATCCCCTCGGCTAAAACCACATGCCCAAGGAAAACCACCTCCCCAAGCCAGAACTCACACTTGCTTAACTTGGCATAAAGCTGATTAACCAACAACGTCTGAAGCACAATCCATAAATGCATATCATTATCCTCATCGGTAAGAGAGTACACGAGAATATCATTGATAAACACAACCAGAAACTGGTCTAAAAACTCATGGAACACCCTATTCATCATGTCCATGAAGGTAGCCGATGCATTGGTCAAACCAAAAGGCATCACCAAAAACTTATAATGCTCGTACCTCGTATGGAAAGCTTCTTGGGTACATCTACATCTATCACCTTCAATTGATAGTATCCAGACCTCAAATTTATCTTAAAAAACACCGAAGCACCCATAAACTGGTCAAACAGGTCATCTATCTGCAGTAATGGATACTTATTCTTTATTGTTAACTTGTTCAGTTGCCGATAATCTATACACATCCGTAACGTACCATCCTTCTTTTTCACGTACAACATCAGACACACCATGGTGAAATACTAGGTCTAATGAAACCTCGATCAAGCAAATCCTGTAGTTGCATTTTCAACTCCTTCAACTCCTTCGGAGCCATGCAATATGGAGTAATTGACACTGGTGTCGTATCTACATAAACCTCAATGCCAAACTCTACCTCTCAATCCTGTGGCAACCCCGATAATTCTTCCAGAAAAATACCTGAAACTCGCATACCATGCGAATATCCTACACCTTCAACTCTTTCAAACCTAGATTCATAACGTAGGCCAAGAAAGCCTCACATCCAAAATCCAATAGCCGTCTCCTTCCAAAGGTCAAACAACATTAGACAAGAACTTAGTGTTCTCACCGACGACCACCGCCTCAAAATCATTAAACAACTTCAAGGATATATGTTTGGTCTTAAAATCTACAACAGCCCTATGCTCGGTCAACCAATCCATCCCCAAGATAACATCAAAATCATGGAATGGAAGCTCCATCATCCAATACAAACACATGTCCCTGAACCATCAGCGGACACCTACGATACAACTTCCTAACCATAACTGTCTCCCTAAGAGAACTTGTCACTCTAACACCCACATTAAGCATTTCAACAAGTATATCAAGCAACTGTGCATACTCAACCAAGATATATGAATGGGTGGAACCAGAATCAACCAACGAATATAATGGCAAAAACTGTAAAGTGAAAGTACCTACAATCACATCAGTGTCATTGTGACCCTCACGTCGCGCATACACCGTAGCTGGTCTACCTCTCTCAGGCTGGATAGCAACGATATAAGCCATAGTCCTCTGCCCACCATCTCCATGCTGAAACGGGCCACAACCACTACCTCTCTACAAAGCAACAACACGTGTAACACCCTGCCCCACCTCCAGCTAACAAAGGACATTCATGCCTCAGATGGTCACCAGACCCACAACTCCAACAAGCATTGGCCACCACAGTCGCAGGTGCTTGACCTTCTCTGGCCAACCAAGGGCAATCTCGCCTCAAATGATCACGTGATCCACAAGCCTAACAGGTGTTGTTCGGAGCTTGAACTTGGGTACCCTGCCCCTATGCTCCACACCCAACAATACAACCACCACGCTTCTGGTCCGGGCGATATCTTCTATCACAGTGTCTTTTGGCCTAACCACCGCCAAAACTAGAATCTGCCACTCTCTTACTAGAGCTAAAGCCTCGAGACTTGGAAGCCAAACAAAGATTCTGCTCAACATTCTTGGCTCGCATAACCAACACATCAAAATCCGTATAATCAGCAGCAAGCATGTATGTCTTAACCTCCTACACAAGCCCATAGCGGAAACAATCTTATCACTGTCGCTCGTCAGGAACTAACTCAAGTGCATACTAGCTCAATCTCATAAACTACACCTCGTACTCAACTACAAACATACCGCACTGAACCAAAGCCATGAACTTTCATTTCCTCCTGTCTCGATACCGTACTCCCAGGTACATTTTTAGAAAGCACCACAAAAGTACTCCCAGGTTACATCCTCGGTTGCCATCCTGGATATCATGGTAGTCCACCATGTGTAAGCATCTCCCTATAACAGGGATACAGCACAACCCAGCTTACGAACATTCGTACAACCCACCTGCTCCAAATTCCTCTTTGTACTAGCTAATTAGTCCTCAAAAGCCTCTGGTGCTAAACCACGAACTCAACTCTGACTAGACTACGAAGATGCTCTAATGGAAAACCTTGCCCAACCACTGGTTTCGGCACATGAACTCCCACAACTGCTGCCTGGAAAGCACCGATCATGGCCTGAATCAATGGCGCCATGTCACCCAACCCTAGCCCTTCTGGCAAAGTGCTACTTGCTTCACATTCACAGGTGGATTAAGAGAGGGTGGCGGAAACCCTCCAGGAGGTACAATATCCTCCTCGTTTTCCTGCCCAAGGACAGCAACCATCGTACCAAATTGTAACTCTCTCCTGAGTCTCATCGTGCTAAAAATATATCTAAGGCATGATAATAATTTCAAAAACAAAAATAGTTAGGCCAGCTTCAAGAAAGGATCAAAGACTTCCATCTCAAATCAAAACATTTCAGATTATAATAATAAGGCAATGGTTTCCCATATTTTCCCCTAACATGGCATAAAGCAATCAACGTGCATATTTCAATCACCGTGCATAGCAAACATCTTATTACATCCTATAACAACATCACAATAATCATACCAACTCTCAATTATCGTAAACCTGGCTCTGATACAACCAAATGTAACCCTCTCAACCTGGCCTAGACGTAAGACCAAACCGAACGAGCTACATTAGGTTTACCAAAGTAAATCGGGAAGTTAAAACCCGAATCACGTCCAATTTTTTTCATTTTATCTTGACTAGATACATAATTATTATCATGTACATACTAATCATAGGTGAAAACTCAACTCAATCAGGCATCAATTCGACATCCAATTAAACACAATTGTAATTTAGGGGCCAAATTGCAATTTCGGAAAACCATAGCGGCTTAGCTCATTTTTAGATTACCAACCTTTAATTAGTTCGATTTCATGCTCACAAGACAAAACTCAGCTTAAGATAATCATCCATATTCATGCAATCGCATCCACAACATTCAAGGACTAAAACGTAAGAAAATATAACTTCAAAAGATTCCAAATAACTAAATTAACTACCAACCATATCGGTACAGTTACATACGTATAGGTACGGCTTTGATATCTTGAATTTCCCAGATTCTAGTGGCCAAAAGTATGTTTCAATATGCCCATGCGTATCGAAACACCCCTCAACAAAATACTATGCCATATCGAAATAGGTACCCGAGTACCGAAATGATGGCTAAAAATTGCCTTGACCTGTACCAAAATGCTTGCCCGCGTACCAGTACGATAAGCCTAAAATGGCCTACTCGTATCAAAATAGAGACACTCATACCGGTATGACTGGACCTGAAACGTCCTCAATTGCTAGTTTACCATACTTTCGAACATACCAAATCACCCTAGCATGCTCCTAACATACATCCAACACATTCAAGAGTTAAACCATAACAAAACACCTCAGTTTCAACATCAAAACATGGAATCATGCTTCTAAGGTAAATCTAGAGGCATGCTTCCTAGACTTCAAAACCAAAAAAGCATGAAACCTCAAACCAACACCACAAACAATCCAAAATGGCCATTTATAAACCATGAGCAGCAAAACAACATGGCTCAACCAGGGAGTTCAACAAAACATCTCCCAAAACAACAACGGAAACCCCATTGCCCTTGTTACTTATAGTCTAACTCAAAAATATACTTTTGGTATGAAGCCTTTGTCGATCCCTTACTTCCCGCTGCCTTCCAAACTTTAGTTCTATATATTGATGGACAAAGAGAGTGTAAGCACACTAGGCTTAGTGAGGAGTGCTCAAAAACAAGACACCATCAATGCACTTAAAAACCATTCTCAACATCACATTGAAATCTCATTTCAATCCATTTTTAAACAACATTTAAACCATCATGCCTTGAAAACCACGCACTTAACTTTTTTAAAAATTGGCATATTAAACCATATGCAACATGTATCGTTAACCAACAACAAATCCCATTGGTAAACCTTAATTTAAGCCTTCCCATGCATAACAACCATATGCAAAGCTTAAAGAGAAAACATTTATAAGTCACATTATACAACATAAACTTTTCAATGATACATTAACAATTAAATTGGATTACAAGTGATCATAACCAAGTTCTTTTACCAAAAATAGTTCATCGAATACACGGATTCAAACAAGTGTTCTCCCAATACTTCATATATTCTCACCGGCAATGCAAGGTTAATACACGAGAGATTTCGGTACACATAAACCCCTCCACCGTTGTGACATCCATGGTAGAGTATTCGGTACCCCATATAAACCCCTCAACACCACTCATCGGTAGATGTATAACCCACTAACGAGGTTTTCGGTACCATATAACCCCTCGACCATTAGGGTACTTGGATGGAGTATTTGGTACACCGTATAAAACCCCTCAACATCCAAGGTGACTTATTATAGTGCACTATCAATCCTATGGTCAGCCAACTATATCCGATAACATTTTTAAACCACATCACTTGCCTATATAATTTACCATTTACCAGTTACCTCATTGTTTTTACAAGCATTAAACCAAATCATGCTTAAAACTCAAGTACAAACCATATACTTATATGGATCACTTTCCATGTACATCCATCATCATTTCATGATCACATACTTTAAATCATGCTTTAATAGTAGGTACAATGTAAATCAAAACAAGTGCATACAACCATTTCACAATAGCACGACAGGGAGAGAAAACTACATCATACTTACTTCTGAGTTTAAACCAGCATTTCTAGCTCAGTTTAAACTCCCATAAACCACATTTAAACCATTTCAAAGCTAAAATCCATGTTCTCAGTCATCGATAAGCAAAACCTTAATTTGCCGATGCGAATTCAAGCGTCTGAAGCTTCCAAAGCTCCACCGATCACTTTTGGAGCAACAATTCCTTGCAAAACCTCCCCTATTTTAACCACATTACAACAAAGGATTAATGCATCTCAATGCATTCAAAACACTGTAACAACAATTCCTTGCAAAACCTCACAATCATTTCACAATTACCCATCCACAACAACTAAAATCACCATCTAACTCTTTCCAAACACAACCCAGCCACAATCTATCAATCTAACACTTTAATTAACATCAATTAACATCTAAAAATAGGATTACATCATCCTTAAACTTCCAACAACTATTAGCCACCACAACTCCACAAAACACAAATCTAACAACCTAATAATCAAGGATTCAAGGAGTTTCACGATTCCAATGTTAAAAACAACTTATCAACATTATAAATCATCCAAAACATGTTTAAAATCAATCCTCAATACTGGAAAATAGATCCAATACGAATCTTCCATAATTTCACCAATTAAACCCAATTAAATCAATTATTCATTATAAAAACATAAAATCAGATTATAAATCATAAATCAATGATCAAATACTTGGGAATATCAATAAAGAACAATCAATAGAGGAGAAGAACAAACCTTACCTCTATTGTGTGATTTCTTCCTCAATTGATTGATTTAAAGCTAGGAAAACACAAGCTTTCAATAAGGTTTTGTAAAACAAAGATAAAGAATCATTTATAAATCAAGAATTCAAGAAAATGGATCTCTCACCTCTAGAATTTGATGAAAACTAGAGAGTTTGGTAGACAAGAGATGGAGAGAAAAGTTGAGAGAAAAGGTATGTTAAATCTCTTTAAAAGTGATAACTAACTTTAATATCCAAAATCCCTTTTAATTTTCTTTTAAAACACATGTTAAAATAACTCAATTGAAGGAAGAAATCACCAACAAACATTTGGTAAAATAGCTCCTTAAGGATTCTAAAAATTTGATCCCTTACATTTTAGTCACCTGTAAAAATAGTTTTAAAAAAATACATTTTAGTCACTAACCAAAATGTCACCCTCCCAAATCACATTTTCCAAAATTTATTTCACCAATAGCTTTCATATATTTAAATATCATTTTAACCATTTTTTTCCATTTTTTAATCTTACTCAAAAATATTTATTCTCGAACTTGACTCGAATCCCTCACTTGATTCACCAGACCGTCTAACAAGCCTCAAAACTGCTAGGCCCAAAAATTGGGCGTTACATGGCTTAACACTAAGCTACTACCTTTACAGGCAGGGTTGGTGAGGACCCTGAAGCAGTAGAGTATTGGTTGGACAGCACCTTAAGAATATTGAATAAGCAGTTATAATGCTCAGATGAGCACAAACTCGAATGCGCCTTAGCTTTGTTGGCAGACGAGGATCTGCATTGGTGGGAAACCACTATACTTACTTTTCTCGAAGAGGCTGTAACCTGGGAGTTCTTTCTGCGTGAGTTCAGAAATAAATACATCAATGAGTATTACTTGGCTGAAAGGCAGGATATCTTCCTGCATCTTAAGCTAGGTGGAAGACCGATGGAGTAGTACATCCACGACTTCTGCAAGTATAGAGCTGAGTACGTAAAGAAAGAATAAGAGAAGTGCAGGATGTTTGTTGTAGGATTAAGTGATGAGCTTCGACCTTTATTCACTACATTGGGGATCATAGATTTCTAAGAGCTCGTGAATCAAGCTATCTCTACTAATGCTGCTCAAATGTCATAGAGGACTAGTCAGCCAACCTGATCTAAAAAAGGCCCTGAGATGATTATCGTCCTCTATTGCCGTATAATTAAGGCAAGAAACAAGGGTTTAAGAAATAATGCCATCACCATCCTTTCCGATCAGGCAATTTTGCTAAGCCACAAGCTATGTCCCAATCTACTGTATGGACAACCTTTATTAAGAGTACCAGATGTTTAGGCCGAGAATCTCAATACCTTATTTGTAATTTCTGTCAAAGAAGGCATCTTGCGGGACAGTGTCACCGGCAATCTGGAGCTTGTTTCTTTTATGGTGAACATGGTCATTACATCAAAGATTGCCCGATAAACACTTCCAAGTCTTCTACACCGACAAACCCAGCGTCCCCTACTCAGTCCTACAAGGGCAAGGGACAGAAGCAAGCTACAGCCGAAGCTTCTGGGAGACATGGTGGCTCTACAAGAATGCCAAGCTGTCAAGAATCTAAGGCTTTAGCACAAGTTTATCATGTGAGGTGCAAGGAGGCTGAGGAAGTTCCAGCTATTATAGCAGGTACTATTGAATTGTATACTCACCATATTTATGCATTTATTGATCATAGATCCTCTCATGCCTTTATTAGTATTGTATTGATTAAAAGATTTAAGTTAACATCTGAGCCTATAGCCTCTAAATTCACTGTAACTAACCCTTTAGGTGATAGTGTTATAATTGGGCTAGCATGTAAAAATTGTCCCCTCATGATACAAGGAATACCTTTTTCGGGTGACCTTTTGGACCTCCCTATCCATGAGTTTTATGTTATATTAGGGCTTGATTGGCTCAAAAAACATCAAGCTTGGGTGGATTTTTCGAAGAAGAAATTGTGTCTTTGAGGCCTTGGCAATGAGAGCGTGACCCTTATGGATTATAGTAGTAAGAGATCATTGTTATATGCTAGTGCAAGTAAGGAAGATCCTCAATTGCAAGTTATAGATACCGTGCAAGAATTTCCTGATATATTTCTCAATAAACTTATGGGTTTACCACCAACCTGTGAAGTTGAGCTTAGGATTGAAGTACAACCTGGAACCACCCCATTTTCCGTTGCACCTTATCAAATGGCATCGGTTGAACTCACTAAGCTTAAGGTGCAGATTCAAGACCTGTTGAACAAAGGTTTTATTCGATCGAGTTTCTTACCCTAGAGAGCTCTCGTTATTTTGGTTAAGAAGAAGGACAGATCTATGTGCCTATACATTGATTACCGACAGTTAAATAAGCTCACAATTAAGAATAAGTATCCCTTGCCAAGATTTGATGACATGTTCGACCAACTTAAGGATGCAACCATATTTTCTAAGATTGACCTAAGGTTTGTATGCTATGAAATGAGAGTCAAAAATGTAATGTGCCCAAGACAACCTTTTGTACAAAGTATGGCCAGTACGAATTTTTTGTTATGCCCTTTAGGTTAATAAATACGCTGGATGCCTATATGGATATCGTGAATCGGGTTTTTAGCCCCTATCTTGATAAATTTGTATTGGTGTTCATAGATGACATATTGATTTATTCAAAGAATCAAGCTTACCTAAGTTTCATTTCTGGGACATGTAGTTTCCACTCAATGTATTCTAGTAGACCCAAAAAAGATTCAAGCTATAGTTGATTGGAGGCCACCGAAGAATATATGTGAAGTTCGTAGTTTTCTTTGTCTTATTGCTTATTATAGAAGATTCGTTAAAGGATTTTCTATAATAGCAAGACCATTAACCAAACTTCTACGAAAGAATGTCCCTTTTGAATAGACTGAGAGGCAACAATGCAGTTTTGATCAACTTAAGCAATTATTAAATCATGAATCGATCCGAACCCAACCTGTGTTTGGTAAAGACTACACTATATATAGTGATACATCACAACAAGGCTTAAGATGTGTATTGGTGCAAGAAAGCAAGGTTGTCGCGTATTCGTCAAGGCAACTTAAGCCACACAAAATGAACTACCCTACCCATGATCTTGAATTGGTTACGGCTGTCTTTGCCTTAAAGATCTGGAGGCATTATCTCTATGGAGAAAAATGCTACCTATGCACCGATCACAAGAGCCTTAATACCTTTTGACATGGAATGAGGCTAACCTTAGTCAAAGTACATGGATGGAGCTTCTCAAAGATTATGATCTTGTAATAGATTGGCAAGGCCAACATTGTAGTTGATGCACTCAACCGTAAACCTTAACTTGGTAAGTAAATTATTGAAAATTGATTACTATATTAAACTCACAGTACAGTAATCGCATTGTATCTCCTCAAGCTATTAACGCTCATTTAAAGTTAGGGAAACACTGACCTTTAATAGTTGAACTTCGAGTTCAGTCTACCATTGTGATGAGAATCAAATTATCGCAAGATCAAGACCCTGAATTGTAATCCATCATTTCCAAACTTTAGAGTAATCCTAATCATGACTTTAGAGTTAACTCTAAAGGACTCTTGTGTTTCTATGATAGAATCTATACACGGAATGATGACTCCCTCTATGATGAGATTCTCAAAAAAGCTCATTGTAGCCATTTCTTAGTTCACACGGGGTCGGTGAAAACGTATAAGGATCGTTGGGAATTGTATTGGTGACCTGGTATGAAGAAAACTATTACAGAATTTGTATCCAATTGCTTAATGTGCCAACGAGTCAAAGCTGAACACTGTGTCCCTATGGGATTATTGCAACACATTAAACTTCCCCAATGGAAGTGGGAAAGAATAACCATGGACTTTGTCAGTGAATTGCAGTTGACTCTAGCTAAGAATGATGCCATTTGGGTCATCATCGACCGTTTTACCAAGTCAGTTCATTTCTTACCTATTAGGATAGACTATAGTCTTCCCAAGTTACCTGACTTGTATATCAAGGAAGTGGTTAGACTCCATGGAGTACCCAAGTCAATCATCTCCGATCGAGACCCCTATTTTGCTTCCCTATTCTGGAATGCATTGCAAAGAGCTCTGGGTACCTGAGTCAATCTTAGTACAGCCTTTCACCCTCAGTCAGATGGTCAGTCAGAAAGGGTGATTTGGATATTAGAGGACATGCTTTGTGCACGTGTCATTGATTTTGAAGGAATTTGGGAGAGGTCCCTACCTCTCATCGAATTAGCTTATAATAAAAGTTATCAATCGTTTATCAGAATGGCACCGTATAAAGCATTTTATAGTAAAAAATGTAGAACACTGTTATGTTTGTCTGAACTCGGTGAAGGCAAGATGTTGGGCCTTGACTTACTTCGGGAAACTAAAGAATGGGTTACCATCATTCATGACCATTAGAAGGCCGCCCTTTGACCGATAGAAGGCCTATATTGATATCAAGAGAAGAGATATACAGTTTAAAGTTGGTGAGAAAGCTTTCTTGAAAGTCTCCCCATGGAAGAAGATTCTTCATTTTGGTAAAAAAGGGAAGCTAAGTCCTCGATTCATTGGACTGTTCAAAGTGATTGAAAGAGTTGGTCCTATGGCTTACCGGCTAGCTTTGCCCCAGGAGTTAAGGAAGATTCACAATTTATTCCATGTATCGATACTCCGCAAATATAGATCTGATCCATCACATGTTATTGAGCCTTCAATGGAACTTCAACCTAGCCTGCCCTATGAGGAAGAACCTCTGCAGATATTAGCAAGGGAGGTTAAGAGACTTCGAAACAAGAATATTCCTTTAGTCAAGGTGCTTTGGAGAAGTCACAAGATCGAAGAAGCTACATGGGAACCAGAAAAGACCATGAGGAGCAAATACCCACATCTCTTCGATTCAGGTACATATTCGAGGATAATTTTTTCTTAAGGGGAGAGTTGTAACACCCCAAAACTGGGCCTAGTCAGAGTTCAATTTCAGCAACCAGGAGTTTTGCATCAGAATGTCAAACTATAACGTTAACCTTTGACCATATGGTCAATTTTTAGATTATTGAACCCTAATTAGGTATTTTTATTGATCAAGGGCCGTATCTAAACCTTTGAAACTTGTCTTAGTGACTAAATTGGGAAAATTGAAAGTTTAGGGGCAAAAGTGTAAAAAGTAAAAAGTTGAGGGACTAACCTTACGATTAACCCCTCCTCAAGATTTATCACCACTTATGTGGACAATTGGGGTGAAGTTTCTTCACCTAAAGGAAAGCTAAACAAATAAAATAGATAAAAGAAGCAAGATGCTTATGTGGTTAGTGTTGGAAGCACACACCACCATTATTTTCTTCCTCTAGCTTTAAGCAAGCAAGCACCTCCATTCGAGGCTTAGTCCAGCTTTGTTTTCCTTTAAGTTACCATTCCCAAGTTATAGCTATTGATCAGGTAAGAAAAATCTGTAATCACTTGACCCGGCCTAGACGCCAGACTGAGCCTAGCGAGCTACATTGGGTTTACTGAAACAAACCCAAAACGTTTTACTCAAAATTAAGTCCATTTTTTCTTTTTATATTTTCTAAATTCTTCATTAATACTTAAGTGTACATGCTAGCAGCGGATAAGATCTCGATTGAATCGGGCGTCGAACTGACATCTAATTGAGCATAAATGCAATTTAGGGACGAAAATGCAAATCTAGAAAATTAAGAGGACTTACTTAAATTTGAAGTTACCAAACCTTAATTAATCATGTTTCATGCATTCCGGTTAAATTTAGCTTAAAAAAATCATCCAAACTTAATTAGCAATCATTCAAAATAAGGACCAAATTGAAAGAATCACAACACCACAAGGACCCATACGAAATTGAAAGCACCATTCTGAAATTAAATAACATTTAGACACACATATCAATTTTCAGCTCAAAAAGATGCTTAGAACTCATTCAATTGATGCAAGAATACACGGTGACCAAAATACAAAGAATTCAAACTCGTAAAATCCATTAACCAAGTTAACTATCAGCCATTACGAAACACGGGTTACACTACAATGCATCATAGGGATTCGAATCCCAACCAAACATAACCAAATCACTTAGGAACAACAATGACATGCTTCTAATATTATATCACCATTAAGCACATAGGCTCAAGTAATCTTGCCAAAATATTCAACACCATTCATAATTATACAAGCAATCTAGAGGCAGGCTTCCTAACAATTTAAAGCATTCTCCAATAAGCACCCAATGGTCAAGACTTCAAACATAGGATATAGATCAAATAAGGAATAGTACCATATGACAAATTATACTCTTGCAGCCAAGCAAACAATTCCATCATTACGCAAACCATTTTAATACATTAGAACATAAACCATCATATGTACTTGGCATTAAACAAAACCATCATCATACACATTAAATAATGTCATCATCCAATATAATATAAACCCCAACGCATAATCAAACCTTATACAAAATAATATTCCAACCGTTAACCCATATTGCCTTTTATAGATAATTGTAACACCAAAAACATACTCTTTTAAGACGTTTGTCTTGGGATCCATCCTTGCCTCGAACCACCACCTCGCCCTTGCACAATTCACTGCATAGATGTAAGAAAAGAGAGCGTAAACATATAATGCCTAGTGAGTGCGCTCAAAAAGGTTAAAATGTCAATGCATTTTCAAAACCAAACCGGTATTAGAAATCCCATAACAATGCAAGTCAAACTCGTCATTTCCAAAACATTTAAATAACACATGCTTATTCAAAATATATCTTCATGCTTTCAGAACAACCTTTTCATTCTCATATCATTTGAATAAAACATGCTTAAACAAGCCATAAGCATCATCTCTCCTGGCATAAACCATGCATCCTTTGTAAAGTAAGTTATAAGCTTAAAGCCAACGCAATTTCATTTCTTCCTTTGAAAACCAAATAACATTTGAAGTGAAAAACATGCTTAGTCAAACCGAAGCTTTTTCCCATTTGTTTCTAAAATGTGTCATGCATAACATCCATATACATAAAAAATCCTTTCACATATTTCACCAAAACATATCATGCATAACAACCTTATGCCTCACAAATCCTTCCATATGTTACACCAAAACATATCATCCCTTGCAAAACCATGCTCTTTACATTTCCAAAACATGCATATTTAAACCATATACAACATGTATCATGGATTCAACATCAAAATACCATTTGCTCCACTCAATTTATGTTTTCCCATGCATAACAACCTATATGCAAGGCTTAAAGAGTAAAACATGTATAAACTAACATTATACAACATAATCCATCAACATGATACATCATATATTATATTGGCATTCAAGTGATCATAAACCAAGTTCCATTTTACAAAATATAATATCGGATACACAGATCCAACAAGTGTGCTCTCAACACTTCATACAATCTCAACCAAAATCATCCAATATCCATCAACAGGAGTTTTCGGCACACATAAACCCCTCCACCATTGTGGTACTCATGGTGGAGTTTTTGGTACACATAAACCCCTCAACACCACTCATTGGTTAGATGTATAATCCACTAACGGGAGTCTTTGGTACCATATAACCCCTAAACCGTTAGGCTACTTGGATGAAGTTTTCGGTACACATAAACCCCTCAACATCCAAGGTGACTTTTTTATAGTGCACTATCAATCCTATAGCTGGCCAACTATATCTGATAACATTTTAAACCACATCACTTGCCAATATAATTCATTTCATTTCCATTAACTCACTATTTTCTTATGCATCAACCAAAACCATTTAACCAATGCATTAACCAATGTTCAAAAACATTATCCAAACATGCATTATTTCCAAATGCATCATCAACATTATAAAACCATTTTCCAGTATTAAACCATGCTCAAATTATTCATACAATAGTGAGTAATCAAATCATTAAAACAAGTGCTTCAAAGCCATTTGCCAAACTGAGAACGAGAGAGAGAGAAAACATCCTTCACTTACTTTCAATTATCATTAACAACCATGTTGATGCTTTAGGAAACAAAACTTTCGGTCAGACATATCCACAAACCAACCTTACCCCAACTACGTTCTCAACTGATACATTTCCTTAATTTCAGTCAATATGACACAAAAAAATTCAGGAGTAGCACCAAGGTACGTCTCAAAACCAAACACAACTTCGCAACATAGAACAACATGAAAACTCAATCGGAAACATTATAAATAAAGGACTCCTGAACAACACATACATTAAAAACCCAAACATCCTTAAACCTTGGATTACCACGTAAACCAAATACTCATTAAACATAGTTTGGTCCGTCATAGGACAAACTCTGTCACAAAAATCAACTCTAATCTTCAAAACATCAACACACTTAAAAACTACCTTCAATTAAAGAATGAAAAACAGGTTATGCGGCCTTTCCTTAATCAAAATATAGATTCCATGATTTTGTTGCGCACTCTAACCTTAAAGATGAAAATCAAACCTATGCTTTATGAATATTCCATACCTTGACCATCCACATGAAAATGACGTTAGAAACATTACCAAATTCTTCATAAAAATCAATATCATTGGTCAGGTTTTCGATCTTGAACATTAACTTTCTCGCCTGTTACATACATATCACAAACTTACTAACTTAAACACTCCAAAATATTCTTTATTTTCTCGGCCAAAGCTTCCTCTAGCAAACTTTATGAATCTCGATGTTACTATCACGCATACAACACCTTATGTTTACACACTTCCGCCTATCACACTTTACTAACTTCTTATCTTCAAAAATCCATATCATTAACATCGATGGTAATAAACACCTTAAATATTTGCAATAGTGAACCAACACCGCCCAAAAACTCATGAACGAGGATAACGTCACTCAAGTTCAAAGACCATTTCTAGCTATTCTCGATCTAGCACCATGTCAAATTAAGATTGAAAACCACTCATGTTATACTATTTATAACCTTGACAACGCTTACTAAGCTCATAAATATTTCCTGATTAAATTATTTCTCATTTAAAAATCAAATTCCTTATCGATGTTTAAACCTGACAGTTAGGGCATAGGCTCGGCAAAGGATCCAAGACAAACCTGCAAAAACCTTTTCAACAACATTTGTAATAGGCAATATGTTCTCGATTAACTCCAACATAAGCAATTAACATTATGTGCACATACGAAAACTTTGTCAATTTCTCAAAATAAGCAAATTAAACTCTATCCGTCCAAGGTTGTGAAACTCAAGCTCCAATCACATATGTAAACAAACCATCAATCAAATAATTCAAAAACAACACCCAACAATCACAAACCAACTCCCAACAAACATAATCTAGCTTTGATACCACCAAATGTAACCCATTTAACCTGGCCTAGACGCTAGACTGAGCTTAGCGAGCTACATTGGGTTTGCCGAAACAAATCTAAAACATTTTACTCAAAATTAGGTCCTTTTTTTCTTTTTTTTTCTTTTCTAAATGCTTTATTAAGACTTAAGTGTACATGTTAGCAGCGGATAAGATCTCGATTGAATCGGGCATCGAACTGGCATCCAATTGAGTGTAAATGCAATTTAGGGACCAAAATGCAAATCTAAAAAACTGAGAGGACTTACTTAAATTTGAAGTTACCAAACCTTAATTAATCATGTTTCATCCGTGCCGATTAAATTTAGCTTAAAAGAATCGTCCAAACTTACTTAATTAGCAATCATACAAAATAAGGACCAAATTGAAAGAATTAAACACCACAAGGACCCATACGAAATTGAAAGCACCATTCTGAAATTAAATAACACTTAGACCCACAAGTCCATTTTTACCTTAAAAGGATGCTTAGAACTCATTCAATTGATGCAAGGATACACGGTGACCAAAATGCAAATAATCCAAACTCATAAAATCCATTAACCAAGTTAACCACCAGCCATTCCGATACACGAGCTATACTAAAATGCATCTTAGGGATTTGAATCCCAATCGTACATAACCGAATCACTTACAAACAACAATGACATGCTTCTAGTATTATATCACCATTTAACACATATGCTCAAGTAATTGCATGCCAAAATATTCAACACATTTTATAATTATACAAGCAATCTAGAGGCATGCTTCCTAACAATTTAAAGCATTCTCCAGTAAGCACCCAATGGTGAAGACTTCAAACATAGGATATAGATCAAATAAGGAATAATAGCATACGACAAATTATACACTTGCACCCAAGTAAACAATTCCATCATTACACAAACCATTTTAATACATTAGAACATAAACCATCATATGTATTTGGCATTAAACAAAAACATCACCATACACATTAAATAATGTCATCATCCAGTATAATATAATCCCTAACACATAATCAAACCTTATACAAAATAATATTCCAATGGTTAACCTACATTGCCTTTTACAGATAATGGTAACACCATGAACATATTCTTTTAAAGCGTTTGTCTTGGGATCCATCCTTGCCTCAAACCACCACCCCACCCTTGTACAATTCACTGCATTGACGGATGAAAAGTGAGCACAAACATATAATGCCTAGTGAGTGTGCTCAAAAAGGTTAAAACGTCAATGAATTTTCAAAATCAAATTGGTATTAGAAAGCCCATAACAAAGCAAGTCAAACTCGTCATTTCCAAATCATTTAAATAACATGTGCTTATTCAAAACATATCTTCATGATTTCATAACAACCTTTTCATTCTCATTTCATTTGAATAAAACATCCTTAAACAAGCCATAAGCATCAACTCTCCCGGCATAAGCCATGCATCCTTTGTAAAGTAAGTTATAAGCTTAAAGCCAACACAATTTGATTTCTTCCTTTGAAAACCAAATAACATTTGAAGTGAAAAACATGCTTAGTCAAACCGAAGCATTTTCCCATTTGTTTCTAAAATGTAGTGTAAACCCCTTGATTCGCCCTAGTCGTAAGACCGAACCAAGCAGCTACATTAGGTTTATCAAAGTAAACCGTGAAGATAGACTCAAAACACGCCTATTTTTTCTTTTATCTTATTTAGATGCACAATTATTACCCTACATGTACATACTGATCACAGGTGATAACTCAACTCAATCGGGCATTGATTCGACATCCAATTGAACATTATTGCAATTTAGGGACCAAACTGTAATTTTAGGTAACCATAGGTGCTTAGCTCAAAACGATCATCCATACCCATACAATTGCATCCGCAATATATAGGGACTAAAATGAAAGGAAACAAAACTTCAGAATATTCCAATAACTAACTTAACTGCCACTGTATCGTATAGGCAAGAAGGTGTATCGATACGCCTTCGTTAATTCAAATTCCCAAAATTCCAGTAGCCAAAACTCTTTCTGATACTTACGTATCGAAGCATCCTTTATGAAAACACTATTCCATATCGAAATGGCTCCCCACATACCAAAATGCTGGCCAAATTTGCCTAAGCCAGTATCGAAATGCCTGCCCACGTATCAGTATGCTAAGCCTGGAATGGCTTACTCGTGCCGAAATAGGGACACCCGTACTGGTACGCCTAGACCTGAGATGTCATATTTTGCTGGTTTAACATGCTTTTGAACATACCAAAACACCCTAGCATGCTTCTAACATATATCCAATACATTCAAGAGTCTATCCTCAACCAAACATCTCAGATTCAATATCATACATTGCATCAAGCTTCAAAAGTAAATCTAGAGGCATGCTTCTTAGAATTCAAAACAAGCAAATCATAAAATCTCAAACCATCACCACAAGCAATCCATAATGGCCATTTACAAACCATGAGCAGCAAAACAAAAATTGCTCAGCCAGGGAGTTTAACAAAACATCTCCCAAAACAACAACGGAAACCAAATTGCCCTTATTAATTATAGTCTAACTCAAAAACATACTTTTGTATCAAGTCTTTGTCAATCCCTTGCTTCCCGCTGCCTTCCAACCTTTGATTCTCTGCATTGATGGACAAAGAGAGCGTAAGCACACTGATAAGTGTTCAAAAGTACTATTTTTCTTACCCTTTTTACTCATATTATTGTTAGACTTAGGCTCATATTAGTTGCATAGTTAGCCATTCATGCATTAATGCATGTTTCCTTCAATCGTTGAGCTTGATTACATAACTTGGTGATTTTTGTGGAAATAGATGCTGCTTTGGTGTGTTTTTGTGTATGTATGTGCAGGATCACTTGCCAAAGCAATGCCGAGCTAGTTGCCAGGGCAATGCATGAAGGATATGCCGAGCTAGTTGCCAGGGCAGTGCATGAAGGAGACGCCGAGCCAGTTGCCATGGCATTTGTCGACAAAGACCAAAAGCAATATGGATGTCGAAATTCATGATTTTACAAGCCCAAGATGACATGGAGCAAGGTCCAAGCCCAAAGGAATTTGATTGCCATGCAGAGATTAAAGAAGAATTAAATTCCAAGAGGATAGGAGAAGTTCTATTAGGAATAAAATTATAATAAAGAATTATATTCTTTAAAGATAATTTAATTCCAACTCAAACTCCTCCTCAAAGAAGGACTTTGGCCTAGCCCTATAAATATCAAGGAGATTTCGACAATTCAAGGAGAGAGCAAGAGGGAAATTTTGCAAGTCCAAGTAGGGCAAGAGGAGAATTTTCGACAAGCATCAAGGGCAAGGAGGATTTCGACAAGCCTCTTCCTTCTTCCTTGTTCGATTGGGTTCATGCTAGGGATTGTTTATCTTGTGTTTCTTTGGAACCTAGCCATGAACTAAATTTACTTGGCTATGGTTATTGTGTTTTGTGGTTGTGAGAAACTATTGGTTTTTGTTTAGGTAATAAGAGTTTGCACTTTTCTATTTCAAGGTTTATTCATTCTTGATTCTTATTATTGTTTTTGAGTGAATTGGGAGAGGATCTCGTGATTTCATCCATTTATCTAATATCGGGAGAGTTAGATTCAAGAAACGAATGAATATGATCTTTATGCAATCCAATGATGGTGAAGATTAATCCGCTTAGGAATAAGTTAAGGATTTCAACGGCTAAGAGGAGCGCAAGATTGGTTGTTGTTCACCCTTGATTCACGCAGGATGTATTATCAAGGCATGCACAAGTAGCTAGAGTTTCGACTTAGGGATAAGAAGAAACCATTGAAGAACGCTCCGCCGAACCTTGAAGTTGCTGCCCACGCCGCCCAAGTAGTTGCCCAACTAGTCGCCCAAGCAACCATCAATTAGTTGCCAAGGCAACCCGTTGTACAGTAAGTCGCCACGGCAACCGAGTTGCCCGTGCACTCTTTTACCAAGACAATCCAATTGGCTATCACACCTCAACTCACGATAACCTAGCTTATCTCTCTCATTCGAATTCATCTTTTCTTTTACTTAATTGCTTTCTAGATTAGTTATTAGTTAAAACTTCTATAATCCTTTACTTGTGTTTTTACTTTTTACAGTGCAAGAGACTAGATTCTTGAAGTGGCACCAATCCCTGTGGAGACGATATCTTTTATACTATAACTTGCGACGTGTATACTTGCACATTTGCGTAGCACTTATTACGCGCAACAAATTTTTCTTGTTTAAAATTCAAAGGGCTAACAAACTTTGGTTTTGCATTGGTATATGACCAGGGCGAGACCGACTTCACCAGAATATCCCTTTGATCCAGAAATCGAACGAACCTTACAAAGACTTAGACGAAGGATAAGAGAAGCAATGGCAAATCAAGACGGCAATATTAATCAAGATGTTCGAGCGAGGAGGAGGAGTGATTCTTGCACGCAAATGTAACTATTCGAGACTATCTTGAAGAAGATCTTGATGGACTTAACCCAGGAGTTGTCGCACCCGAAATTGAAGCCGACCACTTTGAGTTGAAAACCGTAATGTTTAACATGATCAACACAATAGGTCAATTTGGCGGCTCAAAGAATCAAGATGCACGACAACATCCGAAATCTTTCCTCGAGATTTGCAACTCGCTCAAGATACACTGAGTCACCCCGATGTCTTACGATTAAGATTATTCCCCTATTCACCGAGGGATAGGCGAAAGCATGGCTAAATAGCATTCTGCCGGATCCATAGCATCTTGGACTGATCTTTGTCGTGATTTCCTTGCTAGATTTAATCCTACAAATTTAACCGATAAGCTTCAGAACGACATTACTTCTTTTCGCGGCAGCGGATGATGAATCCATGTACGAGGCTTGGGAGCGATATAGAGAACTTCTACACAAATGCCTCTACACGGATTCCCGGTGTGGACTCAAGTGACAATGTTCTACAATGCCGTGAATACACCAACAAGGATGATGCTAGATGCCTCGGCAAACGGCATACTCTTAGATAAGTTGCCGGAGGAAGCAATGCAAATTTTAAACAGGCTGGCCAAGAATGACTATCAATTCCCATCTACTAGAAGAGGAGGAGTTAGGCGTAAGCCACAATACATGAACTAGGATCATCAGATTCAATTTCGCACATTGGCCGCTTTAACCAAGATGGTCCAGAACATGCAAAAACCAAACAACACACATGAAGTCAAGGTAATGGATTCTTTTTGTGAGTTATGTGGTGATAACCATAATTCTTCCGAATGTATGCGAGAATCCGGAATCTAGCTTCTATGTGGGGAATTACAATCGGGCAACAACATGATGTCAAATACATACAATCCAGCTTGGAAGAAGCACCGAATTTTTCATGGAGTAATCCCAACAATGCTCTAAACCGTAACAATCAGAATACACAAGCATCGGATTCCAAAGAGAATATGCCACGGCAAGAATGATGCCGCAAGCAACAACCGACAACATCTAGTTCTTTGGAAAATTCTCTAAATGCTTTTATGATGAAAATCAATCTTATATGGCTGAGAATAGTAATTTCATAAAAAGAACTGATGCTTTTATTAACAGACCGAGATGAGATTGCAGAACCAAGAGGCGGCAATCAAATCATTGGAAAATCAAGTCGGACAATTTGCTCAAAATCAACACTAGACCACAAGGAGGTTTACCTAGCGACATCAAGTCGCAAGAGGAACTCGCCATGAGCAATGTAAGGCAATCACCACCGAAGTGGCCCACAACTTAGAGAGGTTCAAACCCGCTCGTCAAACAAAACTCCACAAAAGATCAAGACGAACCTAGCGGCAAAGTCTCGGATGCTGAACCAGAATTGCTGCGGCAACCGGCAATAAGCATGCCTCGGCAACCGATGACGCCTCGGCAACTTGCGATAAGCACGCCTCGGCAACCCTGGGGTTGGTAACACATCGGCAACTCCAAATGTCCCCGTAATGCCGTCAATCAGGTTTCAAACCAATGAAAAGATCGAAGATATCCGACTTCCACCACCATTCCCACAAAGGTTGAAGCGACAAAAGCAAGAATACCAATTCAAGAAGTTTCTTGATATCCTAAAGCAAGTCCACATCAACTTGCCATTGGTGGAAGCAATTGAACAAATGCCAAACTATGCCAAGTTTCTTAAAGACATTGTGTCCAAGAGAACAAGGCTAGGAGAGTTTGAAACAGATTCTCGCGACAGAGGGATGCATGGCAATGTTGCACAATCGCATGCCGCCCAAGTTGAAGGATCCCGGAAGTTTCACAATACCTGTTCTATTGGAAATCACTATGTCGGGAAAGCACTATGCGACCTAGGGGCTAGCATAAACTTGATGCCTAAATCGGTTTTCGTAAACTAGGAATCGGGAAGGCAAGACCTACAATGATTATCTGCAGCTAGCCGACAGATCCTATGTGCATCCCGAGGGAAAAATCGAGGACATCTTGGTAAAAGTTGATAAATTTATTTTTCCCGCTGACTTTATTGTTTTGGATTGTGAAGCGAGATGAGCATGCACCTATCATTCTCGGGAGACCATTCCTAGCGACGTGGGAGAACCTTGATCGACGTTGAAAAGGGAGAACTCACAATGAGGGTGAATGACCAGCAGGTAAAACTAAATGTATTCCAAACACTAAGGCATGCCGATGATCCGTAAGAATGCCAACTACTTCATGCCACGGCAGAGTTTAACCGATGAGGAATTTAGTTGCCTCGCAACTACATTTGCCGAACACGAGGAACATGAGGAGTATGAAGAATCGGTCGATGAGGAACAACCTGGAAGAGGCAAATTGGCTAGTCAATCGACCAGGTACATACTTTGAACCCTTTGGACTACTCAGGTAAGGAAGGTAAGATCGAAAAACCCTCTATCGAAAATCCACCAATTCTTGAGTTGAAACAATTGCGAGCAATCAAATATGTATACTTAGGGATCGATAATACATTACCCGTAATTATTTCCTCTAAGTTACAGCCTGAGCAGAAAAGAAGTTGATCAACATGTTGAAGCTACATAAAAAGGCAATAGGGTGGACAATTGCCGACTTTAAGGGAATTAGCCCGGCGGTGTGCATGCACAAGATCTTGTTGGAAGATGATCACAAACCTTCAATTGAGGCCCAGAGGAGACTGAATCATGCCATGAAAGGGGTTGTAATGAAAGAAATCATCAAGTGGCTTGACGCCGGCATTATATACCCTATCTCCGATAGTACGTGGGTAAGTCCGGTACAATGTGTGCCGAAAAAGGGAGGTATAACAGTGGTAAGCAATGAAAATAATGAACTTATCCCAACCAGGACTGTGACCGGTTGGAGGGTTTGTATGGACTATCGAAAGCTAAACAAAGCCACTAGGAAAGATCACTTCCCATTACCCTTTATTGATCAAATGCTTGACCGTCTTGCGGGTAAACCCTTTTACTTGTTTTCTTGATGGTTATTCAGGTTACAATCAGATTGCCATAGCACTGTAAGATCAAGAAAAGACAACCTTCACATGCCCCTACGGTACTTATGCCTTCCGAAGGATGCCGTTCGGATTATGTAACGCCCGGCAACCTTCCAAAGATGCATGATGGCGCTCTTTTCGGACATGGTCGAAGACTTCCTTGAGATCTTCATGGATGATTTTTTGTTTTTGTAATGACTTGACGGCTGTCTCGGCAATTTAGAGAGGGTGTTGGCAAGATGCGAAGAAACGGATTTAGTCCTCAATTGGGAGAAATGCCACTTTATGGTAGATGAAGGAATAGTGCTCGGCCATAAGATTTCATCCAAGGGAATTGAAGTAGACAAAGCCAAGGTGGACGTGATCGAGAGATTACCCCCACCAAATTCGGTTAAAGGAATTCGAAGTTTTCTCGGACATGCAGGTTTTTACAGGAGGTTCATTCATAATTTTTCTAAAATCACTAAGCCTCTATGTAATCTGCTTGAACAGGATAAAGTCTTCGATTTTGATGATTCTTGCACTCAAGCGTTCGAAACCCTAAAGAAAAAGCTTGCCTCGGCACCCATTGTCGTTCCACCAGATTGGACGCTACCTTTTGAGCTCATGTGCGATGCAAGTGATTTCGCGGTAGGAGCAGTCCTAGGCCAACGCACAGGTAAGACCTTCCATGTGATATACTACGCTAGTAAAACTCTTAACGATGCTCAAGTGAATTACACAACAACGGAGAAAGAGTTACTAGCTGTAGTTTTCGCATTTGACAAGTTCCGATCCTATTTAATTGGTACAAAGGTAATTGTTCATACGGACCATTCGGCAATCAAATACTTATTTGCTAAAAAGGATGCTAAACCTCGTTTGGTTCGTTGGATATTACTTTTACAAGAATTTGATATTGAAATTAAGGACAGTGAAAGGAAAGAAAATCAAGTGGCGATCACTTATCACATTTGGAACGCAATAGGGAAGAGGACGCGGATCTAGAGATATGCGATGCATTCCCGGATGAACAAATTCTAATCGCCTCGGCAACCCTTGACGCCTCGACAGCCCATGACGCCTCGGCAACCATGGAAGCACACGCCTCGGCAACTCTCGACGCCGCAGTTAGTCTTTTGACACGCACTCGGCAATTTTGGGAGCGACACTCACGGCAAAGACATGCCCCGGCAATACCCGCACGCAGATTTAGTTAACTTCCTTGTTTGTGGTATTTTTCCGTATGGCATTACTCACCAAGGGAAGAAGCGGTTCCGCCATAATGCTAAGCATTACTTTTGGGACGAGCCTCTTTTGTTTAAACAATGTGCAGATCGGGTTATACGCCGATGTGTCCTCAAGAAGAGCAACAGAATGTATTGCGGCAATGCCATTCTTCACCCTATGGAGGACATTTTGGAGGAACTCGTATCGCGCCAAAGTCTTGCAATCCGGTTTGTATTGGCCAACATTGTACAAAGATGCCCAAGACTTTTACAAGCAATGTGATCGTTGCGGATGACGGGCAATATCTCTAGGCGACATGAGATGCCACTCTCGAACATCATCGAGGTGGAACTGTTCGATGTATGGGGATCAATTTTATGGGACCTTTTCCATCTTCATTCGCAACCTCTACATCTTACTCACCGTCGACTATGTGTCTAAATGGGTAGAGGCAGCTGCAGTTCCCAACGACGATTCCAAGACCGCAACGATTCCTGCAGAAAAACATATTTACACGGTTTGGGATGCCGAGGGCAATTATCAGCGACGGGGCAAGCATTTTGACAACAGACTAATTGCCAAGATGTTGCAACGCTTCGCATATCACACAAGATCGCCACGGCATATCACCCACAAACCAATGGGCAAGCAGAAATCTCCAACCGAGAGTTGAAGGAATACTCGAGAAAGTTGTAAATCCCTCAAGGAAGGATTGGTCATTAAGACTAGATGACGACTTTGGGCATATCGATTGCATTCAAAACACCCTTAGGTGTGTCCCCTTCCGACTTGTCTATGGTAAAACATGTCATCCACCGGTGGAAATCGAGCACAAGGCGTCTTTGGGCAATCAAGACCGTGAATATGGATTGGGAAAGTGCCGGACAAAAGCGCTTGATGGATCTCAATGAGATAGAAGAATTTCGTGCACTCGCCTATAACAATGCACGAATCTACAAGGAGAAAACAAAGCGATGGCATGACAAGAAACTATTGCCACGGCAATTCACGCCAGGGCAACTAGTTCTCCTATTCAATTCTCGGCTAAAACTTTTCCCGGGAAAGCTGAAATCAAGATGGTCAGGACCATTTGAAGTCGTCAAACCATTCTCCCATGGCGCCGTGATAATCAAGTCCATCTCTGACAACCATGAATTCAAAGTTAATGGACAAAGATTGAAGCACTACAATGGTGCCCATGTGGAACGTAACAAGGAAGTGGTCAACCTAGGAGATGCATGAGCATACTCTCCTCTCAGTATTTTCTTTTTCCTTTTCTTTTTATTTTCATTTTTTAGGAGATTTTTTTTCTTTAGTTTTCAGGTTTTCTTTGTTTCCTTTTTCACAACAAGACTCACAACTACTATGCTAAGGAAATTTACTGCCGAGATCCTTGCTCCGGCAACCAATGAAGAAGATGACGCGGCAACCTACATCGTGCCTATACAAGCTGATGCCACGGCAACCAACCCTGAAGATGCCACGGCAACCAAAGCTAAAGACATCTCGGCAACAAGAAAACAACCATCGCATTCAAGCAAGAGAATCAAGACACCGACCAAAAGGAAACTAATCATCTACGATGACGAACTCTCGGAGTAAGTCCTCGTATGCATTTTTATTTTTATTGTTATTTTTCGTTATTTTTATGCATGCATTGAGGACAATGCCTCACTCGAGTTTGGGGGGGATTGTTATTAGTAATTACCATGTTTAGTTACATTAATCTTAAGCATTACATTTAGGATACATAAATTGCTTGCCATGCCTTTAATTGGAACAAAAATTGCTTAGATTTGATGAATATTCAATGATGACTTTACCAATGCACTTAATTGATAGAATTTTTATTCTAGGATAACCATGAAAAAAACTTAGAATTTTACTATGATGCTAAATTTGATGAAACACTGTTGTGGTTTGATTGATTTAAGGAGTTCTAGTAAACTTAGGTTGATAATTAACTAATTGGGGATTAGAATAAAAATTGGATGAATGCTAGAGGTGCCCGAAATTGGCTCTAGCATATGCTAAAAAAATTGATCACTAGAGGTGCCCAAACTGGCTCTAGGAGGCGTTAAATTTTTTTTTTTTTAACTAGAGGTGCCCAAACCGGCTCTAGTCGATTAAATTAACTTAAGAAAACTAAAAATAAAACACTAGAGGTGCCCGAAATTGGCTCTAGTTAAAACATGTTAAAAAGAACCCAATAAAGTAATTTGAAAACCTATTGTTTGCATAGAATCTGAAAAATCAACTTGCACACAACTCCGCACACACTCACAAGCATTATAGTTTGATTCCGAGTAATTCCTCGTTTTTTGAAAAAATAAAAAGCCAATCATACTTTGTGCCCCGGTTCAGAGAATTGAAATCAAGTTCAAAGCTAAGTTTGTGAAAATTTGAAGTCTTGGCAGGTACTTATGAGTTTGCATTGCTTGAGGACAAGCAATAGTTCGAGTTTGGGGGTGTGATAAGTGTTCAAAAGTACTATTTTTCTTACCCTTTTTACTCATATTATTGTTAGACTTAGGCTCATATTAGTTGCATAGTTAGCCATTCATGCATTAATGCATGTTTCCTTCAATCGTTGAGCTTGATTACATAACTTGGTGATTTTTGTGGAAATAGATGCTGCTTTGGTGTGTTTTTGTGTATGTATGTGCAGGATCACTTGCCAAAGCAATGCCGAGCTAGTTGCCGTGGCAATGCATGAAGGATATGCCGAGCTAGTTGCGTGGCAAAGTGCATGAAGGAGACGCCGAGCCAGTTGCCATGGCATTTGTCGACAAAGACCAAAAGCAATATGGATGTCGAAATTCATGATTTTACAAGCCCAAGATGACATGGAGCAAGGTCCAAGCCCAAAGGAATTTGATTGCCATGCAGAGATTAAATAAGAATTAAATTCCAAGAGGATAGGAGAAGTTCTATTAGGAATAAAATTATAATAAAGAATTATATTCTTTAAAGATAATTTAATTCCAACTCAAACTCCTCCTCAAAGAAGGACTTTGGCCTAGCCCTATAAATATCAAGGAGATTTCGACAATTCAAGGAGAGAGCAAGAGGGAAATTTCGGCAAGTCCAAGTAGGGCAAGAGGAGAGAATTTTCGACAAGCATCAAGGGCAAGGAGGATTTCGACAAGCCTCTTCCTTCTTCCTTGTTCGATTGGGTTCATGCTAGGGATTGTTTATCTTGTGTTTCTTTGGAACCTAGCCATGAACTAAATTTACTTGGCTATGGTTATTGTGTTTTGTGGTTGTGAGAAACTATTGGTTTTTGTTTAGGTAATAAGAGTTTGCACTTTTCTATTTCAAGGTTTATTCATTCTTGATTCTTATTATTGTTTGCGAGTGAATTGGGAGAGGATCTCGTGATTTCATCCATTTATCTAATATCGGGAGAGTTAGATTCAAGAAACGAATGAATATGATCTTTATGCAATCCAATGATGGTGAAGATTAATCCGGCTTAGGAATAAGTTAAGGATTTCAACGGCTAAGAGGAGCGCAAGATTGGTTGTTGTTCACCCTTGATTCACGCAGGGATGTATTATCAAGGCATGCACAAGTAGCTAGAGTTTCGACTTAGGGATAAGAAGAAACCATTGAAGAACGCTCCGCCGAACCTTGAAGTTGCTGCCCAGTCGCCCAAGTAGTTGCCCAACTAGTCGCCCAAGCAACCATCAATTAGTTGCCAAGGCACCCGTTACAGCAAGTCGCCACGGCAACTGAGTTGCCCGTGCACTCTTTTACCAAGACAATCCAATTGGCTATCACACCTCAACTCACGATAACCTAGCTTATCTCTCTCATTCGAATTCATCTTTTCTTTTACTTAATTGCTTTCTAGATTAGTTATTAGTTAAAACTTCTATAATCCTTTACTTGTGTTTTTACTTTTTACAGTGCAAGAGACTAGATTCTTGAAGTGGCACCAATCCCTGTGGAGACGATATCTTTTATACTATAACTTGCGACGTGTATACTTGCACATTTGCGTAGCACTTATTACGCGCAACACACACTAAGCTTAGTGAGGAGTTATCTAAACAGGAAACCGTCAAAGCATTTAAAAACCATTTCTCAACAACACATTGAAATCTCTTTTCAATCCATTTTAAAACATCATCAAAACCATCATGCCTTGAAAACCATGCACTTAACATCTTTAAAAAGTAGCATATTAAACCATATGCAACATGTATCATTAACCAATAGCAAATCCCATTGCTAAACCTCAATATAAGCCTTCCTATGCATAACAACCATATGCAAAGCTTAAAGAAAACCTTTCAATGATACATTAACAATTATATTGGCTTACAAGTGATCATAATCAAGTTCCTTTACAAAATATGGTTCATCGGATACACGGATTCAACAAGTGTTCTCGCAACACTTCATACATTCTCGCCGGCAACGTAAGGTTCACACACGGGAGTTTTCTGTACACATAAACCCTCCACCGTTGTGACACCCATGGTGGAGTATTCGGTACCCCATATAAATCCCTCAACACCACTCATCAATAGATGTATAACCCACTAACGAGAGTTTTCGGTACCATATAACCCCTCAGCCGTTAGGATACTTGGATGGAGAATTCGGTAGACCATATAAAACCCCTTGACATCCAAGGTGACTTGTTATAGTGCACTATCAATCCTATGGTCGGCCAACTATATCTGATAACATTTTAAAACCACATCACTTGCCAATATAATTCACCATTTACCATTTTCCTCATTGTTTTTTTAAGCATTAAACCAACTCATTTCCCAAGCAACAACACATGCTTAAAACTCAAGTATAAACCATATACTTACATGGATCACTTATCATGTGCATCCATCATCATTTCATGATCAAAAATTGTATCTCACATACTTTAAGACAAGCTTAGACAGTAGGTATAATGTAAATCAAAACAAGTGCATAAAACCATTTCACAATAACACGGCCGAGAGAGAAAACCACAACATACTTACTTCTGAGTTTAAACACGTGTTTCAAGATCAGTTTAAACTCCCATAAACCACCTTTAAATCACTTCAAAGCTGAAATCCACGTTCTCACTCACTGATACGCAAAACCTCAATTCGCTGATGCAAAATCAAGCGTCTAAAGCCTCCAAAGCTTCACCGATCACTTATGGATTGACTTCCCTTGTTTTAACCATATTACAACAGAGGATTAATGCATCTCAATGCATTCAAAACACTGCAACAACAATTCCTTGTAAAACCTCACAATCTTTTCACAAATACCCAACCACAACAACTGAAATCACCATCTAACACTTTCCAAACACAACCCAGCCATAATCTATCAACATAATACTTCAATTAACATAATTAACATCTAAAAATAGGATTACATCATCCTTAATCTTCTAGCAACTATTTAGCCACCACAACTCCACAAAACACAAATCTAGCAACCTAATAATCAAGGATTCAAGGAGTTTCGAGATTCCAATGTTAAAAACATAAAATCGGATTATCAATCATAAATAAATGATCAAATACTTGGGAATATGAATAAAGAACCATCAATAGAGGAGAAGAATGAACCTTACCTCTATTGTGTGATTTCTCCCTCAATTGATTGATTAAAGCTAGGAAAACATAAGATTTCAATGAGATTTTATAAAACAAAGATAAAGAATCATTTATAAATCAAGAATTCAAGAAAATAGATCTCTCACCTCTGGAATTTGATGAAAACTAGAGTGTTTGGCAGAACAAAGATGGAGAGAAAAGTTGAGAGAAAAGCTATGTAAAATTTCTTTAAAACCAAATAACTAACTTTAATATCTAAAATCCCTTTTAATTATCTTTTAAAACACATGTTAAAATGACTTAATTGAAAGGAGAAATCACCAGAAATAATTTGGCAAAATAGCTCCTTAAGGATTATGAGAATTTGATCCTTTTCATTGTAGTCACCTTTAAAAATAGTTTTCAAAAATTAAATTTTAGTCACCAACCAAAATGTCACCCTTCCACGTCACACTTTCAAAAATTGATTTCACCAATATTTTGCATATAATTAAATATGATTTTTTAACCATTTCCCATATTTTTATCTTACTCAAAAATATTTATTCCTGAACTCAACTAGAATCCCTCACCTAGTCCACTAGACCGTCTAACAAGCCTCAAAACTGCTAGGCCCAAAAAATGGGGCATTACAACTCTCCCCCTTAAGAAATTTCATCCTCAAAATTTATCTAGAGGAAACAAATATGAAAATTGTTCAAACATATCCGACTTGTGTTCCCACGTGGTTTCCTCAATACCGCGGTGCCTCCACAACACCTTAACCAGTTCAACCGTCCTGCCACGCAGAACCTTACTGCTGGTATCAAGGATCTCTATCGGTTCTTCGTCATAAGATAAATTTAGCCTCAACTCAACATCCTCCACTGGTATAACATACGATAGATCCGACCGATAACTCTGCAACATCGATACATGAAACACATCATGAATTTTCTCTAACTCGGGTGGCAACCTCAACCGATAGGCCACAGGACTGACATGCTCCACAACCTCATATGGCCCAATAAACCTCAGACTAAGATTACCCTTGCGTCCAAACCGCACCACTTCCAAAAACACCCGGTCACCTACAACATACTCTATATCTCTACGCTTCAAATCTGCGTAGGATTTTTGATGATCCGAAGTCGCTTTCAAGCGCTCACATACCAACTTCACCTTTTCATTGGTGCCTTTCAGCAATTTAGGCAAAGAAACATGTTTTTCTCCAACCTCAGTCCAACACAATGGTGTACGTCACTTCCTACCATGCAAAGTCTCGTACGGTGCCATTTATATACTAGCCTAATAACTGTTATTATAGGCAAACTCCACCAATGGCAACTACTCTTCCCACGTTCCCTAGAACTCAATGGTACAGTGTAACCCTCTTGACCTGGCCTAGTCGCAAGACCTAACCGAGCGAGCTACATTAGGTTTACAGAAGTAAACCATGACGATAAAACTTGAAACACGTCTATTTTTTATTTATCTTGTCTAGATGCGTAATTATTGTCCTACATGTACAGACTATTCTCAGGTGAAAACCCAACTCAATGGGCATCAAATCGATATCCAGTTGACCACAATTGCCGTTTAGGAAGTAAATTGCAATTTCATAATATTACAAGGACTTTAATCCAATTTATGTCACCAACCTTTAATTAGACATGATTCATGCTTACATGTCAAAAACCAGATCAAAAAGATCATCCAATCTTATTCAGTTGTATCACTAATATTCGGGAACTAAAACGCAAGAAAACAAAACTACAATTCCATGACATTAACTGGAATAACAGTCATCCGTATCGATACGCTACTAAACGTATCTATACGATGCTCATAACATTTTGGTACACCTTAACACGTATCGGTACGCCATTTCGAACCCAAAATCCTATTTAAATTTGTCACTCACTATAACACCCCAGTTTTAGGTCTAGATGGTTCAAGGTTCGTTTTAAGGGTTCGGTAAATCGGTATTAGAGATTCGAGTCAATTTTAGGATTAAATTGGATTAAATATGTTTGAAGGTGATAAAAATATGGAAAAATGTTCTAAAAGCATTAATTAATATATTAATGATTGTGGTAAAATCAATTTTGGAAAATAAGTTTTGGAAATCGGACATTTTGGACTAGTGACCAAAATGCAACTTTTGAAAACTATTTTTAGTGGCTGTTTTGTAAATGGTCAAAACTTTGAATCTTTAAGGAGCTAATAATCCAAAAGTCTAATTTCAGAATTTATCTTTTAATTAGCTATTTTTAAAAGTGTTTTAAATAATAAAAGAGGCTAGAGAGAATTAATTGATAATTAATTCTTTTAAAACAAAAGTCATGTACCTAACTTTCTCAAAAACCTTTTTCTCTCAAAATCTCTCCAGCCAAACACTATTTCCTTCACATGTAAAATCAGCCAATTAAGGGAGAAAGCATCCATTAGAGGTAAGGTTCGTTCTTCTCCTCTAATGAAAGGTTCTATACTGAAATTCCCAAATTGTTGATCCTTTACAATGGTTTTCTAATGGGTTTTGATAGTTTAATTAAGGAAATTTGGTTTAATTGTGTTTTAATTGATGAAATTGATAGATTTTCGAATTGGATCTGATTTGTTGGGTTCTTGATCAGTTTAGATCATGATTTTGATGTTTAATGATGTTAATAGCTTGGTTTTAACATTGTAATCCCGAAATAAGTTGGATCTCTAATATTTATGGTTGATAGCAAAGGGTTTTTGTGTTGTTAATGGTGTTTAATCATTTCTAGAAGTAAAAGGATGTTATAAAAGGGCTTTTAGATGTTATTTGATGAAGTTTAATGTATCGAATCATTGTATTATGGCTGGGTTAAGTTTGGAAAGTGTTTGAGGATGTTTTTGATAAGTTTCAGAAGGTGTTTGAGTGGGCAACTTGAGAGTCGCGGGTGATTGATGTTAGGCAATGGTTTGATTGCATAATAATGCATTTTCCCTCTTTTTTTATGTTGTTAAATTAGGGGATATTCAAGGTGACAAAGTTCGACATTGATTGTTGCTTGCCGTGAGTTTGATTCGCATTGGTGAGCAAGGCAAAGTGTATCGGTGAGTGGAAACTGGTTTTAATTGATTCCTAAAGGTTTGAAAATGATGTTGAGAGTTTAGGTTAAGCGTGAAACACTTACCTAAGGTTGGAAGTAAGTTTCCCTTATTTTGGCCCTTGAATATTGGTTTGGATATTAACGTATTGTTTCATGTTTTGGGTTTAAACATGGTTTGATTTACTGTTATAAATGCATGGTTTTGAATACATATGTAATGTTTAAAAAGGTATATAAAATGCTAGTGAGCATTGGTTTTCATTCCGGTTGGGAATGGGTTATTACTTTGGTAATGTGATTTGCATATGTGATAATTTTGTTTAATGCATTGTAAAACAGTAAGTAAATGGTTTTGGAAATGATATATTGGCTATGTGACAAGTTATGAAACATTAAGATATAGTTGGCATGCCATAGGATTAAAGTGCACTATAATATATACAAAAATCGATCGTGGCCATGGGTCATTGAGCTATGGCGGTTTAACTAGGCCACTCGGACTATTAGGACATCACTTGGGGTATGCGGTTTAACTAGGTAGCCCAAGATGATGGTGTCATTATGGTTTAACTAGGCAATATCGGTAATCTAGCAGATTAACTAGGCGAGGTTGTCAAATCTTGCAGTTTAACTAGGCAAGGTTTGGGGTATCATGCGGTTTAACTAGGCATGGTACGTGAATTCGTGTATCCGATATGTATATGGATAGGGTGACTATCCAAGGTAAGGGTTGTGTACCCAGGGTCACTATAAATGCCAATATATGAAACTTCATGTATTGAACCTACTTTATAATGCTTTGGTTTTAAGCATGGTAATATGATTTAATGCTTTGGTTTTAAGCATGGTAATATGATTTAATACTTTGGTTTTAAGCATGGTAATATGATTTTATGCTTTGGAATTTAACCATGGTACGTGATTTAATGCTTTGGTTTTAAGCATGGTAATATGATTTAATGCTTTGGATTTTAAGCATTGTAATATGATCTAAAGCTTTGGGATTTAAGCATGTGATTTGTAAATGATTTTGCATATGGTCGATATGCATGTTTGGTTTTAGAATAAATGAAAATGCTACAATCATTAAGCATGGCATTTATATAGGATGTTGCATAAGGATCATTATGCACATTTCAGTTGGAAGCAATGAAAATGCTTTAGTTGCTAAGCATGTTTTGAAAATAGGTGGTTTTGGTTTTCAAATGGTTGTAAATGCATCAATGTTTTTATGAGCGTCCTCACTAAGCATATGTGCTTACGCTCTATTTTCTAAATGATACAGAGCACTAGAGTTTGGTGCAGCATTGGCTAGGCAAAAGGCGATCCAAGACTTATACTATCTTGAGTATGAAACTTGGTGTTACTTTCAGTTAATAAGGCAATGTGTTCGCCATATTTTGGGATATTTGTAATGATGTATTACCATGGTTTTTGTTGTGGTTTACATGCTATGATTTGATGATCATTTGATGTATGAAAAGCATATTGGATGTGCCATGCTAGTATGTGACGTTGCTAGGAGATACCTTGGATTGCATCTAGCTTGTGTTGGATTGGTTCAATACTTTTATGATGCTAGCATGTTTTGATTGATGCTAGGGAGGTATTGGTTTGTTGACCATGTGGTTAATTGCCTTATGTGTAATATCCCAAATTCCGGTCTAGAAGTATAGTAAGGTTTTAAATGCTAGTCTATTCATTTGATTCGTTTTAAAATAGAAATTGGAAGTATTTCTACATTAAGTTAGGACCTTATTAAAAGAAAAGAAAATAAGAGATTAATTGTATAAGGGCTAAACTAAAAAATCTTTGAGATCTTGAGTTTGCATGGTAATAAAATTTTGGATAGTGGCTTATACACATGCCAAGCCAATACTTTAGACATGTATGGGAGCCAGCCTTAGAAGGGAAAAAGGAAATCAAAATTTCTCTATTATTATCTTCTTCCCAAGACCGAATTTTCTTATCTTAAGAATGAGATAGAAAGATTTATATTCAAGCAATTCATGGGAGCTTCAATCTTGGGCATTTTGATGAAATCATTTGAATAGTTGGCCTTAGAGGGTAAGAATTTTAGTTGTAAGCTTGATAATTCAAGAATTTTACTCTTTTGAGGTTTGTGTTATTTTGATTCAAAGGATTTAAAGATGCTGGAATTTATACTTATATCTATGTTTTTGTTGTGTTGGTAGGTGATTTAGTTAAAGATGATAGTGGTATGAATTTATTGATAGAAAATATGGATTTAGGATAAGTTGGTATAAGAACCGATATGTATATACTTTTGTAGGGCAGTTTTGAGTATAGCTGAATGGGTAAATAGTATGAAAGAATTTAATTGTGAATGGTAAGGTAAATTAGAATTTAACCATCGTTAGAATAATCGATTGATCATTAAAAAGAGGGTTAGTTATACCCTGTTTCGATGGGAAAAGGAAGGTTATGTGGGAAATGTGTGAGTATTAATTCGATATTAAGGGATTGTTTTGTATTAAATTGAACTGTTTTGTACCTTAAATAAGGGTTGTATGTATAAATGAATAAGCACGATCTTGAGGCTGTTAATTAAGTTAAAAAAATAAGTCTCTATGATTAAAGGAATGTTTTGATGCCTTTAGTGGATAAATTTAGTTGCTAAGATCGAGTATATGCATAGATATGAAGTCTGCCCTGTTTTGATCACTTTGCTAGGGAAGATTGTCTAAACATGATTAATTTTATAAAATGCTCTATTTTGATCACATTGGTAGTAGAATGAAACTGACCTAGACATGTAAGAACATGTATATAAGTTGAATTAACATGTTAATCTACGTGATTAAAGAGACTAGAAACTTAAGCTAGAGTAATCTTCCCATAATACCTTGTTCTGTGTAGTAACTTTAAAAAATCTCTATAAATTGTACAAATGGAATTTAAGGCTGAAAATTTTAATGGATAGTACCTTAATATGTCTAAATTCATTAGGAGAAAACGGAATTGAATTCAGAATTGTAGAATGGATTGTAGAAATGAAATACTAGGGACAGTGCAAACTGTCCAGTGTTGTAATTACCCTGTCTTTAAGTAAACAATTGTATTAATTGGTAAATAATTAAAATTCAAGGCCTATATGGTTAGAAAGACAATTAAGCTAGCTTTCCAATGGTGTAAACCAATTGAAATTCTGACGTACGAAATGAAACATATGCATGTTTAAGTAAACTGTGCACATGCTACCTGGCCGTAGCAGCAACCATGATGTTTTGAAATGAATGTTAATTAATTGTGTATTGTTGCCTTGTTTTGAGTAAATTAATGTGCTTGTATTGACCATGATTCACTTGTATAAAATGTTAGAACGAGAAGGGAACATTGGAGAAGCGTCTAAGGAGGAGCATTCGAAAGTGAGAAACAAAGGAGTTTGGATCCAAGACTAGCTAAGCTTGGAGTATTGTGAGTGTAGTTTAATATAGGGTTAGGACTTAGGTCCTAACCAAAGATGCATGCCTATTTCTTGTTATTTTATGTCATGATATATACATGTACTTCATTTAAACTTGGATGTGGTGAAAAAGTGGAAGAATGGTTTAAGCAAAACTTGAATATCTAATAGTAATATGTATGTTGTTAAACCATCTAGAAATAAAGGTGAAAAAAAATACTTGAGCCTTGATGCCTCTTCCTTGATCCATTCGAATGAATGCTTAATGTATCTCTATGATTTGAATACTTGTTAACATGATATAAATCATGAATTTAAGATCTTGCTTGATGCCTAAGAAATGGCATATGTTAATTGCTTGCTTGAATGACAAGATTGACTTGCAAAGTGTCGAGCTAAGGCTCATTTGGCCTAAGGGCTGTATATATATGTATGATCTTGTAATGTATCACTTGAATTGATCCTTGAATAAGCTATTGCTTGACTTGAACATGTAATGCTTGAATAAGTGATTCATAATTGAACAAAGCCTTGGTTGTTAGAGGTCATAGGTAGAAGGGCATGCCTTAGAGTCTATAGCTCATTGTGTCAGGGTGGACTACGGTCCAGGGCTAAGGTCCTTAATTGGGGATAGACAGAGGGTACGTATGTGTGGTCTTTGGCGACAGTAGGAGGGTTGACCAGTGCTACGACACATCTTGTGGAGATAGTTGGTTGGAGACTCAATTACCTAGACAACTAAATACCAATGGCATAAACTAAAGAAAGCAAATAATAAATAATTAAAGATATAACTTATTGATACATTGAATTACTTGATGCAATGAAATTCTTGATACATTGAATTGTTGGACACTTGAATTACATGATACTTGATTTAAGAGTAAAGCCTACTTGATACTTGAACTACATGATACTTGAGTCTCTTGATACTTGTTTTGCTTGACAATTGAACTACATGATACTTGAGTCTCTTGATACTTGATTTGTTTGATACTTGAAATACATGACACTTGAAGTTTCTTAATACTTGAAATTACTAATGCTTGATTTTCTTGCTACTTGAATTGCTACTTGAATGTCTTGCTTGAATGGATATGTTACAAAAATTGAATGATAAGTATATATATATAAATTTTATTTCGATTTCTATAAACCTTGACTAGGTTCAAACTTGGTTAATTGATTTATGTCTTATAAATTGGTTAGAACTAGTACTACCTCACTAAGTATATTTTTGTACTTATCACTCTCATTTCCACTCTTCCCAAACTATAGGTTAGTTGATTCGAAGCATTCTCCTGATTTTGAAGCTTTTTTATTGCGCCCGAAGCAAAGTACAAGCCAAGTTAGAGTATGGATCCACACCTATACTTGTAATGCTCCTAGTTGGTGGCACCTAGTCTTGTATATAGTTAAACTAGGTCATGCATTTTGCTACTTGAAAGTTTGTATATATTTATGATTATGGCTCCTAATATTTCGAATACTTAAGGAATGATAGAATGTATGTCATGCTATGCTTGACCTTGTGATGGTCGAATGATGATAGAATTGAGCATGTGAAGTTAAACCTACTTGAATTGCTTACTTGTCTTGAATATGTGTTGCGCATATTGATAATGATACATGTATATTTAATGTCCAAAGACAATTGACCTAGCCTTGTACCATTCAAATAGCTTGTGATAAATGATAGTCTTGTATGATCATACCATGCGTATAAGTATTTGTATGTCTTGAATGGTAAATGCCGAAAGGTAAGGTTGGCATATTGCTTGCTTGGAACCAAGGTACGTTCTAATGGTCATGTCTAGTATATTAAGTATGAATTGTTGTATGTATCAAGCTATGAAATAATGAAATGAAATTGGAAGCATGTTGCTCTTAGTCTATTCGAATGAATTTGAAATAATGTATGTTTATAGGTTTCGAAATGTGATGTTGTATTGTCATGATGATAATGTAAAGTGAAATTTTTGGTAACCTATAATGCCTTGTAAACAAAGTATGAGATAACTTACATGTTAATTAATAAATGCTTGGTTGCTTGTTAGTTAAGTAACTTATCTAATAGGGATGAGTTAAGCCTTTCCTTGCTCGATTTTGCTTGTATTGTTTCTTGGTAACGCTCCCAAATCGGTTTCCCGCCAACCTGGGTAGGGGGTGTTACATTATGTTTGGATTATGGTATGTGAGTTGCTTGTGGTTTAGGGAGCATGCCTATAGGATTACCTTTGTGGCCGTAATGCCTATGCTTTTATATCGTAGTGGTCTTTGGGTTGATATGATGTTTGTACGAAGTTTTAATACAATGCTTGAGTGTTAAATGATGTTTGGGGTTAATTCGGATATGTTTCGGAGGGTTTTAAGTTGTTTTGCATGTGCAGTTTTTGTAAACCTACAGGGTGGTTTCGAAACCAGCTAGCAGGTTTCGAAAGCATGGTCTACAGACTAGCCCCCAGGTTTTGAAACCAGCCTCTAGGTTTTGAAACCAGCAGACCCAAGTTGGCTACGGGAGTACAGGTTTTGAAACCACTTGTATAGGTTTCGATATTTATCGCGGGGACTCATCCGCTAAGTTGAAAAATAGTTTCTAAAGTTACGTTTTGGTCCCTGGTTGTTATGTATGCAATTGGATGAGTTCAGGTGATCATTTTGAGCTAAAATTTAACATGTATGCTTGTAACCTGACTAATTGAGGATTGGTAAATATAATTTTAAGTAAGTCCCTATGGTTTTGTAGATTTACAATTTGGTCCCTAAAAATCATATTTGTATAATTGGCTGCCTTTTCGATGTCCGTTTCTTTTGTATCTTCACTTGCTGCAAGTATGATCACTTAGGATTAATAATATGCATCTAGACAAGATAAAAGAAAAAAATGGATCGGTTTTCATAATCTTTCTCCGGTTTGCTTCGGCAAACCTAATGTAACTCGTTTAGTTTGGCCGAGCGTCTAAGCCTAGTTAAGGAAGTTACATACACCGTACCGACACGGTCATCATGTGTTTCGGTACACGGGGTTTGTTCCAAAAAGCAAATTCTAGTATCAATGTATCGTACGGGTACCCTCATGCCCGTATCGAAATGCCAAGCCAAAACTTGCCTAGCCGTACTGATACGGTCCCTGCGTATCGGTATGCCTGGGCCTGTAATGTCATTTTTAGCTAGTTTCACACTCGAATCTAGATGTATTTGGGTCCTAGCTACTTGCATATACAAACATCCATTCAAGCATATTCTAACACTTGTGGCAAGATTTGGCATTCAAGACAAGCTTATGCTATCAAAGGATCAAACTATAGGCATGCATCCTAAAACCAAGCAAGCAAAGCATGCAACTTCAAACCATCACCAAAAACAATCCATAATGGCCATTTACAACTCAATAGCAGCAAAACAAATTTGCTCAATAGGGAGTTCAACAAAATATCTCCCAAATAACAATAGAAATCCCTATTGCCCTTATTACTTATAGTCTAGTTCAAAACATACTTTGGTTACCAAGTTTTGTACCAATCCATTACTTCCCGCTGCCTTTCGAGACCTTAATTCTCTACATTGATGGACAAAGAGAGCGTAAGCACACTACGCTTAGTGAGGAGTGCTCATAAACAAGACACCATCAATGCATTTAAAACCACTTCTCAACAACACAATGAAATCTAATTTCAACCCATGTTCAACAACATTTAAAACATTATCATGCCTTGAAAACCATGCACTTTACATCTTTAAAAACCAGCATATTAAACCATATGTAGCATGTATCATTAACCAACAACAAGTCCCATTGCTAAACCTCAATTTAAGCCTTCCCATGCATAAAAACCATATGCAAAGCTTAATGAGTAACCATGTATAAATCACATTATACAACATAACACTTTCAATGATACATTAACAATTATATTGACTCACAAGTGATCAATAACCAAGTTCCATTTCCCAAAATAGTTCATCGGATACACGGATTCAAACAAGTGTCCTCGCAACACTTCAAGCCATCTCAACCGGAATAACGATACAATCACAATCGCGGTACATTAACAATCGGGTACAATTTCAACCCACGGGGACACCAACCCCTTCCATCGGTTAGATGCTTAATCCGCTAACGGGAGTTTACGGTACCATATAACACCTCTACCGTTAAGGGTACTTGGATGGAGTTTACTGTACACAGATCAAAACCCCTCAACAACCAATGCGACTTATTATAGTGCACTATCAATCTGATGGCTGGCCAACTATATCCAATAACAATTTTAAAACAACATCACTTGCCAATGTAATTAACCATTTACCATTTACCTCACTGTTTTTCCAAGCATTATACCAAACCGTTTCCAAAGCAACATACCATGCTTTAAACTACAAGTATAAACCATATACTTACATGGATCACTTACCACGTGCATCCATCATCAATCCATGATCAAAACAGTATTTCACATACTTTAAAACATGCTCAAACAATAGATACAATGTAAACCAAAACAAGTGCATAAAACCATTTCGTAAAAGCACGACCGAGAGAGAAAAACACTTTATACTTACTTTCGAGCTTAAACCAACATTTCAAGATAAGTTTAAACTCCCATAAACCACCTTTAAAACATTCCAAAGTTGGAATCCACCTTCTCACTCATCGATACGCAAAACATCGATTCACCGACGCGAAATCAAGCCTCCGAAGCCTCCAAAGCTTCCCCGATCACTTCTTGATCAACCTCCCCTATTTTAATCACATTGCAAAGGAGGATTAGTGCATCTCAATGCATTCTAAACGCTGTAACAACAAATCCTCACGGACTTCCACAATCCTCTCATAATCACAACAACCGATACAAACACATCCCAGCCCCAATCTAACAATATAACACTTCCATAATCATTAAATAGCACTTAAAAACATGATTAATTCATCCACATACTTCCAGCAACTACACAGTCACCTCAACTCCACCAAAACACGAATCTAACAACCTTATCGACTATGGATTCAAGAGTTTCGAGATTCTATTGTTAAAATCAACTTAACAACATTATAATACATCCTAAATATGTTTAAAAACAATCCTAAACACTGGAAAATAGATCCAATTTGGATCTTTCACTATTTCATCAAATTTACACAATTAAATCAATTAATTCAATATAAAAACACAAAATCAGATTATAAACCATGAATCAAGGATCAAACACTTGAGAATATCCTTAAAGAACTATTCAATAGAGGAGATCATGAACATTACCCCTATTGTGTGATTTCTCCCTCAATTGGCTTGTTTAAAGCTAAGAAAACACAAGATTTCAATAAGGTTTTGTAAATCAAAGATAAGAAACATTTACAAATCAAGAAATCAAGTAAACAAGTCTTTCACCTCTGTGATTTGATGAAAATAAGTGTTTGGCATAAATGAAGTGGAGAGAAAAGTTACGTAAATTTTCTTTAAAGTGGTAACTAACTTTTAATACCCAAATTATCTTTTAATTAACTTTTAAAACACATGTTAAAAAGATTTAAATGAAGGGATAAATTACCAGTAAAAACTTGGTAAAATAGCTCCTTAAGGATTCTATGAATTTGATCCTTTTCATTTTAGTCACCTTTAAAAACAATTTTCAAAAATCGCATTTTGGTCACTAGCCAAAATGTCACACTTCCAAATCTCCTATTCAAAAATTGATTTCACCAATATTAATCACATATTAAAAGATGATTTTTAACCATTTTCCATATTTTTATCTTACCGAAAAATATTTACTCCCGAATCTAACTCGAATCCCTAACCAGTCCACCAGACTGTCTAACATGCCACAAAACCGCTAGGCCCATAACCGGGGTGTTACAAATCTCCCCAATTAGGAAATTTTGTCCTCAAAATTTTACCTAGAGGAAACAGATGCAGAAACTGCTCCAGCATCTCCGACTTGAGTTCCCACGTGGCTCCTCAACACCGCGGTGCCTCCACAACACCTTAACAAGCTCGACCATCTTGCCACGCAGAACCTTACTGCTGGTATCGACGATATCCACCGGTTCCTCGTCATAAGATAAATCCAACCGCAAATCAACATCCTCCACTGGCATAACATGCGGTGGATTCGATCGATACCTCCGCAACATTGATACATCAAACACATCATGATTTTTCTCCAACTCATGAGGAAACCTCAAATGGTAAGCAACAGGGCCAGCACGCTCAACAACCTTGCATAGTCTAATAAATCTCGGGCTAAGCTTTCCTTTCCACCCCAAACGCATCACCTTCTTCCAAGGCGACACCTTCAAGAACACTTGGTCACCAAAAACATACTCTATATCTCTATGCTTCAAATCCGCGAGGATTTTTGATGATCTGAAGGTTCTTTCAAGACTCACATAGCAGCTTCACTTTTTCATTGGTGCCTTTCAACACATCAAGCAGAGTAACATGTTTTTTCTCCAACCTCAGCCCAACACAATGGTGTACGACACTTCCTACCATACAATGCCTCATACAGTGCCATTTGTATACTAGGATGATAATTGTTATTATAGGGAAACTCTACTAACGGCAACTACTCTTCTCACGTTCCCTGGAACTCAATGATATAGTACCTCAACATATCCTCCAAGACCTGTATCACACGCTCTACTGTCCATCTGTCTGAGGATAATATGAGGTACTAAAATTCAACCGTGTACCAAGAGCATGATGCAAACTCACCCAAAATCTTAATGTAAAACGTAGATCTCGATCCAAAACTATGGATTTAAGCACCCCGTGCAAACGCACAATCTCAGAAATATACAGCTTGGCCAACTTATCCAAGGTATATGTCGTATACACTGGCACAAAATGCGCCCACTTCGGGAACCGATCCACAATCAACCAAATGGAATCCTTTTCGGTTGGCGTCAACGGCAACCTAGACACAAAATCCATGGTGATTCTTTCCCACTTCCACTCTGGTATCCTCAACGGTTGTAACAACCTAGAAGGAAACTGATGTTCAGCCTTTACTCTCTGACACACCATGCATCGGCCAACAAGATCAGCCACATCCTTCTTGAAACCAACCCAGTAGTACTCTTCCTTCAACCCTCGATACATCTTAGTACTACCGGGATGCATAATAAAAGGACTAGCATGCGTTTCGGTTAAAATGGTATGCCTCAACTCTTTATCTTCAGGCACCACAATCCGACCGTTAAAACAAAACACTCCATCATCATTAAAATGAAAATCCGTAGGATTCCTATCCATGATATCCTTCACATGTGGTACCAAACTCTCATCATACTGTTGCTTCTCTGTAATCAACTATAACAAGGATGGCTTCACCAGCAACTCAGCTAACAACCCACCGTCACAAGTCACACTCAACCAAGCAAACATAGCTCTCAATTCTATAGCAGCCTTTCTACTCAAAGCATCCGCCACAATGTTAGTTCTGCCCGGGTGATATTCAATGGTCAGATCATAATCTTGAAGCTACTCCAACCATCTTCACTGCCTAAGGTTTAACTCCTTCTATGTCATCAAATACTTTAAACTCACATGATATGTATAAACCACACACTTCTCACCGTAAAGGTAATGCCTCTAGATCTTCAAGGCAAAAAAATTGCGGCAAGCTCGAGATCATGAGTAGGGTAGTTACGCTCATGCACTTTCAACTGTCTAGATGCATACGTAACTACCTTACCCTCCTGCATCAGCACACAACCAAGCCCAGCATACGACGCATCACTCAAAACAACGAACTCCTTTCCTGATTCAGGCTGAGCCAAGACCGGAGCTCGTGTCAAATCTTTCTTCAACTTTTCGAAAGCTCACTACCAAGCCTCTGACCACTCAAAATGAACATTCTTCTGCAACAACTTGGTTAACGAAACAGCTATACTAAAGAACCCCTTAACAAACCTACGGTAATAACCCACCAAACCAAGGAAACTCTAAACTTATGTCACAGATTTAGGCACTTTCCAACACATCACAACCTCAATCTTATACAGTTAACACGAATCCCTTCGGGTGACACCACATGCCCAAGGAAAACAACCTCCTTAAGCCAAAATAAATGCATTGATCACTAGTTATTGATGATAGTATAATATGAATGTTATTTCGGTTATGAACTGTTAAATGTTGATATATATATATATATATATTGATATATGTTGCCATTGATAACTTAAATGATGAAATAAAGCCCAATGTATGATATAGAGGTTCGATGGTATAGTTGGATATCCATAGGGTTATAAATAGCTGTATAAATATTCTAAGCACTTCGGTGCAATATTCATAAATACTCATTGAGGGTATACTCATGCATGGTTTGGGTATACGAAAACACTTAGGATGTTAAGCACTACGGTGCAATTTTATTAATACTCAATGAGGGTATACTCATGCAAGGTTTGGGTATACAGAAGCACTTAGAGTGCTAAGCACTATGGTGCAAATAATATACATACTCAAGAAAGGTTGGGTATAGGGGGATGACTCGTGTACATAGAATCTCTTAATTTGATACCATGGGCTAAGTAAACTAAATTGAAATCAAAGAAATAAAATGATAAGCTTGAAAGCTTGCAGACAGAGTTGGAAAAAGGTAATGGTAAGCATTGAAAGCTTATGGATGGATATGGCAACGGTATTGGTAAGATCTAATCTTATCACTTTGATATACATATTTATTTATGTTAACGAGCATATAATGATAAGGTGATCATATGCATTGTTAATCATTAATATTGATATTATGACAATTGCACTTGAATTCGAGTTGTTGCCTCACTAAGTAAATACTTAACGTGTAACTGTTTTACACGTAGAAAGGAAGAAATGGGAGTAAAGAGCATATACGGACATCATCAATCAATAACAGGTACATCAGTATCAGTAAGATATCTTTTGATACTGTTTGATATTTACTAGTTGGCATGTATATATTAAAAGGATATGCCTGCTCTGATAGAATTTGTATTTTATTGGTATCTAGTTGAATTTTAAATCAGGCAGTTTTTATACAGTTTTACTAATTATATAAAGACAAATTAAATTGATAAGTTTCTGCCTGAAAATAGACTCGATTTGAAGATGAAAATATTATTTTTAAACCTTATGCGAATAACTAGATTTGTAAGAAAAAAAACTAAATACATTATAATATTTTTAAAGAAACAAAATTTTACCAAATTACAAATGTAGAGGGTTTTATGAATGTTTTGTGGCATCTCTGTCCCGTATTCAATGATGGATACGGGAAAAGGGTGTTACATTTATTGCTATCATAGCTACAGGTTTAGCTGATTCTCGGCCTAAATGGAAGTGGTTTTATGTTAAAAAGAGTATACATGCCACTAGGATATCAATATTACTGATCTGATGTTTTTATGATCTGATTGATGTCGCTCCTTACTAATGTAAATTGAGAGGAATTATAAGACATATTTGGGTCATGAAAGCGTGATGACCTAGTAAATTGGAAGGTTTGGAAGGAATCAAGAGTAGTAACAATAAGTTTAATGATAACCCTTCAGAAAAATCGGAACAAGAAAGGGGCACTGGTACAATAAGGTGTGCCTATGCCGGATTAAGGAACTGAAAAGTTTGGAAGCACCTGAATTGAAAGGAAAAGCAGATTAAGGTCCAGTGATTGTTGATTTATAATTGAATAACCTAAGGATTACACTGGACAGATTCCACTGTTTGGATATTGAGAAATTGGATGGAGTTGTATTGCTACTCCGATGTTAAGTTAAAGCTGGGGAAACATTTGAAATTGCTATGCAGCTAGGACTGCACGTATCAGTCTGAGTTTATAACATCAGGACTGATAAAGATTGGGATGATCTGAAAATCATAGAAGGTATATCTCATCTTTTTGGATAAACCTGTATTGATGTTGATGGGTTCTAGCTTTACACATTCGTATATAAGTAAGAAGTTGAATGGTGAAGGAGATATCCTTTTAGAACCTATTTCAAGTAATATAGCGGTCATAAATTTGTTGGGTTGTAATGTAAGGGCAAGCTGAACATTGGAATTGCTCGATAAAAATATAAGAAATAGAGTTCCCAATAAATTTAATGGAATTATCTTTTGAGGAGTTTAAAATGATGGTGGGCATGAATTGGTTACCTTCCTATTAAGTCATGATGAATTGTCGCATAAAGCGATTAGTATTAAAAAAACACGGAAGGTACAAAAATAGTAGTAGTTGATAAAAGGATAAATCTCTTTTCCAATGTAATTTAAGTTGTTTTATTAAAGAAATTGTTGTTATAAGGTTGTTAAGTTTTTTTAGCAAATGTAGTGGAGACTCGGGCTGTTGCAGTTAAATTGAAAAATAACTCAACTGTCCAAAAATATCCAGATGGGTTACTCGAAATTACCCTAGATTGAGAAGTGAAATTCAAAAGAAAGATGTTATCAGGCATTGCGCCTAAATTAATGGCCCCGTATAAAATGGCCTCGACCGAACTTTGGTATTTAAAAGTACAAATGCAAGGAAGGTTAGGTCGAGGTTTTATAAAGCCAATTGTGTTACCTTGGGGTGCACTAGTGTATTTGTGAAAAAGAAAGATTGATCTATGTGATTAAGTATAGATTTTCGTCAGCTAAATAAGGTGATGGTAAAGAATAAATATCTTCTTCCGAAGACTGATGATCTTTTGATCAGTTAAAAAAGAACAACTATGTTTTACAAAATATACCTTCGTTCGGAATATTATTAGCTAAAGATCAAGGAAGAAAAAACTCTAAAGACAACTTTTCGAACTCGGTATGAATACTATGAGTTCATGATGATGCCTATGGCATTTATAAACCTAATGAACCAAGTATTCTTATTATACTTGGACCAATTTTTGGTAGAGTTCATTGAGGATATTTTGGTCTATTCGAAGAAAAAGGAAGAACAAGATGCTCATTTTGCATTATTCTTCAGACCTTTCGAGAAAAGAAGCTATATGGTAATTTGTTAAAGTGTGAACTTGGTTGTTAAAAGTTGCTTTATTAGTTATGTGGATTTGGCAGAGGGGATAAGAGTATATCCTAAGAAAGCACAAACTATAGTTGAATGGAAACCTCTAAAGAATGTTTTAGAGGTTCAAAATTTCTTGATGATTTCCTCCTTATTGACCAAGCTATTAAGGAAAGAAATGTCATTCAGTTGAATAGATAAATGCCAAGAAAACTTTGAGGCATTAAGGAAGATCTTAATAGAAGCCACGGTACCAGAACAACCAGAATGAAAAGTAATGGTCTATGCTTGAGACAACTTATGATATATGAGAGATGTAACCCCCTAAACTCGGCCAAAAAGAAAAGGCCGAATTTAGGAAGTCACCATTGAAACTTTACCCTCAAGAAACTAATTTATTTTTAACAAATCATTTAACTTTTCTATAAAAGATACTTATAAGTTCGTTATCATTTATTAAAATATTAAATCAAAAAGTATAATAAAATATTCAGTTCAATAATAAAAACATGCATACTGAAAATATCCTCAAATCCCAAATAGTCTCTAGTCCAAATTACAACCCAAATCTGATAAAAATATAATAATAATAATTTAAAATTTGTGAGTCTGTACTGATGAAGAAATAAAACTGAATACACAATAGGCCCTCAGAGTACCAGGTCGCCTAGAGTAAGGAATCTGAAAGATAAGATATAAGGGAGTAAGCTATTAAGCCCAGTGTGTCTCTTAGTGCAACAATCATAAAACACAGTTTCACAGAAATAACACAAGGTAAAATCATGTCATTATAAAACACAGTGTATGAGATGATACTAATAAATAGTCACACTACTCAACTTCTTCCTCCAATCACAGTGTGGTGAAACCACTTCTTCCTCCGTACAACCCATCCCATGCATGATAAAATAATGTTTATGATCTCATTGTTAACACAGTTGCATCGTATTAAAATACGAGGAACACAGTTCGAAAGTTCTGATAATCTCATAAAACAAAGTTCACAGTATGCATAGCATCTCAAATCTCAGTGAAATCTCAACCCAAAAAATAGCCATGCAAAGTTTGTAAAACATTTCACAGAATATAGCACAGACAGAGAACCCACCTCTAGCGGCCAAAGCTCTAACGTCGATGCTGACGCCTCCCACGGTCCTAACTAGCTCTAGGTCTAGCTGAGTTAGAACCTACCAAGTAGAGTTCTCAATTAAATTCATCCTTTAAGAAAAATATTACTATGCCACCTACTGAAACTATGCTAGAAACTCACGTGTATTTCTCGCAGAAGGTGCAGGGGCTAGCTGAACAGAAGGTGGAGGAGAAGGTGGTAAAACGTCATCCTCGAACTCGATGTCGTCTAAAACACATAAATAAATCTCATTAGGTCTCTTACACAACTACTTAAATTTCTCAAAAATAGATTTCATCTAGCAAAACTATCAATTCAGGTTCGAATTAGGCGAAACGAGCTGCAAAATTAGACTCAAGATGTCGAGAAAGGTTAGAAACAAGTTGGTTGAAAAGGTCAACGGTCAACGGTTAGTGTTGACCTTGACTTTGACCAGTCAAGTCAATGCTGACGTCATTGCTGATGTCATCGCCTGAGTCAATGCTGACATCATCCCATAGGTCAATGCTGATGTCATCTCCCCTAGTCAGTGCTGACGTCACTGTGTTGGTCCATGCTAACGTCACGGGTTGGGTCTCGCATCACGGATTGGGTCTCGGGTCGGGTCTCAGGTCACAGGTCAGGTTAAGGGTCAGGACACGGGTCAAACCCGGTTTGGTTTGGTTTAACCGGTTCACACAATTAACCTGGGCCTGACCCATTGGTCTTAGAGCTCCACTCTTCACACACCCACACGGGCTTGGCAACCCACAACCGTTGGGCTCAACCCAACACCTACCACAACCCACTTCCTTGGCAAAATAAGCACAATGGCTTTAAGGTTATTCAACCCTTGTCGACGGCAGAAGCTTTGCACAGGTGAAAGCAGCGGCGAGTTCGACGATGGCGGCGCAACACCGACAGCCCTAACCGAAGACCAAGAAGGCCACTCCTACCCACAACTCAATCCCAAAATTAAAACATACGGACGAACCACCAACGAATGAATGGAACTCAGACTCAAGATCTTACCCAACTCGATCGGCAATGGAGAATAACGGTAGCGCATGCGGCAGAAAAAATGCGGTGGCACAAGGGAAACCGAAGGGTTTTAGATCCGATTTCACCACGTCCTCTAGCTACGATATAGGCACGACCGGTTCGTGCAGACGAGGGGATGTGGTGGGGGTGTTGCACATCACTCGAACGATGGAAACACCTTTGCCAGAGGTTCACCGGTGTCGAAAGGGAGAGGGGAAAAGTTTAGACTAAAATAGAGGGAATGGAAAGGGTTTGGGGTGCGGCTGAGGGAAAGGAGTTGGCAGTCGAATAGCTTAGGTTTAGCTTTTGGGATTTAAATCCCCTTAATGAAAATGGTTAAATTGCAGGGGAGGTCCCCACAATTTTCCCGCTCTCTTCTAATGGCCCCAAAGTTTAGAAGTTTTTGATTTGGTCACATAAATTAACTTAACACACTCCGATCCCCAAATTATTTAATTAGGGTTTTAGGTACCTAATTCCCAAATTATAGGGTTTCGAATTAGAAATTTTGAAATTAGGGTTAGGGTTTTCAAGTAACTTTTTAAGGTGTTACAATTTCCTCCCTTAAAATAAATTCGACCTCGAAATTTACCTGGAGCAAAAAGATGCAGATACTGAGCTTTGATGACGGCCCTGGGCTCCCACGTAGGCTCATCGTAACCGTGGTTGCGCCATAACACTTTGACCATCACAATGGTCTTCCTCCTGATGGCTTTCTTATCGTGCTCCAGAATCTCAACTGGTTCCTCCTCAAAACTCACATCTGTCCGAATTTCAATTTCCTCAACTGGAATAATATGGGACAGATCTGATCTATAAGGCCTCAACATAGAAACATGAAAAACATCATGAATGCGGATCAGCTCAGGAGGTAACTGATAAGTGTTCAAAAGTACTATTTTTATTACCCTTTTTACTCATATTATTGTTAGACTTAAGCTTATATTAGTTGCATAATTAGTCATTCATGCGTTAATTCATGTTTCTTTCCACCGTTGAGCTTGATTACATAACTTGCTGATTTTTTTGGAAAAAGATGCTGCTTTGGTGTGTTTTTGTGTATGTGCAGAATCACTTGCCTAAACAAGGCTAGAACCAGTTCCTAGGGCAATGCATGAAGGAGATGCTGAGGTAGTTGCCAGGGCAATACATGAAGGAGACGCCGAGCCAGTTGCCAGGGTAATGGTCGACAAAGAACAAGGTGATATGGTAGTCGAAATTGATGACTAGACAAGCCCAAGATGACGTGGAGAAAAGCCAAATCCCAAAGGAATTTGATTTTCATGAAGAGATTAAAGAAGAATTAAATTCCAAGAAGACAGGAGAAGTTCTAGTAGGAATATAATTATAATAAAGAATTATATTCTTTAAAGATAATTTAATTCCAACTTAACTTCCTCCTCAAAGAAGGACTTTGACCTAGCCCTATAAATTAGAGGCCATATCGTCAACTTGAGAGAGAAAGCAAGAAGATGGAAAATTTCGACAACCCCATAGGGCAAGAGGAGAGAAATTTCGACAAGAGAGCAAGGGGGAGAGAGTTCGATTTCTTCTTCTTCTTCTTTGCTTCCATTAGATTCATGGTTTGGGGATTATTCTTTGTATATTTTTTGAACCCAACCATGAACTAACTTGATTGGTTGGGGTTATTGTGTTTTGTTGTTGTGAGAAACAATTGGATTTTGTTTAGGTAATTAGAGTTTGCACTTTTCTATTCAAGGTTTACTCATTCTTGGCTTTTATTCTTGTTTGCGAGTGAATTGGGAGAGGCTCTCGTAACTTCATCTATTTATCTAATATCGGGAGAGTTAGATTCAAGAAACGAATGAGTATGGTCTTTATTCAATCTATTGATGGTGAAGATTAATCCGGCTTACGAATAAGTTAAGGATTTCAACGGCTAAGAAGAGCGCAAGATTGGTTGCTGTTCACCCTTGATTCACGCAGGGATGTATTATCAAGGCATGCACAAGTAGCTAGAGTTTCGACTTAGGGATAAGAAGAAACCGTTGAAGAACGCTCTGCCGAACCTTGAAGTTGCTGCCCAGACGCCTCGGCAACCATGGATGCGCATGCCTCGGCAACCCTTGACGCCGCAGCAACTTTTGATATGCAAGCCTCGGCAACCATGGATGCGCATGCCTCGACAACCCTCGACGCCACGACAACCACTGATACGCACGCCTCAGCAACCATGGATGCGTATGCCTCGGCAACTCTAGATGCACACGCCTCGGCAACCTTGGGAGCAGTCGCCACGACAGCACATGCCTCGGCAATACCTTGGTACGCGGATTTAGTTAATTTCTTTGTTTGTGGTATTTTACCTTATGGCCTTACTCACTAAGGGATGAAGCGGTTCCGCCATGATGCTAAGCATTACTTTTGGGACGAGTCTCTTTTGTTTAAACAATATGCAGATCAGGTTATATGCTGATGTGTACTGAAGAAGAGCAGCAGAATGTACTCTGGTAATGCCATTCTTCACCCTATGGAGGACATTTTTGAGGAACTCGTACCGCGGCCAAAATTTTTCAATCCGGTCTGTATTGGCCAACATTGTACAAAGATGCCTAAGAGTTTTACAAGCAATCTGATCGTTGTCAGAGGACGGGCAATATCACCTACAAACCAATGGGCAATCAAGACCGTGAATATGGATTAGGAAAGTGCCGGACAAAAGCATTTGTTGTACCTCAACGAGATAGAAGAATTTCGTGCCCTCGCCTATAACAATGCACAAATCTACAAGGAGAGAACAAAGCAATGGCACGACAAGAAACTATTGCCGTGATAATTCATGTCAGGGCAACTAGTTCTCTTATTCAATTCTCGACTAAAACTTTTCCCGGGAAAACTAAAATCAAGATGGTCGGGACCATTCGAAGTTGTCAAACCATTCTCCCATGGTGTCGTGATAATCAAGTCCATTACCGACGAACATGAATTCAAAGTTAACGGACAAAGATTGAAGCACTACAACGGTGCCCATGTGGAACGTAACAAAGAAGTTGACACCTTAGGAGATGCATGAGCATGCTCTCCTTTCGATATTTTATTTTTCTTTTTGTTTTTATTTTTTTTTGAACTATTTTTTTCTATTATTTTTGGTTTTTTTCTCTTTATTTATTTTTGGAATTTTTAGGAGAGATTTTATTTTTCTTCATTATCTTTAGTTTCCAGGTTTTCTTTTCTACAACAAGACTCACAACCACCATGCTAAGGAAATTCACTGCCGACTACTTGCCACAGCAACAACAACAGAAACTGGCGATGCCAGGCAACAACAATGGCTTCGGCAACTACTGATGCACATGCAAGTGAACCTGCATCGGCAAACATGGATCAAATCAAAGCAATGCTATTCACGCGGTACCAGCATTCAACCACCGACTGAAAAATGAATCAAGCAAACGACACGAAGGAAACTTATCACTCGAGGTGACAACCTCTCCGACTAACTCATTTCATTAAGTTTCTTTTAAATTTTGTTTCACTTTTACGTGTATTGGGGACAATGCTTCTCTAGAGTTTGGAGGGGTGTTGGTTTCTAGTTAGTTTCATGTTTAGTTGCAATCATCGTTAGCAATCACATATAAGTTGCATATGTTACTTGCCATGCCTTTAATTGGATTTAATTGCTTAAGACTTGCTGAATATCCAATGATGAATTTTTGCCACTGCACTTAATTGAAAGAACCTTTAATTTTAGGATTGCATGAAAAGAACTTAGAATTTTACTATGATGCTGAATTTTTTTTACATGGTTGTGGCTTGTTGATTGAAAGAAACTTAGTGAACTTAGGTTGCTTAAAATTTGGGTAAATTTAAAATTGAAAATTAAAAGTTAATTTCTTGCTAGAGGTGCCCAAAACTGGCTCTAGTAGTAATTGCACTTTCTTGCTAGAGGTGCCCGAAACTGGCTCTAGTAGTTAATGCACATTAAAGAATCGCTAGAGGTGTCCGAAATTGGCTCTAGTCGACTAAAATAAAATGAGAAATTGCTTACTTTGCTAGAGGTGCCCGAAATTGGCTCTAGTGAAAATAAAAATAAATGCCCCGATAATTAAATTGATAAAAGCCTATTGTTCACATAGAATCTTGAAAATCAACTTGTACACAACTACGCACACACATTGTCACGAGCATTATAGTTTAGTTCCGGGTAATTTTTGTGCTATCCAAAAAATTAAAAGGTGATCATACTTTGTGCCACGGTTCCGAGGTTTGAATTCAAGTTTAAAGCATGTCTTTGATGATTAAAGTCTTGGCAGGAAATTGTTAGTTTGCATTGCTTAAGGACAAGCAATAGCTCGAGTTCGGGAGTGTGATAAGTGTTCAAAAGTACTATTTTTATTACCTTTTTTACTCATATTATTGTTAGACTTAAGCTCATATTAGTTGCATAATTAGTTATTCATGCGTTAATTCATGTTTCTTTCCACCGTTGAGCTTGATTACATAACTTGGTGATTTTTGTGGAAAAGGATGCTGCTTTGGTGTGTTTTTGTGTGTGTGCAGAATCACTTGCCTAAACAAGGCTAGAACCAGTTGCCAGGGCAATGCATGAAGGAGATGCCGAGCTAGTTTCTAGGGCAATGCATGAAGGAGACGCCGAGCCAGTTGCCAGGGCAATTGTCGACAAAGAACAAGGTGATATGGTAGTCGAAATTGATGACTAGACAAGCCCAAAATGACGTGGAGCAAAGCCAAATCCCAAAGGAATTTGATTTCCATGAAGAGATTAAAGAAGAATTAAATTCCAAGAAGATAGGAGAAGTTCTAGTAGGAATATAATTATAATAAAGAATTATATTCTTTAAAGATAATTTAATTCCAAATTAACTTCCTCCTCAAAGAAGGACTTTGACCTAGCCCTACAAATTAGAGGCCATATCGTCAACTTGAGAGAGAGAGAAAGAAGAGGGAAAATTTTGACAACCCCATAGGGCAAGAGAAGAGAAATTTCGACAAGAGAGCAAGGGGGAGAGAGTTCGATTTCTTCTTCTTCTTATTTGCTTCCATTAGATTCATGGTTTGGGGATTATTCTTTGTATATCTTTTGAACCCAACCATGAACTAACTTGATTGGTTAGGGTTATTGTGTTTTGTTGTTGTGAGAAACAATTGGATTTTGTTTAGGTAATAAGAGTTTGCACTTTTCTATTCAAGGTTTACTCATTATTGGCTTTTATTCTTGTTTGCGAGTGAATTGGGAGAGGATCTCGTAACTTCATCTATTTATCTAATATCGGGAGAGTTAGATTCAAGAAACGAATGAGTATGGTCTTTATTCAATCTATTGATGATGAAGATTAATCTGGCTTAGGAATAAGTTAAGGATTTCAACGGCTAAGAAGAGCGCAAGATTGGTTGTTGTTCACCCTTGATTCACGCAGGGATGTATTATCAAGGCATGCACAAGTGGCTAGAGTTTCGACTTAGGGATAAGAAGAAACTATTGAAGAACGCTCTGCCGAACCATGAAGTTGCTGCCCAGACGTCCAAGTAGTTGCCCAGCTAGTCGCCCAGGCAACCATCGATTAGTTGCCAAGGTAACCCCGCTGTGCAAGTTGCCACGACAACTGATTTGCCCTTGCACTCTTTTACCAAGACGATCCAATCGGCTATCACACCTCAACTCACGATAACCTGGCCTATTTACTCTATTTTAATTCCATCTATTCTTTTAGTTTATTGCTCTTAGTTTTCTCGTTAATTAAAACCTCTATTATCAATTGTGTTTTTATTTTCACAGTGCAGTAACTTAAGCAAAGTGGCCCAAACCAATCCCTGTGGAGACGATACTCGATACTCGTATCACTTTATTACTTGCGACGTGTATACTTGCACAATTGCGTAGCACTTATTAGTAACTTAAGCTATTAGGCAACTAGTCCCACTCGACGAACAATCCGGTACGACCCAATAAAATGAGGACTCAGCTTGCCCTTCTGACCAAATCTAAGCACCTTCCTCCATGGAGATACTTTCAGGAAAACCTCATACCCCATCTCATACTTAATGTCTCAACGTTTTAGTTTGGCCTAAGATTTCTATCTGTCAAAAGTAGCCTTAAGTCTATCTCAGATCAACCTGATAGTCTCCTTAGATTCACGAGTAATATCTGGACCCAATAATATGTGTTCATTTAGCTCAGTCCAACCGATGGGAGTACGACACTTACGCCCGTACAAAGCCTCATAAGGTGCAATCTAAATACTAGCCTGGTAGCTGTTATTATAAGCAAACTCTGCTAGCGGTAGAAAATCCTCCCAACTGCCCTGATAATCAATCACACAGCCCCTCAGCATGTCCTCAAGGATCTGAATAACTTGCTCTGATTGACCATCAGACTACGGATGATACGAAGTACTAAAGTTCAGCCGAGTACCCAGAGCAGTCTGAAGAGTCTTCCAAAACTTAGCTGTAAACCTCAGATCTCTGTCATAAATAATAGATACAGGTACCCCATGCAGTCTTACAATCTCTGAGATGTACAAACGAGCTAATTTACTAAGAGGATAATCAACCTGGACAGGAATAAAATGCGCAGATTTGGTGAAATGATCCACAATAACCCAAATAGAGTCATTCTACGACGGAGTCAAAGGAAGACCACTAACGAAATCAATAGTCACACGCTCCCACTTCCACTGCGGAATCTCAATATGCTGTAACAAACCAGATGGACACTGTTGTTCCGCCTTCACCTTCTAACAAGTCAAACACTTACACACAAAATCTACAACATCTCTCTTGAGACCCTTCCACCAATACCGCTCTCGGAGATTTTTATACATCTTGTCCCTACCAGGATGCCTAGAATAGGGACCTGCTTAAGCCCAGAGTTTCTCGGTAAACAGTATTGACCTCGAAAACAAATAATCCCATCCTGATCAATGGAGAAATACCTATATGTACCCTCATTTACCTCTTTCATCTAATGCATCAAGAACACATCATTAGGCTGCTCTGCCCAAATCTTACATACCAGCGTAGGAATAAACCGAACTTCAGCTAGTAGACTACCATCCTTATACAAACTCATACGAGTAAAAGGAGCTCTCATATCAGAAATAACATGACGACTTAATGCGTCGGCTACACGTTAGCCTTACCCGGATGATACTCAATCTCAAAATCATAATCCTTCAAGAGTTCGAGCCAACGACGCTGCCTCATATTAAGTTCCTTCTGAGTGAGCATGCATTTCAGACTCTTATGATCGGTGAAGATATAAAACTTCTCTTCGTAGAGATAGTGTCTCCAAATTTTGAGAGCGAAAACCACCGCAGCTAACTCTAGGTCGTGGGTAGGGTAGTTACACTCATGCATTTTCAACTGTCGTGATGCATAAGCCAGTACCTTACTATCCTGCATAAGCACACATCCTAGTCCAGTTGAGAAGTGTCACTAAACTCGGTGTAAGGTTTCTCAAACTTAGGTTGGATCAGAACTGGTGCCTCTGTCAATACTGCCTTCAATTTCTCAAAGCTAGACTATTGGGCCTCGGTCCACACAAAAAGAGCATTGTTCCGTAAAAGCTTAGTCAACGGAGCTACAATGATCGAAAAACCCTCCACAAATCTCCGATAATAACCATCCAATCCCAAGAAGCTACGGATCTCAGGGACATTCTTGGGCTACTTCCAACCCATAATAGCTTCAACCTTCCTCGGATCTACCATAATACCATCTGCAGAGACTATGTGCCCCAAAAAATCACCTCTTTGAGCCAAAACTCCCATTTGCTAAATTTTGCATACAACTGTTTCTCTCTCAGAGTTTGCAACACAATTCTGAGATGTTCCTCATGATCCGCCTCAGATTTAGAATAGACCAGGATGTCATCAATAAGCACCACCACAAACTGGTCCAAGTAGGGTTGAAACACCCTATTCATCATGTCCATAAATGTAGCTGGAGCATTAGTCAATCCGAAAGGCATCATGAGAAATTCGTAATGATTGTAACGTGTTCGGAAAGCCATCTTAAAGACATCAGAATCCTTAACCTTGAGTTGATAGTAACCAGATCTCAGTTCTATCTTAGAGAAAACCTTGGCACCCATAAACTAATCAAAGAGATCATCAATACGAGGGAGAGGGTACTTGTTCTTTATTGTTAACTTGTTCAGCTTACGGTAGTTGATGCACAAATGAAGAGTCTCGTCATTCTTTTTTACAAAAAGAACTGGAGCTCTCCAGGGTGAAACACTGGGTCGGATGAAGCCCTTATCCAACAACTCTTGCAACTGAATCTTTACTTCCTTAAGCTCCTTCGGTGCCATACGGTAAGGTGCCATTAACACAGGAATCGTGCCAAGATAAACCTCTATGCCAAATTCAATCTCATCTCGCTTAGGAGGTACACCTGGCAGTTCCTCTGAAAAGACATCTAGGAAGTCTCTCACTACCCGAATCTTATCCATCCCTGAATCTGACTATCTCAGATCCAAGATGTATGCTAGATAAGCCATAGAACCCTTCTTGATCATCTTCTCAGCTTTAAGGACCGATATCATATTAGATAAGAATCCCTGATGTTCTCCTACTAGGACCACCTCATGGTTATTAGATGTTTTTAAAAAAAGCCCTATTCTTTTCACAATCAAGTTTGACTCGATGGACAGACAACCAATCCATACCAAGGATTAAGTCGAACTCATTAAACGGTAGCTCTATTAGATTGGCAGGGAAAACTTTCCCTTGAATCTCGAGAGGACAATTGCGGTAGATCCTATCAACATCCACTGGGTTACCCACGGGACTCTGAACGGTCATAGAAAAATTGGTCTTTCCTACCAAAATATCTAAACCCCAGCTACCACACTCGCCACAAAAGAGTGCGTGGAACCATTATCAAGCAAAGCAAAGTATGGAATAGAATGAATAGAGAAAGTACCCGCTATGAGATCTAGCTGATGACGACCTCCATGAGCTCTGGTAGAATATACCAACCATGCCTGTCTAACACCGGAAGCAACAACACCACTACACTGAACTGGTTTACCCCTGCTAGCTGAACCTAAGACCGCAGGTCTTCCTTGCCCTCTGCCAGAGCCAAGTGCCTGATCGGGAGCTCGAGACTGATTCTTCATGAAAGAAGCTGTGGGAAGTCACGGACAAGCACTGAAGAAATGATCACGAGACCCACATCTAAAACAAGCACCGGTCTATCTTCTGCATTCTCCACTGTGCTTCTTGTTACAAAACGAGCAAATGCGCAAAGGCTGGGAGTAGATATTACAGGTCTCAATCTTCGACTCCTCTAGAAGTAGATACTACCGGTCTCAATCTCTGACTCCTCTGCTGATCAGAATCCTCTCTAGTTCTCTTGCCAGTAAACCCAACTAAACCTTACTAAACAGTCGAAGTTGTTTGTTTCTTACTCCTATACCTCTCTTGCACTGTTCGACTTTGAGCACTTCTCGATCCACTAACTCACTGAGTAACTTGTCTTTAAACGGAGCCACTTTCTCACGAATTGAGAAACGCAAGCCTTTGAGAAATTCTCGACATCTATTTTTCTCTGTGTTTACCAACTCAGGCGCATATTGCGACAACTCTACGAACCGAATCTCATATGAAGATACTGTCATTTCCTCCTACTTAAGGTCTATGAATTCCTGACGACGATCAGCTCAATATTGCTCACCCACGTAACGGTTCTGGAATGCCTGACGGAAGGTCTCCCATGACATCGGATCAACTGACTTCAATCTCTGCTCAGCCTTCCACCAACGTTGTGCTTCACCATGCAGCAGTGAGACAGCAGCTCTCAATTTTTTGCTAGCAGGATAATCCCTCTCTTCAAAAAGCCTCTCAAGATTCTCTATCCATAACTCAACATCAGATGGGTGTTCATCAGACACACCCGAAAATACTCTCATCCTAGCACTCAGGAATACTGTAGCGATAGGCTTCCTTAAATTTTCTAACTGATCTCGAAAATACCGCAACAGCTTTCGATTAACAATAGCACTATCCAGCTCCACAGTCTCACTGTCATCTGAATCCAACAAATCCTCACCAAGTAGCTATTGATCATGAGCATCTCCATCACAAAATTGTTGACTCACAGTCTGTTATCCCGCTGGTGGATGGGTTCCTCCCGGGTTCTGCATCTCCTCCTGATCGCCCGTATGATCAACAATAGAAGGCAGTTCACTAGCGGCAGCCGCTGTACGGCCTCGGCCTCAACCTCTAACCGCAGCGAGTCTAACACTCCTACGGGGTGGCATAGTCTCTATCTACAAGAATAAAAACCTAGAGATTAGACTGGTGCTGGAGTCTCAAACCTTTTTTTAAACACCTTTTAAATTAATAAATAGATAATCGACTATTTGGAAAACTTCCCATTTACCCAAAATATTTAACATGCATGCAAAAATCATTCTAGTTCAAAAATTTCATGTGAGCCTCATAGTTCGAGGGTTGAACTCAAAATCCGGCCAAAAAGAAAAGGCCAAATTTAGGAAGTCACCATTGAAAACTTTACCCTCAAGAAACTAATTTATGTTTAGCAAATCATTTAACTTTTCTATAAAAAGATACTTATAAGTTCGTTATCATTTATTAAAATATTAAATCCAAAAGTATAATAAAATATTCAATTCAATAATAAAAACATGCATACTAAAAATATCCTCAAATCCCAAATAGTCTCTAGTCCAAATTACAACCCAAATATGATAAAAATATAATAATAATTTAAATTTGTGAGTCCGTACTGATGAAGAAATAAAACTAAATATGCAAGAGGCCCTCAGAGTACCAGGTCGCCTAGAGTCAGGAATATGAAAGATAAGCTATAAGGGAGTTAGCTATTAAGCCAGTGTGTCTCTAAGTGCAACAATCATAAAACACGGTTTCACATAAATAACACAAGGTAAAATCATGTCATTATAAAACACAGTGTATGAGATGATACTAATAAATAGTCACACTACCCAACTACTAACGCCAATCACAATGGTGGCAGAGTCAACCGATCACAGTGGAGGTAGTTCCCCTGAACCCTTAACCCTTATTTCTCCAATCACAGTGTGGTCAAACCACTTCTTCCTCCGTACAACCCATCCCATGCATGATAAAATAATGTTTATGATCTCATTGTTAACACAGTTGCATCGTACTAAAATACGAGGAACACAGTTTAAAAGTTCTGATAATCTCATAAAACACAGTTCGCAGTCTGCATAGCATCTCAAATCTCTGTGAAATCTCAACTAGTCATGCAAAGTTTGTAAAACATTTCACAGAATATAGCACACACAAGGAACACACCTCTAGCGGCCAAAGCTCTAACGTCGATGTTGACGCCTCCCATGGTCTGAACTAGCTCTAGGTCTAGCTGAGTTAGAACCTACCAAGTAGAGTTCTCAATTAAATTCATCCTCTAAGAAAAATATTACTATGCCACCTAACTGAAACTATGCTAGAAACTCACGTGTATTTCTCGCAGAAGGTGCAGGGCTAGCTGAACAGGAGGTGGAGGTGGTAAAACCTCATCATTGTATTCGATGTCGTCTTAAACACATAAATAAATCTCATTAGGTCTCATACACAACTTCGGAAATTTCTCAAAAAATAGATTACATATAGCAAAACTATCAATTCGGGTTTGAATTAGGCAAAACGGGCTGCAAAATAAAACTCAAGACGTCGAGAAAGGTTAGAAACAATTTGGTTGAAAAAGTCAACAGTCAACGATCAACATTAACTTTGACCGGTCAAGTCAACACTGATGTCATTGGATAAGTCATTGCTTGAGTCAACGCTGACGTCATCCCACAAGTTAATACTGATGTCATCTCCCTTGGTCAAGGCTGACGTCAGTGTGTTGGTCATGCTGACATCACGGGTCGAGTCTTGGGTCACAGGTCGGGTCACGGATCAAACTCGGTTCAGTTTGGTTTGACCGATTCACACAATTAACTTGGGCCCGACACACTGGTCTTAGAGCTCCACTCTAACTGGGCTTGGCAACCCACAACCGTTAGGCTCAACCCAACACCTACCACAGCCCACTTTCTTGGCAGAATAAGCATAATGGCTTTAGGGTTGGTGAGTTTGACAATGGCGGCGCAGCACCGGCAGACCTAATTAGAGACCGAGAAGGTTACTCCGACCCACAACTCAACCCTAAAATAAAAATGTACGGGCAACCCACTAACGAATGAAAGGAACTTAGACTCAAGATCTTACCCAACTCGTTCGGCACTAAAGACTAACGACAGCGTCTGCGGCAGAAGATGGTGGTGGCACAAGGCAAACTAAAGGGTTTTCGATCTGGTTTCACCACGTCGTCTAGCTACGATATGGGAACGGCTGGTTCGCACGGACGAGGGGATGTGGTGGGGGTGTTGCGCGTCACTCACACGGTGGCAACACCTTCGTTGGAGGCTCAACGGTGTAGAAAGGGAGAGGGGAAAAGTTTAGACTGAAACTGAGGGAATTGGAAGGGTTCGGGGTGAGGCTGAGAGAAAGGAGTTGGCAGTCGAATAGCTTAGGTTTAGCTTTTGGGATTTAAATCCCTTAATAAAAATGGTTAAATTAGAGGGGAGGTCCCCACAATTGTCTCGCTCTCTTCTCATGTCCCCGAAGTTTAGAAGTTTTCAATTTGGTCATAGAAATTAACTTAACACAGACCAATTCCCAATTATGTAATTAGGGTTTTAGGTACCTAATTTCCAAATTCTAGGGTTTCAAATTAGAAATTTTGAAATTAGGGTTAGGGTTTTCAATTAACTTTTTAGTGTGTTACAAGAGAAATTATCATACTTAGGATTTGGAGCTAGCAATGGTTGTATTTGCTTTAAAAGATATAGCATCATTATTTATACAGTGAACAATGCTATATTTATATAGGTTATAAAAGTTTAAAGTATATGCTTACTAAAGAAGAGTTGAACTTGACGCAAAGAAGTTGGATCGAGTTTCTTAAGAATTATGATATGGTCATTGACTGTCATCCAGAAAAAGCTAATGCGGTAGCTGACGCTCTCAGTCGAAAGACAATTGTTGTCTTAAGAGCTATGAATGCAAGATTTGCATTAAAAGAAGATGGTGTTTTGATTGTCAAGTTAAGAATAAAATTTACCATATTGGATTAAATAAGATATCTTTAAAGAAAGGATGAGAAATGTTGTCAATGTTCAAACAAGTGGAAAAGAATGAAGCTGAAAACCTGGAAGTTAGGTTTGATAGATATTTGTATTATCAAGGAAGAATTTCTATATCAATGATGGAAACTATATGTTGATCCTGAAAGAAAAGATATTTAATATGAAGTTAAGGATAAATTATTCTTTAAAAGTTTCACCTTGGAAGAAGGTGTTATGGTTTAGACAAAAAGAAAGTTAAGTTTAAGATGTATTGGGCTATAAGAAATCGTGAAAGGAGTTAGTCTAATAGTTAAGCTTAATGGATAGCTTTATCTTTGGAAATGGACAAGATTCATAATGTATCAATGCTCAGGATATATTGATTAGACCCCTCACATGTTGTCACTCCGGAGAAAATAGAGATTCAGCCGGATTTAAGCTATGAAAAAAAACTGGCAAAGATCCTAGCACATGGAGTCAAAGAACTAAGAAAACAAGACAATCCTGTTTGTTAAAGTTCTTTGACAAAAAAATCATAAGGTTAAAGAAACGACTTGAGAGAAATAAGAATAAAATATGAGAAAATAGTTTCCTCACCTTTTCGAACCAAGTACGTAGTGAAAGTTCGAGGATGAATTTTATTAAGGGGGAGAGAATTGTAATACCCTAAAATTTACTAAGTTGATTAAGAGTCATTTAGTACTAAGATAATAGCTTAAAAGCTAACTTAGTGACTAAAATGACAAAAATACAAAAGTTAGGATTTCTTTAATTATGGGTTTTGAAAAGGAAATTTCTAAGGTTTAAAGGTCTCATGTGATAGATAGTGAATTGAATAAGGTATTCTTAAAGTTTGGTTGAATTTCAAGGAAGATTGGAATGGGAATTGAAGTTTAAAATGTTAGTGACCAAAATGTAAATTCTAAAATTTTTATGGCAAAAGTATAAACTTTGGAAAAGTTTGGGGACTAAAGTTGTAATTCCCTAAAAGTTAAGGGCTTTTATTTCATAAATAAATAGATCACATAAGGGTGTGGATGGAATGTGAAGATTTTGGTTCGATCTGATATTTCGATTATTGGGAAAATCGCAGTTAAAGTTTAAGTGGAATTCGGATACCCGGATCGAACTGGAAAATTTTGAAATTTTGCCATATGATAGAGAAAGGTTATAAAAGTCATTTCCAAGTTTTGGAAATATTTTTAGTTTGATTCAAGATGAAACCTGCAGTTTATTTCTGAGTAAATGATTATTTATCGGTATATTGGATCGAATCAAAATTTTGGAGACTGATCCAAAGGCTATGGAAAAGTCATAAAATGTTATTTTATGAATATTTTATTATGGTTGGTTGAATTCTAACTAGATTTAGTTAGATTTTAATCGAATGGCAATTTGGAAACAAACTAGTAAATAAAAACTAGTTGGAGGACAAATTGGTCATTTGGCCCCAATGGCAATTTTGAAATATTTAATAAGTTATAAGGGCAATTTTGGAAAGAGGAAATGGAAGATTAAGTCTTGGCCCTTGATTGATGATAAAATCAATCTCAACTATTGGATAAAAAGGGTAAAATTGTAATTTCACTATTAAATGAATATTATATTTATTTAATAGATATATGTTTAAAATAATGGTGAAAATATGAACAAAATGTTCATCTTTTATAGCCTTGAAACGTGGAGAAAGAGTGGAAAGAAGAAGAAAATTTTCCAAGCTTGATTTATGCCCCAAAACTCGATTTTCAGTTAAGTTCGAATCAAGGGAGGTTCGAGGTAAAATGAAGGAAAGGATCAAAGAGGACTTAGTGAGGCATACTAATAAATGGCCCAGGTGAGTGCAATGCATACATAACATTATACATGGATGTTTCATACATCACCGATAGGACTTGCGATAAGTCAACCTGGTTTATATATTGTCATGATAATTATGTCATTGATCATATATTTGACATATTTTAAATATGTCAAAAGTTAAAAATAAATGCATTGATCACTAGTTATTGATGATAATATAATATGAATGTTATTTCGGTTATGAACTGTTAAATGTTGATATATATATATATATTAATATATGTTGCCATTGATAACTTAAATGATGAAATAAAGCCCAATGTATGATATAGAGGTTCGATGGTATAGTTGGATATCCATAGGGTCATAAACAGTTGTATAAATATTCTAAGCACTTCGGTGCAATATTCATAAATACTCATTGAGGGTATACTCATGCAAGGCTTGGGTATACGGAAACACTTAGGGTGTTAAGCACTACGGTGCAATTTTATTAATACTCAATGAGGGTATACTCATGCAAGTTTTGGGTATACGGAAGCACTTAGGGTGCTAAGCACTACGGTGCAAATAATATACATACTCAAGAAAGGTTGGGTATGGGGGGATGACTCGTGTACATAGAATCTCTTAATTCGATACCTTGGGCTAAGTAAGCTGAATTGAAATCAAAGAAATAGAATGATAAGCTTGAAAGGGTGCTAAGCACTACGGTGCAAATAATATACATACTCAAGAAAGGTTGGGTATGGGGGGATGACTCGTGTACATAGAATCTCTTAATTCGATACCTTGGGCTAAGTAAGCTGAATTGAAATCAAAGAAATAGAATGATAAGCTTGAAAGCTTGCAGACAGAGTTGGAAAAAGGTAATGGTAAGCATTGAAAGCTTACGGATGGATATGACAACGGTATTGGTAAGATCTAATCTTATCACTTTGATATACATATTTATTTATGTTAACGAGCATATAATGGTAAGGTGATCATATGCATTGTTAATCATTAATATTGATATTATGACAATTGCACTTGAATTCGAGTTATTGCCTCACTAAGTAAATACTTAGCGTGTAACTGTTTTACACGTAGGAAGGAAGAAATGGGAGCAAGGAGCATATACGGACATCATCAATCAATAACAGGTACATCAGTACCAGTAAGATATCTTTTGATATTGTTTGATATTTACTAGTTGGCATGTATATAAAAGGATATGCCTGCTCTGATAGAATTTGTATTTTATTGGTATCTGGTTGAATTTTAAATCAGGCAGTTTTACTAATTATATAAAGACAAATTAAATTGATAAGTTGCTGCCTGAAAATAAACTCGATTTGAAGATGAAAATATTATTTTTAAACCTTACGCGAATAACTAGATTTGTAAGAAAAAACTAAATACATTGTAATATTTTTAAAGAAACAAAATTTTACCAAATTACAAATGTAAAGGGTTTTATGAATAATTTGTGGCATATCCGTCTCGTATTCAATGATGGATAAGGGAAAGGGGTGTTACAGTTTTCGTTGTTGTTTTGGGAGATGTTTGTTAAACTCCCTGTTGAGAAAGTTTGTTTTGCTGCTCTTGGATTGTAAATGGCCATTTTGGTTTGAGTTTGGTGATGGTTTTAAGTTTCATACTTTGTTTGAATGGTTTTCTAGGAAGTTTGCCTCTAGTTTACCATTTGTTGCAAGATTCCATGAAATGATGTTGAACTTGTGTTGTTGTGATGTGGTTTGATCCTTCAATAAGTTGGATGTGTGTTAGGAGCATTCTAGGGTGCTTTGATATGTTCAAAAACAGGTGAAATCAGTAAAATAGGACATTATAGGTCCAGGCGTACCGATACGGGTGTCCTATTTCGGTACGGGTAAGCCATTTCAGGCTTAGTGTACCGGTATGCGGGCGACTATTTTGGTACAGGCCAAGGAAAAATTTGCCAGCATTTCGGTACGGTGGGAGGTGTTTTGATACAGTCTAAAGGTTTTTCGTGGGGCGTTTCGATAGCGTATCAGAACGGGAATTGGCTACTGGAATTTTAGTGATTTCGATCAATAAGGGCGTATCGAAACATCATTGACCGTACTGGTACGGTGGTAGTTATTTCAGTTATTTTGGTATATTCTGATGTTTTGTTTTCTTGCGTTTTGGTCCCTAAGATTTGTAAATGTAATTGTGTGAGCTTGGATGATCGTTTTAGTATGAAATTTGATATGCTAGCATGGAACCTGATTAATTGAGGATTGGTAACTTAAATTTCAGTAATGGTCCCTAAAATTGCCGAGTTTTGCAATTTAGTCCCTGGAATGTGTGTTATGCAATTAGAGGCCTTTCCATGATCCGTTTCCTCTATTATTTCACCCGCTACAAGTATGTACATATAGGATAATAATTATGCATCTAGACAAGATAAAAGAAAAAAATGGACTGACTTTTCGTAACTTTTCCCCGATTTACTTCGACAAACCTAATGTAGTCTCTCAGTTCGATCAGGCGTCTAGGCCGGGTCGAGGGGGTTACAATTTCTATTGTTTCGGTTTGGGTCCCTTCTACAAGAGCCTTTGTAGTTTCTTTTTATTATATTTGGTCCTAAACATAATTATTTAGCTAAAACAAAATGTCATTAGAATTATATTTGTCTTGACCAAAGTACTAAATTCCTGGCTATTAATCAGGGTATTACAATTCTCTTCCCCTAAAAGAAATTCGTCCTCGAATTTCCATAGAACTTGATTTATAGGTTTTCTTATCTATCCAAACATAATGTTTACTTAGTCAGTATTATTCGAAAGTTTTTACTATTCTCGATTCATCCTTACTCTATTTCTTTCAACAAATGAGCCAACCGAAAAATCATTATCCCAACTGAATTGTATTCCAGACATTCTTACTAATTATTAACACATAAGAGAGCTTTTATCAGACGTAGATCACATGAACTTATCAAATTTAACTCCTAGGTGGCACAATAACTTATAATGATGCAACGAGTTCTAGTTTAGTCTGAGAATCGGCTAAACCTAAGCTCTGATATCAATAAATGTAACACCCCTTACTCGGTCTAGTAGAAAACCAGATTAAGGAGTGTTACCTAACAGAAAACCTGTCAAGTATATAATGTCTTAACACTTATCAGGCCAAATAAGCAATCAAAGTTAGAGGAATTTAAAACATTTAAAAATATTTCATAGGTCCAACTTCCCTTTTAGTTGTGTACAGACAAATATTCGTACATTAATCAATGCTCATCAATTACTAGCTTGAAGTATGCCCGTATCTTATAAGTATTTCATGTCTCAAGGTTTAATACGACCAAACATATAATCATGGAGCAAGTATTCATACATTATATCTAAGATTGCTTAACCAACAAGTGAACATGATGCATTGAATATTATTTACAAATTCTTGCTATTTATCCACCTACTTATTCTAATAATACTACTTTATTTTAGGTAAATCTATTGTTAACGTACACATTTAATTTTGCAACGCACATACCTCAGATTGATCGATTAATTTAAGACTCTTACAGGAATTTGATCAATATATCATGTGCAATATATTTCAATCGTTAGGCCTTAATATAACAATTATTTCTTCAAGATTTATTCGAATATATCTCTAATATAACTTAACTATTAACAACTACCCAATCATGCAAATTATTAAGGCATATAAAGCAAGCAATCACTAAGAAATAATTAAAGGCCCATTATAGTCTTTGAATACTTAACAAAATAATATACATATATAGGTAAAAATGGAAATTAAATGCATTATGCAACTTAACACTCATGTGCCACCATCTAGGAGTACTAAAGGTAATACTCAAATCATACTTTTGGGTCCTTGTGATCACGCCCAAGCTCAAGAGAGGTTTGAAGATACATTTACCCTGAAATGTAACGAAGAAAAAGGGTAAGCAATTGCTTAGCGAGGTAGCCTAAAGCAACTAAAAGTATGAAACTATAAACTATTCCTTTCATCAACTCTATTAATCAAGCATAAATCTAAGCTTGGACAAGGAAATTAGCCATTCTAAAACATGTCACTTGAAGCAATAATTATTTGCATACAAGGATATTCATACAGAGTGTTTACATGTTTACCTGATACATAGACAAAACATATATTTATATATATAGGTACTTAAGTCAAACATTTTCATTTATACACAGGTATTTGAGTATGACACATTCATTTATTCGCATAGTTAATCGATCAATACATAGGCATACATTTACTCAAGGTATTCAAACAAAATACTTTCATATGTACACATAGGTAATCAAACAGGACTTAGGAATATTTATACACAAGGTATTCAAACAAAATACTTTCATATATACACATGGGTAATCGAATAGGACTTAGGCATATTTATACACAAGGTATTCAAACAAAATACTTTCATATATACACATGGGTAATCGAACAGGACTTAGGCAAATTATACACAAGGTATTCAAACAAAATACTTTCATTCAACTAAATGATATTCATGAATCAAGGGATACATATTACTTGTTATTGTTCTATCGACAAATAATCATATAAAAATGGAAGAACCTTGCTTATTTTGACAATTAATCTTATAAGCTCACTTGGTTTCTTAACTCAGCATATTAGCCCATATTTTTCTTATCGTTCAAGTCACTAATCATAGTTTATTATATAATAAACTTCTTGGCATATCAGACATTTAAACATAACATGTCATATTCATAAAATACCTAATACACAAGGCATCACACATATCATATCAAATTCATGGTTTCTTATCACACAATTATCTATCATAGTATATTAGAGGTAGGTGGTACGTCACATAAGTCATTCTACATAGTAATTCAGAATGAGGTGATACTTGACATAAGCTGTCTATCATAGCATCATAGATACAATTACCTTTCAGGTAGGTTATTAAACATAGTATTTCTCGAACATTGTTACCAATTTCTTAAGTTAACAAAGTAGCATATTAACATATAAGTTAACTATCATACAAGATATCAAACATATCAATTCATATTTATGAAATATTTGTTCACACTCAAAACATTCCAACTCATATTGTTTACATGCAATTCTGTCCCGAGTTATGTGCTTACATAAATATATGTTTATTCAAAACAACCCTCTACATGCTTGAGTTTATCCAAAACAGTCCACCAAACACATGTTTACAATTTACGTATTCCAAATAGTCCATAACATACTTGGATTTAAGTAAAACAATTCATCAATCATGTATATACATTTAAACATTCAAAATAGCCCAAGACATGGTTATTTTATCAAAACAATCCACTAACAAGCATGTACAAATACACATTATAACATATTCCAAGATATGGTTGTATTTTATCCAATTTGTTTATAAATTAAATATATACCATTACATCAAGCCATTTATTTAATTATAAGTTTTCATAGGTTCATTAATTATCACCACAAGGGTTCGAGTCATGACACTAATTTCTCAATTCGATTATGCACAACTTCAATTAAACGCCAATTACTTAATATGAAGTTTTCATATTTATTCAAAGATTAACTTGTGAATCCATAATTCTTCTTAAACGAGGCATCACATAGATAAGGTTACTTGTCACATACATTATTCAAATTGTAGATTACTAGTCTCATAAGACATCCAACGTATTACAATCACAATTATTCATAACAAATAAATTGTCACATATATATCATGTATTTAAACTACTTATCATATAGGCTAGCAAACTTTGTATGTCATTAGCTTATGATTAATTATTACATATAATATCAAACATAGTATCCCATAAACCTGTCTACATGATACCCAAGTTATGAAACATGGTATCTCAAGAACATATATAATCAAGCATAGTATCTCTCCACATAGTTACTTGACACATAGCTATTAAACATAATATCTCATAAATATTAATACTTTTCACATATTTTATCAAGCATGGTTTATTTTTTTAATTTGCAAATTTCATTATTCAATCTTTTTCATAGCCTTGATAATCAAGTAACAGCCTAGATACATGAATCCCCAACCAACTGTCGTCAAATAAAATGGTACTCGCAGTACTGGTCAATCCCTCCTACTGTCGCCAAATAATGATCATAGTCCACCCCAAACCTGAGCTCTATGAACTCTATAGCATGCCAACTATACCTATGACTGACTCGAAACCAAGGCTTTTCACATAATCTTATCTTGTCAGATCAAGGTTGAGCTTTGCTCCTTATTCATATAGTCATGATCATGTCATAATCTTATCAAAGATGAGCATAGCTCCACATTCATATAATCACATAAGCAAAGCTTATGACTTATCATATCAACCACATAAAGTTATATAGTCAATTAAACGAAGCATATAACTTATCATAACATATCAAAATTAGAATTTGATCATAACTTCATTAACAGGGCATCAATCGAACATAGCTTATCGTTATTCATTTCAAGTGCAATTGTAAGTCATGTATGATCCTTATCTCAAGCATATATCTTTATCAAATGATAGCTTAGCAAAAGTTACTTATAGAGTATTTTAGAGCACAAATTATTCTCACAAGAAGCATAACATCAAGTCGAGCATTTTATTTCATAGAGTAACTAATATTTAGGTACTTACCTTGAATCCAGGCTTAAGTATACTGCATAGCTTAATTTAAGGAATGTGCAATGTAAGAATAAAGCAACTAAAGATGCTCGGGATAGTTTAATCTTTTTCTGAGACTTTAGACTACACTCACAGATTTCTTCGAGCTAGTTTTGTTCCTGAAGTACGATTCTGGATTGCCCCTTACAGATTTACTCTCTTTAAACTTTGCTTCCTCTATTATTTATTGGTCTAGTTACAACAAGAAATACAAACATGTTTTGGAATAATTTAATTATTCATGTATTCATATAAATTCATTCATAGCAGCCCACTAACATCAACATTGATATAAAATAGTCCATTATTACTCATGTTTGCACATTCATATATTCAGCAAATCCCCTCAACTTAAGCCTTCCCATGCATAACAACCATATGCAAAGGTTAAAGAGTAAACATGTATAAGTCACATTATACAACATAAATCGTTCAATGATACATTAACAATTATATTGGCTTACAAGTGATCCTAATCAAGTTCCTTTACCAAAAAGCATTCATCGGATACACGGATTCAACAAGTGTTCTCCCAACACTTCATACATTCTCATCGGCAATGCAAGGATCACACACGGGAATTTTCGGTACACATAAACCCCTCCACCGTTGTGTCACCCATGGTGGAGTATTCAGTACCCCATATAAACCCCTCAACACCACTCATCGGTAGATGTATAGCCCACTAACGGGAGTTTTTGGTACCATATAACCCATCAACCGCGGGGTACTTGGATGGAGTATTCGGTACACCGTATAAAACCCCTTGACATCCAAGTCGACTTATTATAGTGCATTATCAATCCTATGGTAGGCAAACTATATCTGATAACATTTTAAAACCATATCACTTGCCAATATAATTCACCATTTACCATTTTCCCCATTATTTTTATAAGCATTAAACCAACTCATTTCCCAAGCAACAACACATGCTTAAAACTCAAGTATAAACCATATACTTACATGGATCACTTACCATGTGCATCCATCATCATTTCATGATCAAAAATTGTATCTCACATACTTTAAAACATGCTTAAACAATAGGTATAATGTAAATCAAAACAATTGCATAAAACTATTTCACAATACCACAACTGAGAGAGAAAACCAGATCATACTTACTTCCGTGTTTAAACCAGCATTTCAAGCTTAGTTTAAACTCCCATAAACCACCTTTAAATCATTTCAAAGATGAAATCCACGTTCTCACTCACTGATACGCAAAACCTCAATTTACCTACCCGAAGCCTCCAAAGCTTCAACGATCGCTTCCGGATCGACTTCCCATGTTTTAACCACATTAGAATAGAGGATCAATACATCTTAATGCATTCAAAACATTGCAAAAACAATTCTTTGCAAAACCTCACAATCCTTTCACAAATACCCAACCACAACAACCGAATCACCATCTAACTCTTTCCAAACACAACCCATCCACAATCTATCAACCTAATACTTCAATTAACATCTAAAAACATGACTACATCATCCTTAAGCTTCCAGCAACTACTCAGCCACAACAACTCCACAAAACACAAATCTAACAACCTAATAATCAAGGATTCAAGGAGTTTCGGGATTCCAATGTTAAAAACAACTTATCAACATTATAAATCATCCAAAATATGTTTAAAATCAATCATCAACACTGGAAAACAGATCCATTACGAATCTTCCATAATTTTACCAATTAAATCAATTATTCATTATGAAAACATAAAATCAGATTATAAATCATAAATCAAGGATCAAATACTTGGGAATGTCAATAAAGAACCGTCAATAGAGGATAAGAATGGACCTTACCTCTATTGTGTGATTTCTCCCTCAATTGTTTAAAGCTAGGAAAACACAAGATTTCAATGAGGTTTTGTAAACCAAAGATAAAGAATCATTTGTAAATCAACATTTCAAGAAAATAGATCTCTTACCTCTGGAATTTGATGAAAACTAGAGTTTTGGCAGAAAAGAGATAGAGAGAAAAGTTACGTCAAATTTCTTTAAAACTAAATAACTAACTTAATATCTAAAATCCCTTTTAATTATCTTTTAAAACATGTGTTAAAATGCTTAATTGAAAGGAGAAATCACCAGCAAAAACTTTGTAAAATAGCTCCTTAAGGATTCTAAGAATTTGATCCTTTTCATTTTAGTCACCTTTAAAAATAGTTTTCGAAAATTACATTTTAGTCACTAACCAAAATGTCACCCTTCCACATCACATTTTCAAAAATTGATTTTACCAATATTTTTCATATAATTAAATATGATTTTAAACCATTTCCCCATATTTTTATGTTACTCAAAAATATTTATTCCTGAACTAGACTCGAATCCTCACCTGGTAAACCAGACCATGTAACAAGCCTCAAAACCGCTAGGCACAGAAACCAGGACGTTACATGTATCATGCATAACATCCATATACATCAAAATTCCTTTCAGATATTTCACCAAAACATATCATGCATAACAACCTTATCATCACAAATCCTTCCATATGTTAAACCAAAACATATCATGCCTTGCAAAACAATGCACTTTACATTTCCAAAACATGCATATTTAAGCCATATGCAACATGGCAACATGTATTATGGATTCAACAGCAAAATACCATTTGCTCCACTCAATTTAAGCTTTCCCATGCATAACAACCCATATACAAGGCTTAAAGAGTAAAACATGTATAAACTAACGTTATACAACATAATCCATCAACATGATACATCATATATTATATTGGCATTCAAGTGATTATAAACCAAGTTCCATTTTACAAAATATAACATCGGATACACGAATTCAAGAAGTGTTCTCTGAACACTTCATACAATCTCAACCGAAATCGTCCAAAGTCCACCAACGGGAGTTTTCGGTACGCATAAACACCTCCACCGTTGTGGTACTCGTGGTGGAGTTTTTGGTACATATAAACCCCTCAACACCACTTATCGATTAGATGTATAATCCACTAATTGGAGTTTTTGGTATAATATAACCCGTTAAACGTTAGGGTACTTGGATGAAGTTTTTGGTACTCATAAACCCCTCAACATCCAAGGCGACTTTTATAGTGCACTATCAATCATATGGTCGGCCAACTATATATGATAAAATTTAAACCACATCATTTGCCAATATAATTCATTTCATTTCCATTAACTCACTATTTTCATATGCATCAATCAAAACCATTTAACCAATGCACTAAACCATGCATTAACCAATGTTCAAAAACATTATCCAAACATTCATTACTTCCAAATGCATCATCAACATTATATAACCATTTTCCAGCATTAAACCATGGTTAAATCATGCATATAAGAGTGAGTAATTAATAATTAAAACAAGTGCTTCAAAATAATTTACCAAATCGAGAATGAGAGAGAGAAAACATCCTTCACTTACTTCTAAGCTTAGACCAGCGTTTCAAGCTTAATCTAAACTTTTAGCACAACTTTCAAACCTTTGAAAATTTGTAAATCACGTTTTCACTCACCAACTTGTTATCGCCTTGATGCCAAAGTGCCAACGCCAAAGCCTCGATGCCTAACTGAAACTCATCCGAACACTCGCCATCTTCCATAAGAAAATGCAAGGATTAATTAAAATTAGACCACAACAAAGTAACCTCTTTATTAAAATACCCCACTCATAAATTTCCTAAAAGAATTCCCTTATATTCGAATAGCCATAAAACCAGTTCTCCTCCTTTTAAACCAACAATCCCCAAAATAAAATCGGCGGTATTCATCATGCTACTGCCCTGCTTCACGCCTGGTGACACACTAGGTCTGATGAAACCTTGGTTCTGCAATAAATGGGCAGTATTCGTCAAATTATTCAGATGCCGATAATCAATGCATATTCTCATCGTGCCATCCTTTTTTTTTTCATAAACAACACTGGTGCTCCCCCCCAGTGACACACTAGGTCTGATGAAACCATAATCCAACAACTCTTGAAGTTGCATCTTCAACTCTTTCAGCTCCTTTCGTGCCATGCGATAAGGTGCAATCAACATTGGAGTTGTATCCACATATGTCTCGATACAGAACTGTACCTCCCTATTTGGTGGTAACCCGAGCAACTCTTCTGGAAACACCCTTAGAAAATAATACACAGTATGAATATCTTCGACGCGCACCTCTTTCATATTCATGTTCATAACATAAGCCAGATATGCTTGTCCCCCAAGCTCTAGTAATTTTCGAGCTTCTAGAGCTGAGACTACATTGGAGAAAAATTTAATAGATCTCGCCCATAACCACCACATCATAATCTTCAACAAGTTTCAACAAACCTCGCTTGGTCAACCAATCCATCCCTATGCTTGATCAACCAATCCATCCTTAAGATTACATCAAAACCATGAAACGGTAACTCCATCAAATAAGCCGCAAACACATGACCTTGAACCATCAAAGGACATTTCTTAAACAACCTCCTAGCAACTATTGTTTCTCCAAAAGAACTAGTTACTCGCATACCCACATCTAACACTTCTATAGGTATATCAAGCAAACGTGCATGTTCACCTAAGACGTATGAATGTGTAAAACTAGAATCTATCAAAGAAAGTAATAATATGGACTGCAAAGTATAAGTACCTATAATCACATCTGTCTCATTCTTTCCCACACAATCCGCGTAGATCCTCATCGCTCCACCACCCTCAGGTTGAACCGCCACAATATGAACAACTATCCTCTAACCTTTCTCTCTACGCTGAAAATTTCCTCAACCGCACCCAAGTCTTTTCTATGGTATAACAGCAAGCACATAAGCCTGTCCATCCCTAGCCAACTGTGGACAATCACACCTAATGTGATCTCGCGAACCACGGTTCTAGAATATACCAAGAGTACCCCAACACTCCTATGAATGTCGCCTACTACACCACCCACACTCAGGTGCTTAAACATAGGTGTTCTAATTGTGTTGTCCACTCCCACTACGTCTTTGATCAAGGCGATAGGTCATATCCTAATGCTTTTTATACAAATCTCTACCAATATTTGACTCGGCTATCCTATTTCCATCGCTAGAACTCTCTAATCGTGAAGATAATCCTAGTTTCTGCTCTATATCCTTAGCTCGAGAAACCAAAACATCAAACTTTGTGTAATTTGTAGCCAGCATATAAGTCTCCACTTCCTTAACCAGCCCATAACAGAAACAATCACATCGTTGACGATCATCAAGAACAAGTTTAGGTGCATACTGGGATAACCGAACAAATTGAACGTCATATTCTGACACGGTCATGCTACCCTGGACCAATGCCATAAACTCTTGTTTCTTTTTATCTTGGTATTGGGAACCTAGATACTTCTTCTGGAAAATAGCACAAAAGAACTCTTACGTCACATATGCAGGCCTCACACCCGCGATATAGGTCGTCCACCAGCTATAGGCATCTCCCTCAAGCAAGGATACTATACAGCCTAACTTACAAACATTCGTACACTTCATCTATTCAAGAATCCTCTCAGTACTTGCGAACCACTCCTCAACTGCCTCTAGAGCTAAACCTCTAAACTCAGTACCTCCCAAACTACACAAATGCTCTAACAAAAGTCTCGTTTTAACAGCTATCACAGGGGCTTGCACTCCATCCATAGCTGCCTGAAATACTCTAGTTATCTCCTGGATCAAAGGTTTCATATCCCAAAAAACTAATTTTTGCGGTGCCTGACGTACACCACCCTCAACCACAGCACCAACATGAGGAATCGGTGGAGGAAGAGGTAACTCATCATTATGCCCATCCACAACACTACCCATATGAGCTCTCGTCTCTCGTCTTGGTCTCGTTTCTCAAAAATATTGTCTAAAGCATAACGATGCAACAAAACAAAACAATTAGGCTAGCTTGAAGCTAGAATCCAAGAAGCTCATGTTTCAAAACAAAAATCATTTTGCACTTGTAATAAGAAGGCAATGTGTTGCCAAGCTTTTACCCCAATATTGCACATTTCAAACATAGAAACACAAATTCATACACCGCGCATGTTAATCAACAGATTCATGTAGCAACAATACCTCAAACAACCATAACCCACTTCCCAACAATCATAACCTATCTCTAATACCACCAAATTTAACCCCCTTGACACAGCCTAGACTTTAAATCGAACCAAATGAGATACATTGAGTTTCCCGAGACAAACACGAATAATTTAATTAGAAAATGGTCCATTTTTCCTTTTATCTCATCTAATTGGTCGAGAATGCATTCCAAGGAAAAAATGTAATTTTAGAAAACTAAGACGACTTATTTAGATCAAAAGTTACCAAACCTTAATTAATTAGGTTTCATGCATTCTGGTTAGATTTCAACTTAAAATAAACATCCAAACTTATTTAATTGCATTATCAAGAAATAAGGACTAAACAATAAAGATTCAAACTTTAAAAAGCATATTACCATAAATAATAGATAGCGTATCAATGCGCCCCTTGCCCGTATTGATATGGGTATAATTTATGAAGGGTCTCAGTACGGTCCTCAAGCTTACCGATACGGTTGTTTAATATCAAAAACAAGAGATTCTAGTAGCAAAAGGGCGTACCGATATGGTTGACCATGTACTGACACCAAGTGTAATTTCCAGCTGTACGTACTAATACGGTTCTAGGCATACCAATATGCCTATGCAAATTTGCACAGATTTGAGCTGAGACATACTCCCGCGTACCAATCCCTAAGGACCAATACCGATACGTCCTGGCTTGTAATAACCTCTTTGTCGAACCTATGACACTTTGGCTCAATCTAACATACTTCAAATATCTTACAAACATCATATAACATCCTAAACAACATTTCCTCAATCAAATAGGCATGATAAAGGATCATTCGAACCATAGCAAATCCAATCAAAGATCCTATAAGCATGATCTCCACCCAAGAATGCAAATCACTTCCCAACCACTCAAAGCAAGACATAAAGCATCATACAAATCCAATATACCAAGAGAAACTTGTCCAAAACAGGGAGTAACCAAAACAACCCTCCCATTTACAAATTGGTCACATTGCCTCTTATTACTGCAAAGTATTTATAAAACCATACTTAAAGTTGCTCAATCCTTAGATTGCTTCTTGCTTGCTCGCTATCCAAAATGTTTACTTTTCTACATTGATGAGAAAGGTGAGCATAAGCGTATAAAGCTTAGTGAGGGAATATCAAAAACACTCATCAATGCATTTTTAACCATTTGCTTTCAAACATGTATTAAATCTCATGCCGAAACAACTCATGCTTCTATTGTCTTTCCAAAACATGCACATTTAAACCTTTGCAACACATGTATCATGGATTTCTAGCATAAACCTCAATTTAATCTTTCTTATGCTAAAACCTCAAAATAGCAAGCTTAAAGAGCATCACATGTATAAATCATATTATATAAAATATTATCCATTTCTCATGATACATTAAATCATATATTGGCATTCAAGCGACCCAAAACCATTTCATTCTATTTATAAAAACACATCGGATACATTAAATCATATATAAGAATATGCACGCTTTTGACCCCTCGACCGCTGCGGTTCTCATGATGGAGCATGGAACACTCTTGACCAATCGACACACATGAGGTGTAATCCCCTTGACCTGGTCTAATTGCAAGACCGAACTAAGCAAGCTATATTAGGGTTTGCCGAGATAAACCTGGAAGATTACTTGAAAATGATCCTTTTTTCTTTTATCTTATCTAAATGTGTATTTAAGTCCTAAGGTAATCATTCTTATTATGGTGAAAAATTAAAACTCAATCAGGCATCAAATTGAAATCCAATTGTAAGAATTAACATTACAGGGACTAAGCGTAATTTACAATAATTAAGAGGACATTCATGAAATTAAAGTTACCAATCCTTAATTAGTCACATTTCATACAATCAGGTTAAATCTAAACTTAAAATAATCATCCGAACTCATTTAATTGCATGATTAAGAAACAGGTACTAAAGTGCAAAGAATGCAAACTTCAAAAGGCATCTTAACTGAAATAATGGTTGCCGGACTGATATAGAATCTTACCATATCACAATGGGTGTAAAATACAAAGGTGTATCGGTAGAGTCCTCAAACGTACCGATACGGTTATGTGTTTCAAAAAATATAGATTCTAGTGGCTAGAGGGCATACCGATACGGCTGCCCATGTACCGACATCAAGCTTATTTCTCAGCTATGGGTACCAATACAGTTACCAGGTGTATCGATATGCCTAGGCAATTTTGCCCAAATTGACAGGTCCTCACGTACTAATCCCTAAGGACCCGTACCGGTACAGACAAACTTGTGATGACCTTTTGGTCCAACATATGACACTTTGGCTCAATCTAACATACTCCAATCAACATCTAAACATCATGTGACTTCACAATCATCAATTACTCAGACATAGCAGCATGGTAGAAGATCATACACAACATGGCATATTCAAGGCAAACTCCTATATGCATGATTTCTACCCAAGCATGCATAATGTTTCCCAACCCCTCAAAACCAGACATTAATCATCATACACATCCAAAACATTCAACATAACTTGTACAAATAGGGAGTAACCAAAATAAACCTCTCAAATACAACTTTTTCACATTGCCTCTTATTACTACTTAGCATTTATAAAACCACACTTTGAAAATATCCCAACCCTTGGATCTCCTCTTGCGGACTTGCTGTCCGGAATAACCTATTTCTCTACATTAATGAGAAAAGAGAGCGTAAGCTAAAAGCTTAGTGTGTAATATCCCATTATTTGATTAGCGACCACAATGTAAAGAATCAAAAGTTAGTGATTTTAGTTCAGTGACTAAAACGTACAGTTTTAAAGTTTGGTGACAAAAGTGAAATGTTGAGAAAAGTTCAAGGACCAACATGGTAACTTTCCCAATAATTATTTTTATTCCACAAATAGATAGATCATCTAAGGGTGTGGATCGAATATAAAAACTATGGTTTGATCTGATGTTTCTATTATTGGGAAATTACGCTTAAAGTTTAAGTGTAATTCGGGTAATCGTATGAGCTCAGAATTTTATGAAAATTTGAAGGAAGTATTAAAATGACTCGAAGAGCATATCATCAAAGTTCGAATCATTTTTAAATCTGTCTAGATTCGATTCTATTCATTATTTTGTATAGGTGATGGAATGGCATTTTTGAAAATAAATTATTTCATTAATGGCATTTTTGACATTTCACCTATACTTTTTAATGGAAATTAATTATGGAAGAAGATAAAGTGTAGGTGTTGAATGGTGATTAGTTATAATTAAAGGGTAAAATAGTCATTTGACTATTTTAGAGATTTTTATTATTATATAGCCAAATTTAAAGACATTTGGCATTAATCAAAGAAAGAAAAAAGTTGGAATTGTGTTCATCTTTCTCCAAGGCTGCCGAAACCTCAAGGGGACTAGGTAATAAATTTTTAATTCAATTTTTGACTTGATTTGTTTGATTTTTGGCTAGAGACATGAAACAAGAAATTGATCTCCCTTGAATTCTCTATCTTTTGACATAAGTTTTGCTTAGTTTCCATGTCTCAAAGTTGAGTTTGATGATTAGGGTGGTTGAAGAGCATGCTAAGATTTCATGTTATAAGGCTTAATCAAGTTGGAAATGGTGTTGTGGTGTTGTTTAGATGCTTGAAAAGATGAAAACTTCTTGGAAAACCTATAGGGGTCATTTCGGCAAAATGAAGAATATTTGGGGAAATTTTGTAAAAATTATTTTGATGAAGGATTTGATTAGAATGATGTTTTCTAAGTTCAATTATGTTGTTGGGTTGAAGAAAACATCATTTTAGGACCAATTTGTGAATTGTGTAAATTGGGTGAAATAAGTGAAAATTGGAAAATATTCAAGAAGCATGAGTATGTTGTTTGCTATGATACAATGATCATTTTGGTATTAATATTTTTGAAAATGGAGATGAAATGTGGAAGTTTCCAAATTTTAGTTTATAAACCCTAAGAGAAAGAATTTAGGGTTTAAAGGGAGATTATCAAACTATTGGTTGTAATGTGTAATTTGAGATGAGATTAAAGTATTGGGAGCATGGTGGTTACAAAGAAGTACTTGGTTGAAAATATTAATTTTTCCATATTGGTATGTACATGTATTAGTAAAGGTTGGACATGTACTTAAGGTTGCTTGTGTCATGTATTTAATGTACAAACAGATAACAATCGAGTTCGAGTACAAACGAGTGAAGAAAGAAGATAGAAAGTGTAATCGAGCTTAGTGAGGCTAGTATAAATTATAACTTTGAAAGTGTCAAGGTGAGTGCAATGCATGCATAGCATGATTTTTATATCATTCATTATATAATTGACATGTTAAAAATATGTCAGAATTGAGAACACATGCATAGATCACTACTTATCCATGGAATTTTATTTTACGTATGAATTGCTTAATATGTATATATATTGCCATGTATGAGATTGTGATTGATATAAAGCCCAAAGTACGAGATAGGAAATTAAAAGTATAGTTGGATATCCATAGAGTCATAAAAAACAGTATAAACATTTTAGCACTCCCAGTAGAGTGCAATTTATTATAAGCACTTCAGGTAAAGTGCAAAATAATTAATAATTGTATACTCCGGTAAGAATACAAAAACACTTCGTTGTTAAGCACTTCCAGTCAAGTGCACCTAATATACTATACTCAAGTAAGTATAGGGGGGATGACTCGCGTACCAAAAATTTCCTTAATTCAATACTTGGGCTAAATGAATTGAAAAACCGGTTAAAAAGGCTTGAAAGCTCGATGATGAATATGGCAACGATATTGGTAAAAATCAAGGTTATTCCCATGTAATATGTTACTATATATATCATGTCATATATGTTAAAATGCATAAAATGGGAGGTGATCATATGCATTGTCACTATAATATATTGATACCTATGTTAAATTGCATTTGAATTAAATGTTGTTGCCTCACTAAGTATATGCTTAGCGTATGATGACTTTCATGCGTAGGTTTTAAAGGAGCTTCGAGTGAAGAGTAGCCGAGCATCACTTTCATATTTTTGGAGGTATATCTCCATACTCATCATAATGTAATGACATCCATCCTTTCTTTTGGAAATGTACTAGATGGCATGTATAATTAGTGGGGTTGTAATAACTTATCACTAAATATGGTGGGTTAATAGTTGTTGAATATGGATGATGAACCTAGTAAGTCCTATTATGGTTATAAATGGTAATGGACTAAGTTTTTAGTAAATATGGATTCTAAGATAGAAAGTTTAAAAATATGCCTAGAAATGTATGCAAAAGCAGTATGTTCGAAAAATCAGCATAAATTCCACAATTGGAATTAGAACGTGAATCTTATATGTATGAACTAAAAATTTTGTCTAGTTTCTTAAAAAATTAACGGTGACTGATTTCAAGTTGTATATAAAAAGTTATGAATTTTTATTTGATGGAAGGTCAGAAAACAGGGTAGCAGAATTTTTGAAATTCTGGGTTGTGACTTGAATCTAAGGATTTATTTGAATTTTTGTGTAATGAATTTAGGATAATAATTTATATGGTTAGAAGGCTTAATGAATCTAGATTAATTAGAAAAATTTGGAACGAATTCTCGATGTCTATAAAAAATTTATAAATTTTTAAGTAAAGGCAGTGCAGGCTGCCAATTTTTATATTAAGAAAATATAAGGGTTTAATCTTTGTTAGTAACATCACTGACTCGTATTTGGTGATAAATACGGGAAAGGGATGTTACATAGTGAGGGAATCCTAAAAACACTCATCAATGCATTTAAAACCATTTTATTCAAATCTAGAGTACAAGTCTCATGGCAAAACATCTCATGCTTCTAAAATCTCTTCAAATGCACATTTAAAATCATTTGCAACACATGTATCATGGATTCTAACACAACCCTCAATTTAAGCTTCATATGCGAAAATCTCTAAATGACAAGCTTAAAGAGCACCACATGTATAAACCACATTATACAAAACATAATTCATTTCTCATGATACATCATCTCGTATATTGGCATTCATGTGACTCAAAACAAGTTTCATTCCAACTTATAAAAAAACACCGGATACACGGATTTCCCAATTGGTTCCTTCGAAATGACATCCAATTTGACCCAATTGCAACTTAGGGACCAAATTGCAATTTTGGAAACTACAAGGACATTACCCCATATACAAACCATGTGCAGCAAAACAACATTGCTCAACCAGGGAGTTTAACAAATCTTGTCCCAAATCAACAATGGAACCCCATTGCCCTTATTACTTATAGTCTAATTCAAAAACATACTTTTAGTAACAAGTCTTTGGCGATCCCTTGCTTCCCACTACCTTCCAAAACTTTAATTCTCTGCATTGATGGACAAAGAGAGCGTAAGCACACTAGGCTTAGTGAGAAGTGCTAAAAAACAAGACACCATCAATGCATTTAAAACCATTTCCCAACAACACATAGAAATCTCATTTCAATCCATGCTTAAACAACAATTAAACCATCATGCCTTGAAAACCATGCACTTAACGCTTTCAAAAACCAGCATATTAAACTATATCTACATGTATCATTTACCAACAACAAATCCCATTGCTAATCCTTAATTTAAGCCTTCCCATGCATAACAAACCATATACAAAGCTTAAAGAGTATACATGTATATATCCCATTATACAACATAAATCGTTACATGATGCATCAACAATTATATTGGCTCACAAGTGATCATTAACCAAGCTCCATTAACAAACTAGTTCATCGGATACACGGATTCAACAAGTGTCCTCTCAACACTTCAAGTCATCTCAACCGGAATAGCGATACAATCACAATCGTGGTACAATAGCAACCGGGTACATTTACAACCCTCGGGGACACCAACCCTAAATCTCGATTAGATGCTTAACCCACTAACAGGAGTCTACGGTACCATATAACCCCTCGACCATTAGGGTACTTCGATGGAGTATTCGGTATGCCATATAACCCCTCAACATCCAAGGTGACTCTTTATAGTGCACTATCAATCCTATGGCTGGCCAACTATATCCGATAATAATTTTAAGTCACATCACTTGACAATATAATTAACAATTAACCATGCACCTCACTGTTTTTAAATGCATTAAAACCAAACCATTTTCCAAAGCAACAAACCATGCTTTTCTACAAGTATTTCAACATACATACAAGGATCACTTACCATGTGCATCCCTCAATATTTCATGATTAAAACAGTATCCCACATACTTTAAAACATGCTTAAATAGTAGGTACCATGTAATTCAAAATAAGTGCATAAAACCATTTCATAAAAGCACGACCGAGAGAGAAATCTTTTCGATACTTACCTCTAAGAATAGGTAAGCGTTTCAAGCTCTACCTAAACCCACAAAACATTGTTTCAAACCTTCAAAATGCTTTAAACCACATTTTCACTCATTAATACGTGAAACCTCAATTTGCTGACGTGAATTCAAGCGTCCGAAGCCTCTAAAGCTTCACCAATCACTTTTGGATCAATCTCCCATGTTTAAACCACATAACAATAGAGGATTAATGCATCTCAGTGCATTCAAAACATTGTAGCAACATTCCTCAACAATTCTTTCATAAACCCAACCACAACAACCGATATCAGCATCTAACGCTTTCCAAACACAACCCAGCCACAATTTGACAATCTAACACTTCCATTATCATCAATCAACACTTAAAAATAGGATTATAACATCCTTATATCTCCAACAAACAAACAACCACCACAACACCCCAAAAACTCATATCTAACAACCTAAACAATTAGGATTCAAAGAGTTTCGGGATTCCAATGTTAAAAACAACTTATCAACATTATGAAACATCCAATATATGATTAAAATCAATCCTCAACCCTAGAAAATAGATACAATACAGATCTTCCTCATTTTTATCAATTAAACTCAATTAGATTAATTAATCATTACAAAATCATAAAACCAGATTATAAATCATAAATCAAGGATCAAATACTTGGGAATATCAATAAAGAACCATTCAATAGAGGAGAAAATGAACCTTACCTCTAATGTGTGATTTCTCCTTCAATTGGTTGATTAAAGCTTGAAAAATACGAGATTTCCATGAGGTTTTGTAAATCAAAGATGAAGAATCAATTATAAATCAAGAATTTAAGAAAATAGATCTCTCACCTCTAACATTTGATGAAAACAAGAGTGTTTACAGAAAAGAAGTGGAGAGAAAAGTTAAGAGAAAAGTTTATGTCAAATTTCTTTAAAACCAATAACTACCTTTTGTTATAAAATCCCAATTAATACTTTATAAACCACATGTTAAAAAGCCTTAACTGAGGAAAAAAACCACCAGCAAAAACTTGGTAATATAGCTCCTTAAGGATTCTAAGAATTTGATCCTTTACAGTTTCGCCATCACTTAAAAATAGTTTTCAAAAATTACATTTTGGTCACCAACCAAAATGTCACCCTTCCAAATCCAATTTTCCAAAATTGATTTCACCAATATTAATCATATATTAAAATATGATTTTTAACCATTTTCTATATTTTTATCTTACTCAAAAATATTTGCTCCCGAATCTGACTCAAATCCCTAACCCGGCCCACCGGACTGCCTAACTAGCCTTAAAACTGCTAGGCCCAAAATCGGGGTGTTACAACTCTCCTCCACTTAAGAATTTCGTCCTCAAAATTTATTTGGAGGAAATAGATGCGGAAACTATCCAACATATCTGACTTGTGTTCCCACGTGGCTTCCTCAACACCGCGATGTCTCCACAACACCTTTACAAGCTCAACAGTCTTGCCACGCAGAACCTTACTGCTGGTACCAAGGATCTCTACCACTGGCATAACATGCAATGGATCTGACCGATACCTCCGCAACATCGACACATGAAACACATTATGTATTTTCTCTAACTCGAGAGGCAACATCAATCGATAAGCCACAGGACCAACACGCTCCACAACCTCATATGGTCTAATAAACCTCAGACTAAGCTTACCCTTACGTCCGAACCACATCACCTTTTTCAATGGTGACATTTTAAAAAAAACACGATGACCAACATCATACTCTATATCTCTACGCTTCAAATCCACGTGGGATTTCTGTCGATCCGAAGCTACTTTCAAGCGCTCACATATCAGCTTCACCTTTTTGTTGGTGCCTTTTGACACATCAGGCATAGAAACATGTTTTTCTCTGACCTCAGCCCAACACAATGGTGTACGACACTTCTTACCATACAGAGCCTCGTACAGTGCCATCTGTGTACTAGCTTGATAACTGTTATTATAGGCAAACTCCACCAACGGCAACTACTATTCCCACATTCCTTGGAACTCAATAATACAACATCTCAACATGTCCTCCAAAACCTGAATCACACGCTCTGATTGACCATCCGTCTGAGGATGATACGAAGTACTGAAATTCAGTTGTGTACCAAGAGCATAATGCAAACACTTCCAAAACCTTGCTGTAAAGTGTGGATCTCTATCCAAAACTATAGATTCAGGCACCCCGTGCAAATGCACAATCTTAAAAATATATAGCTTGGCTAACCTATCCAAGGTATATGTTGTATGCACCGGCACAAAATGCGCACACTTCATAAACCGATCTACAATCACCCAAATGTAATCCTTTTTGGTCGGTGTCAAAGGCAACCCAGACACAAAATCCATGGTGATTCTTTCCCATTTCTATTCTGGTATCCTCAACGGTTGCAACAACCCAGAAGGAAACTGGTGCTCAGCCTTTACTCGCTGACACACCATGCATCGAGCAACAAAATCAGCTACATCTTTCTTCAAACCAACCCAATAATATTCTTCCCTCAACCCTGATACATCTTAGTACTACTAGGATGCATAGCAAAAGGACTTGCATACACTTCGGTCAACATCGTACGCTTCAATTCTTCATCATCAGTCACCATAATCTGACATTTAAAACAAAACAACCCATCATCATTAAAATAAAAATCTGTGGGATTCCCATCCATGATATCCTACACATGCGGTACCAAACTCTCATCATACAGTTGTTTCTCTTTAATCAATAGTGACAAGGACGGTTTCACTTACAACTCAGCCAACAACCCACTGTCACGCATCACACTCAACCTAGCAAACATAGCGCTCAACTCAACAAAAACTTTTCTACTCAAAGCATCCGCCACAACGTTAGATTTACCCGGATGATACTCAATGGTTAGATCATAATCCTTAAGCAACTGCAACCATCTTCGCTACCTAAGGTTTAACTCTTTCTGCGACATCAAATATTTCAAACTCTTATGATCTGTATATACCATACACTTCTCACCATAAATGTAATGCCTCCAGATTTTCAAGGCAAAAACAACTGCGGCAAGCTCAAGATCATGAGTAGGGTAATTGTGCTCATGCACCTTCAACTGCTTAGATGCTTAGGCAACTACCTTACCCTCCTGCTTTAGCACGCAACCAAGTCCAACATAGGACGCATCACTATAGATGATGAACTCTTTCCCTATTTATGGCTGAATCAAGACCGGAGCACGTGTCAAAACTTCCTTCAGCCCTTCAAAAGCCCTTTGCATATCCTCCGTCCACTCAAAACAAATATTCTTTTGTAACACTTTGGTAAAAGGAGCAGCTATACTGGAGAACCCCTCAACGAAACCAGCCAATTGTAGGAAAATTTGAACCTCTATCACAGATTTAGGTGCTTTCCAACTCATCAGGGCCTCAATTATGTGTGGGTCAACATGAATCCCCTCGGCTGACACCACATGCCCAAGGAAAACAACTTTCCTAAGCCAGAATTCACACTTGCTTAACTTGGCATAAAGCTGATTAACCAACAACGTCTGAAGCACAATCCACAAATTCCTATCATGATCCTCCTTGGTACGTGTAATATCCCAAATTTTGGCTAGTGACTAAAATGAAATTTTGAAAGTTTTGTGGCTAAAGTATAAACTTTGGAAAAGTTTAGGGACTAAATTGTAATTTCCAAAAGTTATGTATTTTAGTCCCGTAAATGAATAGTTTAGCCCCGAGAATGATGTTTTTGTGTTATCCAAATCTTTCGTACGATTTTGTATTATTGGCTATAAAGTGATAAAGTTTAGAAAAATATTTAGATAATCGGATTGAATCGGATATTCAAGATATTTTAAAAAGATGATAAAGCAAGGTTAAAAATGTCATTTTCACGTCTTAAAATGGTAGGATTTAACATGGACCATTGGATTTAGAGTAGATTTTCCATGTTAAAATGAGCCATTGGATGAAAAATGGCAAGATGGTAATTATAGAGAATTCCAAGGGCAAGGTTGGTAATCACTAACTTCTTGGTTTATTTTTAACCCTTGGATGAGTAGATTGACATGTAGCAAGAGGTGGGACATTAGATTACAAAGGTAAAATGATCATTTTGTTATAAAATGAATTTTTTATTAAATACTTTATAAAATATGACTACTGGACTAATTAAAAAGAATTAAAATTTTAAGACTTTTCTTCATCTTTCTACCCTTGTTCGAAACTGTAACACCCTCAATGTATATTCGATATTTGAATACACATTAAAGATGTTACTAACTGATTACATTGAGTTCCAGACTTGTAAATTTAATTTTTTATATCGTTTGAAACATCTTTTCTAATATTTTTAATTCCTCAAACTAATTCATGTTTCTAAATCATACCTCCATATTAACTTATAAGTAGAGTACAAAATTTTAATCATACAAAATAGCTACTTATTCAATATCTATACATGCCCCACTAGACTAGGATGGGGTGAAACTTACTGATAATACAGGCTAACTTGATCCAAAAATATACAGCTCCTCCTCTTCTATCTAGTCCGAAGTACCTACGTATGATACGAAACACACGTTAAATATAACTTAGTGAGGCACAATCATAACAATTTAAAATAATGATTGTAACATTTTATCATGTATAGAACTATCTTACATATATAGTTCATTTAACCAATATAATATTCAAATCATAGGATTCGATATGTCTTACCAGTCTTGTGTATATTAAGCTTTTTAGCTCAACTGCTTGCATAAATGCATTTCAAGTATTATAGCCAAAGTATAAAATCACACCATCTATAATGCAGGACTAATCACGTATCATGACTATCTTAAGAATCATGTCACCATTGTTCTATGTTCATAAGGTATTCACATGCATAATAATTTCTTTAACATAAACATACTTTCAATATGATTCATATCATCTATCAATTTTGTCATAGAATCATGATATCAAGGGTTCATGATCATCAAGTAGTCATGCTTTCATCATGTAATCATTTGCATATCATATTCTGTAACATGGTCATACTTTCGTCATGCAATTATTTGCATATCATATCCTTTAATATAGCCATACTTTCGTCATGCAATCATTTGCATATCATATCATTTAACATAGCCATACTTTCGTCATGCAATCATTTGCATATCATATCCTTTAACATAGCCATACTTTCATCATGCAATCATTTGCATATCATATCCTTTAACATAGCCATACTTTCATCATGCAATCATTTTCATATCATATCCTTTAACCTAGCCATACTTTCATCATGCAATCATTTGGATATCATATTCTTTAACATAGCCTAGAGTACAAAATCATGTGATGCCATGGTACGCGAGTTATCACGACATCGTAGTGTCTACGACGCTGTAGTGTTTGAACGACTCCGTAGAGTCTAACTCAACGACGAAGAGTCTACATTATTTATCTCGACCTTGAAGAGTCTACATTATCTATCTCAACCCCGAAGTGTCTACATTGTCTATCTCGACCCTGAAGAGTCTATATTGTTTATCTCGACCCCGAAGAGTCTACATTGTCTATCTCGACCCAGAAGAGTCTACATTGTCTATCTCGACCCCGAAGAGTATACATTGTCTATCTCGACCCCGAAGAATCTATATTGTTTATCTCGACCCCGAAGAGTCTACATTTTTTATGTCGACCCCAAATAGTCTACAATGTTTATCTCAACCTCAAAGTGTCTATATTGTTTATCTCGACTCTGAAGAGTCTACATTGTTTATCTCGACCCCGAAGAGTCTACATTTTTTATCTCGCACCGTAGATCTAAGACGCAGCTACTAAGACTCTACGGATATCCAATTATACCAAAGACTGTCACAATAGTACTTGGGCATAACAATATAATATTTTCATATTCAATATCCAATCTTTCGATACTATTATCCATAATTCGATAATGGGTAGTCATATCCAAACATCTAAAATCTGATTTATCTTAGATAAATCATTATGACATATCACTGTATCACATATGCCACTCAATACTTCATGCCATTTACATAACTTTGATCAACATACATTTTCATTAATATCAAGGTTGGTTCATCGCAAATCATCCTATTTACCAATATTGCATAAATATCTATAATGCAATCACTCATATCAAATATATAATAAATAAGTAAAAATGCACTCACCTGGGCCAAGCATGATATTAGCCTCATTAAGCTATTTCGATACTTTTTCCTTGCTTTCCTTTGATTTGGTACCCTTAGCCTCGTAAATAGCTTTACAATACCATTTGAACATACATAACAATATTTATGTTAGATTTTTTCTATTCTAACATTGCTTAACTATATTATACTAGTATAATTATTCGAATTTAAAATATTTCCAAAAATGTTCACTTTTTCCTTTAATAATGTCAAATTGTTCATTATGGTCCCTAGTGACCATTTTGCACATTTTTCAATTTATTCAAGCTTAAATCACAATCATTCAATAATTCCATTATTTTCAATAACTTTTATTCAATACCCTTCCTCCACTAACTTTTACCAAAGTGACATTTTAGTCACTAATTTTACACATAAACTTGTAAACTTGTATCGAATAATTAATCCAACATTTATAAAAAATTTCTCATAGTTTTCCCCTACTTTTATACCAAAGCTGAATTAGTCCTTGAACTAATCAAAGCTGTCAAAATGGTCCCTTGCCATTTCCTTTCTTGACAATTTAGTCCCTTGAACTCTAATTGCAATTCTAATTTCATACAACATATTCGAATCATAAAATCTCATAATCATAATTTAAATAAAATTTTCCCATTATTCTTCCATGTGGCCCAATTGGACACTTAGCTTCTCTGGGCTCATTTTTCATCCAAACAACATTCTAACATGCTTAAATAAATTTTCCAACATATATTCTTCATTTCCAAGAATTAACATTTAAAACCCCAATTTATTCCTCATGCCAAATTTGGGTGTCTAAGCTTTTCAAGGACTTTATTTTTGTCCAAATGCCATAATTAAGCTTCTAAATTCATAATCTCTTCAAATCCATCACTAGGATAATTTTCACAATATTTCTCTAAATTTCTACATGTATACCAAAATGGTCAATAAAGGACTAAGTGAGGATTTTTCATTCTAACATCAAAATCAAGCTTCTAATATCATCAATCTTTCATTTTCATCATCAATTTCAAAACCCTAAGTAAAATCCCAAATTCTAGGGTTAGGGTTTTTAGTCTTTAAACATGAAATTAATCACAATCTAAGCTTGATTTCATCTCTACAACACTAGATTTGCATATATCAAGCTTCAATCTAAACATGGAACATGAAACCTATTTACTCTCCCTTCAAGAACATAATCAAATCTTCATAATTCTTGATGAAATTACTATCAAATGAAAGAGCATTAAGCATAGATCATTTTTTCCAAAGCAACATGCCTTGATTCTAACTTTGAAGCCTTCAAAATTGCTAAGAAAAAATTTATGTATTTTTCCCTCCCTTTCACCATGGTTTTTGAAAATATGGTGGAGGAAGACGAACATTTTGTTCATCTTTTTTTTAATTTATGCCACATGTATTTGAGAAATAGAATTTTTTATTCAATTTAGTCTTTTTCCAAAATTAACCTCTAACTAAATCATAATTTACAAGTTGCCATTCTCATTCAATTCCATCCAAATTCCATTCAACTCCAACCAAACTAGAGTAATGCTTTCATATGGGAAATTACCATATTACCCTACTTTCAAAATATTTCAAAACTGCCATTGTGACCAAAATACCAAAACTAGTCACTTAAATCACAAATGTTTGCCATCTTGTAAAAATCCAACTATTCTAGTTAGATCACAATCAACAATTAATAATTTATTCATAAAATAATATTTTATAAATTTTCTGTGACTTATGGTATAGCCTCTGAAATTTTGATTTGATCTGATTTCCCAATATTCACTCACTATTTCTACTGCGATTTTCCCTTCACCGGCCTATCAAATAAATTTTAAAAATTCCTTATTTCCATATCTGAAAAATAAATAATATTATCAAATAAATATTCCATATTTATGAAGTCAAACTTAAAATTTTGCTATGTTCAAATATACCGATAATTGCCCAAAATCTTCATCGGATACAATTTCTCTTAATATTTCTTAATCAGCTATCCATATGAATAATATTAACTCGGGCTGATTCCTTTTTATCAGTCTAAAGTACTGACATAAGACCTTCCCAATAGGTCCACATCCTATGCTTTGAGCACGCTTAACTTTGTAGTTCGACCAAAATTTAATATCTTATACTGCATTTTTATTCCTGAAGTCTATATCATATTTTTCTCCATGATCTGTTTAATCCATGTACAGGATAAAATAATTACTGATAAAGTCTCCATGTAATTTTATTTGAATCAAATATCTGCTATTCCTTTGTTTGTTCGATCGAGAATAAATTTCTCCATAAATCTCATACTGAAAATTTGGCTATACAGAGCATCATCCTGTAACATGTACTACTTATTTGTGGACTAAAAATATTTAATAGTAAAATTATCCATCAAGTGCCTATACTTTTCCCATCATTAAACTCTAGACACCAAATTTTGACTTATTGTCATTTTAGTCACTAAGTTAGCTTTTAAGCCCTTATCTTAATACTAAATGACCCTTAATCAGCATAGCAAAAATTTAGGGTATTACAATTCCTCGAATTTTCAGAACGTACATGGTTCAAAAAGTTGCAGGTACTACTCTTTCATTTTCTTCTCGATTTCTCAAGAAGCTACTTTTACTTTATAATTCCGCTAACTGACTTTTTCCAATGAAATTTTTTTAATTTAGTTCCATATGCTAAAATTTTCATTGATTCTTCTTCATACGTCAAATATCGGGTTGTAATTCAACTTCTTTTGGGTTGATAACGTAAAAAGGATCGGATCAATACCTTTGAAGCTAATTCATGTAAAATATATCATGAGTCTTATTTGCCTCTGAAAGTAAAGTCAATTAATAAGTCATTTGTCCATCTCTTTTAAGAGTCTCATACAGTCCGAAGGAATCTGAGACCAACCTTTCCTTTTGACCAAAACATAGTACCTTTTTCCAAGGTGAAACTTCCATACATATCTTATTTCCGAATTTAAACTCGATATACTTTTTCTTTTTATCCTCATGTGCCTATTGTCGATCTACAGCTGCTTTAGGATTATTTTAAAGAATCCTCACTTTGTCTTCTATTTCTCGAGTCAGATCAACTCCATTCATTTTTGGATTATTCTGAATATTTCAATCCTTTCCCACAATCTTATGTTTTCAATAATATAGACTCCTGACTTATCTTCGAAGATCAGAATAGTCTAGCTAAGAGCATCAGTTTCAACCTTAGAATACACTAAATTATCATCTATAAACACCACCATGAACTGGTCCAAGTAAGGTTGAAATACCTTATTTATCAGATCTTTATTTGCGGCGGGACGTTTGTAAGTCCAAATGGTGTCACTAAGAACTCGTAGTTCCATAGCAAGTTTTGAGTAATGTCTTCGGTATATTTTCTTCTTTAAATTTTAACTAATAATAACCCAATTAAAGGTTGACCCTTTGGAACATAGCTGCACCTCGGTGCTGGTCAAACAAATCCCTAAAACTTGGTAGCAGATTATTTATTCTTTATTGTTACCCTATTTAACTGTCGATGATCTATACTTAATTGTAAACAATCATCTTTCCTTTTTTACGAATAATACTGGATTACTTCATAGTAATTCACTTAATTGAATATATTCTCCAATCTAATAGCTCTTGCAGCTAAACTTCCAGCTCCTCCAACTTGGTTGGTGCCATTTTATAAGGTGCTATCAATACCTGGTTTGTTCTCAAATTAAACGTCAATATCGAATTGTACTCTTTATCTGGAGCTAATCCTAGTAATTCATCCAAAAACACATTTGGAAATTCCCTTACAATCGGAGTCTCCTCTATCTTCTTATAATTACTGTACCAGTTCTCTATTATACAGATAACTCATTCTGAATAGGAGTTAACTATCATATTTATTTTACTGTGTTGTATCCACTATGTGTCTTTTCTTAACCCTCGAAATTCGTCACTGAAGAAATCTAACAATATCTTATTTTTTTTATAACCATTAGAGTCTCATTCATACTATTGAGTAGCTACATCAAGTTAAGCAAGCAATACATCAGTAACATCACATCCTAGGGGCATGTACACTTTAGTAAAATCATATTGGACTCGGTTTAACCTCCAAAATCGGCTAAACATTTGCTCTGATACCACTGAATGTAACACCCTCAATGTATATTCGATATTCGAATACAGATTAAAGATGTTACTAACTAATTACACTGATTTCCAGACATGTAAATTTAATTTTTTTTATATCATTTGAAACATCTTTTCTAATATTTTTAATTCCTCAAACTAATTCATGTTTCTAAATCATACCTCCATATTAACTTATAAGTAGAGTACAAAATTTTAATCATACAAAATAGCTACTTATTCAATATCTATACATGCCCCACCAGACTAAGATATGGTGATACTTACTGATAATATAGGCTAACTTGATCCAATAAAATGCAGCTCCTCCTCTGCTATTTAGTCCAAAGTACCTACGTGTGATACGAAACACACATTAAATATAACTTAGTGAGGCATGATCATAACAATGTAAAATAATGATTGTAAATAACACCATTCTGCAAAATGGCAAGCGGTATCTAATTGTAGTTGACAACATTTTATCATGTATAGAACTATCTTACATATATAGTTCATTTAACCAATATATATTCAAATCATAGGATTTGATATGTCTTACCAGTCTTGTGTATATTACGCTTTTTAGCTTAACTGGTTGCATAAATGCATTTCTAGTATTATAGCCAAAGTATAAAATCATACCATCTGTAATGCAGGATTAATCATGTATCATGACTATCTTAAGAATCATGTCATCATTGTTCTATGTTCATAAGGTATTCACATGCATAATAATTTCTTTAGCATAAACATGCTTTCAATATGATTCATATCATCTGTCAATTTTCTCATAGAATCATGATATCAAGGGTTCATGATCTTCAAGTAGTCATGCTTTCATCACGTAATCATTTGCATATCATATTCTGTAACATGGTCATACTTTCATCATGCAATTATTTGCATATCATATCCTTTAACATAGCCATACTTTTGTCATGCAATCATTTGCATATCATGTCCTTTAACATAGCCATCTTTCATCATACAATCATTTGCATATCATATCCTTTAACATAGCCATACTTTCATCATGCAATCATTTGCATATCATATCCTTTTAACATAGCCATACTTTTATCATGCAATCATTTGCATTTCATATTCTTTAACATAGCCATACTTTCATTATGCAATCATTTGCATATCATATTCTTTAACATAGACATACTTTCATGATGCAATCATTTGCGTATCATATTCTTTATCATAGCCCAAAGTACAAAATCATGTGATGCCATGGTACGCGAGTCATCACGACACTGTAGTGTCTATGACGCCGTAGCGTCTGCATCACCGAAGCAACTGAGATGAGTACGTACTCAAGGATGCCCTTTGCTCCTCATACTCACACATTTTGTGCTATGTAACACCGTAGTATTTGAACCGACTCCTTATAGTCTAACTCGACCCTGAAGAGTCTATATTGTTTATCTCGGCCCGAAGAGTCTGCATTGTCTATCTCGTCCCCGATGTGTCTACATTGTCTATCTCTACCCCGAAGAGTTTACTTTGTTTATCTCGACCCCGAAGAGTCTACATTGTCTATCTTGACCCCAAAGAGTCTACATTATTTATCTCGACCCTGAAGAGTCTACATTGTTTATCTCGACCCCGAAGAGTCTACATTTGTAACACCCCCTTCCCGTATCCGTACACCGGGTGTGAGTTAGAAATGTTACGACTTATTTTATCAAAATCGATGGAATTTTAAATTTTTAGAAAACTTCTTAATGGTCACCCATCCTAAAAGTTCCTTCACCCTTAAATCTTTCCAGAAATGCCAATTATCTTGAAACCATAACAGCTTTAAAGGTCAATCAGAACTCCATTGTGTGTAGTAAGTATACATGCTACTATAAAAACCAAATCTTAATTAGTATTTCATTACTGTGATTACCTGTTGAGCTTTCCAATATTGATGCAATGCTCCTCTCACTCTCAGCTTGATTTACCTACGTGTGCACAATCAACACACGCTAAGTACGAACTTAGTGAGGCATAGATGAGAACATATATAAAATACTTTGTAATGCATGATATTTTCAAAAGCATGATAATCATTAAATCATATAATCTGTAATGCAGGAATATCTATGAAATAAATCATACTGTGATTGTTCTATACTATAGAATCAGAAAATTATACTGTGAAGTCATATAGCTAAAGGTAAATATCAAGTGACTAATATACGAGTCGTGTACTTTAAAAGTATTATCCTTTTCTATCGACACAATGAAGTGTCGGAAACTATCAACACAATGAAGTGTTGCAAACTATCAACACAATGAATTGTTGCCATATCAACACAGTGAAGTGTTGCAAACTATTGACGTCGCATACTGTCGACACAATGAAGTGTCAGATACAGTATGACTCTTATGGTATACCACTATATTGTCCAACTCAATATTATACTACCAAGGGAAAACTTAAAATAATTCCTGTAAAATGGAAAGCAGCCCTTATACAATCCATATCATGTAAAACATATCATATTAGAGCAGTTCATACTCCAATATGCTCTATAACTTTCATGGTGTACTGCCATAAAAATAGCTGTATCAAATAACTTTGTCATGTATATATCATGCTATAAATCATATGTGATCATAAAATATGCCACAATCTTTAAATCAGTAAAATAAAGTACCATGTCAAAAATATATTATGATGTTTATAAAAAATCTTTACCTTTTTGGGTGACTCATCGCAAGTCTCCCTATAGTATGTTAATAAACATACATTTAAAAACATGTATGCACTCACCTGGGGCATTTATTAGCTTGCCTCACTAGATTCTACTCGATCCTTTCCTCTATAGAACCTTGAACCTTCTTTGATTCGGACTTGACTTCATTAATCACATGAATAAGATAAACATATTTGTTAGATTCAAATCTAACAATATCTTAAACATGTTGTCTAATATAATCATTCGAATATAAAATTTCCAAATATTTTTTTTTCTTCCTTATGCTGTTAAAAAACTCATTATGGTCCCTAGTGACCAATTTGAACTTCCTATAATTCTTCCGATCTTGCTAACTCACATTTAAATACAAAATGTTTCAATTTCCATTTTCTGACAGCTTGCGCTACCTTCAGAGATTTGCTTATACCGGGTAGATTACATACCGGGTCTTGATTTTCTTTATACTGGAAAAACTAGATTCGATAATGATTCTAACGGTATAAGCCACATAAATTAATAAAATCTACAAAAAATATGAAAATTCTTTAAACTCCCGTCACAGTGTTGTTTTGACAGAAATTGCTCTGTAAATTTTCTGACTTTTATTCGATTAAAAATTCATATCTTTTAACTCAGAACTCAAAATCAGTTTCTGTTTCTTGGAGGTGGAACTGGACGAATACATCTTTACAACGGTATAAAATTCATCATCTAACCATTTTTTAGACTCTATGGTGAATTTTCAAAGTCACTGCCAAAATTCAACTTCTTCATAGCTTTCCATAATAAACTTCTAATTTATACTAACTTCTTCTTATTTTTGTACTTGTCAATTTAGTCTCATCACTTGCTTCAAACCATAAATTCATCATCTTCTTCATCAAATAATTTTTCAAAATATTTCCCTTAAATTTTCTTTCTTTACCAAAATAGTCACTAAAATGCAAAGGTAAGAATTCAAACTTCTTAACTTTGCAATTTAGCCTTCAAATCAACACTACTACCGTAATTCTACTATCTTAACTAAAAATCAGATTTAATACCCATCCAAGAGTTTATTTCCGATTTGGTCACTTGATTTTGACAAATTGTCAAAAAGGTCACTAATTCGATTCAACATCGGTTTAGCATTCTAACATCAATTTCACATCTCCAAAATCACAAAATTCAGATTCAGTCCCTTAACTTTGAAGCTTACCGAATTGGTCCCTATAATTTTAACTTAGGGTTTTGCTTTCAAGCAACAATTCAAGCTTACTAGATCAATAATCCAACATCACAAACCCTAAGTTAGACTCAAATCCATAAACCCTAATCTTCTCCATACAAACCAAAATATGTAGAGTTTAAATCCTAACTCAATATCATGATTTTAACATCATATAAGCTTGATTCCAACTTAAATTCAACCATGAAATCATAAAATCTCAAAAGCCCCAATTTTATTCATAAACCCTAATTTCCTTCTCATGTAAAATTATCATCAATAAAACATTTATTCCATGAATTAAAAGATAGAGCTTGAAGAGTAGAACAACTTTGTAGTTGAAGAGATTACCTGAAAACCAAGTTTCGGGGCTTGAATCGAGCTTGGAAAATTTTTCTCTTTCTTTCCCTAGCTCTCATATTTTTGGGATAGAAAAGATGAACATTAAGATTGATTTTATCATCAATCAAGGGCCAAGATTTAATCTTCAAATTTATTCTTCCAAAAATAACCTTTGTAACTTCAAATATTTCAAAATTGCTATCCTTGCCAAATGACCAATTTGCCCTCTAACTATTCTTTATTTACTAGCTTGTTTAAAAATTGTCATTCCATTAAAATCTAACTAAATTACCCCCTTCTCGACGGTCACATGTCAATTTATTCATCCAATGGTAAAAAATAAACCAATAAGTTGGTAGTTACCAACTTTACCCTTGTAAAAATTATGATCTTGCCATTTTTCATCCAATGGCTCATATTTAACATGGAAAATCAACTTAAATCTAAGGGTTCATATTCTTCCAACACAAAGAAAATATCTTAGACATGTAAAATGACATAATCAACCTTGGCTTATCATCCTTCAAAAAATCTTGGATATTTGATTCGATCCGATTATCCGAATATTCTTCCAAACTTTATCGCTTTATAGCCAATAATACAAGCTCCGTACGAAAAAATTGAGTAACATAGAAAGGTCATCCTTGGGGGTGAACTGTTCATTTACGGGGTCAACTACACAACTTTTGAAAATTACACTTTGGTCCCTAAACTTTTCTAAAGTTTATACTTTGGCCCCTAAACTTTTCCAAAGTTTATACTTTAACCCCTAAACTTTCAAAATTTTCATTTTGGTCACTAGCCAAAAATTGAGATATTTCAATTCTCCCCCTTAAGAAAATTTGTCCGCGAATTTTCAATACGTTCCTGATTCAAAAAAGGTGAAGGAACTACTTTCTCATATCCTTTTTCCCTTTCCCATATCACTTTTTCGACTTCATGATTTCGCCAAAGAACTTTAACAAGCAAAATTATCTTATTCCTTAATCCTTTAACTTCATGTGCCAAAATCTTTACCGGTTCTTCCTCATAAATCAAATTTGGTTGAATCTTTATTTCCTCCGAGGTAATGATATGTAAAGGATATGGTCGATACTTTTTGAGCATCGATATATGAAATATATTGTAAATCTTGTCCATTTTCGGAGGCAAGACTAGCTAATAAATTATCGGACCAACTCTTTCCACAATCTTATATGGTCCAAAAAATCTCAAACTCAGCTTCCTTTTTTGTCCAAACCATAACACCTCCCTCCAAGGTGAAACTTTTACGAAATACTTTATTCTTAACTTCATATTAAATATCTTATCTTTCAAGATCAGCAAATAATATCCATCATTCTAAAGCAACTATAGATTGCTTCGAACCATTCATACTTGATTCTCCAGATCCTAAACTGAATTGAATTAGATTCAATCACCTCTTAGTTCTCTTTTCATCATCCTCGGGAATATAAAACACTTCCTTGATAACATGAACATTCTTTAGACCTAACACAATAATCATTAAATTTTTGCTTATCCTGATCTCTTAGCGGAACTATGTAATAAAATTAGCTTGATATCTTTGTCGGGATTCCTCACCACTTTTTTTAAAAGTGGTTATCTTGATTCACTATTCCTCTTCACGATCTATGATCTTTATTCGTATATTTTCTCATTATGAACCCTTTCCATTGCATTCAGCATAATTTACTGCTTCATGAAATTTTGAAATACATATGGCAGTTAGTAGTTCTTTGTACCTGGCCTCCATCCCTATATAAGCTATCATAACAGGCTCTCTTTCTGTCTATATGAAGCAGTTTAAAAACAATTCAACTCAGTTTATTAAACTTGAACTTATACCCATAAATGATTCAATTGCCCAAATATAGATACAAGAAACTCCGTTGCATCTGTAGGATAAACTTTGTTAAGGAACCCTCAAAAAAGAACTTCTAGCTAACAGACTTTTAAGTACGTACCCTAACATTACTTTATCAAATACGGGTCTAATCCTTTCAAATGAGATACTACTTTATTCTCAGTTTCCTCTGATCATCAATATAGAGTTTCTTCAACCTAACCTTTATATCATTAATCCATAGATTAACAATCATAGGATCTCCATTAATATCTTTCCGAAAATCTAGTGTGCCAGAACTCTCAATTCTTTTGCAATCGGTGTCTAAGCATGCTGATTCATGATCAAATCTAATGTCTGGAAGAAAAATCTTAATCCATAACATACACATCATGTTACTCTGGTGCCTCTGCACCATGCTAAGCTGAGGGTAGAATATTATCATTAACTTTATCACTCTCGTGAATCTCTTGTTGATTCACTCGCCTAAACACCTGACACAAATCTTTTACCCTCACACATTGGAATTTAACATTATTATCATAATAAGGTAAGAAATTGCATCCATTCCAGCAAGTAAAACCATCAGTAATTCTGACATCCTAGTGGCATGTATACACTTTTGACCTTTGCCAAACTTCGTTTAATCTCTAGAACCGACTAAACTTGTAGCTCTAATACCAATAAATGTAACACCCCTTCTCGTATCCGTAGACCGGGTACGAGTCGAAAATGTTACGACTTCTTTTATCAAAATCAGGGGCTTTTTAAATTTTTAGAAAGCTTCTTAAAGGTCAGCCATCCTAAAATTTCCCTAGCCTGAGCACGCTTAACTTTATTTAAAATTGACTTAAATTATTTATTCAAACTTCAAATCATATATCACTTATCATAGCATGCAACTCATCACCTAAGGTTATTCTTAACCTTAAATCTTTCCAGAAACACCAATTATCTTGAAACCATAACAACTTTAAAGGTCAATTAGAACTCCATTGTGTGTAGTAAGTATACATGCCACTATAAAAACCAAATCTTAATTAGGATGTCATTACTGTATTACCTATTGAGCTTTCCAATATTGATGCAATGCTCCTCTCACTCTCATCTGATTTACCTACGTGTGCATAATCAACACACGCTAAGTACGAACTTAGTGAGGCATAAGATGAGAACATATATAAAATACTTTGTAATGCATGATAATCATTAAATCATATAATCTGTAATGCAGAAATATCTATGAAAGAAATCATACTATGATTGTTCTATACTATAGAATCAGAAAATTATACTGTGAAGTCAAATAGCCCAAGGTAAATGTCAAGTGACTAATATACGAGTCGCGTACTTTAAAAGTACTATCCTTTTCTATCGACACAATGAAGTGTCGGAAACTATCAACACAATTAAGTGTTGCCATATCAACACAATGAAGTGTTGTCATATCAACACAATGAAGTGTTGCAAACTATCAACGTCGCATACTGTCGACACAATGAAGTGTCAAATACAGTGTGACTCTTATGGTACAGCACTATATTGTCCAACTCAATATTATACTACAAAGGGCAAACTTAAAACAATTCCTATAAAATGGCAAGCAACCCTTGTACAATTCATATCATGTAAAACATATCATATTAGAGCAGTTCATACTCCAATATGCTCTATAACTTTCATTGTGTACTGCCATAAAAATAACTGTATCAAATAACTTTGTCATGTATATATCATGCTATATATCATATGTGATTATAAAATATGTCAGAATCTTTAAATCAGTACAATAAAGTACCATGCCAAAAATATGTTATGATGTTTATAAAAATTCTTTACCTTTTTGGGTGACTCATCTCAAGTCTCCCTATAGTATGTTAATAAACATACATTTAAAAACATGTATGCACTCACCTGGGCCATTTATTAGCTTGTCTCACTAGATTCTACTCGATCCTTTCCTTTATAAAACCTCGAACCTTCTTTGATTCGGACTTGACTTCATTAATCACATGAATAAGATAAAAATATTTGTTAGATTCAAATCTGACAATACCTTAAACATGATGTCTAATATAATCATTCGAATATAAAATTTCAAAATATTTTTCTTTTCTTCCTTATGTTTTTTAAAAACTCATTATGGTCCCTAGTGACCAATTTGAACTTCCTATAATTCTTCTGAGCTTGCTAACTCACATTTAAATACTAAATGTTTCAATTTCCATTTTCTGACAGCTTGCGCTACCTTCAGAGATTTACTTATACCGGGTCTTGATTTTATTTATGCTGGAAAAAACTAGATTCGATAACGATTCTAACAGTATAAGCCACATAAATTAATAAAATCTACAAAAAATATGAAAATTCTTCAAACTCCCGTCACAGTGTTGTTTTGACAGAAACTGCTCTGTAAATTTTCTGACCTTTATTCGATTAAAAATTCATATCTTTTAACTCGGAACTCGAAATTAGTTTCTGTTTGTTGGAGGCAAAACTGGACGAACACATCTTTACAACGGTATAAAATTCATCATCTAACCATTTTTTTAGAATTTATGGCGAATTTTCAAAATCACTGCCAAAATTCAATCTTCTTCATAGCTTTCCATAATAAACTCCTAATTTATACTAACTTCTTCTTATTTTTGTACTTGTCAATTTAGTCTCATCACTTGCTTCAAACCATCAATTCATCATCTTCTTCATCAAATAATTTTTCAAAATATTTCCCTTTAATTTTCTTTCTTTACCAAAATAGTCACTAAAATGCAAAGGTAAGAATTCAAACTTCTTAACTTTGCAATTTAGCCCTCAAATCAACACTACTACCTTAATTCTATTATCTTAACTAAAAATCAGATTTAATCCCCATCCAAGAGTTCATTTCTGATTTAGTAACTTGATTTTGACAGATTGTCAAAATGGTCACTAATTCGATTCAACATCGGTTTAGCATTTTAACATCAATTTCACATCTCCAGCATCATTAATTACATAAATACACTCCAAAATCACAGAATTCAGATTCGGTCCCTTAACTTTGAAGCTTGCCGAATTGGTCCCTATATTTTAACTTAGGGTTTTGCTTCCAAACAATAATTCAAGCTTACTAGATCATTAATCCAACATCACAAACTCTAAGTTAGACTCAAATCCATAAACCCTAATCTTCTCCATACAAACCAAAATATGTAGAGTTTAAATCCTAACTCAATATCATGATTTTAACATCATATAAGCTTGATTCTAACTTAAATTCAACCATGGAATCATAAAATCTCAAAAGCCCCAATTTTGTTCATAAACCCTAATTTCCTTCTCATGTATAATTATCATCAATCAATCATGTATTCCATGAATTAAATACATCAAAAGATAGAGCTTGAAGAGTAGAACAACTTTGTAGTTGAAGAGATTACCTGAAAACCGAGTTTCAGGGCTTGAATCGAGCTTGGAAAAATTTTCTCTTTCTTTTCCTATCTCTCATGTTTTTGGGATAGAAAAGATGAACATTTTGTTCTTTTTTTCACCATTACTTTACACATATATCTATTAAATAAATATTAAATTCATTTAATAGTGAAATTACAATTTTGCCCTTTTTATCCAACGGTTAAGATTGATTTTATCATCAATCAAGGGCCAAGATTTAATCTTCAAATTTATTCTTCCAAAAATATCCCTTGTAACTTCAAATATTTCAAAATTACCATCCTTGCCAAATGACCAATTTGCCCTCCAACTATTCTTTATTTACTAGCTTGTTTAGAAATTGTCATTCCATTAAAACCTAACTAAAGTAGTTCCTTCACAACCGACCACATGTCAATTTATTCATCCAATGGTCAAAAATAAACCAATAAGTTGGTAGTTACCAACTTTACCCTTGTAAAAATTACAATCTTGCCATTTTTCATCCAACGGCTCATATTTAACATGGAAAATCAACTTAAATACAAGGGTTCATATTCTTCCAACACAAAGAAAATATCTTAGACATGTAAAATGACATGATCAACCTTGGCTTATCATCCTTCAAAATACCTTGGATATTTGATTCGATTCGATTATCCAAATATTCTTCCAAACTTTATCGCTTTATTATAGCCAATAATACAAGCTCCGTACGAAAAATCTGAGTAACATGGAAAGGTCACTCTTGGGGGTGAACGATTCATTTACGGAGTCAACTATGTAACTTTTGAAAATTACACTTTGGCCCCTAAACTTTTCCAAAGTTTCCACTTTAACCCCTAAACTTTCAAAATTTTCATTTTGGTCACTGGACAAAATTAGGATATTATGACATTCTCTTTATCTTGACCCCGAAGAGTCTACATTGTTTATCTTGACCCCAAAGAGTCTACATTGTTTATCTCGCACCGTAGTGCTATGACACAGCTGCTAAGTCTCTATAGATATCCAATTATACCAAAGATTCTCACACTGGTACTTGGGCATAACAATATAATATTTTCATATTCAATATCCAATCCTTCGATACTATTATCTATAATTCGATAATGGGCAGTTCATATCCAAATATCTAAAATCTGATTTATCTTAGATAAATCATTATGCCATAGCACTGTATCACATATGCCACTCAATACTTTATGCCATTTACATAACTTTGATCAACATACGTTTTCATTAATATCAAGGTTGGTTCATCGCAAATCGTCCTATTTATCAATATTGCATAAATATATATTATGCAATCACTCATATCACATATATAATAAATAAGTAAAAATGCACTCACCTGGGCCATGCATGATATTAGCCTCACTAAGCTATTTCGATACTTTTTCCTTGCTTTCCTTTGATTTGGTGCCCTTAGCCTCGTCAAAAGCTTTACAATACCATTTGAACATACATAACAATATTTATGTTAGATTTTTTTATTCTAACATTGCTTAACTATATTATACTAGTATAATTATCCGAATTTAAAATATTTCCAAAAAATTTCACTTTTTCCGTTAATAATGTCAAATTGTTCATTATGGTCCCTAGGGACCATTTTGCACATTTTTCAATTTATTCAAGCTTAAATCACAATCATTCAATAATTCCATCATTTTCACTAACTTTTATTCAATACCCTTCCTCCACTAACTTTTATCAAAGTGACCTTTTAGTCACTAATTTTACACATAAACTGGTAAACTTGTATCGAATAATTAATCCAACATTTCTAAAATTTTCTCATATTTTTCCCCTACTTTTATACCAAAGCTGAATTAGTCCTTGGACTAATCAGAGCTGTCGAAATGGTCCCTTGCCATTTCCTTTCTTGACAATTTAGTCCCTTGAACTCTAATTTCAATTCTAACTTCATGCAACATATTCGAATCATAAAATCTCATAATCATAATTTTCATAAAATTTTCCCATTATTCTCTCATGTGGCCGAATTGGTCACTTAGCTTTTCTGGGCTCATTTTTCATCCGAACAACATTCTAACATGCTTAAATAAATTTTCCAACATGTATTCTTCATTTCCAAGAATTAACATTTAAAACCCCAGTTTATTCTTACATGCCAAATTTGGGTGTCTAAGCTTTTCAAGGACATTATTTTAGTCCAAATGCCAAAATTAAGCTTATAAATTCATAATCTCTTCAAATACATCACTAGGATAATTTTCACAATATTTCTCTAAATTTCTACATGTACACCAAAATGGTCACTTAAAGGACTAATTGAGGATTTTTCATTCTAACATCAAAATCAAGCTTCTAATATCATCAATCTTTCATTTTCATCATCAATTTCAAAACCCTAACTAAATTCCCAAATTCTAGGGTTTGGTTTTTTAGTCCTTAAACATGAAATTATTCACAATCTATGCTTGATTTCATCTCTAGAACACTAGATTTGCATATATCAAGCTTCAATCTAAACAAGGAACATGGAACCCTATTTTCTCTCCCTTCAAGAACATAATCAAATCTTCATATTTCTTGATAAAATTACAATCAAATGAAAGAGCATTAAGCATATATCATTTTTTCCAAAGCAACATACCCTAATTCTAACTTTGGAGCCTTCAAAATTGCCAAGAAAAATTTTGTGTATTTTTCTCTCCCTTTCCCCATGCTTTTAGAAAATATGGTGGAGGAATATGAACATTTTGTTCATCTTTTTTTTTTTAATTTATGCCACATGTATTTGAGAAATTGAATTTTTTTATTCAATTTGGTCCTTTTCCAAAATTAACCTCCAACTAAATCATAATTTACAAGTTGCCATTCTAGTTCAATTCCAACCAAATTTCATTCAACTCTAACCAAACTAGATTAATGCTTTCACATGGGAAATTACCATATTACCCATGGTACTTTCAAAATATTTCAAATTTGCCATTATGACCAAAATACCAAATTACCAAAACTAGTCACTTAAATCACAAATTTTTGTCATTTTGTAAAAATCCAACTATTCTAGTTAGATCACACTCAACCAGTTAATAATTTATTCATAAAATAATATTTTATGAATTTTCTGTGACTTATGGTGTAGCCTCTGAAATTTCAATTCAATCTGATTTCCCAATATTCACTTACTACTTCTACTGTGATTTTCCCTTCACTAGGCTATAAAAAAATCTAAAAATTCCTTATTTCTATATCTAAAAAATAAATAATATTATCAAATAAATATTCCATATTTATGAAGTCAAACTTAAAATTTTGACTCTGTTCAAATATACCGATAATTACACGAAATCTTCATCGGATATAATTTCTCTTAATATTTCTTAATCAGCTATCCATATGAATAATATTAACTCGGACTGATTCCTTTTTATTGGTCTAAAGTACTGACATAAGACCTTCCCAATAGGTCACCCATTCTATGCTTTGAGCACGCTTAACTTTGTAGTTCGACCAAAATTTGATATCTTATACTGCATTTTTATTCCCGGAGTCTATATCAAATTTTTCTCCATGATCTGTTTAATCCATGTACATGATAAAATAATTACTGATAAAGTCTCCATGTAATTTTATTCGAATCAAATATCAGCTATTCCTCTGTTTGTTTGATCGAGAATAAATTTCTACATAAACCTTATACCGAAAATCTGGCTATACATATTATCTTCGTGTAACCTATACTACTTATATGTGGAGTAAAAACATTTAATAGTAAAATTATCCATCAAGTGCCTATTTTTTTCTCATCTTTAAACTCTAGACACCAAACTTTGACTTGCTGTCATTTTAGTCACTAAGTTAGCTTTTAAGCCCTTATCTTAGTACTAAATGACCCTTAATTAGCATAACAAAAATTTGGGGTATTACAGAAACCCTCTCCAAGGTAAGAGAAATTTTTTCTTTTAATTTTTCAAGCTTATTTAATTGGATTTTGGATGAAAGCATGAAACATGGAATTAATCGACATGAAATACTTTATCTTTTAGTACTATTTATTCATGATTTCCTTGCTTGAAATCTTAGTTTCATGAGTAAAGAGGATGAAGGGGATGTTTAATTTTGATGATTTAAGATTAGATTTTGATGAAGTTGTTGTTGCAGAGTCATATCCAAGCTTGTAGAGTTTTTTAAACTACTTGAAAGTAGCTCAATCCTAATTTGGTTAAAGTTAGGGTTTTGTTGTAGAGTTGAATTTGGATTGATTTTGATATAGGAATGATTGTAGAAACTTGGAAATGATGTTTAGAAGTTAAATTCATGATTGAATGAAGTTGGAAAATTTGAATAAATGACCCTTCATATTCGGCCTTTAGGGAAAATGTTAGAGAAAATTATAGAAAATTTTCCTATGGCTAGAAATGATGTGAGAATGATTTTACAAGGCTTAGAATATTGTTTGGATCAATTTGGAAGTTTACGAAGTGTTGAGGACCAAATGGCATATTAAGGAAAAATTGAGAATGATATGGAAAGTGATTGGAAACTAATGTGTTAAGTCTGAATGTATTATTGGAATGCTTAACTATGTTGTTAAGTGATTTAATTTGAAATTTAATGGCAATGGGACTATTTTGAATAATTTGGAAATATTGAGATGAGTTCCAAGAGAATTCATTTTATGGTTAACATTGATGTTATAAAATGGAATTATTATCGATTGAACATTGAAAGCATTTTTAGGAATTTTATTCATAGTATGTGCTTATGTTAGAAAGATACTAACATATGCTTTGAAATGTATGTGTTTGGTAATCGATGATTTTATAGATCGTGATCGTGATCAAGATCGTAATACGAGCAAGTTTAAAGATAAGGAAAAAGTTCAAGAGTAAAGCTAAAAGCAATAGGAAGGTTTACTATTGAGGCATCAGGTGAGTGCAATGCATACATAACATGATACATGGATGTTTTATACATCATTAGGAAGACTTGTGATGAGTCTACCTTGTTTATATATTGGCATGATATTTATGTCATTTATCATATATTTGACATGTTTTAATTATGTCAAAGGTTGAACATAAATGCATGGATCACTAGTTATATATGATGTTATATTATGAATATTATTTTGGGTATGAACTGCCCAATTTTAAATTATGTTGATATACATTGCCATGGATGAAATAAATATGAAAAATATGCCCAAGTATGTCATTAAGGACAGGGTATAGATGGCATGCCATAGAGTCCAGCAGCACGCTGCATATCTGGTTTAGCACTAGAGTGTATATAAAGGACACTTAGTGTATATGGTGGGCACGACCTATGTGTACTAGCACTTCGGTGCATATTTGACTCGAGTACCCAGGGTCCTCATAGGTTTATATTTGGGCTATGATTTATTGGTAAACAATTGATAAACAGGTGAAAGAGTTTATAAACTCTTAAAGTTATGGCAAGTATATTAGTAAGAAATTTATATCCGATTTATATTATGTTGATATATGATTACCATGATGGTAATACATATCTAGTGATTCATAATGCATGAATGTTGTTACATGTTATTAGTTATAGTTATGTTATATTGCACTTGATATTATTATTGCCTCACTAAGTATATACTTAGCGTGTGATGGTTTTCACACGTAGGTAAAAGGTAGAGTTCGGAGTAATGAGCTAGCATCCTACTTATCAAGAATATAATCACGGTATCAGTAATAACATCTTTTGATGTGTTTTGATGTTTCTAGATGGCATGTATATGTTAAAATTAGTCGGTTATATACTAGTTTATACATGGTTTATAATAACATATAAACTAGTTTATGTTTATAATGGATGGTGAGTAGTTTTATAAAAAAATTAAAAAAATTGGATAATGACTAGAAAAGGTTAAATAGAGTAATCAGGTAGATTTTTATTTTAGGTTGTTTCTAGGCAGTTATATTCCTTATATATCATAGATACGAATTGTTAAGTTGCTGCCTGAAATCGGACCTAATTCGATGGGATAAAAATTTGAAATATGATTCTACACGATAAATAGTAAAATGAATAATTTATAATTTTTGTATAAATATTAAAGTGATACATAGATATATTCTTTGTGTAATACTCTAATTAGTAATTGATATAGAATACTGGTTAGGGTGTTACAGTACGAGAGTACACGAGAATAGCATCGATAAACACAACCGCAAACTGGTCCAAAAACTCATGGAACACCCGATTCATCATGTCCATGGAAGAAGCCGACAAATTGGTCAGGCCGAACGACATCACCAAAAACTCATAATGCTCATACCTCATACGGAAAGTTGTCTTGGGTACATCCACATCTTTCACCTTCAACTGATAGTACCCAGACATCAACTCTATCTTAAAGAACACCGAAGCACCCCTAAACTGGTCAAACAGATCGTCAATCTGTGGTAAAGGATACTTATTCTTTATCGTCAACTTGTTTAGTTGCCGATAATCTACACACATCCGTAACGTACCATCCTTCTTTTTCACGAACAACACCGGTGGACCCTACGGTGAAACACTCAGCCTAATAAACCCTCGATCAAGCAGCTCCTGCAGTTACATTTTTAACTCCTTCAATTCCTTCGGGACCATGCGATACGAAGCAATTGACACTGGTGCCGCATCCGCATAAATTTCAATGCCAAACTCCACCTCTAGATCTAGTGGAAACGTCGACAACTTTTTGAAAAAAAACACCTAGAAACTAATATACCGTACGTATATCCTGCACTCTCAACTCCTTCAAACCAGGATTCATAACATAGGCCAAGAAAGCCTGGCATCCCAAACCCATCATGTATCTCGCTTCTAAAGCCAAAACAGCTTTAGACAAGAACCTAGCGTTCTCACCCACAACTACCACCTTGAAATCATTAGACAACTTTAGAGATATCTGTTTGGTCTCAAAATCTACCATAGCCCTATTCTCGGTCAACTAATCCATTCCCAAAATAACATAAAAACATGGAAGGGCAACTCCAAATCCATAACAAACACATGACCCTAAACCATCAGCGGACATCTACGATACAACTTCTTAACCACAACCGTCTCTCTAAGAGAAGTAGCCACTCTAACACCCACCTTAATAATTGCAATAGGTATATCAAGCAGTTGTGCATGCTCACTCAAGATATATGAATGAGTAGAACCAGAATCAACCAACGAATACAACGGCAAAGACTGTAAATAGAATGTACCTGCAACCATATCAGAGTCATTACGACCCTCACGGTGTGCATACACCCTAGCTGGTCCATCACCCTCAGGCTGGATAGCAACGATATTAGCCACAGTCCTTCGCCCACCATCTCTGTGCTGAAATAGGCCATGACCATGGCCTCTCTGCAGAACAACAATAGGTGGAACACCCTACCCACCTCTGGCTAACAAAGGACAGTCACGTCTCAGATGGTCTCCAGACCCATAACTCCAACAAGCATTAGCCACAACAGCAGTAGGTAACTAACCCTCTCTGGCCAAACATGAACAATCTCGCCTCAGATGATCAGGTGATCCACAAGCCCAACAAGTATTGTGTAGATCTCAAACCTAGGCATCCTGCCCCTGCGCTCTATGCCCAACATCACCACCACCACGCCACTGATCAGGGCAAAACCTCCTATCACGGAGTCTCTTGGCATGTCCACCACCAATACTAGAATCTACCATTCTCTTAGCAAAGCTAAAGCCTCGAGACCCAGAAGCTAAACCAAGATTCTGCTCAACATCTTTGGCTCGCATAACCAAAACATCAAAATCTGTATAATTAGCAGGAAGCATGTATATCTTAACCACTGAACCAGACCGTAGCAGAAACAATCATAGCGATGTCACTCGTCAGGAACTAACTCGAAAGCATACCAGTTCAACCTCACAAACTGTACTTCGTACTCAGAAACAGACATATTGCCCTGCATTAGAGCCATAAACTCTCTCATCCCTTCGTCTTGAAACCGAACCCCTAGGTACTTCTTTCGAAAAGAACCACAAAAGAACTCCCAAGATATATCCCCGGTGCCATCCCATTTGTCAGCGTAGTCCATCAGCTATTAGTATCTCCCTGCAATAGAGACACAACACAACCCAACTTACAAGCATTCGTACAACCCATCTGACCCAGTATCCTCTCTGTACTAGCCAACCAGTCCTCAGAAGCCTCTGGTGCTAGACCATGGAACTCAACTCTGCCAAACTGCAAAGACGCACTAATGGCAAACCCATCTACCCAACCACTGGTGTCTGTACATGAACACCCGCAACTGCTGCATGGAAGCACTGGTCATAGCCTGAATCAATGGTGCCATGTCACCCATCCCTGACCTAGTTGGCAAAGGTAGCACTTGCTCCACTCCCGCAAGTGGATCAGGAGAAGGCAGAGGAAACCCTCCATGAGGTATAACATCCCCTCATTCCCCTGCCCATCGGTAGTAGTAATCGTACCAGATCACAACTTTCTCCTCGATCCCATCGTGCTAAAGATATATCTAAGGCATGATAATCATTTCAAAACAACATAGTTAGGCCAGCTTCAAGCAAGGATCCAAGAATTTCATCTCAACTCAAAATATTTCAGACTATAATAATAAGACAATGGTTTCTCGTATTTCCCCCTAACATGACATAAAGCAATCAATGTGCATATTTCAATCAACATGCATAGAAAACATCATAATACAACCCACAACAACATTACAACAATCTTACTAACTCGCAATTATCGCTAAACCTCCCAATTATCGTAAACCTGTCTCTGATACCATCAAATGTAATCCCCTCGACCCGGTCTAGTCGCAAGATTAAACTGAGCAAGCTACATTAGGTTTATCGAAGTAAACCGTGAAGAAGAAACTCAAAGCGTGTCTATTTTTTATCTTATCTAGATGCAAGTTATTATCCTATGTGTTCATACTAAAGTAGGTGAAACTACAACTCAATCGGGCGTCGAAATGACATCCAATTAAACCCAATTGCAACATAGGGATCAAATTGCAATTTCAGAAACTATAAGGAATTTACCCCATTTTATGTTACCAATCCTTAATTAAGTCAATTTCATGCATACGTGTCAAAACTCGGCTCAAATTATTCATCCGTGCTCATCCAAATGCATTAACAACATGGGCTAAAATGGAAGAAAACAAAACTTCAAAAATATCCAAATAACTGAAATAATTGCTAGCCGTATCAATACATTAAGGGATGTATCGGTACACTTTGCCTGATTCAAAAACCCCAAATTCCAGTAGCTCAAATCCGTACCGATATGGCTATGCACTATACCGTACCGAAACAGTTCCTCGTGTACCGGAACATCAGCGTCAAATGGCCTAATCTCGTACCAAAACACTTGCCCGCGTACTGATACGATAAGCCTAAAATGGCTTACTCATACTGAAATAGGGACACATGTACCGATACGTCTAGACCTGAAATGTTCTCTTTTGCTGGTTTAACATACTTTCGAACATACCAAAACACCCTAGCATGCTTCTAACATACACCCAACACATTCAAGGATCATTCCGCAATGAAACATCTCATATTCAACATCAAATCATGGCATCATGCTTCAAAGGTAAATCTAGAGGCATGCTTCCTAGAAATCAAAACAAGAAAAGCATGAAATCTCAAACCATCACTACAAACAATCCAAAATGTCTATATACAAACCATGAGCAGCAAAACAACATTGCTCAACTAGGGAGTTTAACAAATCATCTCCCAAATCAACAACGAAACCCATTGCCTTTATTACTTATAGTCTAATTCAAAAACATACTTTTAGTAACAAGTCTTTAACGATCCCATGCTTCCCGCTGCCTTCCAAACCTTTAATTCTCTGCATTGATGGACAAAGAGAGCATAAGCACACTAGGCTTAGTGAGAAGTGCTAAAAAACAAGACACCATCAATGCATTTAAAACCATTTTAGTAACACGTTGAAATTGAAATCTCATTTCAATCCATGCTTAAACAACATTTAAACCATCATTCCTTGAAAAACATACATTGAACGCTTTCAAAAACTAGCATATTAAACCATATGCTACATGTATCATTTACCAACAGCAAATCCCATTGCTAATCCTCAATTTAAGCCTTCCCATGCATAACAAACCATATGCAAAGCTTAAAGAGTATACATGTATAAATCCCATTAGACAACATAAACCGTTACATGATACATCAACAATTATATTGGCTCACAAGTCATCATTAACCAAGTTCCATTAACAAACTAGTTCATCAGATACACGGATTCAACAAGTTTCCTCTCAACACTTCAAGCCATCTTAACCAGAATAGCGATATAATTAACAATTAACCATGTACCTCACTGTTTTTAAATGCATTAAAACCAAACCATTATCTAAATCAACAAACCATGCTTTTCTACAAGTATTTCCATATACTTACAAGGATCACTTACCAAGTGCATCCCTCAACATTTCATGATTAAAACAGTAACCCACATACTTTAAAACATGTTTAAATAGTAGGTACCATGTAATTCAAAACAAGTGCATAAAACCATTTCACAAAAGCACGACCGAGAGAGAAATCTTTCCGATACTTACTTTTGAGCTTAGGTAAGCATTTCAAGCTCAACCTAAACCCCAAAATATTGATTCAAACCTTCAAAATGCTTTAAATCATATTTTCACTCACCGATACACGAAACCTCAATTCGTCAACGTGAATTCAAGCGTTCAAAGCCTTCAAAGCTTCATTGATCACTTTCGAATCAACCTCCCCTATTTTAACCACATAACAACAGAGGATTAATGTATCTCAGTACATTCAAAACACTACAACAACATTCCTAAACAATTCTTTCATAATTACCCAACCACAACAACCGAAATCATCATCTAACACTTTCCAAACACAACCCAGCCACAATCTAACAATCTAACACTTCCGCTATTATTATCAACACTTAAAATGGGATTATAACATACTTATATCTCCGGCAAACAATCAACCACCACACCCCAAAAACTCATATCTAACAACCTAAACAAGTAAGGATTCAAAGAGTTTCAGGATTCCAACGTTAAAAACAATTTATCAACATTATAAGAAATCCAATATATGATTAAAATCAATCATCAACCCTAGAAAATAGATCCAATACGAGTCTTCCTCAATTTCATCAATTAAACTCAATTAAATCAATTAATCTTTACGAAATCATAAAATCAGATTACAAATCATAAATCAAGAATCAAATACTTGGGAATATCAATAAAGAACCATTCAATAGAGGATAAAATGAACCTTACCTCTATTGTGTGATTTCTCCCTCAATTGGTTGATTAAAGCTTGAAAAACACAAGATTTCCATGAAGCTTTGTAAATCAAAGATGAAGAATCAATTATAAATAAAGAATTTAAGAAAATAGATCTCCGACCTCTGAGATTTGATAAAAAACAAGAGTGTTTGGCAGAAAAGAAGTGGGGAGAAAAGTTTACGTCAAATTTCTTTAAAAACAATAACTACCTTTTTGTTATAAAATCCCTTTTAATTACTTTATAAACCACATGTTAAAAAGTCTTAATTGAGGAGAGAAACACCAGCCAAAACATGGTAATATAGCTCCTTAAGGATTCTAAGAATTTGATCCTTTACAATTTAGCCACCACTTAAAAACATTTTTCAAAAATTACATTTTGGTCACCAACCAATATGTCACCCTTCCAAATCCAATTTTCCAAAATTGATTTCACCAATATTAATCATATATTAAAAATGATTTTAACCATTTTCCATATTTTTATCTTACTCAAAAATATTTACTTCCGAATCTGACTCGAATCCCTAACCCGGTCCACTGGACCGCCTAACTAGCCTTAAAACCGCTAGGCCCAAAATTGAGGCATTACACAATTCATCTTTAATTGCTTCTGTTATTGAGGGCTTTTGGCTTGCTTAAGTCCCTAGTATTATGGTGTTTATGCATATATGTTGATCTTAGCATGTTTGGGGCATCAATTGAATGTTAAACCAGCAAAATTGGACATTACAGGTCCAGGTTTATCGATACTCGGGGAAGGGTATCGCTACGCCCTTTGGAAAATTAGCATGACTATTGATACTCGAGGAGGTGTATCGGTACGAGTTTTAGCTACTGGTATATGAGATTTTAACATTTTGGCATGGGTGTCAATACTCAGGAAAGTGTATCGATATGCCCCTTGAAAGGTAGGCCTAACCCAAGGCATTATTTTTAGTTAAAGTGATGACTTGGTTTTAGATTCTTTCATTTTGGTCCAAGTTTCGCATGTATGCAAACTGAATTTGTTTAGTTGATTGTTTAAGTTGAAATTTGACAAGTATGCATGTAACCTAATTAATTAAGCATTGGTAAATTCAAATTTAAGTAAGTACTCATAATTTTCTAGGTTTACATTTTCGTCCCTAAAGTGCAGCTTGTACGTTTGGATGTTGTTTTGACACCGTTTTGGTCGAGTATTGTAACCCCTGCCAGTATATACACCTTAGTCTTAATGTTGCATCCTTTGCTGAATACTTGCTTAACTTTATTATGTTAAGTATGCCTCTAAGACGTGAGACTCGAGCTACTACGAACAATGTCGGGAATGGGCAGAACAACGAGGAAGGATTGGTTCCTCATAATCCTTTACCTTCTCCTCTACCTATTCCTCATGTTGGTGCTGGGGTTAGGGGTGTACCTCAAGCTTCGTAAGGGCTAGTTTTTGGTGATATGACACCGTTGATCCAAGCGATGAAGGGAGTTTTTCAGGCAGCAATAGTTGGGTTGCATGTGGAAGAACCAGAGATGGTAACTTACAGTGTCCGCGTGGAGCACCTCGATTACTCTATCTCCATTGTCTTGCTAGTGAGATGGTCTAGAGGCCCCCAGGTGGTGCCTGGGGCATCCAATCTTTTCTTCACAGTTGTTGTCATGGGTCCCTGTGGTGGTGGAATGGGTTCTCGAGTTCCCCTCGTTGGGGTGAAGCCGCTGCCATACGGCTTTGGGCTTTCACTTCTGTCGATCCCATGGTGGCACCTTTGAATGTTAGTGGTGAGATATTGTTAACCTATTCTATTTGCTTTCTTCTCTTTCGAAATTGAAATGGCTCAAAACTGGAAACGACCTCACGACTGATTCTCTTGGCCGAAAAGTATCCAAGCTCACCGCACCAATTGTTGATGCCGATTTTTGGCAACACCAGACAAGGAGATGGAGACGACAGCCGAATGAAGGTTTGGGGACGAGGCTTGGTGATTCACCCGTCGTGGGACGGGCGGAGAACCACAATGGGTGATGGTTAACTGTAGAATTAGGCGGTTCACCCCTGACAGACTTGGGCCCGAGAGCCCCAGACAGTGCTAAAAGGGTGATCGGAGTCATATGGGAGAGGAGAGAGAATGTGGTCGATGTAGAAGGGTCATCCCCTTTGTCTTCGGTTTTGGGGTATTTATACCCCTTTGTCGTTGTAGACGGAGTGATGTTTGACGCCAAGCCTAGTGATGACTATTGATGGGCTGGCAGATGGTCACTCGGATGTCAAGCTGCAAGCTCAGTCGAACTTGGTGGTTGTCTTGTCTTCGCGCAATGGTCACTGGAGCTGATGGGTTTGGAGGTGTAGAAGTGTCTGGGGGAGGAACTCCCGGGCTCCATAATATTAGAGTGTATGCGGGGACGGAGGCATTTTCTTCGGTGGTAAAATTTTCCGAAAGTGTTTGGCGGACTTGCAACAAACTTCATTTTCTATCGAATGCATTGCTTGATTTTGCAAATTAAATCGGTTCTTTTATTCTTCCTTTTTTTTTTGGTCAGAATCCAATTGGTAACACTGATCCAACTTTGTAACATTATACTAAATCCTTGCTGATTGCTCGAATAACACTTGGAAATTCATTTCATATAAATTAAGATGGACTGGGTCATGCAAACCATGATTTGTTCACAAGGTGGCTGGTTGCACACAATATACTAGATCCTTACTGATTGCTCAAATAACACTTGGAAATTCATTTCATAGAAATTAAGATGGATTGGGTCATGCAAACCATGATTTGTCCACAAGGTGGTTGATTGCACACAAATTGTGAAATTAAGATCAACCAAAATAGATTGGAAATAGATTGCAGAAATAAAGGAAATCCATTAGCCACTTCAAGAAATGCACAATCCACACTATCTAGACATAAAGGTGAAACTGCAATTCTCATGGGCATTTGATTTCAGAGTAAACTAGCATGTATCATTTCACAACATATTCTCAGAATGAGTAACGAATAACAACAAACAAGGAATAAAAAATAAGGCATAAAATTTTGTATTTGCAGTTACAGAGGCTGTCAGGTTCACAAATGCGAATCACAGTTTAAATGTTATCCTATCAACTTCAAAAATGAAACGGCACAGCAGATCTAAAAGTATTAAAGTGTAGATATAATACATATATAAATGAAAAGAAAAAAGAATGAATGAATTATCACAGATTTTTTATTCACACTGTTACCAATTTTGATGATCAGATCAGACTTGTAATGAGCTTTTGCAGTTGAGCCCCTGCACCACTTTCATCAATCATTCTGCATATATATAATATTATATAATATCTATTCTGAATGAATGTTCTCACAATTCACAGTTCAAATTCATCTTCAATCTTCAACTGATCTGCTGCAGCCTCTTCTTCTTCGTCATCAAGCACAAAATATGGGTTATGTGGCTCTGGTCTGAACTTATACCCAGTAAACACATAAAACGCAAGTGTAGCCAATTCTCCGGCAACCACACTAGTCCAAAGATACCTATACGAAGTAATGGTTTCCAATGCATAAACCACAACACGGGTAAAATAAATATAACAGATAACCACAATGTAATACTGCCTGAACAGTGTGAGCTTCAGCAGATTCACTGCAGCTTTCCCATCAGTTTTAGCTGCCTCTCGCAAGTTCTTAATCGACCAAACAATGGGGAACAACACAGCACAACAACAAACAACATCAACAAGCAAAAACACCTGTTTCCACACCATCCAATCGTGACCGAAAGGTCCAGTTTCATCGATAACAACCTGAGCAACATTAGCAATAACCTGAAGCGGAATCACAATCATCAAAACCTTCTTTTCCTTGTTCTGCAAGTAAGGTTTCAGAAACGACCAGCCGGTACCAATCAAAACGATCAACATAAAAAACATCACCCCTTTCAAGAAACTGAATATGTAGAACAAAACATCCCAACCATGAGCACTCCCAGTTCGTTTTATATGAGACTTATCCTCTGCTTCACATAACAAATTAACTGCTTTTAAAATAACCACAGCCAGCATAAAGAAATGGATCCTAAAAACGGTGAGTCGTTTTATGTAAAGCACGTAGACCCAAATTCCCGCCAGAATGAAATAAACGAGAGAGAGAAGGAAGTAAACCTTAGGGAGAATTGTTTCTCCAGCGGAGAGATAATCGCGGCGATTTTCCTTGCCATCCAGATTGTACATCGCCGATCGGACGTTCATCGATACTTTTACCTGATTAAGGCAGTTGGCAAATACAAGGGTGTATTGATCGGCGTTAGTCTCTTCGAAAACGGTGTTGAAACTAGATTCGCCATTGAGGGACTTGAATTCAAGGACGAGTTTAATGAAATCGGAATTGAGAGCGCAATCGATATATCCATCTTCGAGTTGTAAAAGCACTTGCATCCAATCGTCGCGGGTGCAGAGGATGAACCCGACTTTGGACATATCGAGATCCGGGTTGGGGTTCGAGAGTTGGATGTTGGTGACATTGAGTTCGAGGTGGCCGGTGTGAGTGAATCCGAACTCGTCGAACGGGATTATGGGTCGGTCATCGTTTCGGATCTTTGTTAATTGAATCTCCGCGCAAACAAAATGAACGAAAAGGGAGACCAAAACGAAAGGTACACAACATCGATGGATCGCCATGGGAGATATGGAAGACAATTTTGGCGTAAATCTGATACAAATATCAGATCTACAATTTGTCAAGGTATCGTCGAGAATTTTATGCTTTGGAATTTTACACAATTAGAACCAGTTTTGATATTAAATAACAAAACCAAACACGTGTTTCATAATGCATATGCCAATTTTTAGGGAAAACTACACATTTACTATTCCAACTATGCATGCATTACTGTTTTGGTACCCAATTATTATTTTTAGTAAAATGATATCTAACGTTACGCTTTTTTATCTTTTTTTGTACCCCGTCATTAAAAACTAACGAAGATCATGACGTGACTTGGTATAATCATAGTTTTAGTCCAAAACACTTATATATGTATATTATCAATTTAGTCCAAAATTCATCAATTTAAAAATCATCTTAATTTCGGGGGGGATAAAACATCATCTTAATTTTGATAGAATTTTGTATCATCCCTTTTTCACCCCTCGTATTCTCGTCAGTATCCCGATCGTGGAGTTTGGGTCTTCCAATGAACCCCGCATTAGCCCCCCATTGATCCTCAAATCCTAATATTTTGATTGTCCCCAGTGTGTTTCTTTTAAACTCCTAAACCCAGAAAAGTGTTTGACTAGAAGAAGAAGAAGGAGGAATTTACAATTTTAATCCAAAAATTAAAATAATATTTAAATTGATAAAATTTTAGACTAAATTGATAGATTGTATAGGTTTTTGGACTAATGTTGTTATTAACCCAAACCACGTCACCATTTTTGTTAATTTTAAACGGTGGAGGTACCAAAACAGAACAAAAATGTAACATTAGATACCATTTTGCCAAAATAATATTTATGGTACTAAAACAGTAACATGAACATAGTTAGGGTACTAAATATGTAGTTTTTCCCATTTATTATAACCTTAAAATAAGGGTTAATTATATTAGAAATTCCTAAACAGTCTTAGAATTTAGTAGTTCCTAAACTTTGAAATATTCTAATTAAATCTATGTATGAAGCATCAATATCATATTAATGAGGTATTTCGTCAACCTATGAACAACCTGGATCCGACGTATTAAAAAAGTAGCATGTCATTAAAATATAATATAAATTTTGTTAACACCTCATATCCAAGCTATCCAATGCATCATGTACACACGTGCTTAAATTGTGTTAATGTATTTTCAGTATACCACACTAAGATCCAGTTTGACATTTATCGTCCAAGCTTATATTAAGATGATGGAACTACGTGATTGATGAGATATTGATACTTTAAGGATTCAGTTAGATTTATTAAAGTTTAAGATTAATTTATAATACGAAAAATATTGAATGATGTCTTGTGAATTAACCCTTAAAAATTAATATTTGATAAATTTGGTGTTTCAATATTTATTATTATCGAATTATGATATCATTGATTGTTTTATAAAAATAAGTAAGCTACACAGGTGGTCACAAATATTGTAAAAAGTTTCATGTTGGCCATCCAAATTTAAAAACATGCAAAATAACCACTAAAGTTATATAGTTTTTTTCATTTTGGTCACCCATTGTAAATTCTTTTAGTGAAACGTGTCAACATACTATGACTATACATATCCACGTGACTTGTCTGATGATTTTGTGGAATAATTGAAGTGTTGGACAACGGGTGAGCACAACCTGATTAAAAAATTGACCAACTCCTTCCAAATGCTCTCAATGTAACTACCCAAATCTCAGAATCCATAGGTCGATTCACCCGAGCGGTGGACGTTGGGTGCTTAAAAGAACATTATGGGCTTGGTGAGAATACTGATGGGAAGAAGAAATAAGGGTTAAGATCCTTCTTTCCCCAAGAAAAAGGCTGGTTTGGAAATTAAATTTTTGTAGAAAAGTGGGAAGTGTGATATCACTCTTGTTCTCCAACCTTTTCCAACAATTCTCGTAATATCCCAAATTTTTTGTTAGTGACCAAAATGAAAATTTTGAAAATTTGGTGGTTAAAGTATAAACTTTGGAAAAGTTTAGGGACTAAATTGTAATTTTCAAAAGTTATGTATTTTAGTCCCAAAAATGATGTTTTCCTGTTACTTGGATCTTTCGTTCGGAGTTTGTATTAGTGGCTATAAAGCGATAAAGTTTGGAAAAATATTCGGATAATCAAATCGAATCGGATACTCAAGATATTTTAAATGATGATAAGGCAAGGTTAAAAATATCTTTTCCATGTCTTAAAATGAAAGGATTTAACATGGACCATTGGATTAAAGTAGGTTTTCCATGTTAAATATGAGCCATTGGATGAAAAATGGCAAGATGGTAATTTTGGAAAAGTCCAAGGGCAAAGTTGGTAATCACAAACTACTTGATTTATTTTTGACCCTTGGATGAGTAGGTAGACATGTGACAAGATATGAAGCATTGGACTATAAGAGCAAAATGGTCATTTTGCTATAAAAAGATATTTTTTAGGACTTTTAAATTAAGATGACAAATGGCCAAATTGGAAACAATTGAAATTTCAAGACTTTTTCTCCATTATCTTCTCTTGTTCGAAACCCTATAAGGTAAGAGGAAAGAATTCTCTTTTAATTTTTAAAGCTTATTTAGTTGGATTTTGGATGAAAGCATGAAATATGAAGTTGATCTCCATGAAATTCTCTATCTTTTGGTACCATTTATTCATGCTTTCCTTGCTTAAAACCTTAGTTTTGTGATTTTGAGGGATGAATGGGATGTTTAAATATGATGAGTTAAGGTTAGTTTTTGATGAAGTTGTTGTTGTAAATTACTTGAAAGTAGTTAAATCCTAATTTGGATTAAGTTAGGGTTTTGATAGGAAGTTGAATTTGGATTTATTTTGACATGGGAATAATTATAGAAGCTTGGAAATGAGGTTAAGAAGTTGAGTTCATGCTTGAATCAAGTTGGAAAACTAGGATGTAGTGACCTTTCATATTCGGCCTATAGGGGAAAACTAGGAAGTTGAATTTATGTATTTTAGTCCCGTAAATGGAAAGTTCACCCCCAAGAATGATGTTTTCGTGTTACTCGAATTTTTTGTACGGAGTTTGTATTAGTGGCTATAAAGCGATAAAGTTTGGAAAAATATTCAGATAATCGGATCGAATCAGATATTCAAGATATTTTAGAAGATGATAAGGCAAGGTTAAAAATATCTTTTCCATGTCTTAAAATGAAAGGATTTAACATGGACCATTGGAATAAAGTAGGTTTTCCATGTTAAATATGAGCCATTGGATGAAAAATGGCAAGATGGTAATTTTGGAAAATTCCAAGGGCAAAGTTGGTAATCACTAACTACTTGGTATATTTTTGACCCTTGGATGAGTAGGTAGACATGTGACAAGATATGAAGCATTGGATTACAAGGGCAAAATGGTTATTTTTCTATAAAAGAGATTTTTTAGGGTTTTTAAATTAGGATGACAAATGGCCAAATTGGAAACAATTGAAATTTCAAGACTTTTTCTCCATCATCTTCTCTTCTTCGAAACCCTCTAAGGTAAGAGAAAGAATTTTATTTTAATTTTTCAAGCTTATTTAGTTGGATTTTGGATGAAAGCATGAAATATGAAGTTGATCTCCATGAAATTCTCTATCTTTTGGTACTATTTATTCATGCTTTCCTTGCTTGAAACCTTAATTTTGTGATTCTGATGGATGAAGGGGATGTTTAAATATGATGAGTTAAGGTTAGTTTTTGATGAAGTTGTTGTTGTAGAATCATATCCAAGCATGTTGATGATTGAAATTACTTGAAAGTAGTTAAATCCTAATTTGGATTAAGTTAGGGTTTTGATAGGAAGTTGAATTTGGATTTATTTTGACATGGGAATAATTATAGAAGCTTGGAAATGAGGTTAAGAAGTTGAATTCATGTTTGAATCAAGTTGGAAAACTAGGATGTAGTGACCTTTCATATTCGGCCTATAGGGGAAAAATTAGAGAAATTATAGAAAATTTCCCTAAGGCCAGAAATGTTGTGAGAATGATTTTACATGGCTTAGAATGTTGTTTGGATCAATTTGGAAGTTTTCAAAGTGTTGAGGACCAAATGACATATTAAGGAAAAGTTGAAAGTGAAATGGAAATTTGTTAGAAATTAATGTGTTAAGTTTGAATGTATTCTTGGAATACTTGAAAATGTTGTTAACTGCTTGAATTTAAAGTTCAATGGCAAGAGACCATTTTGAATAATTTTTAAAGTTGAGGTGAATTCTAAAAGAATTCATTTTATGGTTATCTTGTGGATTTGTGATGGATATGAATAATAAAGGATTTTTAGGAATTTTATTCCTAATATGTGCTTATGTTAGAGTGATACTAACATACGCTTTGAAATGCATGAATTTGGTAAACGGTGATTTTATAGATCGTGATTGTGATCAAGATCATAGTACAAGCAAATTTAAAGATAAGGGAAAAGTTTTAAGAGTAAAGCTAAAAGCAACAGTAAGATTACTAGTGAGGCATCAGGTGAGTGCAATGCATACATAACATGATACATGGATGTTTTATACATCATTGGGAAGACTTGCGATAAATCTACCTGGTTTATATATCGGCATGATATTTATGTCATTGATCATATAATTGACATAATCTAAATATGTCAAAAGTTGAATATAAATTCATGAATCACTAGTTATATATGAAGTTATATCAATGATGTTATTTCGGGTATGAACTGCCCTATGTTAAATGATATTGATACACATTTACATGGATGAAATAAATACGGTAATTATGCCTAAATAAGTCATTGAGTGACAAGGTATAGTTGGCATTCCATAGAGTCCAGCAGCACGCTGTATATTTGGGTATACGAGATAGCACTATAGTGTATCTAAAGGACACTTAGTGTATGGTTAGCACTGCCTTATAAATTTGCGGATGGTTAGCACGGCCTTATAAACATGCAGATGGTGGGCACGACCTTATGTGCATTAGCACTTCGGTGCATCTTTGACTCGAGTACCCAGGGTCCTCATAGGTTATATTTGTTCTATGATTTACTCGGTAAATAATTGATAAACGGGCTAAAGAGTTTATACACTCTTAAAGTTATGGCAAGTATATTGGTAAGAAATTTATATCCGTTTTATATTATGTTGATATATGATTAACATAAAGGTAAGTTATATCTAGTGATTCAAACCTGCATGAATACGGTTACATATTATTTATTGTTATAGTTATGTTATATTGTACAAAATATTATTGTTGGCTCACTAAGTATATACTTAGCCTGTGATGGTTTTCACGCGTTGGTAAAAAAAACAAAGATCAGAGTAAGGAGCAGGCATCCTACTTATCCAAAATATAAATACGACATCAGTAATAACATCTTTTGATGTGTTTTGATGTTTCTAGATGGCATGTACATGTTAAAGTAATCGGTTATATATTAGTTTATATATGGTTTGTAATAATATATAAACGAGTTTATATTTATAGTGGATGATAAGTAATTATATGAAATTAAAATCGGGTAATAACAAGATAAGGGTAATTAGAGCAATAAGGTTGATTTTTATTTTAGGCAGTTTTTAGGTAGTTATATTCCTTATATATCATAGATAGGAATTGTCAAGTTGCTGCCTGAAATCGAACTAAATTATGTTGGTTAAAAATTTGAAATATAACTCTACCGATAAAAAGGTAAATTAAATAATTATAATTTTTCTTATAAATACTAAAGAGAATTGTTGGTATATTCTTTATGTGACACTTTAATTAGTATTTGGTAAAGAATACTGGTTAGGGTGTTACATTTATTGGTATCAGAGCTACAGGTTTAGCCGGTTCTGGACATAAATCAGGTATATAGATAGTCAAAATTATATACATGCCACTAGTATGTCAAAATTACTGATATTTGTATAAATATAATTGGATGCCTAGTAATTAGTGTTGTTGCTCGTCGCTTAAAAAGGATGATTATGACATTAACATATGTCAGATCATTGGGAATATCGTCAGGCAATAGAGCATGATATGCCTGTTCTGAGTGGAAGTAATGAGGTGATTAAAAATCCACCTCAGGGGCAGCAGAATGTAGAGCCATTAGCTTAGGAGCAAAGAAATATTCCTGTACAAGATCAAGGCTTATTTCTTCACGCATTGGATGCTATTATAAATCGACGAGCATCAGTTTCAAAGGAATTAAAGAAAATGAAAGCACCCAAATTTTAGGGTGATACTGATGCAGATCCTATGGCCGTTGATTACTGGTTAAATGATATTAAGATCATGTTAAGTAGGATTCTTTGTGATGATAAAGGAAAGTTGAAAGGAGTAGTATCTCTTCTGACAGAGTAAGCGAGCGCGTAGTGGAATGTAGTCACTGAACGAGTTCCTCTAGAATAAATTACATGGGAATTCTTTCAAAAAGAATTCAAAGAAAAATAGTTTGGGGACTTGTTCATCGAAGAAACAAGACAGCATTTCCAGGATTTGAGATAATCAGGTATGACAGTCTATGAATACGAATGTGAATATAATAGACTGAGCCGATTTGTAGTAGAAATTCTTCCAACCGAAAAATCTCGAATCTATAAATTCGTTATGGAAATGGATTGGCTGTGGCATATGATGCTACAGTTGAATGCCGATTAAAAAGGGTAGCCTTAAAAGAACCAGATGGTTCGAAAATAATATTTGAAGGAGAAAGGAATAATTATTTGAGTAAGGAGATTGTAGCTGCAGCTGTTGGAAAGTTATTATCACATGAGTATGAAGTTTATTTAGCTCATGTGATAAATACTCCGAAAATAAAGATAAATCTAGAAAATATACCTACGGTTCGTGAATTTCCAGATGTTTTTCTGGATGAATTACCAGGATTATCTTCTGATCGAGAGGTTGAATTTGGTATTGATGTGCTTCATGGAACAACACCAATATCAATAGCACCTTATAGAATGACTCCTACAGAACTCAAAGAGCTAAAGTCTCAATTGCAATAATCATTAGATCAAGGTTTTATGCGACCTAGTATATCACCTTGGGGAGCTTCAGTCTTATTTGTGAAAAAGAAAGATGGATCAATGAGGTTATGTGTGGATTACCGTCAACTTAATAAAGTGACGGTGAAGAACAAATATCCTTTACCAAGGATTGATTATCTCTTTGATCAACTAAAAGGAGCAACGGTGTTTTCTAAAATTGATCTTCGATCGGGGTATCATCAATTGAAGATAAAAGAAGCAAATATACCAAAGATAGCTTTTAGAACTAGATACGAGCATTATGAGTTTGTAGTAATGCCTTTTGGACTTACAAATACACCGACAACTTTTATGGATCTGATGAATCGGATATTTCAACCATATTTGGATCAGTTTGTGGTAGTATTTATAGATGATATATTGGTTTATTCAAAAACCAAAGAGGATCATGATACTCATCTTCGAGTAGTTCTTCAGATCCTCCGAGAAAAGAAATTATACGAAAAGCTGTCAAAGTGTGAATTCTGGTTGTCTGAAGTAGCTTTCCTTGGACACATAGTCTCTGAGGAAGGAATTCGAGTTGATCTTAAAAAGGTACAAGCAATATTTGAATGGAAAGTTACTCAAAATGTCTCTGAAGTGAGAAGTTTCTTGGGATTAGCTGGTTATTATAGGCGCTTCATGAAAGATTTTTTAATGATTACCGCTCCAATAACTAAGCTATTAAGGAAATATGTGCCATTTGTTTGGACAGATAAGTCTCAGGAAAGCTTCGACAAATTGAAAAAGATATTAATAAAATCTCATGTTTTGTACAACCAGAATCTGGGAAGGATTTCACAATCTATAGTGATGCATCCCATAATGGTTTGGGGTGTGTATTGATGCAAGAAGGAAAGGTTGTAGCATGTGCTTCTCGACAGCTCAAAACTTATGAGAGGAATTATCCTACTCATGATTTAGAGTTGGTTGCAATGGTGCTCGCTTTGAATATTTGGTGTCACTATTTATATGGTGAAAAGTGCTACGTTATCACAGATCATAAAAGTTTGAAATATTTGTTATCTCAAAAGGAGCTTAATTTGAGACAAAGAAGGTGGATAAAACTGATTAAGGACTATGATGTAATCATAGATTACCATCCCGGGAAGGCTAATGTGGTAGTAGATGCACTTAGCCGGAAGACATTTTCTACCTTAAGAACATTGAATGCTCAGTTATGGTTACAGGAAAATGGTGCAATAATGGTTGAGCTTCAAATCAAGCCTACTTTGATAGAAAGGATTAAAGAGTTACACGCAAAGGATAAAAAATGCTTGGAAAAGAAGAAGCAAGTTGAATGTGGTGAATCTAAAGTTTTGGAAGTAAAATCAAATGGATGCTTACGTTATAGGGGATGTGTATAATTCCTGAAGATGAGGATTTAAAAAGGGAAATACTTTCAGAAGCACATTTCAGTCCTTTAACTATGCATCTGGGAGGCAACAAAATGTATCAAGATGTAAAGAATCATTTTTGGTGGCTTGGCATGAAACGAGCTATTTCTGAGTTTGTTGCTAAATGTTTAACATGTCAACAAGTAAAGGCATAACATTAAGTTCCATCGGGATTGCTCCAACCGATCTCAATTCTATAGTGGAAATAGGAAAAAGTTACAATGGATTTTGTAATAGGTTTACCATTGACACCAAATAGGAAAGATTCAATTTGAGTGATTGTGGACAGATTTACTAAAACGGTACATTTTATACCAGATCGAATAGATTACTCATTGAACAAGTTGGTAGAGTTATATATTAAGGTAAAAATAATTCAAGATAATATCAAGGCTGCTTATGATAGACAAAAGTCATATTCAGGTATTAAAAGAAAGGATATTGAGTTTGAAGTTGGAGATAAAGTATTCTTAAAGGTTTCACCCGGGGAAAAGATATTACGCTTTGGTCAAAAAGGAAAGCTTAGTCCCAAATTCATTGGTCCTTATGAAATCTTAAAAAAAGGTTGGTCCAGTGGCGTATCAACTAGCTTTACCACTGGAGTTGAGTAAAGTACATGATGTATTTCATGTGTCCATGCTTTGAAAATATCGATCATATCCTTCACATGTTATTACACTAGAAGAGATCGAGATTCAATCGAATTTGATTTATGATGAAGAACCTGTAAAAATTTTAGCACGGGGAGAAAAGCAATTAAGGAACAAAAAGATTCATCTGCTTAAAGTCTTGTGGAGAAATCACAAAGTAGAAGAAGCTACTTGAGAAATAGAGGAAATAATGAAAAGGTAGTATCCGTATCTTTTTGAACCAAGTAAGGAAAATTTGAGGACAAATTTTCTTAAGGGGGAGAATTGTAATATCCCAAAATTTTGGTTAATGACCAAAATTAAAATTTTAAAAGTTTGGTGGTTAAAGTATAAACTTTGGAAAAGTTTAGGGACTAAATTGTAATTTTCAAAATTTATGTATTTAAGTCCCGTAAATGGAAAGTTCACCCCCAAGAATGATGTTTTCTTGTTACTCGAATTTTTTGTACGGAGTTTGTATTAGTGGCTATAAAGCGATAAAGTTTGGAAAAATATTCAGATAATCGGATCGAATCAGATATTCAAGATATTTTAGAAGATGATAAGGCAAGGTTAAAAATATCTTTTCCATGTCTTAAAATGAAAGGATTTAACATGGACCATTGGATTAAAGTAGGTTTTCCATGTTAAATATGAGCCATTGGATGAAAAAAGGCAAGATGGTAATTTTGGAAAATTCCAAGGGCAAAGTTGGTAATCACTAACTACTTGGTATATTTTTGACCCTTGGATGAGTAGGTAGACATGTGACAAGATACAAAGCATTGGATTACAAGGGCAAAATGGTTATTTTTCTATAAAAGAGATTTTTTTAGGATTTTTAAATTAGGATGACAAATGGCCAAATTGGAAACAATTGAAATTTCAAGACTTTTTCTCCATCATCTTCTCTTGTTCGAAACCCTCTAAGGTAAGAGGAAAGAATTTTATTTTAAATTTTCAAGCTTATTTAGTTGGATTTTGGATGAAAGCATGAAATATGAAGTTGATCTCCATGAAATTCTCTATCTTTTGGTACTATTTATTCATGCTTTCCTTGCTTGAAACCTTAATTTTGTGATTTTGATGGATGAAGGGGATGTTTAAATATGATGAGTTAAGGTTAGTTTTTGATGAAGTTGTTGTTGTAGAATCATATCCAAGCATGTTGATGATTGAAATTACTTGAAAGTAGTTAAATCCTAATTTGGATTAAGTTAGGGTTTTGATAGGAAGTTGAATTTGGATTTATTTTGACATGGGAATAATTATAGAAGCTTGGAAATGAGGTTAAGAAGTTGAATTCATGCTTGAATCAAGTTGGAAAACTAGGATGTAGTGACCTTTCATATTCGGCCTATAGGGGAAAAATTAGAGAAATTATAGAAAATTTCCCTAAGGCTAGAAATGTTGTGAGAATGATTTTACAGGGCTTAGAATGATGTTTGGATCAATTTGGAAGTTTTCAAAGTGTTGAGGACCAAATGACATATTAAGGAAAAGTTGAAAGTGAAATGGAAATTTGTTAGAAATTATTGTGTTAAGTTTGAATGTATTCTTGGAATACTTGAAAATGTTGTTAACTGCTTGAATTTAAAGTTCAATGGCAAGGGACCATTTTGAATAATTTTGAAAGTTGAGGTGAATTCTAAAAGAATTCATTTTATGTTTATCTTGTGGATTTGTGATGGATATGAATAATAAAGGATTTTTAGGAATTTTATTCCTAATATGTGCTTATGTTAGAATGATACTAACATACGCTTTGAAATGCATGTATTCGCTAAATGAAGATTTTATAGATCGTGATCAAGATCATAGTTCAAGCAAATTTAAAGTTAAGGGAAAAGTTTTAAGAGTAAAGCTAAAAGCAACAGTAAGATTACTAGTGAGGCATCAGGTGAGTGCAATGCATACATAACATGATACATGGATGTTTTATACATCATTGGGAAGACTTGCGATAAGTCTACCTGGTTGATATATCGGTATCATATTTATGTCATTGATCATATAGTTGACATATTCTAAATATGTCAAAAGTTGAACATAAATGCATGAATTACTAGTTAAATATGATGTTATATCATGGATGTTATTTCAGGTATGAACTGCCCTATGTTAAATGATATTGATACATATTGCCATGGATGAAATAAATACGGTAACTGTGCCCAAATAAGTCATCAGTGCATGGTTAGAACTGCCTTATAAATGTGCGGATGGTTAGCACGGCCTTATAAAAGTGCGATTGGTGGGCACGACCTTATGTGTATTAGCACTTCCGTACATATTTGACTCGAGTACCCAGGGTCCTCATAGGTTATATTTGGGCTATGATTTACTCGGTAAATAATTGATAAACGGGCTAAAGAGTTTATACACTCTTAAAGTTATGGCAAGTATATTGTTAAGAAATTTATATCCGATTTATATTATGTTGATATATGATTAACATAAAGGTAAGTTATATCTAGTGATTCGAACCTACAAGAATACAGTTACATGTTATTATTTATTGTTATAGTTATTTTATATTGCACCGAATATTATTATTGCCTCACTAAGTATATACTTAGCGTGTGATGGTTTTCACGCGTAGGTAAAAAAAAGATCGGAGTAAGGAGCAGGCATCCTACTTATCTGGAATATAAATACGGCATCAATAATAACATATTTTGATGTGTTTTGATGTTTCTAGATGGCATGTATATGTTAAAGTAATCCGTTATATATTAGTTTATATATGGTTTGTAATAATATATAAACTAGTTTATGTTTATAGTGGATGATAAAATTAAAATCGGGTAATAACTAGATAAGGGTAATTAGAGCAATCAGGTAGATTTTTATTTTAGGTATTTTTTAGGCAGTTATATTCCTTATATATCATAGGTAAGAATTATCAAGTTGCTGCCTGAAATCAGACTCAATTATGTTGGTTAAAAATTTGAAATATGACTCTACATGATAAAAGGTAAATTAAATAATTATAATTTTTCTTATAAATACTGAAGAGAAATATTGGTATATTCTTTATGTGACACTCTAATTAGTATTTGGTAAAGAATTCTGGTTAGGGTGTTACATTTCTCTTCTTCTTCCAACTTCCAATCACAAAGATAAAGATTCAACCCTTTTTGTTTTGAGTGGAAATCCCAGAATTGTTGTTGAGAGCAATATAAACCTTCACCGTGTATGGGCGCAAGTGTAGAACACCGTTGTGTTGGATTGAACTCAACAAGAGAAGGATCGTAGGATCAGATCTGATTAAGCAAACCGAAGAGAAGGTTCAAGTTATCAAAGAAAGATTACAAGCGACTTTTGATCATCAAAAAGCTTATGCAAACCAGAAGCGTAAGCACTTTGAGTATGAGGTTGGTGACAAGGTGTTCCTTAAGGTGTTACCATGGAAGAGAGAAATTCGTTTTGGACTAAAGGGAAAGTTAAGTCTGAGGTTTATTAGATCGTATGAGGTCTTAGAGAGGGTTTGTAACACCCCGAATTTGGGCCTAGAAGTTAGGTAGGTAGGTTAGATGGTTCGGGTGAACCAGATTAGTGGGTTTGATCTAGTTTTGGGAATTAATTTGTAATAAATATTTTTAACATGAAATAAAATTTGAAAAATGGTGGAAAATATTTAATTATTATTTTGAGGGTTTTGGTAAATTCAATTTGATAAAATAAGGTTTGATTTATGGACATTTCGTCGTAGTGACTAAAATGTAAAGTTTGAAAACTATTTTTGGTGACTAAATCGTAAAAGGATCAAAACTTAGAATCTTTAGGGAGCTATTAAGATAATTGGCTTTATTAGACTTTTCCCCCTGATTTGGCTATTTTAAAATAGTTTTAAAAGGGTTTAATAAAAGAGATTAAAAGAGTTTCAATTAGCCAAATCTTTTTCTCATGTAACTACTTTTTCTCACAATCTTTTCTCTCAAATTTTCAGCAGCCAAACTATCTTTTCTTTTCCAAAAATCTCAGGAATCAATCTTTTCAATCTTATTTTTGATTTCAATACTTGATTCCTTTGTTCTACTTTGGATATTCTATTTATACTTTGGAGATTTCATCAAAAGCAAGACAATTGAGGGAAGAGTCTACCATTAGAGGTGGTTTTCGTTTCTCTCTTCTAATAAAAGGTTCTTTATTAAAATTCCTAAATTCTTGGTCATGTGGAATCGATTTATGTTATGTTTTAAAGATTAAATCAAGATTTGATGATTTAATGTTAATTTTGTTAAAAAATTTATTTAGTATGGTTATTGATCTGAATCGTTGGAATCTCGATTGTTTTACATCATATTTAAAGAGTATTTTGATGATATTTAATGGGATTTTTAAAGGAAACCCGAAACCAGTTGAATTGCTAATTTTCTAGGTTTTGAGTAGTTATTTTTTGATGTGTTTGTGTGTTAAGATGTTGCTAGAGGTATAAGATGAAGTTGCAAGTGTTTTTAGATGTTAATTGATGTTGATTAGATGTTCAAATCATTGGCTTATGTTTGGGTTTGTTTAGGTTGTGTTTGGTGATGTTTTCAGTTGTTTTAAGGAGAAGTTTTATGAGAGGCAATATTGGGAATTGATGTTGCTGGGATTATGGATGCATAATGATGTATTAATCCTCTATTATTATGTGAATAAAATAGGGGAGATCATTCCTACTATGATTGGCGAAGGTTTGGAGATGTCAGACGCGTAGTTTTACATCGACAAGTTAACCTTTGTGTTGTCGATGAGTGGAAACGAGATTTACAGCCCTGTAAAGGTTTGAAAGGGATTTTTGAGAGTTTATATGTAACACCTCATTCTTTTATTCAATTACCGAATATGAGTCAGAGATGTCATAAAACAATAACATTATTTTTTATTAAAAAATTTAAAACCTTTGAAAATATTTATATCGACTAATACACAAAATCAGATCTCCTTTACTCTGAAAAATAAATAAATTTGATTGTTCAAAAATATTGAACGTTGAACTAAATTAGACAAAATTATCCCATTTATACATGTCACTAAAATAAATTAAAAACCTCAAGTAGGATGTCATTATTGCGGAAGCTTGATGAAAAGTTCTGAAATTGATGCAATGCCTTGCTTACTCCAATGTTTCGAACCACCTACGTATGCACAATCAAACACACGCTAAGTACGAACTTAGTGAGGTAATAGACAAAGTTAATAATTTAAAATTATTCAACTTCATGGCGATGTTTATATAACATGATATATGCCAATGCATCAACTTTCACATTGCATTAGTAATGATTTACTACAAGCTAATGTCATAAGACTTTCATGCTTGTTCATTTGTCATAATATGTCATCTATGCATCAATGCATGAAATATATATATATATATATATATATATATATATATATATATATATATATACCTTGATATAAGCTAATGAATATTCTTGTTCAATTTCTTTAACACCATATCAATACTTACCATTAATGTTACGCTTTCAAGCTTAACTTACTTACCATTTTCATGCATGTTAACATAAGTGACATCACATGTACTAACATATATCAAAGTAGTAATTTTAATTCTTACCAATACCGTTGCCATTTGTATCAACAAGCTCTCAAGCTTACCATCTTGTTTTTCAATTTATTTAGCCCAAAGTACTGAAATAAGAGAATCTAAGTACACGAGTCATCCCCATATACCCAACCTTCTTTGAGTATATATGAATTTTGCACCGAAGTGCTTTAATATGTACTGAAGTAATTCCGTATACCCAACCTTCCTTGAGTATACATATACCTAAATTTCCTTGAGTATATATGAATTTTGCACCGAAGTGCTTTAATATGTACCGAAGTACTTCCGTATACCCAACCTTTCTTAAGTATACATATGCCCAACCTTCCTTGAGTATATATGAATATTGCACATAGTGCTTAGAATATTTATACAGTTGTTTATGACTCTATGGCTAGCCAACTATACTTTTAAATCTCTAAATCATACTTGGGCTTTATATCATCAAATATTTCATCCATGGCAATGTATATCACTATATATCAACATTGGGCAGTTCATACCCGAAATAACATTCATAATATAACATCATATACAATTAGTGACCCATGCATTTATATTGAACTTTTGACATATTTAAAATATGTCAATCATATGCTCCATGACATAAATATAATGACAATAAAATTTGGGTAGGCACATCGCAAGCCATCCCAATGATGTATAAAACATCAATGCGTCATGATATGTATGCAATTGCACTCACCTTGACACTTCTTATCCCAAACTAAATTGAATAATTTAAGAAAACTTCAAGTTTGATCCTTTTCTTTATCTACTGAATTTCCGATTTCTCGTGTTTACTGGAATGCTTCGCATTCATCCTTTACATGCAAAATTAATAATACCAATAAACACTCATTTTATAATCTTTAGTCTGCGCTACCTTAAAATAAATATTTCTATAAAATAATATACAACTAGGCATTCAATTTCGTTTGTTCTGAAAAATTAGATTCGATAAGCTTTTCAACCATATAATTTAATAGCCCAAATTCAACTCGTACGATTTATAAGGAATTTTCAAAGTCAATTACATTGCTGAATTTCGGAGCAAACTACTACTCTATTTTTTGACCTTTCATCACTTAAAAATGCATATCTTTTGATATACAAATCGAAATCAGTCACCGTTTGTTTTAGAAGAAACTAGACTGAACCACGAATACAATGATATAACGATCACTTTCTAATATTTTTATGGAATTTATGGTGAATTTCCAAACTCACTATCATATACTGAAATTCTGGGCAAATTCATAAATTTGATCTTTAACATGCTTTAACCATTACAACACCTCAAATTAACCTTCAATTATGTTGCTCCAAAATTTTCATTTCATGAAAACTCCAAATTCCACTTGAATCCTTAAACCCCAAATTAAAACCTAATTAACCAAATGGTATTCCATCAAGAATACATCAATTTCAACTTCAATCAAGCATGAAATAAATAGAACATCACACAATCTTCCATAATTCAACTCTAATTCATTTGGATACCTAAACCCTAAATTATCTCTCCTCAAAATTCAAGAGTATCCTTCAACAATTCCATGAAATTTTTATACCAATTGAAAGAGAATTCAATGGAGAACAAATTTGTATTTCATGTCTTAACCCTAACTCCAAGCAATTTAGGGAGAAAAATAAAAAAATAGCATTCTTACCTTGGCCTCTTGGAACCCCACGTTTGAGAAGATAGAAGTGAAATTTCTTGTATTTTCTTTCCTTTAATTAATGCTATTTGGCATTTTAAAATCCATAAATATTGAAAATATCCTCCAAATAGTGAAATGACTATTTTGTCCTCAAATCCAAAGAATCCATAATGTACCACATGTCATCATCCTTCATCCAATGGCCTAGATTTAATCTTAAATTAGTAGTTACCAACTTTTCCCTTATAATTTTATAAAATTACGATCTTGCCATTTTTCTTGCAACGACTCATATTTAACATGAAAAATCAACTTAAATCGAAGGCTTCATATTCTTCCAACACAAATAAAATATCATAGACATGTAACATAATTAACCTTGCCTTATCATCCTTCAAAATATCCTAGATATTCGATTCGATCCGATTATCCGAATATTTTTTAAACTTTGTCGCTTTATAGCCATTAATACAAACTATGTACGAAATTCAAATAACACGAAAACATCATTCTTGGGGGTAAACTATTCATTTACGGGGTTAAAATACACAACTTTTGAAAATTATACTTTGGTCCCTAATCTTTTTCAAAGTTTATACTTTAGCCACAAAACTTTCAAAATTTACATTTTTGTCACTTGCCAAATATTGGGATATTACTATTCTCCCCCTTAAGAAAATTCATCCTCGAATTTTTAATATGTACCTGGTTCAAAAAGGTGAGGAAACTGCTTTCTCATACCTTTTTCTCTTTCCCAAGTCATTTTTTCGACTTCATGATTTTGCCAAAGAACTTTAACAAGCGAAATCGTCTCATTCCTTAGTTCTTTGACTCCATGTGCCAGAATCTTTACCGGTTCATTCTCGTAAGTCAAATTCGGCTGAATCTCTATTTCCTCTAATAACATGTAAAGGATCTGATCGATATATCTTGAGCATCGATACATGAAATACATTATAAATCTTGTCCATTTCCGGAGGTAAGGCTAGCTGATAAGCCACCAGACTAACTCTTTTCACAATCTTATATGGTCCAATAATTCTCTAACTCAACTTCCCTTTTCATCCAAGCCATAACACCTTCTTCCAAGGTGAAACTTTTACGAAATACTTTATCCTTAACTTCATATTAAATATATTTTCTTTCAAGATCAGCATATAATTTCCATCATTCTAAACAACTCTAAGATTGCTTCAAACTATTCTTACTTTATTCTCTGCATCCTGAACAGAATCAGACTCAATCACCTTTTAGTTATCCTTTTTAACTTATTATCATCAGGATATAAATTCTACCTCAATAATATAAATATCCTTTAGACTTAACATCGAAATCTTTAATTTTCCCTTCCCACCTTACTGAATTCTTTCCAGGCATATCTTATATTTCATCTGTAATTTTTTATCCGATTTTTCAAAGTAGACTTGAGCTGAAGTTGTGTAATCAATACACTATTTTCGTCCAAAGATAATTGGGCATTTAATGCTTATAAAGAAAAAAATGACTTTTGGCTAAATACATCAACTACTACTTTAGCTTCATTACATCAATACACATCCCAACCTATTATGAGACGTATAATTAAATAACATGGAATCCTTATTAACTTTAGACTGTATTAATACTAGTGCTACCATCTTAACTTTGAAGTCTTTATTTTCACCATTTTCAATTTGTTCTAACCTTGGCAACAATTTTCATCTTTCAATAAAAATCTTTAATCTGACCTAATGAATAGGTCTGATCTAAAGTTCTGTAATTAACGTACTAATCTTTTTCTAATACAGTTGCGCATTCATGGCTCTTAAAGTAAAGAATATCTTCCAACTAAGTGCATCGATTACCATATTGGCTTTTTCAAGATAGTAGTCAATCACAACATCATAATCCTTGAGGATAGGTCAGATCTTTTTCGGTCATTAAGCATTTTTGAACTTTTATAATCATGAAGACATAACATCGCTCACCATATAAATGATAACATAAAAATTTTAAAGCACATACTACTATGTCTAACTCCAGATCATGAGTCGAATAATTTCTCATATGAGTCTTAATTTGCCATGATACACTTGCTACTAATTTTCCCTTATCCAATCGAATTCCATTGGTCTCGGCAATATAGCCTAAAAATGAGACTTCAGATATCCAAAATTCACATTTAGACAATCATATTAGGATTGGTTTGCTGAGGTATTCAATGATAATGTTTTGAATACCTAATGACTATGGAAGATTATAATTTATAGTTCAGGGTGATATTACGAATTTTATAAGAAAAGAAATTAGCATGGCAAAAAAGACACTACAATGAACTCATAGTGCCCAAACAGTGTCTTGAAAATAGTTTTAGAAATATTCTCCTCCTTGACCTTCAATTGATATACCTCGATTGATGATTAATTTTGGAGAACACTTCTGCTCCATTCGCAATTGATTGAAGGGATCATCAATCTACAACATCAATCAACTATTCTTTACTACCATTTTATTTAATTGGCGATAATCAATTCATAATCTCATCAAACCATTTTTCTTTTTCACAAACAATACTGTAACTCCCTAAGGTAATATACTAAGTCGTATAAAACCTCAATCCAATATTTCACATAATTGAACCTTTAACTTTCTTATCTATGTAAGAGCCATTTTGTACAATACCCTTTGATATAAATTCAGTGCCAGAGAAAACCTACATCCTGAATTTCACTTCACGATTAGATGGTAACTCTGATAGTTACTGAAGTAACTCATCCCAATATTCATTGGTAGTTGGGATACTTTCCAAATTCACCTTTGAATACTTGTATGTTTTCAACATAAGCTAGAAAGTTCTTACATCCTTAAGATAACGGTTTCTTTAAAAATACTACTGAATCACATTGATCAGAAAAAACTAATTTTTTTCCTCATCATTATAATCTACAAACTTTCTAGTTCCTTTAAAATTTATTCATTTTGAGCATAAATTCATAGTGACATAATAGGCCCATAATCATTCCATGCCTAGCGAAATCGCAATTCATAAGAGGCAACTCTATTAAGTCTTACTAAAAATCTGATTTCGCTGACTTACTATCGAGTAATTATTATAAATTTGACTTATCCTTGTGCTTTATCCCAAAGGATAAGTTACTATCATATTGGCCGTTTCCTGATCACCACAATGAGGCTCTTTAGGCATCATCTTTATATTTGTTAAACCAATAGTCTATTGACATTGGTTTTCCATCAATATCCTACATGAAGTCCATTACTTCAAGACTTCCGAACTCTCTAGTAATAAAAGTCTAAGGAAGTTGGGTTGAATTTTATCTAAAATCATATCCAAGGTTCAAAATAATAAACCTTGGTTTAATTAGGCATTTCCAACTTCAACAACACTTTAACATCACATTGAGCAAAAAATGATTAACGATTAACCTTATTACTACTTTTGTAGGCCTCATTCTTACCCAACTATTCGATCTCTCAACATGATTTCTCAACATCAGTCATCTATAACTTTATTCAACCAATTCAATAAGCAGTTGCATCAAGTCACTCATGCATCCAAACAGTAATTATGACATCCTAGTGGCATGTATACACTTACTGACTGACAATAAGCTCGGTTTGGATCTTGAACCTGCTAAACCTGTAGCTCTGATACCAATTAACGTAACACCTCATTATCGTATTCAATTACCGAATACGAGTCAGAGATGTCACAGAACAATAACATGATTTTTTATTCAAAAATTTCATAAATTTAAAACCTTTGAAAATGTTTATATCGACTAATACACAAAATCATAGCTCCTTTACTTTGAAAAAATACATTTAACTGTTCAAAAATATTGAACGTTGAACTAAATTAGATAAAACTATCCCATTTATACATGCCACAAAAATAAATTAAAAATCTCAAGTAGGATGTCATTACTGTGACAGCTTGATAAAAGTTCTGGCTTGATGCGACGCCTTGCTTACTCCAATGATTGGAACCACCTACGTGTGCACAATCAAACACACGCTAAGTACAAACTTAGTGAGGCAATACACGAAGTTAATAATTTAAACTTATTCAACTTCATGGCGATATTTATAAAACATGATATATGCCAATGCATCAACTTTCACATTGCATTAGTAATGATTTACTACATGCTAATGTCATAAGACTTTCATGCTTGTTCATTTTTCATAATATGTCATCTATGCATCAATGCATGAATATATATATATACCTTGATATAAGCTAATGAATATTCTTGTTCAATTTCTTTAACACCATATCAATACTTACCATTAATGTTACGCTTTTAAGCTTAACTTACTTACCATTTTCATGCATGTTAACATAAGTAACATCACATGTACTAACATATATCAAAGTAGTAAGTTTAATTGTTACCAATACCGTTGCCATTTGAATCAACAAGCTCTCAACCTTACCATCTTGTTTTCCAATTTATTTAGCCCAAAATATTGAAATAATAGAACCTAAGTAAACGAGTCATCCCCTTATACCCAACCTTCCTTGAGTATACATATACCCAACCTTCCTTGAGCATATATGAACTTTGCACCGAAGTCCTTTAATATGTACCAAAGTACTTCCGTATAACCAACCTTTCTTGAGCATACATATACCCAACCTTCCTTAAGTATATATGAATATTGCACCGTAGTGCTTAGAATATTTAAACAGCTGTTTATGACTCTATGGCTAGCCAACTATACTTTTAAATCTCTAAATCTTACTTGGGCTTTATATCATCAAATATTTCCTCCATGGCAATATATATCAGTATATATCAACATTGGGCAGTAACCTATGTTTGATTTTGATATAAAAAAGTGTTTAAGGACTAATTTGTAAAAGAAAATAAATTTTTAAGTACTCAAAAGTGTCACAAAATGAGAAAGAAAAGTTTTCCAAAGTTATAAACTTAAACCCAAAAATTTTCTAAGTGTTTCAAGCAAAAAATACACAAATACGCCCAGGCATACCGATTGGTGTTTCGATACGATTTTAGCTACTGGAATTTGTTTTTGCAAAGCATACCCCTTGGTGTTTCGATACGATTTTAGCTATTGGAATTTGTTTTTGCAAAGCATACCGATACGACTTAGCCCGTTTTGATATGACCTTTATATAGGTAAACATTTTAAGCACAACGTTTCGATATGGCTCACACCTATTTTGATACTGTTTGAAATCTGTGTTTAAGAAATTTACACTCATACCAATATGGTACACTATGTTTCGATACGGTTTGAATTCTGGTTTTAAGAAATTTCAAAACGTACCGATAGAGTTAACCCCATATTGATATGGTTTGTCAAGATCTTCAAAGATCTTTGCATTAAATTTTTAGACCGTTGTTTGTCAGTTATTGGAATCCTTAAACTTTAAATTTTAGTTAACCCGTACCGAGACGCCACTAAGGGTATCAATACACTTTTTAATCCAGGATTCCAGTGAGCAAAATTCGTACTGATACGGCCTTGTTGTTTTGATACACCCCCATTTTAACACTATGATTGTTTCGATATGGCTTCACGTATATCGATACGACTTGTACAATAGCTATATTTTTGTTGTAACAGGTATCGATACGGGCCTTCGTGTATCGATACGAGCCTTCACCAAATAGCATTTATTGCGGGAAAGATGGTCCCCAATGGCTCTATTGATGACTTCAACCATCCAAAAGGCTAGAATTCAATAAGGGGGTATAAATACAAGTCTAGGTTATGATAGTTTGAGATACTATTGCATAATGAAACTGTGGAATGACATGCATGGTGTTTTATTTTGTGTTCCTATGATTGAAATGTGTTATGTTGGGGTAAAAGCTTGGGGACACATTGGCTTATTCTACGAGTGCAAAATGATTTTTGTTTTGAAGCATGAGCACCCTGGATTCTTGCTTCAAGCTGGCCTAAATTTTTGTTTTGTTGTTGCATCATCATGTTTTAAAATTATATTTTTGAGAATGGGACCAAGACGAGAGATGCTAGCTAAATGGGTAGTGTTGTGGATGGACATAACAATGAGTTTCCTCCTCCACCGATTCCTCATGTTGGTGCTGGAGTAGAGGGTGGTAAGCCTCAGGCACCGTAAGGACTGGTTTTTAGAGACATGACACCATTGATTCCTTCTATGACTGGAGTGTTTCAACCAGCTATGGTTGGAATTCTTGCACCTACACCAGCACCTATAGTAACTATTAATAAGGGACTTTTGTTTGAGCATTTGTGTAGTTTGGGTGGAATTGAATTTAGGGGTTTAGCTCTTGAGGTAGCTGGGGAGTGGTTTGCAAGTACAGAGAAGATTCTTGGTCAAATTGAATGTACAAAAGCTCGTAAGGTTGGTTGTATGGTGTCCTTGCTTTAGGGAGCTACCTATAGTTGGTGGTTGACTACTAGGGTATGGCGCATGTGGATGTGACGTGAGAGTTTTTTTGCGTTGCCTTCTAAAAGAAATATATAGCTTCCTGATATTAGGATGAAAAGAAGCGAGAGTTCATGGTGTTGGTTTAGGGTAACATGACTGTCTCAGAATACGAGATCAAGTTCGTTTAGTTGAGCTAGTATGCACCTAAATTGGTTCCCAATGATCGTTAGCACTGTGATCATTTTTTATATGGGCTGATCAAGGAGGTGAAGACTTATATGCTGGCTTCAGATTATACTGATTTTGATGTTTTGGTTACTCGAGCTAATGATATAGAGCAGAATTTAAGATTACCCGCTCATTTGGGAAGTTCTAATACTAGGAAAAGGATTGACGAGTTATATGTTAGTAGAGATCGATATAAAAAGAACCAGGATAAGAGGTATCACTTTGACCAGAGATGTGGTAGAGGTAGTGTTGGGCGTGGTCAGCTCAGTCAGAACACCTATGTTCGAAGACCCGAGTGTGCGTAGTGTGGTAGGTGACTTTCAGGAGAGTGTTGGAGAACTCTTGGTACATGCTGAAGCTGTGGTTTGCGAGATCATATAAGGCGTGATTGTCCGCAGTTGGCTAAGAATGGATAAGCTCCTACGCCTGTAGTTGTACCACAAAGAGACAGTGGGCGCGATCGAGGTAATTTTCAACATAGGAAGGAAAGCTAGAGGACTATTGCTTATACAATGACAGTTCAACCTGAAGATGGTTGTTACCTCTCCAAAAGTACTATTTTTAATACCAATCTTACAATGCTTTTGCTTGTTTTTATGTACATTTAGTTGCATTAGGATGTTCGAATCATGCATTTGCATAAGGAATTTAGAATTCTGTCTATGCCAGTGTAAAGGGTTGTTTTGTTGGCAATTTTGCAGATTTGGCCCAGAAAAGCAACACAGGAAGGAGCGCCAGAGAGAATACCGAGTGCTTTGGCATAGATGGACCAGACAATGCCAAGCACCAGTTGGCAGAGAAGTCAACTTGATGCCATGCCAAGAGGATGTTGGACCCCGAAAAAATAGGACATGATCAGGCTCCGAAAAGATAGCAATTGGATCAATCTCTAAAAAAATAGCAGATAAGATGGTGTCAGGACTTGCTGGCAGATTTATGCCAAGATTGGACGCCAAGGCAGCGTCGGCAGTATGACGCCAGCCCTATCCTGATCAACTCTCATTTAAATTTGGATAAGATGATAATCTCTTATCCATTGGGTAGTTGGGATTCAAAATTCAAATGAGGAGCTCATCATATCCCTTCCTCGCATGCCTATTTAAACACCAACCAAGCTATACTTTGGGGAGGAGAAGAAGATTGGATCGTGAGGAGTTGGTGTGTGACGATTGACAACCAGTTGCACCTTGGAAGGGTGGTTCGACCAACTTGGCCCAGAAGCCTAGATCCTGAAGGGCTGCATCGAGAGACCCCTTCTAGACCATTCTCTCTTTCAAGTTATTTTATTTCATTTTTAATGATGATGTATTGCGAAAACATTTTTGGGTTGTTGGTTAAATCCCTCACCATGAACTAATTTAATAGTTGGTGGGGGATGTTTGCGTTGAACGCTATTTTTATGTTTTATTTTTAATAATAAATCTGCCTTGGCAATGTTTTCACTATTCGACATACTTTAATATTTCCTAAATACTATGCCAAGCAAAAGCTGGCACTATTGGCCTATTGCTCCTCAATATCTTAACAGACTTGGGTGGCAACGATTGAGTTGTTGAATACTAAGGAGAGAAGCTTCAAGAGAAGTCGTTCAAGTAGATGAACTTACTTCGGGAGTGAAATCTAACCCTTAGAATTATAGATTGGATCATAATCAAATTGGTTCACTTAAAAGCATGCACTATAGAGATATAGGGGTTTTTACATGATCAATTTAGGGCAATGACCATCGCGAGAAGCTTTGCTAATTTTGAATCTGCTCGGCAAACAATGGCAAGACAGGTCGTTATTAAAGGCTGGCACGACATGAATAGCGTGAAAACCAGGCATTCCCTGCCAACACTCATCAATCATTAAAACACCTTCCTTGCCAACATCTTTACTTTACTTTCATTCCCTTTTCTTTTTAATTATTTTCAAAACCAACTTCAAATCAAACAAACTTTTTCTTAAGGCAAGTAACAATCAAGGCAATAAATTCCAAGTCAATCTCTGTGGGATCCATACTCAGCTTACCAGTGTATTACTTGCAGACCGTGTATACTTGCACGCAAATGACTCATCTTGGCACTGTTTTATACTTTTCCAACACATACTTTTGCCAGCATTTCCACCAGAGAGTCTACAAGTTTTTGGCACCGTTGCCGGGGATTGCAACGGAATCGATTGTTTTTAAATTTTTACTTGTCTTCTTTTGATTTTGATTTTTAATTTTGTTTTTACCTTTTGTTTTTGTCGGTGTATGACCAGAAGCCATCTTATGGTGGACGAGTGGCCATACGATCTGGAAATTAAGAAAACCTTGCGGAGGTTAAAAAGAAGATTTCAAGAGAAGCAAAACCAAGGTAATGAAGGGAATGGTGTGGTGAACAATGGAGGAAATCCACTTAACAATGAGATACCACCACCATCTGCTGTCCCAATTATTAATGATAGACCTATTAGAGAACATTCGGCACCAACCATTTACAATTTGATGCCAGGACTTGTTGGCACAGAGGTAAATGCTGTCAATTTTAAACTTAAGCCGGTAATGATTCAAACTCTTTTGAATGTAGGTCAGTTTGATGGAGCACTCACCGGAGATCCGAGGTAACATCTAAAGCAGTTTATGGAGGTTTGCCAGTTATTTCAACAAAATGGAGTACCTAAAGATACCCTGAAGTTGAAGTTATTTACTTTCTCTTTGAGAGACATAGCAAAGGCTTGGCTTAACTCCTTCCCACCTAGCTCAGTTACTTCATGGGCAGACCTATGCCAGAAGTTCTTGACAAGATTTCAGCCTCCAACACTCACTGCCAAGCTGCAAGGTGAGATCATTACATTTAGGCAGGCTGAGGATGAGACCTTATATGATGTCTGGGAAAGATTTAAAGACATGTTGAGGAGGTTTCCTATGCATGGATTCCCGAATTGGACCCAGATACAGACATTTTACAATGGATTGAATGCACAAACAAGGACGGTTGTCGATGCTTCAGCAGCTGGTTCATTGCTTGACAAGACGTACACCGAGGCTGTTGACATTTTAGAGACTTGGGACTGGAACTAAAACCAATGGGAAATTTCAGGTTGACAAACTAACATCCATTCATGCCGAGATTTCCAACCTTACTAGCATGGTAAGAACGTTGCAAAAGAACAATGAGTCCCAGGAAGTCAAAGCATTAGACCCTTTCTGTACAATATGTGGAGAGAATCATCATGTGGATGAATGCCCCGCAAACCCTAAAACAATAAACTTTGTTGGAAATGTTAATCATTACTATAATTCTAACTCCAATACTTATAATGCAGGTTGGAGACAACACCCTATTTAGCATGGGGAAATCAAGGAGGTAACAAGTACAATGCCCAGCGCCAGAATACCCAGAGGTAGAATAACAATACCATGCCAGCATTCTATCAGAATGTCATGCCACATAAAGCCCAAAACAATTTTCAGCAAGGGTAGAGACTCAACCACGGAGGCACTCTCACAGAGTACATGGAGAGGAATGATGCCAGAATCCAGAGTTTGGCTGCATCAATGAGAAATTTGGAAGTCCAGCTTGTGCAGATTGTCAGTGCACTCAGTAATCGACCCCAGAGAACATTGCCAAGTGACATAGAAGATGCTCGGCACAAAGAAAATGAGTAATGTAAAGTCATAACTCTTCAGAGCGGTAAGCAGTGTCAGGAGGAGAAGGCTGCCAAGCAGCCAGTTAATTGCCAAGTTGAGAAGCCTGTGCCAACAGATAATCCTAGGGGAGTAGAGAAAGAGGAAGCAAAAATAGATGATGCCAAAACTGATGCCAGAATCGATGCCAGAACCAATGTCAGATAGTATACCGATGCCAGCACCGGTATTTTAAAAGGAGCTACTGGACCAAAAATTTTTATCATATTTTTATCCTTAATTTAGGCTATTTTAAAAGTGTTTTTAATTGGTTTTAAATATTAAAAGAAAATATATTCAATAAAAGGATTTTAATTTTACAAAATCACTTTCTCACGTAACTAACTTTGATATCACTTTTCTCTCAACTTTCTTAGCAGCCAAACTATCAAATTCTTTCTAAAATTTCTAGGAATCAATCTATTTTGACTTCTTTTTGATTTCCTACTTTATTCTTTTGAATTCTACAACAAATCTATTTGGATTTCAATCAATCTTTGCCAATTACAGGAGAAATCAGCAATTAGTGGTGAATTTCGTTTCTCTCTTCTAATTAAAGGTTCTTTATTGAAATTCTCAAGTTCTTGATCCTTTACAACTAATCTTTGTTATGGAATTACGATTAAAACATGGATATGTTGATTAAATTGAGTTTTGATATAAGAATTGGATGAACACTATTTTGGATTTGCTTTGTGTTGAATGAAATTGATTTAGATCCTTATTAAGATGTGTTTTAATGTTGGAAGAAGTGGTTAATTAAAGAAATCCCAAAACTTTGTGAATTGCTAATTCTCTAGGTTGGAAATAGTTGGATTTTGGTGTGACCTTGGTGCTGTATAGGTGCTGGAGGCATAAGAACGTAATTAAAATGTTATTGGATGTTAATTGATGTTGTTAAGATGTTAGAATTAATAAGTTTTGGCTAGTATTTGTTTAGATGAGTTTTTATGATGATTTTCGATGTTCTAGAGGGGCGTTTGATGGTTTCTTGTGAAGGTTGTGTTTGTTGGTTGGTGGAAATTAGAAGTGCACAGAAGTGCATTTATCCTCTATTTTTGATTGGGTAAAGTAAGGTAGTTGAATTGTATAGCTTTTGGAGAGGTTGCAGAAGCTTTGAAAGCTTGATTCTCGCAACGGCAAGAGAGCTTTGGATTGTTGGTGAGTGGAAACGTGTTTTGCTGCTTTTAAAAGGTTTGGAGATGGTTTTTGGGAGTTTAGATAAAGTTTGAAACACTTATCTAAGTTTGGAAGTAAGTATTGGTTAAGCTCTCTCTCATTTTCGGTTTTGCAAAATATAATCTCATGCACATATTTATAGATTTGATTACTTACTGTTACATACATATTTTAGAAATGAAAGATGTTGTAAATGATTATACATGTTGAGCTTTGAGGAAAACAAATAATTTATGAAAGCATGTTGAGAATGCTAGAATACATGGTTTATGTATTGGGAAATGTTTTGAATTGATGCATATATAAAACAATAAGTTGATGTGGTTTATATCGAGTATATTGGGAAGAGGCTGAGGTAAATGTTATCGGATATAGTTGGCTAGCCATAGGATTTAAGGTGCACTATAATAAGTCACCTCATGTGCGTCGAGGGGTTAATTGTGTCGTTTCCTCTATCACGAGAACCGCAGCTGTTGAGGGGTTAATTATTTTATATTCTCCCACTGGAGGATTGAGTATCACAATGGTTGAGGGGTTAAATGTGTCATTTTCTCCCATTGTAGATAGTTTACATCATAATCATCGAGGGGTTAAATATGTCATTTGCTCTGGTTAGATGTATGTTAAGTGGTCGAATGAACCACTTGGGAAATCTGTGTATCCGATGTGTTTTTGTATGTTGGAGTGAAACTTGTTTTGAGTCACTCGAATGCTAATATACGTGATGATGTATCATGATAAATGGATTACGTTTTGTATAATATGGTTTATACATGTGATGCTCTTTAAGCATGCTATTTAGAGATTTTGGCATATGAAGCTTAAACTGAGGGTTGTGTTAGAATCCGTGATACATGTTTTGTAAATAATTTAAATGTGCATTTGGAAAAGATTATAGAAGCATGAGATGTTTTGCCATGAGACTTATACTCTAGATTTGAATAAAATGGTTTTAAATGCATTAATGAGTGTTTTTGATTTTCCCTCACTAAGCTTATAGCTTACGCTCTCCTTCCTCATCAACGAGGAGAAATAGGCTATTCCAAATAGCAAGTTCGTAAGTGGAGACCCAAGGGTTGAGACATTTTCAAAGTAAGGTTTTATAAATGCTAAGTAGTAATAAGAGGCAATGTGACCAAGCTGTATTTGGGAGGTTTATTTTGGATACTTCACGGTGGTACAAGTTATGTTTAATGTTTGCTTTTAAGGGATTGGATACTCCAGGGTGGGATTTCATTATCAAGATGAGAAGAAGAGGGAGTTTATGGCTTTAGAGTAGGGGAACATGTCTGTTTCTGAGTTTGAGATGCAGTTTGTTTGGTTGAGCTAGTATGCTCCTGAGCTAGTTCTTGATGAGCGCCAGCGATGCGACTGGTTCCGTTATTGGTTGGTGAAGGAGGTGAAAACTTACATGCTGGCTACAAATTATACAGAGTTTGATGTCCCAATTTCCGAACTAAGGACATAGAACAAAATTTGGGGTTGTTTGCTTGTTTAGGGAGTTATTCTATGGGGAAAAGAAATTATGAGTTAGATGTTGGCGGTGATTGGTACAAGAAGCATAGAGATAAAAGGTATCGTCTGGATTAGAGATGGGGAGGAAGTAATGCTAGACACGATTAACAAGGTCAGAATACCCACCATGGAGTACCAGAGTGTAGGCGTTGTGGTAGGCGACATTCGTGAGAGTGTTAGGGTACTTTTGGTACATGTTGGAGTTTTGGATTGCAAGATCATCTCAGGCGTGATTGTTTATAGTTAGCTAGGGAAGGTCAGGCTCCTACACATGGTGTTATTTCACAGAGAGGCCGTGGACATTTCCAGCATAGTGAGGATGGTCAGAGAGTAGTTGCTTATACCGTAGCGGTTCAACCTGAAGGTGGTTGACTGGTAAGGCTTTTTGCGTATCGTGTGGGGAGGAATAATATCGATGTGATTGCAGGTACATTTACTTTGCAGTTCATACCATTGCTTTCTTTGATTGATTCTGGTTTTACACATTCATACAACCTGCACGAGCATGCACATTTGCTTGATATACCTGTAGAAGTGTTAGATGTTGGTATGAGGGTAACTAGTTCCTTTGGTGAGACAATAGTTGCTAGGAGATTGTATAGGAGATGTCCTTTGTTGGTTCAGGACCATGTGTTTGAGGCCAATTTGATGGAGCTGCCATTTTATAGTTTTGATGTAATCTTGGGGATAGATTGGTTGTCTAAACATAGAGTTGTGGTTGATTTTGAAACCAAGCTAGTCTTGTTGAAACTTGCTGAGGATTATGAAGTGGTTGTTGTGAGCGAGAATGTCAAATTCTAATCTAATGTTGTTTTAGCCTTGGAAGCGCATAAGTTGATGGACTCTGGTGGTCAAGCATACCAAGCTTATGTTATGAACCCTAATATGAAGGAAGTGTGCCCCTAAGATATTTGCACAGTTTGTGATTTTCCAAGAGTGTTTTCAAAAGAGTTGCCTGGTTTGCCGCCGAATAGAGAGGTGGAATTTTGCATTGATACGTACGCAGATAGGACTCTGTTGTTGATTGCACCATATAATATGGCACTGAAAGAACTGAAAGAGTTGAAGATGCAGCTACAGGAGTTAATGGATTGGGGTTTCATTTGGCCTAGTGTTTCACCATGGAGAGTACCGGTGTTGTTTGTAAAAAAGAAAGATTGCACGATAAGAATGTACATTGATTATCGGCAACTAAACAAGTTGACAATTAAGAACAAGTATCCTTTGCAGATGATTGATGATCTGTTTGATCAGTTTTGGGGTGCTACAGTGTTTTCCAATATTGATCTAAGGTCTGGGTATTACTAGTTTAAAGTGAAGGATAAAGACGTACCGAAGACAACTTTTTTGCATGCGTTATGGGCATTATGAGTTCTTAGTGATGTCGTTTAGGTTGACCAATGAGCTGGCATCTTTCATAGATATGATGAATTGGGTATTCCATGAATTCTTGGATCAATTTATGGTTGTGTTCATCGATAACATTCTTGTGTACTCTCATATCGAGGAAGATCACGATCGCCGTTTTGCAAGTTCTATTGGACAATAAGCTATATGCCAAGCAGAGTAAGTATGAGTTTTGGATCAAGCAAGTGGTTTTTCTTGGTTATGCTATTTCAGCCATGGGTATTCGTGTGGATATGCAGAAGACTAAAGATGTTATGAATTGGAAGCAACCAAAGTTGGTGTCAGAGGTTCGTAGTTTTTTAGGATTGGAAGGATATTACCGATGCTTTGTGGATGATTTCTTGAAGATTGTTGCTCATTTGATGAAGTTTTTGCAAAATGATGTGAGTTTTGAGTGGACGGAGAGTATGTAGCAAGCCTTTTATAAGTTGAGGGAAGCTTTGATGCAAGCTCCAGTCTTGATTCAACCTGAGTCGGGGATGAAGTTTGTGGTTTATAGCGATGTATCCTACGTGGCATTGGGGTGTATGTTGATGCAAGAAGTAGGGGTTGTGGCTTATGTATCTAGACAGTTGAAGGTGCACAAGAGCAACTATCCTACACATGATATTGAGCTTGCTGCGGTGGTGTTTGCCTTAAAGATTTGGTAACATTATCTTTTTGGTGAGAAGTGTATTGCATACACAGACCACAAGAGTTTGAAATGTTTGATGTCCCGGAAGGAGTTGATTCTTAGGCAACGAAGATGTTAGAGTTGCTCAAGGATTATGATTTGATGATAGGGTATCATCCGGGAAAGGCTAATGTTGTAGCCGATGCTTTGTGTAGAAAGGTTGCGGTTGAGTTCAGGGAGATATTTGCTCTGTTGAGCGTAATGCATGATGTGAGTTATTGGTTGTATTGCAGGTGAAGCCATCATTATTGCAGATGATCAAGGAGAAGCAACCGTATAATGATTCTTTGGAACCGCATGTAAAGGACATAATGGATGGCAATCAAACGGATTTTTGTTTTAGTGTGAAGGTGTTTTGTGTTTCAAGGGTTGAGTGGTTGTGCCAAAAGATGAAGAGTTAAGGCACATTATATTGGTTGAGGCTCATTCGATTCCTTTCGCTATTCATTCGGATAGCACAAAGATGTATCAGGACTTGAAGAAAGAGTATTTCTAGTTGGTTTGAAGAAGGATGTCATGAATTTTGTTGCTCGTTGTATGGTTTGTTAGTGCATTAAGGCTGAGCATCAGTTTCCTTCGGGGTTGTTGCAACTGTTAGGGATTCTAGAATGGAAGTGAGAGAGAATTACCATGGATTTTGTGTCCGGTTTGCCTTTAACGCCATCAAAGAAAAATTCTATTTGGATGATTTTGGATAGGTTTACGAAGTGTGCACATTTTCTGATTGTGTATACAACGTATACTTTGGACAAGTTGGTGGAGTTGTATATTTTTGAGATTGTGAGGTTGCACGGGGTGCCAAAGTCTATTATGCCGGATAGAGATCCGTGTTTTATAGCAAGGTTTTGGGAGTTTTTGCATAAGGATTTGGGTACGCTGTTGAACTTCAGTACTTCTTATCATCCTCAAACAGATGGTCAGTCTGAACGCGTTATCCAAGTGTTGGAGGATATGTTACGGTGTTGCATCATTGATTTCCAAGGATCATGGGAGAAGCAGTTACTTTTGGTGAAGTTTGCCTACAACAATAGTTATCAAGATAGTATCCAGATGGCACCGTATAAGTCTTTGTATGGTAGAAGGTGTCGCACACAACTTTAGTGGGTGGAGGCTGGAGAAAAGTATGTTTCCTTGCCTGATGTGTTGAAGGATACCAATGAGAAGGTGAAGCTTATTAGTGATCTGTTGAAGGCGGCGGAGGATCGGGAAAAGTTATATACTGTCTTAGAGAGTAATGAGATTGAGTATGCGATTGGTGATCGCGTGTTCCTTAAGGTTTCACTTAGGAAAATGTGATGAGGTTTGGGAGAAAGGGCAAGTTAAGTCCTAGTTTTATTGGACCTTATGAGGTGTTAGAACATGTTGGTCCAGTTGCTTATAAGTTGAGGTTGCCAGTGGAGTTAGAGAAGATACATGATGTTTTCCTTGTATCGATGCTTCAGATGTATAGATCGGATCCTTCGCATGTGATGCCTATTGAGGATATTGAGTTGAATCCGGATTTGACTTAAGAAAAATTTTGGATTCAAGCAGCAAGGTTCTTCGTGGAAAGACCATAGAGTTGGTGAAAGTGTTGTGGCGACATCGTGGAGCTGAGGAAGGCACCTAGGAAAGCAAGGACATGTTGAAGTAGTTTCTTTACTTTTTTCCACTAGGTAAATTTTGAGGACGAAATTGGACCAGATGTTAGACGGATCGATTAAACGGTTCGGGAGAACTGAATTAGGCAATTCGTGTTAGTTTTGGGAATAAAATCTGAACAAAATGTTTTTTGCTTAAATAAAATATGTAAAAATGCTAGAAAATACTTAATTAATATTTTAAGTATTTTGGTAAATTCAATTTGAAGTAATTAAATATGTTTTTGGGACATTTTGGTCTAGTGACTAAAATGAAAAGTTTTCAAAATTGTTTTTGGTGACTAAATCATAAAATTGTCAAAACTTAGAATCTTGAAGGAGCTAATTGACCAAACGTTTTCATCAGATTTTCCCTTAATTTAGGCTATTTTTAAAGTGTTTTTAATTGGTTTTTAATAGTAAAGGAAAAATATATTTAATAAAAGGATTTTAATTTTACAAAATCACTTTCTCACGCAACTTATTTTGATATCACTTTTCTCTCAACTTTCTCAGCAGCAAAACTATCAAACTCTTTCTAAAATTTCTAGGAATTAATCTCTTTCGATTTCCTTTTGATTTCCTACTTGATTCCTTTGAATTCTATAACAAAATCTATTTGGATTTCAACCAATCTTTGCTAATTAAGGGAGAAATCAGCAATTAGAGGTGGTTTTTCTTTCCCTCCTCTAATTAAAGGTTCTTTGTTGAAATTCTCAAGTTCTTGATCCTCTACAATTGATTTTTTGTTATGGAATTATGATTAAAACATTGATATGTTAATTAAATTGAGTTTTGATATAAGAATTGGATGAACACTATTTTGGATATGTTTTATGTTGAATCAAATTGATTTAGATCCTTATTAAAATGTGTTTTAATGTTAAAAGAAGCGGTTACTTAAAGAAATCATGAAACTACGTGAATTGCTAATTCTTTAGGTTGGAAATAGTTGGATTTTGGTGTGATCTTGGTGTTGTAGAGATGCTGGAGGTATAAGGACATAATTAAGGTGTTATTAGATGTTAATTGATGTTGTTAAGATGTTAGAATCAATAGGTTTTGGCTGGGCTTTGTTTAGATGAGGTTTGATGATGATTTAAGATGTTCTAGAGGGGCGTTTAATGGTTTCTGGTGAGGCGAGGTTGTGTTTGCTAGTTGTTGAAAATTAGAGGTGTATGAAAGTGCATTAATCCTCTGTTTTTAATTGGGTAAAGCAAGGGAGTTGAATCTTATAGCTTTTGGAGAGGTTGCGGAAGCTTCAGAAGCTTGATTCTCACAACGGCAAGAGAGCTTTGGATTGTTGGTGAGTGGAAACGTGTTTTGCTACTTTTAAAAGGTTTGGAGATGGTTTTTCAGAGTTTAGATAAAGTTTGAAACACTTATATAAGCTCAAAAGTAAGTATTGGTTGAGCTCTCTCCCATTTTCAGTTTTGCAAAATATAATCTCAAGCACTTGTTTATAGATTTGATTACTTACTGTTAAATGCATGTTTTAGAAATGAAAGATGTTGCAAATGATTACACATGTTGAGCTTTGAGTAAAACAAATGATTTCTGAAAGCATGTTGAGAATGCTAGAATAAATGGTTTAATGTATTGGGAAATGATTTGAATTGATGCATATGTAAAACAGTAAGTTGATGTGGTTTTTATTGAGTATATTAGCAAGTGGTTGAGGTAAATGTTATCGAATATAGTTGGCTATCCATAGGGTATAAAGTGCACTATAATAAGTTGCCCCATGTGTGTCGATGGGTTAATTGTGCCATTTTCTGCACATGAGAACTGCAGCAGTTGAGGGGTTAATTATGCCATATTCTCCACTGGATGATTGAGTATCACAATGGTTGAGGGGTTAAATGTGTCGTTGCTCCCATTGTAGATAGTTTACATCATAACCATCGAGGGGTTAAATGTGTCGTTTGCTTCGGTTAGATGTATGTTAAGTGGTCGAAGGAACCACTTGGGAAATTCGTGTATCCGATGTGTTTTTGTAAGTTGGAATGAAACTTGTTTTGAGTCTCTTGAATGCCAATACACGAGATGATGTATCATGAGAAATGGATTATGTTTTGTATAATGTGGTTTATACATGTGATGCTCTTTAAGCTTGCTATTTAAAGATTTTGGATATGAAGATTAAATTGAGGGTTGTGTTAGAATCCATGATACATGTGTTGAAAATAGTTTAAATGTGCATTTGAAAGAGATTATAGAAGCATGAAATGTTTTGCCATGAGACTTATACTCTAGATTTGAATAAAATGGTTTTAAATGCATTAATGTGTGTTTTTGAGTTTCCCTTACTAAGCTTATAGCTTACATTCTCCTTCCTCATCAATACAGAGGAATAGGCTAATCCGGATAGCAAGTACGTAAGAGGAGATCTAAGGGTCGAGACATTTTCAAAGTATGGTTTTATAAATACTATGTAGTAATAAGAGGCAAGTGACCAAGTTGTATTTGGGAGGTTTATTTTGGATACTCCCTGGTTGTACAAGTTATGTTTGATGTTTTGAACTTGTATGATGTTTAATGTTTGGTTTTGAGGGGTTGGGAAACATTATGCATGCTTGGGGTATAAATCATGCCTAAAGGAGTTTGCTTCGAATGTGCCATGTTGTGTATGATCTTCTACCAATCTGCTATGTCTGAGGAATTGATGTTTGTGAAGTCACATGATGTTTAGATGTTGATTGAAGTATTTTAGATTGAGCCAAAGTGTCATATGTTGGACCAAGAGGTCATTACAGGTCTGTCTGTACATGTACGGGTCTTCAGGGATCAGTACGCAGGGACCTATCTCAGCTCAATTTGGACAAAATTGCCTAGGCTACAGATACGCCTGGTAACCGTACCAGTACGCGTAGCTAAAAAATAAGCCTACTATCGGTACGCGGGCAACCGTATTGCACGCCCTTTAGCTACTGGAATCCAATATTTTTGAAAACACATACCCGTATCGGTACGCCTAAGGACTGTACCAATACACCTTTGTACTTTACACTCATTACGTTATCGCCAGCCGTTATTTCAGTTAAGATGCCTTCTAAAGTTTGATTCTTTGCAGTTTAGTCCCTATTTCATGATTATGCAATTAAATGAGTTTGGATGGTTATTTTAAGTTGAAATTTAACTTGTTAGTATGAAATATTACTAAGGATTGGTAACCTTAATTACAATAAAGTCCTTTTAATTATCAAAAATTATGTTTTAGTCCCTAAAACGCAAATTTGTAAACCCTAGTGTAGCTCGCTTGGTTCGGTCTTGTGACTAGACTGGGTCAAGGTTGGCTTGAAGAAAGATGTGGCCAAGTTTGTTTCTCGTTCCATGGTGTGTTAGCGAGTTATAGCTGAACATCAATTTTTTCTAGGTTGTTGCAACCTATTCAGATTCCAGAATAGAAGCGGGAAAGGATTGTTATGGATTTTGTGACGGGTTTGCCTTTGACACCATCCAAAAACGATTCAATATGGGTGATTGCTGATTGTTTTACAAACTGTGCGCATTTCCTTGTTGTGCATACGATGTATACAATGGATGAGTTGGCGGATACGTATATTGCTGAAATTATAAGCTTGCATGGGGTTCCTAAGTCAATTATGTCGAATAGAGATTCTTGTATTACATCAAGGTTTTAGGAAAGCCTTCAGATAGCTTTGGGTACTGTAGCAATATCCATTTTGGATTCGCTAAAAAATGAGGTTTCAATGTGTTTGGGGTATTTCGGGTATTTAAAAAATCTTTCGTGGGTTTTTTTTTAAATGTGTTTTATTTTACAAATGGAGTCACCACCGGCCACTAAGGTAGGCCGGACACCGTAAAACTAGAGATTTGAAAATTGTTGGGTTCGGGAGTCGATTACGGATGGGGAATGATTAGCACCCCCACGCCGCCCAAAATTGGTACTTTAACAATTGCCGCTTTATTAATGTTGAACTTTTCGGATTTAATGGACGATTAAATTAAAATTCAGTTATAAGTGCGAGTAGATTTTAAGGGCCCCGTTATTCGAGAGTAAACCGATAGACCACCATCACTATGCTTGATACTGGCCACGTTTACGGTCGAATAAAAGGGCAGCGCATTGACAAATATTATTCCATTATGCAATCTTAGAGAAATAATTTAAAAACATACATTCACATTGACATGGTACTAAAATATGAAAAGCATGAATATTACAATATTAAACTAAAATAATAATAAAATACATGAATAAAAAAATAACCGATCATAAATAAAAAACAAAACATGAACAAGAAAAACATGCTTCTAAAACTAAACAATTAAATATAACATGCTTAAACACATTAATACGAACCACAACTAATACATGCATGACATATACATGGCATAGTATAAGATTAAATTAACAAAGCAACACGGGACATAAAAACTAAAACTTAATATGTAACACAATATATGCATACACAATATAAATATGTCATAACAAAATTAATAAATTTCCATACTAACATGTAACCTACGAAACAAGGCAAACATAAAAAACTAACACTTATTTATCGTGGCCTAACAAAACTAATCATATTTGCATCATAATGCATATAAGAGAAAACATGCATAAATAAACATGACAAAGTCAACTCATATATAAAATGTAACCCCTTGACCCGGCCTAGACGCCCAACCGAACCAAGAAGGCTACATTAGGTTTGTCGTAGCAAACCGAAGAGATACAACCAAAACCGACCCATTTTTTTCTTTTTATCTTATCTAGATGCCAATTATTAACCCTACATGTTCATGCAGACATCAAGTGCAACCCCAACTCAATCAGGCATCAACCTGACATCCGATTGATCATGTTTGCAATTTAGGGACCAAATTGCAAATACAAAGGATTTCAGGATTAAAACTCACTTTTAGGTTACCAATCTTCAATTGTCAGGTTCCAATATTTCATTTCAAATTTCAACTCAAACCGATCATTCTACCATATGTAATTGCATCGTCAAGAATTAGGGAATACAATGCAAAGAAAGCATAACTGCCCAATGTAATCACTCATTTTTACTTAAATGTATTACTATTGCATGTATATTTATTATATGAATGTTACTAATATAAGGTGTGTGCATGTATAAGCTACGTATACGTATTAGGGTCGTATGTATGTCACGTATGTATCTAGGGTATAAGCGTATGTAGATGTCATATTAATTATACATATGGATACTAGAATATTATTAATTAATGACCGTATAATATGAAATATATATTTTCGTATGTACATGTACAGCTGTTATAATTATTATTATTATTAGTGGGCTGACTAAATGTAAAATTAAATATATATATTAAGCCCAAGTAAAGAGTCCGAGTCCAATTACAAAAAACCAATTACAAAGCCCGTTTGGCCCAACTCTGAATCCTATCTAATTACAATGTGCAGGTAACTATGGGCCGTTGGATCAAGATTTGATCCAACGGCCACGATGCAATGAAGGTTAAAAATATCTGCCAGGCGCGTACTCCACAGTATGGACCGTTCGAGTGCCACGCGCGCATGTGGTCCACGCGCGGACGCTTTATTATCCCACGCGCGCGTAAGATCCACGCGTTCTGACTCCTCGACTGCGGTGCTCCACGTGGCGAAATCTGAAGCCGTTTCATCAGATCGAGGCTTCATCCAGGCCGATCGTTCTTCAAGCCATCTCGACCGTTAGATCAGATCTGATCTAACGGCCGAAAATGCGTCCGCCTCTGGCGCGTAAATGACCACACCGCCATCGCCGATATTCAGTCCCAGCGTTGATTATGCCAAAGATAACAAGAAAATGTCGGATCTGGAAAAGAAGATACAAGTTGCAACCAAAATACAGAGATAGTGGTATATAGGAAATGGGGCTGTTGTAACGGGATTTTTTTTTGAGAGAAAAACGGGCAAAAAAAAAGCAGAGAGAGTAGTAACACAAAAAACAGAAAGTTTTGTAAAAACCAAACTTGTAACAATCAAGAAATCGAAAGGCGATCCGGTGGTAATTTTTTGCCTTTTTTTTTCTTACTGTTTCCCTTGCATGCATATCTGAAGTACAAAAAGAAAATAAAAAGAAAACAAGTAAAGAAGTCTTACCGGCTTTGTCCATGGGTCTTCCCTTCCTCTGTGACAAGCCTTTCGGCTTCTACAAGCCAGATCTGGTGAACAAAGGGAAGGGAAGACCCCTTGTGGTCTCGTTTTGACCTAAACAAAATATATTTTTGGGTTCGTATTTTTTAGATCTAGGGTAAATAAAAGGGGATCCTCTGAATCCAACCATGGATTCATGTTGAGGACGACAAGAGGAAGGTTTTGGTGTATTTCGGGAGTCCACCGGCGCCGGTTAGCGGCGGCCGGCGGCGGAGAATACGGCGGCCGGCTGCCGGATTCTGGGTTTCTCAAGAACACTTGAGAGAAAAAGATGAGCGTGGGGTATTTGGAAACTGAAGAATGAAATGAAAAATGGGGAAAATTTGGTTTCGGCCTGAAAATAGCCGTTATATAGGTGTTATTATTTTACTAAATGGGTAAATTACACACTTAATCCCACCGCGTTTTCAATATTTTCATTTTTGTCTTGCCGCATGGTATAATCACAGTCTCAGTCCCCCGAGTTTCCAAAAGTCACAATTTAGTCACTAAATTACACGATCACCGAATGGTAAAATTACGCCCTTAATCACCCGCGTTTTTGAAATTTTCATTTTGAGTCTGCCCCTTGGTATAATTACAACTCTGGTCTTTGTAGGTTTTATTTTTTTCGATTTCGTCCCTAAATTACATGTTATTGCTCTTTAATTTCTGCCACTGATTTTCATTTTCCTCTCATTTCAGTCCTATTTTCTTTGTAAATATTATTGTTGAATTATAATCGTATATGTGGATATTATTTCATTTTATGTCTCCGTATATGACTCATTTCATGTTTATATATATATATATGTGTCAAGTATGATATTCGTTTTTTATCTGGTTATTCATATCAAGCATATTATGTTTTAATTGGTTCATACATGGCGTATTCTGTATTTTATATGTGTGTGAGCTTTCTTATTTTTTAGGGCTACATGTTAGTATATTTACCCTTTTTTTACGATATGTTGACCCGTATATGTTGAAATATGTTTTATTACCAGTATACATGTCTTTTTGAAATATTTGTTCGTATATATATATTTATTCCTGCCTTATTATTTTGACATATGATAGTTGTTTTTATCTATTATTTAGAATAATATGTATATGCATGTTTTAATCTAGAATATCATCTATGTTAGATTAATATTACATTGTGACAATATTTACTACACTTAAATATTTTACCATGTTTTATATTTTTGTCACTAAGATTGCATATGATATATAAATTGTTAATGCGGTGTCCTTTTATCCGAGCGTAAACGGGGCCAGTATCAAGCGTAGTGATAGTGGTTGGGCGTTTATTCTCGGATAACGGGACCCTTAAAATATATTCGCAATTATGACCGAAATTTAAAATAATCGTCACTTTAATCCGGAAAATCCAATATTCATAAAGCGGTAATTATTAAAGTACCAATTTTTTTGGGCGGTGTGGGGGTGCTAATCCTTCCCCATCCGTAACCGACTCCCGAACCCTGTCTTTTGAGTCTCTGGTTTTGTGGTGTCCGGCCTACCTAAGTGGCCGGTGGCGACTCCATTTTTATAAGGTTTTTTGTAAACCCCACGAAATAAATATTTTTAAATATCACAAACACCTTTCAAAAATCCTTCGAAAACACGATCGTTTTTATTTAGCGAGACCTTCGCTACAGATGGCGACTCCGCTGGGGACATTTTTGTTTTTCAAAAAAACAAATGAGAGTCAAGCTTTTAAAATAATTACCGCTTTACTAATATTGGAAATTCCGGATTAAAGTAACTATTAAATTAACATTCGGTCATAATTGCGCGTTTATTTTAACGCATTTAAAATATGACATATAAACCCGTCTTTTTAAGTGGGGGGAAAACGCTAATGCTTTCGTGGAGATATCGTTCTCCCGTATGGGCCTAGCAAGTACCTTCGGGGCTCGAGTACCTTATGCTTTCGTAAGGATATTGTTCCTTCGTACGGGCATAAGCGAATGGGTCCCCCTGAATTGAACCCGGTTGAAAGGAGCCTATAATGGGTGATGATCGGGGGCCTTGCTACCCTTAGTAGGGGACAGCAAGGACAATTCGGGTACCTCCTAGCACCAACACTGCATGTAGAGAACATAGAAACCCACCCTGTTAGAGCCATGCGGATAACCTTAGGTTTTAGACGGGATAAATAGGACTGTTTTGTGTGTTTATTTCTATTTATTTTTGTCATTTTATTTACTTTATCTGGTACTGACTTGTTTTCTTTTCGCTTTTTGTTCTTTTTCTCATACATCATTGCATTTGCATCGCATAAAGGTACTGGATCAAGTGGTTTGCCTGATCAGAAAGTCTTTCACTATGGAAAAAAGGTGTCTTAGGAAAGAAGAGCTTAATTTGTCAGTCAGACATTGGTCAGAAATCAACCAGAAAATCCAAGGGGACAGTCTGCCTAACGAACGCGTAATAGCTGGATACACCTATGTGAGTCTCCAACAGAACGACTTGTGGGATCTTCAAAGCATTTGGGAAAGATGGGACCGAAGACTACAAGACTTATTTAGCGATAGTTATGGCGACATCGCGCAGCTATTATATGTTCGGATTAACCAGCCCCTACTCCGAGCTATAGTCCAGTTTTGGAATCCGGCTTTTTGCTGCTTCACCTTCAATGGGCAAGACATGATGCCTACGGTAGAAGAGTACACTGCTTTACTTAACCAGAAAAATATTCAGGAAGATTGGATCTACGCGAAGCCTCCAAGAATCAGAATTACAACTGCGAAACTCAAAGCCTTTGCTTTGGAATGAGTGATGATTGGGTTAGTGGCCTCCTTCAAATCCGAGGAGATAATACAGTCTTTGCATGGGAGAGTATTCGGGACATCATATCGACACATCCAGACGAGGCAAAGAAAATGGACTTATTCGCTTTAGGAATATATGGCTTGGTGATCTTCCCCAGAGTACTCGGGAACATTGACATAGCCATTCTGGATTTGTTCGAACGGGTAAAACGGAAAGCAAACCCGGTACCAGCAATTTTGGTCGAGACTTTCATTTCCTTGAACGCTAGCCGAAAACATGAAGAAGGACGTTTTCGAGGATGCGCGCAGCAGCTACTACAAGTATGGATCGAGTCACATGTGGAAGACACCGACGCTGGTCGCCGGGATATCTTTCCAAGGTTTTTCGCCTTTACGAGAATACTTAGCAAAGGAATAGCGAGAAGATTTGAAAACAAAAATGTGGACCAGTTTCTTCAGGAACATTCAAGATGAAGACATAGCATGGAGGGTCCCATGGCTCGGTAAAGTCAATTATTTTCTATATAGTTGTGGTGACTTCAAATGGCTGATGATGTTAGGATTACATGGAGGGATCGCTTGTGCTCCACTTTTAGTGTCTCGACAGTTCGGATCACGGCAGTTTATTCCCAATACCGCCGGATTAAGCCAAACTGAATTTCTTTTCAAAGGAGAGTTCAAAGGAAAAATTCAGACCATCATGAGGGCCTGGGATCATTGTTATCGGATCAGGGTGGAAGGAGACACCGAGCACATGACTACCCCAGATTACGATTTTTGGAGACGTTTGAGGGTTAATAATGTGATTCCCGAATCTAATCAAGGACCAACAGTGTCACTCGAGGAGCTTACAAGGGTGGTACCGTCCGAAGCCGATATCTTAAGGAGTGAGCTCGAGGAAGTTAAAAGAAAATGGACATTCAACAGGACCCAACACGCGGCGAACTCTATAAGGCAAGCCTAGAAGTCGACGAGCGGGAGGGGATCATTAGGCAATCAAGAAATTAAATGCAGATTTGAATGACAAGAATACTCTTTATCAAAAAGATGCCCTCTATTCTGAGCAAAAATACAAAAGGCGGCGGAGTCGGTTCATAGCTGTGGAAAAAGAAAGAATGGACGGCATCCGTTTGTTGGAAGAAGAACGAAATTAACAAAAAAAGCGATCGAGAGAGAGATTGAAAGCTGTCGTTTGGCTATGGAGGAAGAAAAACGGTCCGCCAAGAAGGCCATTGACCAAGAGAGAGAAAGATTCAGACAAGAAATCAGCAAAGGAAAACAAGCTGTTCATCATGAGAGAGAAAGTGTCGCCGTATGGAAAAGAAAATCCATGAATAGCCGAAACAGACTGTTAGAGATGCAGAAACTGTACGATGACACTCTTCAAAGTTTGAGGCAAAGCCAAAGTCAAAATGATGAATTAAAAGAAAAGATGGCGGAAGTCGAACACTCACTTCGGATGTACTGCCGTAGGAATAATTTCGCGGAGCTGCAAGAAAGAGAACGCGAAGTGGGTGTATTACGAGCACGAATCGGATCCCTCGAAGCAGTTGTGGAGGATTACAAGGAAAGAATTAATGTGTTCGAGGAAGCTGCAGCCGGGGGGGACACCTATTGGCAGAAGAGATTACGCGACGCTGCTCGAATGATACAGGACAGGGACCAGTACTATGCAAATCTAATGGTGGACATACAGCGAGTCGCCAGACACGTAAATGATTTAGCCGTCGAGGTTGAGACACTCCGACCTTTTATAGCCCCGGGAATGGAAGAAGCTCCTAGGTTCCTCAAGCTGCTCAAGGCAATTGGAAAGTTAGGGGATAGAGCTAGAGTCTATCTATAGGACTCTGTGTTATAATTAGATCTTTTGTACTAGGGATCTTTACTTTGTAACACGAATTTTGTTGTAATCAAGACCCTTTAATTCCCGTAAAAGTAATTCAAAAGGGTGATTACCAGCGGAACCAGTACCTTGTCTGCATGCATTCTTGCATTTGCATCATAACATTTGCATCATTGTACATGCATTTATTTTTACAACCATATTAACAGTATGAATATTGTGGCATTCCAGTGTGTGTTAACCCGTAATCATTCATCACATATACTTTACCCGGCTACAAAGAAAGCTCATGGAAGAAAGAATAATCAATCTAGAAAGAGGGCAGAGAGAGCTCGAGTCAAGGCTTGAAGAGGCCCGAGAGAAGCCTTAGTGATCAGATTGCACTGATCACAAACTTCAATAGTATCGACATAACGGCATTCTTTGGCGAAAAGTCTCGGAAAACGAGTAGAAGGAGAAAATATTCCAGAGCCAGAAGGTACCCCGGCTCACTTCAAGATTCAACCAACTGCACCAAACCAGGCTAGGAAGATGTATATTGACCCTACAGGAATGTCTTCCAGCTTTCAAGTAGGGGCACCTGAGACTCAACCCCTTGATACCGAAATCTTGTATGAAGAAGAAGTGCGGACCTAAACATGGTCGAAAAGATCGGGAATGAGGTAGAAAGAAAGTGGGAAGAAAGATTTCGCCTCATGGAAGAAAAATTTAAAGCGTTACAATCAAATGAAGAATCAGGAAACAACGCTAGTGATCTAAGTCTAGTGTCTGATCTTGTTTTGCCACCAAAATTCAAAACGCCGGAGTTTGATAAATATGACGGAACCACATGTCCTTCTGCACACATAACGATGTATTGCAGAAAAATGGCGGCTTACCATAAAGATGAAAAGCTCTTGATCCCTTTGTTTCGGGATAGTCTAACTGGAGCAGCATTACGTTGGTATACTCGGTTAAGCAAAGCAAGCGTCAAGACATGGAAAGATTTGTCTAAAGCATTTTCCGAGCAATACAAACATGTAAACAGACATGATCCCTAGTAGAATTATGCTAGAAAATATGGGGCGAAGTCCAATGAAAGCTTGCGACAATATGCCCAAAGGTGAGAGAAGTGGCCGCCCAAATCCAGCCACCTATCCCGGAGCATGAAATCACGCCATTATTTGTCAATACTTTGAAAGGGGCACTCTTGATCGCCTCATCAATAACACAACACAATGTTTCGCCGACTTGATCGGGGTGGGAGTCTCTCGAACTAGCAATCAAGAGCGGCAGAATTGATGGTGGGGAAGGGTCTCGAAAGTACAACAAGAGAAGTGAAGTAAACACCACCAGTACCTATACCGCCTCGAAGAACTTCACAGTCTCACAGCCCCAAGCACCTGTGGGAAAAACGCAAAATTCGAATCAAAGAGATGAAAGAGTCACCAGAAAGGATAAAGAGAGGAGAACTTTCACTCCCCTACCGGTTTCATACTCAGAACTTTATTCCCAGTTGTATGAAGCAGACTTGGTCCGACCATACATCGTTAATCCTGTCAATCCACCCTTCCCACCTTGGTATAATCCAAGCGCACATTGCGACTATCACGGCGGTATCCCTGGGCACCCTTGCGAGAAGCGCCTTGCCTTCAAAAAGCTTGTGCAGAACTTAATTGATTCCGGGATATTGAAGTTTGAAGAACCTAGCGTAGCCAACAACCCGCTGCCTAATCATGGGAACAGAGGGGTAAATGCTATAGAAGAAGGTTTTACCAGGAGGATAAAGGATGACGTGTCAGAAGTCAAGTCTCCTTTACGGTGGGTATTTCAACAGTTATGCATGGCTCGTATGATCAATAAAGGCATGATAATAAGGCAGAAAGAATATGGAAAGTATTGCGAATTCCATCAGACTGAAGGGCATGATATCCAAGAATGTGATGAGTTCAAGAAATTGGTGCAGAAGTTGATAGATGGAAAACAAATTGAATTCTTCGAGGAACCCATGGGGAAGGGATCAGACGTACACATGACAGATACCCCCAAAACTAGATATGGGAAGGATAGGCCTTTCATCATCTCTCCCAGGGTAGGGAATGCAGGTGTCTCCCAAGGAGAAACCAGCAAGATAAATCCGAAGATCGTCATTTCAGCACCATCTCCATTCCCATTCAAAGACATGCGACAAATTCCCTGGAATTATGCCGCGAATGTGACCATGACAGAAAAATCAAAACACGAGCAGGTAAAAAGAGCCTGCACTGGAAGACCAACAAAGCCAAAATAATGTGAGCGTTGGTGAGGCAGGCCATTTCACGGGAGAGCGGCCGATGTTATTCCTCCAAGCTTTGAGAGCAGCTGAAAAAGATAGGGGAAAGAATACAGTGATTAGCCTGCACTGACAGATACTTGGAGAAGAACCTCCCCAAAGGATAAATGAACCGTGGCGAGGCCCGGGCCAAAGAATTTCTAAAGTTCTTGAGACATAGCGAGTACAGCGTAGTGGAACAACTACGGAAGCAACCGGCCAGGATCACAGTGCTGGAATTACTCTTGAGTTCAGAGAAGCATCGAGAGACACTATTAAAAGTGCTGAATCAAACTTTTGTGCCCCAGGACATTTCCGTAACAAATCTGGACATGATAGTGGGGCATATTATCGCCTATAATCATATCACGTTCGGTGATGATGAGATCCCGGAGGAAGGAAGGGGTCCACTAAAGCCCTTAACATCACTACCCACTTTGCAAAGGGTATGTATTACAGGCGTACTAATCGACAACGGGTCAGCATTGAATGTCTTGCCTATGGTAACCCTACAAAAATTACCAATAGATAGTTCGCACCTAAAGCCTTGCTACAACTCGGTAAGGGCCTTGATGGTACGCAAAAGGGAACAATGGGGAAAATTGAGATACCCCTATTGATCGGACCAACTGAATATGTGATCGATTTTGTGGTAATGGACATAAAACCATCTTACAGCTGCTTGTTGGGAAGACCGTGGATCCACTCCGCAGAGTTGTCCCATCATCATTGCATCGAAATTAAAATTTGTAGTTGAGGGCAAATTGGTCACGGTAGAGGCGAGCATGAATTTGTTGCTTAGTGACATCGGACACCCCCTACATTCAAAATGATGAAAGAGGCTGCAGAATGCTCGTTCCGAGCATTACAACTAGTAAATGCCACATTCGTTTGAGAGGGAAACCGGATCCCCTACCCTAGGTTATCTAATTGTACCAAGATGACCATCGCGAAAAACTCGGGGCGAGGAGCCAAATTAGGAAAAGGGTTGGGGAAGAAATTACAAGGAAACACGAGACCCAAGAATATCATTACCAAGAAGGATCGTTTGGGCTGGGTTACCAACCAAGTGTCCAGAAGAAGAAAGAAGAATATAAGAGAAAAGAGGAACAAAGGAAAGCTAGATCTAAAGGAGAAGACATTCCGTGGAGGTCGATGTCCTTTCCTAGTTTAAAAGCCACTTTCATCTCCGGAGGATTCTACCGGCCAGGTCAAGATATTGGAGAGACAATGAAGAAAAATGATGAACTTGGCCAGGAGGAAATGATCAGTAAAGCATTTGAAGGGATGTGCATCAACATGATAGCTGAAGAGGACCGAGGTAGCAAAATGTTGACCAACATCCGCCCTTGCCATCCCAGGGAGACACTCAATAACTGGAGCTGCATTGAGTTACTTGTAGTTTTTAGGAATAGATCAGAGTAATGCTCCGAATCAACCTTTTGTTTTTGCCCATAGACAATGGGGATCTCTTGTATGGGGCACCTATGTTAACTTTTTGATTGAAATGAAATATCCCCACTTTCTTAAAAAAAGGCCAAAGTCTCATTTATTTCATTCATACATTCTTCATATTCATTCCCTTCTTGTAAAGCCGTCTCTTTCCCAATACAATTCATTCTCATTTAATGCAGGTCGCTCATGATCGACGATATGAATGATAATTTGGATCCAATCTGGAGTAAGTTTGAAAGCCACGAGGTCTCGGAGGAAGCGGAGGGAGGATATGATGAAATAGAAATTGAGGTCCCAGAAGAATTAAAGAGAATGGTGGACGACGAAGAAAGGCAGATTATGCCCTACCAAGAAGAAACAGAAATTGTCAACTTAGGGACTGAAGAAACGAGAAAAGAAATAAAAATAGGAACGACGATTTCCTCAAAAACCAAGCATGAACTGATAGCCCTGCTTCAAGAATTCAAGGATGTCTTCGCCTGGACTTATCAAGATATGCTAGGATTAAATACCGACATAGTGGTGCACAAATTGCCAACAAAGTCGGAGTGCAAACCAAGATCTGACAAAAACTTCGGAGAATGAGGCCGGATATATTTGTTAAAGATCCGAGAAGAAGTGAAAAAACAATTTGATGCTGGATTCTTGGAAGTAGCCAAATACCCCGAGTGGGTTGCAAACATTGTACCAGTACCAAAGAAAGACGGGAAAGTTTGTATGTGTGTAGATTATAGGGATCTGAATCGAGCTAGCCCAAAAGACAACTTCCCTTTGCCACATATTGACGCTGGTTGACAACACCGCAGGACATTCATGGTTTTCCTTTATGGATGGCTTCTCGAGGATACAACCAGATAAAGATGGATCCTAACGACATGGAGAAAACCACATTCATAACCATGTGGGGCACTTTTTGTTACCAAGTAATGCCATTTGGGCTAAAGAATGCGAGGGCAACGTACCAAAGAGCAATGGTGACTCTTTTCCATGACATGATGCACAAAGAAATAGAAGTATACGTCGATGATATGATTGCCAAATCTCGAGCGGAGGAAGAGCACCTACAGAACTTAAAGAAACTATTTCAAGACTACGGAAGTACCAACTAAGGCTCAATCACGCCAAGTGTACCTTCGTCGTTACTTACGGAAAACTCCTAGGGTTCGTAGTAAGCGAGAAGAGGGATTGAGATTGATCCCGATAAAGTGAAAGCCATCCAGGACCTTTCACCACCCCGCACGCAAAAAAGGAAGTTCGCGGTTTCCTAGGGAGGCTGAATTATATCTCTCGTTTCATTTCCCAATTAACCAATCAATGCGACCCGGTCTTGGACTTCTTAGAAAGAATAATTCGGCGTGTGGGATGAAGAATGTCAAAAGGCCCTAGAAAAGATCAAAAAGTACACGACAAATGCTCCAATTTTAGTCGCACGGCACCCGGTCGACCACTAATTCTCTACCTAACGGTCTTGAGAATTCAATGGGATGCGTACTAGGGCAACACGATGAGTCAAGAAAGAAGGAGCAGGCCATCTATTACCTAAGCGGAAATTCAACGATTGCGAAACACGGTACCGCCGGTCGAGAAGCGTATTTGCGCTCTAGTTTGGGCTACCAAGCGACTCGAGGCGGTACTGTTGTACCATACTACCTGGTTGATATCCAAGCTAGACCCATTAAAGTTCCTAATGGCGCGCCCAGCACTAACGGGAAGGATGGCTCGATGGCGGATGCTCTTATCCGAATTCGACATCGTATATGTCAATCAAAAAGCCGTAAAAGGGAGTGCCGTAGCAGATTTCCTGGCAAGTCGTGCTTCGGATGACTATGAGGCATTGAACTTTAGTTTCCTGGATGAAGACTTGATGTGCATTACAACCGAAGAAGAAATTTCAGATGATGTGTCATGGAAACTTTACTTGACGGAGCCTCCAACGCCCTCGGACATGGGATAGGGGCGGTGCTAATCTCACACGAGGGCGTATATTATCCTTTCACCAGCAGATTGGAATTCTTCTGCACAAACAATATAGCTGAATACGAAGCTTGCATCATGGGATTAAACTCAGCCATCGAGAGAAAGGTTAAGGAACTTCGAGTGTTCAGAGATTCATCCCTAGTCATTTACCAATTTGCGCAGGAGTGGGAAACCAGAGACCGAAGTTGGTCAAATATCACAAATTAATCCAAGAGCTCGTCGAAGAGTTCGAAAAGGTCAGCTTCAATTACCTACCCGAGAAGAAAATCGGATGGCGGATCGTTGGCAACCTTGGCATCCATGTTTAAAACAAAACACAGGCGGAAATGAGACCCATTGAGATGCGAGACATTTGAAAAGCCTGCTCATTGTTGTAATATACAGGAAGAGATTGACGGAAATCCATGGTACTATGATATCCCCGCAATATGTCAAGCTCGAAAGTATCGAAGGGCAAACGACAATGATGAAAAAAAACGCTCGAGAAAAATGGCAACGAAATATGTCCTAGATGGGGAGATCTGTATAGGAAAAGTCATGATCAAACATTCTTTGAGATGTGTGGATGCCCGGGAGGCGAAGGAAATCTTAGCCGAAGTACATGACGGGATATGTGGAGCGACGCCAACGGGTTGTCTATAGCCGAAAAATTATGAGATACGGTTATTTCTGGTTGACCATGGAGGAGATTGCATCGATTACGCCAGAAATGCCACAAATGCAAATTTATCTTGACAAAATTCATGCACCCCATCATCCTCTACACACCATGAATTCTCCGTGGCCTTTCGCAGCATGGGGCATGGGCGTTATCGGGCAGATCCATCCGAAGGCCTTCAATGGGCACCGTTTCATTTTGGTCGCCATAGACTACTTCACCAAATGGGTAGAGGCAGCGTCTTACGCCAATATCACCAGGACTACAGTTTGTAAGTTCTTAAGGAAGGAAATTATTTGTCGATACGGATTGCGAGAGAGGATCATCACCGATAATGCTTCCAATCCCGAACAACAAAATGATAAAGGATGTGTGCACTCAATTCAAAATAACACACCATAATTCCACAGTCTATCGTCCTAAAATGAATGGAGCGTTGGAGGCGGCAAACAAAAATATAAAGAAGATCATAGCGAAAAACTACGGATACCTACAAGGATTGGCATGAGAAGTTACCTTTCGCCCTTTTCGCCTATAGGACGTCCATTCGCACATCAACGGGGCAACACCCTACTCCTTGGTGTATGGTGGTACAAGCAAGTACTCCCAATTGAGGTAGAGATTCCGTCCCTCCGAGTCTTAAACGAAGTAAAACTGGAAGAAGCTGAATGGGTGCAGGCCAGAATCGACCAGCTAAATCTCATTGACGAAAAAAGACTAAAAGCCATTTGTCATGGTCAGATGTACCAAAAGCGGATTGTTCAGGCTTACAACAAAAAGGTGCGCCCAAGAAATTCAAAGAAGGGGATCTGGTACTCAAGAGAATCCTCCCAATCCAGAAAGATTCTCGAGGAAAATGGATGCCCAATTGGGAAGGACCATACGTCGTAAAGAAGGCCTTCTCAGGAGGAGCCCTAATCCTAACAGAAATGGACGGGGACGAGCTGAAAAATCCCGTAAATTCTGATGCCGTCAAGAAAAACTATCTCTAAAAAAAAATGGAGAGCTCAGGATGAAAACTCGAAACCGGGCGTCTTGAAGCAAAGGAAGGACTCGAGTTGAAAACCCGCAAAGGGCGGCTCGGGTAAGTTGAAAAGTTAAATATCTGAAGAGAAGAGTATCCCCATGAGCATCATGAAGAGGAAGCTTCAAGCAAAAATTCTACACCGGTCAGCAGGATCATGTGTCATTCATATCGAAGATAATGAGAGATCTTGTATTTAACTTATACGTGTCATACCTTTCTTTCTAAGATATCTCAAAGCCCTTAATCCTAATAAAACCATGTTTTGAGCGTCCATTCCTAGCCTCCTTGTCAATTTCAGTCAGATAAGATAACATAGGCTTATAATGAAACAAGAGATTTCGAAGCATTACTATGATTTAACCTTGAAAATTGCAGGTAATCAAAAAAAAACGGTTAACTCCGTCCTTTAAGTTCCCTAAATGGCTGTCGATCGGGAAGGCGGGAAGCTTCAAACAACCTGATAGGATAACCGATGGCACATGTCCTATCTATTCAAGAAAAGCATACGAGATAACAAAAGAAATCTCCTGGGGGAAAACCAGAAGGGCACTTTTTTAAAAAAAAAAATCTCTAAAGTGAAAACCCGAAAGGGCGCTTTAAAAATTCCAAGTCAGAATTGAAAAAGAGAAAGATCGAGACGGTTGAACTTGGCAGTGAAGAAGGATATCGATGCCCGTAACAAAGAAGAAAGCAAACGGCAAAAAGGACCAAAACAAACCCCCCATGATATTGAAGCTCATGCATCATGAATAGTCAGACATCACTAGGATTAGGAGCATGGCAATTCATTCATTTGTCATAGCATTTTGTTTTCATCTCAGGTATTTGCAGATCCAAAGAGACATCAAGGGTCATCACGATGTGAGTCCCAAATGAGGAGACAATGTTTTTACATAAAGGCACATATTTTCAAGCTCTGGAGAAAGGTTCTATATAGGAAGAACTCTCCTCTCCGAGGCTTCTGAAGCTGAAAGTTCTATATAGGAAGGACTGACAGCTCTAGGGTGAAGACTCATGATTCTATATAGGAAGAACTCCCGGTCAAAGAAATTCACCCATGACACGCAAGATTATATAGGAGATCCTGCTATGTCAAAGGCAAAGAGTCTTATATAGGAAAGACTCTGAGCTCCATTGTCTTAGGGTGAAGGGTTCTGTGTCGAAAAAGAACCTGTGGCTCACGAGATTCTAGACGCCAAAAAGTTCTATATAGGAGGAACTGATGGCTCCAAGGTGAAGACTCATGATTCTATATAGGAAGAACTCCAGTCAAAGCAATTCACCTATGACACAGGGTTATATAGGAAAAACTGTTTGTGTCAAAAGCAAAGAGTCTTATATAGGAAAGACTCAGAACTTCATTGTCTTAGAGCGAAGGGTTCAATGTCGAAAGAGAGCCTGTAGCTCCAAGATCGAAAGGTGACGAAGTTCTATATAGGAAGAGCTTACGAGCCTGAAGATTCGGCCAAGGAAGAGCGGAAATGTCCAAAAGAATTCGTTTTCCAAAGCTAAAAATCAGAGCGAAGGGTTCAATGTCGAAAGAGCCTGTAGCTCCAGGATCGGAAGGTGACGAAGTTCTATATAGGAAGAGCTTACGAGCCTGAAGATTCGGCCAAGGAAGAGCGGAAATGTCCAAAAGAATTCGTTTTTCCAAAGCTAAAAATTAGAGCGAAGGGTTCAATGTCGAAAGAGCCTGTAGCTCCAAGATCGGAAGGTGACGAAGTTCTATATAGGAAGAGCTTACGAGCCTGAAGATTCGGCCAAGGAAGAGCGGAAATGTCCAAAAGAATTCGTTTTTCCAAAGCTAAAAATCAGAGCGAATGGTTCAATGTCGAAAGAGCACGTAGCTCAGGATCGGAAGGTGACGAAGTTCTATATAGGAAGAGCTTACGAGCCTGAAGATTCGCCAAGGAAGAGCGGAAATGTCCAAAAGAATTCGTTTTCCAAAGCTAAAAATCAGAGCGAAGGGTTCAATGTCGAAAGAGCCTGTAGCTCCAGGATCGGAAGGTGACGAAGTTCTATATAGGAAGAGCTTACGAGCTGAAGATTCGCCAAGGAAGAGCGGAAATGTCCAAAAGAATTCGTTTTCCAAAGCTAAAAATCAGAGCGAAGGGTTCAATGTCGAAAGAGCCTGTAGCTCCAGGATCGGAAGGTGACGAGGTTCTATATAGGAAGAGCTTACGAGCCTGAAGATTCGGCCAAGGAAGAGCGGAAATGTCCAAAAGAATTCGTTTTTCCAAAGCTAAAAATCAGAGCGAAGGGTTCAATGTCGAAAGAGCCTGTAGCTCCAGGATCGGAAGGTGACGAGGTTCTATATAGGAAGAGCTTACGAGCCTGAAGATTCGGCCAAGGAAGAGCGGAAATGTCCAAAAGAATTCGTTTTTCCAAAGCTAAAAATCAGAGCGAAGGGTTCAATGTCGAAAGAGCCTGTAGCTCCAGGATCGGAAGGTGACGAAGTTCTATATAGGAAGAGCTTACGAGCCTGAAGATTCGGCCAAGAGAGAGCGGAAATGTCCAAAAGAATTCGTTTTTCCAAAGCTACAAATAGGGAAGTCTGATAAAATGAGTGCTTATGAATCTTTGCATTGTTTCCCATTTCATGAGAACAAGCAAAGAGGGGCAACTGTAATCACTCATTTTTACTTAAATGTATTACTATTGCATGTATATTTATTATATGAATGTTACTAATATAAGGTGTGTGCATGTATAAGCTACGTATACGTATTAGGGTCGTATGTATGTCACGTATGTATCTAGGGTATAAGCGTATGTAGATGTCATATTAATTATACATATGGATACTAGAAATATTATTAATTAATGACCGTATAATATGAAATATATATTTTCGTATGTACATGTACAACTGTTATAATTATTATTATTATTAGTGGGCTGACTAAATGTAAAATTAAATATATATATTAAGCCCAAGTAAAGAGTCCGAGTCCAATTACAAAAAACCAATTACAAAGCCCGTTTGGCCCAACTCTGAATCCTATCTAATTACAATGTGCAGGTAACTATGGGTCGTTGGATCAAGATCTGATCCAACGGCCACGATGCAATGAAGGTTAAAAATATCTGCCAGGCGCGTACTCCACACGTATGGACCGTTCGAGTGCCATGCGCGCGTGTGGTCCACGCGCGGACGCTTTATTATCCCACGCGCGCGTAAGATCCACGCGTTCTGACTCCTCGACTGCGGTGCTCCACGTGGCGAAATCTGAAGCCGTTTCATTAGATCGAGGCTTCATCCAGGCCGATCGTTCTTCAAGCCATCTCGACCGTTAGATAAGATCTGATCTAACAGCCGAAAATGCGTCTGGCCTCTGGCAGAAATGACCACACCGCCACCGCGCCGATATTGATCCCAGCGTTGATTATGCCAAAGATAACAAGCAAATGTCGATCCGAAAAGAAGATACAAGTTGCAACCAAAATACAGAGATAGTGGTATATAGGAAATGGGGCTGTTGTAACGGGATTTTTTAGAGAGGAACGGGCAAAAAAAAGCAGAAAGAGTAGTAACACAAAAAATAGAAAGTTTTGTAAAAACCAAACTTGTAACCAGTCAAGAAATCAGAAGGCAGTCCAGTGGTAATTTTTTGCCTTTTTTTTTCTTACCTGTTTCCCTTGCATGCATATACGAAGTACAAAAAGAAAATAAAAAGAAAACAAGTAAAGAAGTCTTACCGGCTTTGTCCATGGGTCTTCCCTTCCTCTGTGACAAGCCTTTCGGCTTCTACAAGCCAGATCTGGTGAACAAAGGGAAGGGAAGACCCCTTGTGGTCTCGTTTTGACCTAAAGAAAATATATTTTTAGGTTCGTATTTTTTAGATCTAGGGTAAATAAAAGGGGATCCTCTGAATCCAACCATGGATTCATGTTGAGGACGACAAGAGGAAGGTTTTGGTGTATTTCGGGAGTCCACCGGCGCCGGTTAGCGGCGGCCGGCGGCGGAGAATACGGCGGCCGGCCGCCGGATTCTGGGTTTCTCAAGAACACTTGAGAGAAAAAGATGAGCGTGGGATATTTGGAAACTGAAGAATGAAATGAAAAATGGGGAAAATTTGGTTTCGGCCTGAAAATAGCCGTTATATAGGTGTTATTATTTTACTAAATGGGTAAATTACACACTTAATCCCACCGCGTTTTCAATATTTTCATTTTTGTCTTGCCACATGGTATAATCACAGTCCCAGTCCCCCTGAGTTTCCAAAAAGTCACAATTTAGTCACTAAATTACACCTGATCAGCTTCTGAATGGTAAAATTACGCCCTTAATCACCCCGCGTTTTTGAAATTTTCATTTTGAGTCTGCCCCTTGGTATAATTACAACTCTGGTCTTTGTAGGTTTTATTTTTTTTCGATTTCGTCCCTAAATTACATGTTATTGCTCTTTAATTTCTGCCACTGATTTTCATTTTCCTCTCATTTCAGTCCTATTTTCTTTGTAAATATTATTGTTCGAATTATAATCGTATATGTGGATATTATTTCATTTTATGTCTCCCGTATATGACTCATTTCATGTTTATATATATATATATGTGTCAAGTATGATATTCGTTTTTTATCTGGTTATTCATATCAAGCATATTATGTTTTAATTGGTTCATACATGGTGTATTCTGTATTTTATATGTGTGTGAGCTTTCTTATTTTTTAGGGCTACATGTTAGTATATTTACCCTTTTTTACGATATGTTGACCCGTATATGTTGAAATATGTTTTATTACCAGTATACATGTCTTTTTGAAATATTTGTTCGTATATATATATTTATTCCTGCCTTATTATTTTGACATATGATAGTTGTTTTTATCTATTATTTAGAATAATATGTATATGCATGTTTTAATCTAGAATATCATCTATGTTAGATTAATATTCTGTTGTGACAATATTTACTACACTTAAATATTTTACCATGTTTTATATTTTTGTCACTAAGATTGCATATGATATATAAATTGTTAATGCGGTGTCCTTTTATCCGAGCGTAAACGGGGCCAGTATCAAGCGTAGTGATAGTGGTTGGGCGTTTATTCTCGGATAACGGGACCCTTAAAATTTATTCGCAATTATGACCGAAATTTAAAATAATCGTCACTTTAATCCGGAAAATCCAATATTCATAAAGCGGTAATTATTAAAGTACCAATTTTTTTGGGCGGTGTGGGGGTGCTAATCCTTCCCCATCCGTAACCGACTCCCGAACCCTGTCTTTTGAGTCTCTGGTTTTGTGGTGTCCGGCCTACCTAAGTGGCCGGTGGCGACTCCATTTTTATAAGGTTTTTTGTAAACCCCACGGAATAAATATTTTTAAATATCACAAACACCTTTCAAAAATCCTTCGAAAATACGATCGTTTTTATTTAGCGAGACCTTCGCTACACCCAAAAGTGACATTCACTGGATAAACAGTCATCTGTATCAAAACGGGTAAGCCCGTACCGATACGATTTGAAACACCTTATTTCGTTACACCACCAAGCCATATCGATAGCCTAACTGAAATACCAAACATTTTAAATATTTTAAACCGTACCGATACGGTTTCCCAAGTGTTTCGATACGATGGTTCAGGTTGCAAATGTGAATTCTAAAGGCTAAAACTCGTATTGAAACGCCCATCACCGTATCGGTACGCCAGGTCAAATTTTCCTAGGCATATCGAAACGCACAAGACCTGTACCGATCCCACAAGCCTGAAATTGCCTAGCCATACCGATACGGTCCCTCGCGTATCGGTACGCCTGGGCCTGTAATGCCACATTTGGCTGATTTTTCATCCCAAAAGCATACTCAAACCACTCCAACATGCTTTAAACACAATACTAACATGTCAAACATATCTCATACCAACTAGCATCGCAATTCTAACAACTCAACAAGGATTCTTGCATCAAAGAGGATATCTATAGGCATGCTTCCTAATATGCATCCGGCCAACATATCAAAATATAAACAAGCACCAAAAGCAATCCTTAAAGGCCATTTACAACCCAAGAGAAACTAAAGAAACATGCTCAAACAGGGAGTTCCACAAAACATCTCCCAAAATACAACAAGTACCCCATTGACATTATTCATTATAGTCTAAACCAAAACATACTTTGGAAACAAGTCTTGACAAGATCCCCTTGCTTGTTGCTGCCTTCCAAGCCCTCAATTATCTGCATTGATGGACAACGAGAGCGTAAGCCCACAAGGCTTAGTGAGGAAAGCTCTAAAACAACCCATCAATTCATTTAAAATCATTTACTTAACATCATCTTTTAAAACATCATCAGGCCCCTTTTTAAACATGCATTTTATATCATTTAAACCAGTATATCAAACCATATGCTACATGTATCATTATTCATCCGCAAGTCACATTGCTAACCCTCCACTTAAGTCTTCCCATGCATTACTACCAAATGCAAAGCTTAAGGAGAAACATGTACAAACCACATTATACAACATAAATATTTCAATGATACACTAACAATTATATTGGCTTTCAAGTGATCATTAGACAAGTCCATTAATAAAAGAGTTCATCGTATACACGGATTCAACAAGTGTTACCCTAACACTTCAAGCCATCTCAACTGGAATAGCGATACAATCACAATCGCGGTACAATAACAACTGGGTACAATAACAACCCACGGGGACACTCACCCAATCATCGATTAGACACTTAATCCACTAACAGGAGTATTTGGTATTGTTAACCCCTATACTGTTAGGGTACTTGGATGGAGTATTTGGTACGCTATATAAACCCCTCAACATCCAAGGCAACTTATTTACAGTGCACTCAATCCTATGGCCGGCCAACTATATCCGATAACAAATTTAAAACCACATCACTTGCCAATATAATTAACCAATAACATTTACCTCACTATTTTTAACAAGCATTAAACCATGCCTTTTCCAAATTAACTACCATGCTTTAAAATACAAGTATAAACCATACTTACAAGGATCACTTACCATGTGCATCCTTCAGCAAAACATGCTTAAAAATAGTATATCGGTTACTTTAAAACATGTTTAATAGTCGGTAACATATAATGAAAACAAGTGCATCAACCGTTTCGTACAAGTACGACCGAGAGAGTAAAACCAATTTGTACTTTCTTCTGAATCTAGGTAAGCGTTTAAAGCTCTACCTTAACTCCCACAACTCTGTTCCAAAACATCAAACGCTTTAAACCACATTTTCACTCACCGATACGCGAAACCTCGATTTGCCGACGCGAAATCAAATCAAGTATCCGAAACCTCCAACGCTTCTCCAATCACTTCAGGATCAACCTCCCCTGTTTTTACCACAAAACAATAGAGGATTAATGCATCATAATGCATTCTAAACACAACAGCTACAATCCTTCTTGGATTCCTACAAAACCTTCACAATTAACCCTCCTCAACAACCGAAAACATAACTAAAATAGTTCGATTCACAACCCAACCAACATCTATCAATCTAACATCACTTTCAACACCAAAACACATTTAAAAACAGATTCAAAACAACCTACCACCTCCAGCAACCTTACATCCATAAAAACACCACAAAACCTCATAACTAACAACCTAAACAAATAGAGATTCTTGAGTTTCGGGATTCCATTGATAAAAATCACTTATCAACATTATTAAACATCCAAAATATGAATCAAAGCAACCTTACTTACTGGAAATCGAATCCAATTCGCGAATCAACCCATTTCCCCCAAATAACTCAATTAAACATTGGAAAATCATCAAAATCATATTAGAAACACAAAAACAAGGATCAAATGCTTGGGAATTTCAATAAAGAACCATACAATAGAGGAGATCTCAGACCTTACCCCTATTGTGAAGTTTCTCCCTCAATTGATTTGTGAAAAGCTAAGCAAACACAAGATTATTGTAAGATTTTTTATAAACAATCTTTATAAACAATTTGAAACAATAAAGTCAAGTTAGAAACTACCTCACCTCTGAAAATTTTATGAAAAACTGAGTGTCTGGCTGAGGAGAGAATGGAGAGAAATAGTTGAGAGAAAATGACGTGATTTTTGTTTTAAGAAAGATAACTAACTTTTTAACAAAATTATCTTTAATTACTAGTTAAACCACATGTTAAAATAAGTCAAATCAAGGGAGAAATCAGCAGAAACCAATTGGTAAAATAGCTCCTTAAAGATCCTAAGTATTTGACCCTTTTCATTTTAGTCACTAGAAAATCACAATTTTCAAAACTTTCATTTTGGTCACTAACCAAAATCTCCATCATCCAAAACTCATTTTTCAAAATTGATTCAACATTACTAAATACATAATTAATAATGATTTTTGAGAATTTTTCCATAATTTTTCCAACACCAAAAATATTCGATCCCGAAACCGACTCGAATCTCTATTCTAGTCCATCAGGCCGTCTAATAAACCACCAATCCGCTAGGCCCTAAAACCGGGGCGTTACATAAAAAAACAAAGTATAAAATATATAAAAAAACATAATTAAACATGCCATTAGCTAACATAAATCATAATGTACAAAATGAACAAACAAAAAGGCATGCTAACATGGACATGAATATACGAATTAGGTTAAACACAATATGTAAAAAAAGACATATAATACGAACAAATAAATTAAAACAAAAAAACATAATAACATGCAAAAAAACAAAAAAAACCTAAATAAACATGATGTAAAACATACACGAATATAATGAACAATTTAAATATGCTAAAACACATAATAAAAAAGCGAAGACATAAATATTTAAAACATGAAAGGGACTGAAATGAGATAGAAATAAAACAGGAAACCAAAATTCTGGTTTGCACCCATTCTGATTCATCTAGTTTTACTTTATTCAGAACACGAAGTGACGGAATCTCAACCTCAATGGGAAGTACCGCCTTTGTGCAATACACTAGAGAATAGGGCGTTACCCCTGTTGATGTACGAACGAATGTCTGATAGGCAAATAGAGCAAATGGTAGCTTCTCATGCCAATCTTTGTAGGTGTTTGTCGTCTTCGCAATGATCTTCTTTATGTTATTGTTTGCCGCTTCTACTGCCCCATCCATCTTAGGACGATAGGTTGTGTAATTATGGTGTGTTACTTTGAACTGGTTGCACACCTCAGTCATCAGTTTGTTATTCAGATTGGAAACTTTGTCAGTGATAATTATTTATGCAACCCATATCGGCATATGATCTCATTTTTTAGGAACTTGGACACCGTCGTCCTTGTGATATTGGCGTAAGATGTTGCCTCTACCCATTTAGTGAAGTAATCAATGGTAACCAAAATAAAACAGTGCTTGTTGGAAGCCTTTGGATTAATCTGTCCAATGACATCCATGCCCCACGGTGCGAACGGCCAAGGCAAATTCATGGTGTGTAAGGGTAAAGGAGGAGCATGGATCTTGTCAGCGTATATTTGGCACTTATGACATTTTCAGGCATAATTGATGCAGTCTCCCTCCATAGTCGACTAGAAGTAGCCGTATCTCATGATTTTTTAAGGTTATTAATAGACCATTAGCGTGCGTTCCGCATAAACCATCGTGTACTTCTGCCAAAATTTCCTTTGCCTCTCGGACATCTACACATCTTAACAGTGTCTGGTCATGGCTACTTTTGTACAGAACCTTCTCATCCAACATATATCCTATTGCCATCCTTCTGAGTGTTTTTTGGTCATTTTCGTTTACCCCTTCGGGATACTTTTGAAACTTGATATACTGCATGATATCGTAATACCAAGGGTTGCCATCCACTTCTTCTTGCATATTATAGCAATGAGCTGGCCTCTCAAAAGTATACATCTCAATTGGCTTAATTTCTACTTTCGTGTTTGCTTTGAACATGGAGGCCAGAGTTGCCAAGGCATCTGCCATTTGGTTGTCCTCTCTATGAAGGTAGGTGAAACTGACCTTTTCAAATTCTTTGATGAGCTCTTGGATCAACTCGTAATATTTGACTAGCTTTGGATCCCTAGTTTCCCATTCTCCCCGTAACGGATAGATCACTAAGGACGAATCTCCGAATACTCAAAGTTCTTTGATCTTTCTTTTAATGGCTGCATTCAGTCCCATGATACAGGCTTCGTATTTGGCTACGTTGTTTGTGTAAAAGAATTCTAGCCTGCTGGTGAAGGGATAGTAGACGTCTTCTGGAGAAACTAGTACAGCCCATATTCTATGGCTCAGGGCATTGAAGGCTCCATCAAAGTAAAGTTTCCACGAGCCGTCATCTGAAATGTCTTCCTCAGTTGTGATGCACATCAAGTCCTCATCTAGGAAATTGAAGTTCAATGATTCATAATCACCTGATGCACGCTCCCTTTTGCGGCTTTCTGGCTCATATATACAATATCAAACTTGGATAATAGCATCTGCCAGTGGGCCATCCTCCCCGTTAATGCTGGTGCTTCCATTAGAAACTTCAAGGGGTCTAATTTATATATCAACCAGGCAGTATGGTATAACATGTACTGCCTAAGCCTTTTGGTAGTCCAAACTAAAGCACAACATAGCTTCTGAATTGGCGGATATCGTGTTTCGCAATCAGTGAACTTCTTGCTTAGGTAGTAGATGGCTCATTCATTCTTCCCAGACTCATCATGTTGCCCCAACAAGCAACCCATCGAGTTTTCAAAAACTGTCAAGTAAAGGATCAAAGGACTGACTGGTACCGGCGCGACTAAAATCGGAGCATTAGTCAAGTACTTCTTAATCTTCTCTAGAGCTTCTTGAAATTCTTTATCCTAGACCCCTGGATTATTCTTTCTGAGTAATCTGAAAACAGGGTCGTACTTATCTGTCAATTGGGAGATGAAACGGGAGATATAGTTCAACCTTCCCAGGAAACCTCGAACTTCTTTCTGAGTTTTAGGCGGTGGGAAATCCTAGATGGCCTTCACCTTTTTTGGATCGATCTCAATCCCTTTTCTGCTCACTACAAACCCCAAGAGTTTTCCAGATGTGAATGCAAAGGTGCATTTAGTCGGGTTAAGCTTAAGCTGGTATTTTCGTAGTCTTTGGAATAGCTTTCTCAAATTCGGAGGTGCTCTTCCTCAGTTCGGGATTTAGCGATCGTATCATCCACGTATACTTCTATCTCTTTGTGCATCATATCATGGAAAAGAGTCACCATCGCTCTTTGATAAGTTGCTCCTACGTTCTTGAGTCCGAAGGGCATCACCTTGAACAAAACCTGCCTTACATGGTTACAAATGTGGCCTTCTCCATGTCTTCTAGGTCCATCTAATGTTGGAGATGTGAAATTGAATTTAGAATGCAAAACTAATGTTAAATCGAGTTAGTGACCATTTTGACAAATTGTCAAAGTTATGTGACCAGTTCGGAAATGAGATTTTAGAGAAGGAATAAATCTGATTTTAGTTAAAATAATAGAATTCAAGTAGTAATGTTGATGAGATTTTAGAGAAGGAATAAATCTGATTTTAGTTAAAATAATAGAATTCAAGTAGTAATGTTGATTTGAGGACTAATTTGCAAAGTTAAGAAGCTTGAATCCTTATCTTTGCATTTTTAGTGACTATTTCGTAAAGAGTAAAAAATTAGAGGGAATTATTTTTGAATAATTATTTGATGAAGAAAGTGATACATTAGTGGTTTGAATCAATTAAGGGGAGCAAATTGACAAATAGCAAATTAAGGAGAAACTAGTATAAAGTTTGAAGTTATTTATGGAAGTTGTGTAGAAAACTGGATTTGGCAGTATGTTTGAAAATTTACCATAAATTCTACAAAAATGGTTAGATGGTGAATTTTATACCGATGTAAAGATTTGTTCGTCTAGTTTCGTTTCCAACAAACAGAAACTGATTTCGAGTCTCGAGTAAAAAGATGTGAATTTTTAAGTGGTGAAAGGTCAGAAAACAATATGGCAGTCTGTTCCGAAATTAGTACTGGAAATTGACTTTGAAAATTCGTCATAAATCGTACAAGTTGAATCTGGACTATTAATTTATATGGTTGAAAAACTTTTTGAATCTAGTTTCTTTTAGACCAAACGGAATCGAATTTCGTGTTTTAGATTATTTTATAGAAATAACTTTTTGAAGGTAGTGCAAGCTGCCAATAAATGGAAATTGAGACATTTGGTATCTAATGGTAGTTACCAAGCTTGGAGGAATTATTTGAAGTTCAAAGTGGTCAATTGGGGACCAAAATGAATATTTGGACAGTCTAAGGAAGGAAGGAAAAGTTTTGGAAATTTTATATATTTGAATAATTATATTTGATAGCATATTTAAAATATTGTTAGATTTGAATCTAACAAATGGTATTTATATTCATGTGGTTAACAAAGTCGAATACGAATCAAAGAGGATTCGAGGTGTTGTGAGGGAAAGGATCAAGTAAGACTTAGTGAGGCAAACTGTTCCATGGGCCAGGTGAGTGCATTTATGTGTTTCAAAAGGTAATTAGGAAGACTTGCGAATAGTCGACCTTAATTTTAAAATAGCATTGCACTATATATATATATATATATATATATGAATTGAGCTAATGCATGTTACAATATAGGTAAATTAAATAGAACATGTAATGTGATTTACTATCCTGAGAAATGATGATGAATCATGTTTTCCATGAACACTTATGATGAAGCATGAGATATGAAATGTTTATATACATGATCGATTATGAGGATTGATTGATAATGAAATAAATGCCCAAGTATTGTGTATGAAAGTCCATGGTATAGTTGGCAAGCTTGACGGAGTACAAGGTACGAACTACTGTTTGCATAAATGATGATGCAATATGTTTACATGGATAGTGGTAATATTAAAATGAAACAAGTAGACACCTTGGGTGTTGATAGCACTAAGAGGCTCGAATATAAGGAGCAAATAGCGTCCTCGAGTACGTACTCAAGTATTAAGGTTATGGAGTCTTAAAGGACTTTTCAGCCAGAAGTATTGAGGCTATGAAGTCTTAAAGGACTTTTCAGCCAGAAGTATTAAGGCTATGGAGTCTTAAAGGACTTTTCAGCCAGAAGTATTGAGGCTATGGAGTCTTAAAGTACTTTTCAGCCAGAAGTATTGAGGCTATGGAGTCTTAAAGGACTTTTCAGCTAGTACAAAAGGCTATGGAGTCTTAAAGGGACTTTTCAGCCAGTATGATCATAAGACGATTACATGAAAGACATGATATGCAAATGATTGCATAATGAAAGCATAACCATGATAGAATACATGTTATGCAAATGATGGCATAATGAAAACATGACCATGATAGAATACACGTTATGAAAATGATGGCATGATGAAAGCATGACCATGATAGAGTACATGATATGCAAATGATTGCATGATAAAAGCATAACTATGATAAAGCATATGATATGTGAATAATTACATAATGAAAGCATGTACATGATAGAGAATATTATAGCATGATCTACGATTTACATGCTAAAGATGATACATGATTTACATGATAGAAATGACACATAATTCATATGATAGATATGATACATGACATATATGTACATTGTTTCATTAATTGGTTTCAATGATGCATGTAACTATTTATTTGCTAGTAGAATATGATGCATGAAATTAAATTAAATGATAGTTTCATTAATCGGTTTCAATGATAAATCAATAAAAAATACAAGAAAGATTTTATAAGTTAAGATTTCTTTAAACGACTCTGTAACATCTTTAATGTATATTCGGTTTACGAGTATACGTTAAGGGTGTTACATATGGAGTCAAAGAACTAAGGAATAAGATGATCTCGCTTGTTAAAGTTCTTTGGCGAAATCATGAAGTTGAAAAAACGACTTGGGAAACAGAAAAAATATGAGAAAGCAGCTTCCTCATTTTTTTGAACTAGGTACGTATTAAAAATTCGAGGACGAATTTTCCTAAGGGGAAGAATTGTAATATGCCAATTTTTGGCTAGTGACCAAAATGTAAATTTTGAAAGTTTTGTGGCTAAAGTATTAACTTTGGAAAAGTTTAGGGACCAAAGTGTAATTTTCAAAAGTTGTGTATTTTAATCCCGTAAATGAATAGTTTACCTCAAAGAATGTTTTTTTTCGTGTTACTCGAATTTTTCGTACGGAGTTTGTATTAATGGTTATAAAGCGATAAAGTCCAGAAAAATATTTCGATAATCGGATCGAATCGAATATCCATGATATTTTGAAGGATGATAAGGCAAGGTTAATTATGTCATTTTACATGTATAAGATATTTTCTTTGTGTTGGAAGAATGTGAACCCTTTGATTTAAGCTGATTTTCCATGTTAAATATGAGTCGTTGGATGAAAAATGGCAAGATCGTAATTTTGGGGAAAAAATCACAAGGGTAAAGTTGGTAAACTATTAACTCAAGATTAAATCTAGGCCATTGGATGAAGGATGATGACATGTGGTACAATATGGATTTGAGGGTAAAATGGTTATTTCACTATTTGGAGGATTTTCAATAATTATCAGAATAATAGACTGAGTTAGAAAAATTCAGTTTAGGTCCTTAAGAATGGAAGTTTTTATGAGATAATATTATTTATTTTCTGAATGTGGAAGTATATAATTTTCAGAATAAATCTGATAGCTCGGATAAGGTAAAATTATAGTAAAAGTATTTAGTGAATATTGGGAAATCAGATGGAATTGAAATTTTAGAGACTGTTCCATAAGCCATGGAAAATCATAAAATGATATTTATGGAATAGTGGCTAGTTGAGAAGAAACTAATTTAGTTAGATTATAATGGAATGGCAATTTTAAAACAAGCTAGTAAAAAAAGACTAGTTGGATGGAAAATTGGTTATTTGGCAAGGATGGCAATTTTGAAATATTTTTGAAATGATTAGGACATTTTTGGAAGATGAAATATGCATGGATTTAATCTTGTCCCTTGATTTTGGATGAGATTAAATTAGCCATTGGATTTAAAGGCTAAATTGGTAATTTCACTATTTAAATGGATTTAAAACTCATTTAATACTTACAAGTGTAAAATAATAGCAAAAGATAAACAAATATTCATATTTTTCATCCATGTACTATGGGAGCTATAGGAAAGAAGAAGAAAAATTTCCAAGGTCGATTTAAGCCTCGAATCTCGGTTTTTAGGTAATCTTTCGAACTACAAAGTTGTTCTACTCTCCGAGCTCTATCTTTTGATGTAAATAATTTATAGAATGCTTGCTTGGTTGATGAGATTTGATACGTGGAAGAAATTAGGGTTTATGAACAAATTGTGGCTTTTATGATTTTATGAATCCATGGTTGATTTTAAGTTCGAATTATGCTTGTATGATGTTAGAATCATGTTATTGAGTTGGGATTTAAGCCCTACATATTTGAGTTTATATAGAGAAGATTAGGGTTTATGGATTCAAGTCTAACTTAAGGTTGTGATGTTGGATTAATGATCTAGTAGGCTTGATTTGTTGTTTGAAAGCAAAACCCTAAGTTAAATACATAGGGACCATTTCGGCAAGCTTCAAAATTAAGGGACCAGATCTGATTTTTATGAATTTGATGTGTATTTATGTTACTAATGATGTTAGAGACATGAAAATTAAGTTAGAATGCTAAATTGATGATTAATCACATTAGTGACCATTTTGACAAATTGTCAAACTTGAATAGTCTATTTGGCAAAGAGGATATGTAGAAGGAGAAAATCTGATTTTTAGTTAAAATGATGGAATTAAGGTAGTAATAATGATGGGATAACTAATTTACAAAGTTAAGAAGCTCGAATCCTTATATTTGAAATTTTGGTGACCATCTCGACAAATCAAGAGAAATTAGAGAAGTAAAGGTTTAAGCCTATTTTGATGAAGGATGTAAAGAGAACATATGAATACAAGCTTTATTCTAGTCACTTGAAGTAAAGTGATTGGACTAAATTGACAAGTAGAGAAATAAGGAGAAGTTGATGTAAATTAGAAGTTATTTATGGAAAGTTATGTTAGAATTTGAATTATGACAGTAAGTTTAAAAATTTTCCATAAATTATATGAAAATGGTTAGATGATGAATTTTATACCATTGTAAATATTTTTTGGTCTAGTTTCGTTTCCAACAAACGAAAACTGATTTCGAGTTCCAGGTTAAAAGATATGAATTTTTATTCGAATGAAGGTCAGAAAAATTATAGAGCAGTTTTCTGCCTGGACAGTATGTGACGAGAATTCAGTGATTTTTCATAATTTTTGTAGATTTTATTAATTTATGTGGCTTATACCGTTAGAATCTTTATAGAATATAGTTTTTCCAATGTAAAGGAAATTAAGATCCAGTATGTATTCTGCCTGTATAAGTAAATCTTTGAAGGTAGCGCAAGCTGTCAGAAAATGGAATTTGAAACATTTTGTTTTTAAATGTTAGTTAGCAAGCTCGGAAGAATTATTGGAAGTTCAAATTGGTCACTAGGGACCATAATGAGTTTTTGAATAGTACAAAGAAGAAAGGGAAAATATTTGGAAATCTTAAATTCGAATGATTATATTAGACAACATGTTTAAGTTAATGTTAGATTTGAATCTAACAAATATTTTATTTTATTCATGTGACTAATGAAGTCAAGTTCGAATCAAAGAAGGTTTGAGGTTCTATGAAAGAAAAGATCGAACTAAGATTTAATGAGGAATTGTGTTAAGTGGCCAAGGTTAGTGCAAGTGCATACATATCATGACATGTTGATGTTTTATACATCATTGGGATGGTTTGCGATGAGCCTACCCAAATTTTATTGTCATTATATTTATGTCATGGAGCATATAATTGACATATTTTAAATATGTCAAAAGTTGAATATAAATGCATGGATCACTAGTTTTATATGATATTATATTATGAATGTTATTTCGGGTATGAACTGCCCAATGTTAAATTATGTTGATATACATTGTCGTGGATGAAAAAAAAATATATATGCAATATGTGCCCAAGTATGTCATTGAGGACAGGGTATAGTTGGCATGCCATAGAGTCCAACAGCACGCTGCATACTCGGTTTAGCACTATAGTGTATATAAAGGACACTTAGTGTATATGGTTAGCACAACCTTACGTGCGGATGGTTAGCACAACCTTATGTGCAGCTTTGACTCGTGTACACAGAGTCCTCATTGGCTTATATTTGGGCTATGGTTTATTGGTTAATGAAAGATAAACAGGTGAACAAGCTTATGAACTTTTGGAATAAATGACAAGTATATTGGTAAGAAATTTATATTCGGTTTATATTATGTTAATATATGTTTAACATGATGGTAATACATATCTAGTGATCATGATGCATTTATGTATATAAGGCATATTATGACAAATGGACCAGCATGAAAGTCTTATGACATTGGCATGTAGTAAATCATTACTAATGCAATGTGAAAGTTGATGCATTGGCATATCATGTTATATAAACATAGACATGAAGTCAAATAAAGTTTAAACTATTGTTATTAACTTCCTTTATTGCCTCACTAAGTTCGTACTTAGCCTGTGTTTGATTGTACACAAGTAGGTAAATCAAGATAAGAGTGAGAAGAGCATTGCATCAATATTGGAAATCTCAACAGGTAATCATAGTAATGACATCCTAATTGAGGTTTGATTATTATAGTGGCATGTATACTTGCTAAACCTATTTGAGTTGTGATTGACCTTTAAAGTTCGTTATATTTTCATGATAATTGGTGTTTCTGGAAAGATTCAAAGTTAAGAGTAACCACAGGTGATGAGTTGTATGCTAAGATCATTGAGAGCATATATATTTAAGGATAGAAAAGTTGTGACATTCATGATTTGTGTTCGTCGTATGGATAAAAAAAGGAGTGTTACAACAAGCACATCAAAATCGGTGTAATCCGTAGCCAACAGGTATGTTTTGATATCCTTCACCAACCCATAACGAAACCTGTTGCACCTCTCAAGATCATCCGGAACCAAATCTGAGGCATGCTGACTCAACTGGACAAATTTCACCTCATACTCTGCCATGGACATGCCGCCATGAACCAAGGCCATAAACTCACATTTCCTCACATCCAGATACTGAGGACCAAGGTACTTCTTCTTGAAAGCTCTTCGAAAGACTCCCAAGTTACATCCGCCTCCGAAACATTAGCAATTGTGGTCACCCACCAATGATAAGAATTACCATGCAACAATGACACAGCACAACCCAGCTTATGCTCATCATTATAGCCATCTGATCTAGAATATGAATCGTACTCTCTAGCAATCCTTTGGCTGCCTCGGGGCTGAAACCCCTGAACTCAACGCCTCTCAAACTACAGAGACACTCTAAAGTAACCCTAGGTTAACCGCCACAACAGGTGCCGGTGCTTGCGCTTGCACTCCACCCATCACTGCTTGAAAAGCTCTCGTTATTGCCTGAACTAATAGAGTCAGGTCACTAAATACTGGCACTTGATGAGCCTACGGCACACCACCAGCCCCAATATCGACAGACGAAACCAACAAAGGAGGAGGAGGTAAAACATTAGTGGGATTCTCTTCCTCAACGTTATTCTACCCAATTCTGGTATTACCAACCATTAAACGTGTCTCACATAGAGCCATGCTAGCAAAAGCATCAAACACATTAAAGTCAAGCTAACATAAGGCAAAGGATCCAAGACCATCTTATAAAACATTTTAAACCCTTGGTAATCGGCAATGTGTTCCCAGTTCAGACCCCAACACGATGTAAATCAATCACCGTGCGTAAAAAACAATGATATAAAACCACACAACAACATCCCAACCTTTCATAACCTGGCTCTAATACCTACAAATGTAACCCCCTCAACCGGGCCTAGACGCCTGACCCAAACCGAGAGAGCTACATTAGGTTTGCCGAAGCAAATCGGTGAAAGGTTACGAAAAGTCAGTTCATTTTTTTCTGTTATCTTGTCTAGATGCAAATTATTAATCCTACATGTACATACTTGCAGTAGGTGAATTTTCGAAGGAAGCGAATCACAAAAGGTCAACCAAACGCAAAACATTCATTACGAGGACTAAAACGCAAATCTTTTAAATTAGAGGACCAGAATTGAAATTAAGGTTACCAGTCCTCAATTAGTCTATTTACATGCCCACATAACAAATTTCAGGTTAATATAATCCTCCAAACTCATACAATTGCATTCCCAAATCTTAAGGACCAAAATGAAAGGAACATAAACCTTTAAATATTCCGAAATAATAGAATTAACTAAAATAGTACCGGTATGCGTACATGTGTTTCTGTACGCCCTTATGAATTCAAAAACTCAGTTTCCAGTAACCAAAACTCGTACCGAAATGCTTTCTCGTGTATCAAAATGCCTAGCCAAAATGCTTAAGATCGTACCGAAACATTTTCTCGAGTATCGAAACGCTAAGCCTGGAGAGGCTTGCCCATATCGAAACACCCTCCCGCATATCGAAATGCTATGCCTGAAATGGCCTAGCCGTACCGGTACAGGTACACTTGTTTGATACGCCTGGACCCTTAATGTCATTTTTAGCTAGTTTTTCACACAAATATGGATGCATTTAGGTCCTAGCAACTAGCATACCCACATATAAGCATCCAACAATACATTTATCAACACTTGCACCATGGTTTAACTACAACACAAGTTTATGCTACCAAAAGATTGATCTAGAGGCATGCTGCCTATAACACTCCACCAAACATACCAAGATGCTCAATTAAACATTTACTAGTGCAAACACTATACAAACATCACTTTAATACCATATTCAACATGTTAAGCTCATTAAAGCATGCCATCCAAGCAAAACCATCTATATGCATACTTAGGTAACCACATAACAACCATAGGTAACTATGCATAATAGGCATAACAACATCGATCAAACTCCAAAATCACAACATTACACATGCTCAAAATTAGGGAAATAGAATTACAAATCCCAAAATCCATGGTGAACACATTGCCTTATTAACCGGAAACCAATACCGAGTTCATACTCAACTATTCTTGTCTTTGGATCACTTAATCCTTGCCTTTGCTACCTCCAAGCTTTAATGCACTGCATCATTAGGGAAAAGAGAGCGTAAGAACACTTGCTTAGGGAGTATTCTCTTAAAACAATGATGCATTAAAACCCTTGAAAACCTGACACTTAATTTCAAACCATGTTTATGACCTAAGCAAGTTCCAATGATTCCCTTTCAAAACATGCATATCGACCATATGCAAAACAACATATTCCACGTGCTTAAATCCCCAAAGCATTATAAATAAAACCATTCTTAAGTTCCAAAGCATTATATACAAAACCATGCTTAAATTACAAAGCATTATATACACAACCATGCTAAAACCAAAGCATTATAAAATAGGTTCAACACATGAAATTTCATATATTGGCGATTATAGTGACCCCGAATAGTCGACCACTATCCTTGATTAGCCGACCGCTAATCTTTAGTTAACCAACCATTAACTCTATACATCGGTTACACGAATCTCCCTTAATGACCGACAAACATCAAGACCACACCATGCCGACCGCATGAACCTTGTTAACCGCAAGCTTTACATCAACAAGGGGAACTAACCGCCTAACCCAAGTGATAACAACATAGTCCGAGTAGTCGATCGCTATACCTCAAGGACCTTTAACCACGATCAATTTTTAAACATATTATAGTGCACTTTATCCTATGGCTTGCCAACTGTATCCGAATTTTTTCTCACCTCGTCACATAGCCAATATATTATTACAAAACCACTCATTCACTGTTTTACAATGCATTACACAAAATCCCCACATATGCAAATCACATTGCCATAGCAATATCACATTCCTGACCAAAATAAAAACCAATGCTCACTAGAATTTAATATACTTTTAAGCCACTGCATATGTACTTAAAAAATCATGCATTTACAGTAAGTAAAACCAACCATGTTTACGACCAAAACATGAAACACGCATGCTCATATCTGAACTGATATTAAAGAACAAAGGAGGGAAACTTACTTCCAAGCTTAGGTAAGTGTTTCAAACTCAACCTAAACTTCCAAATCCACTTTCAAACCCTTGAAAGACTTTTAAAATCGTTTCCACTCATCGATTTCACTTCACCTTGCTTGCTACCGCGAAACAAGTTCCCCGCAAGCCTCAAACCACCTCAAGATGCTACGCCTTGATTATCCACTGTTTTGACCACACAAAACCAGAGGAAACATGCCTTCAAATACATCCAACTCTCTGTTTCAAACCAAAATCCCGTAGCTCTCAAGCTGCCCACACAAAACTCATCCGAAACTTACCGAAATCAACCTAAAACACTTCTCAATCTTAACCCAGCCATAATAGAATGATTCAATACATCAAACTTAATCAATTGATATCTAAAAACACTTCTACAGCATCCTTTTACTTCCAGCAAATATTATACTCCAAAATCGACCAAAAACCATTAACTAACAACCTAAAATATTAGATATTCAACCAATTTCGGGATTCCATTATTAAAAATAACTTATTCACATTGTAATACATCCAAAATAAGATTGAAATAAATCTTCAACACTGGAAAACAGATTAAATTCGAAAATCACAAGATCCATCAATTAAACCTCAATTAAGCTAAAATCCATAATTAATTAATTAAAACTCAAAAGAAAACATATATAAAGAGTCAAGAACTTGGGAATTTTAGTAAATAACCTTTCATTAGAGGAGAAGAACGAAACTTACCTCCAATGAATGAGTTTCCTCTTAATTGGATGGTTTTTCCTCTTGAAAAACAAAGAAATTCAATGAGATTCTTGGAAAACAAGTTGAGAAATCATTTAGCAAATCAATGAATTAAGAAATTAAGATCATTACCTAAAATCTCTTATAGAAAAAGCGTGTTTGGCTGAGAGTATTTTGAGAGAAAATATGAGAGAAGAAAAGTTACGTCAAATTGTGTTTTAGCAAAAATAACCACCTTATAACTAAATCCCTTTAAATTCATTTAATTAAAACCATTTTAAAATAATCCTAATTAAGTGAAAACTCAGATTAAAGCAAATGGTAAAGTAACTCCTTAAAGATTCAAAGTTTTGACTCTTTACAAAATAGTCACCTTTTAAAACAGTTTTCAAAAATTACATTTTGGTCACTAGCAAAATGTCACCCTTCCAAAGCTCATTTCCAAAAATTGCTTTCACTAATATTTTTAATATATTATAATATAGTTTTTAAACATATTTTTACCTTTCAAAAAAATATTTGCTCCCGAATCTGACTCGAATCTCTAACCATGTCTGGACCGTCTAACCAGTCCCAGAACTACTAGGCCCAAAACCGAGGAGTTACAATCGATGCATCCCTTCAAATGCTCCAGGCCTCTCGGTCGTTGCTAGTCGAACCACGTCGCCTCTCAGTTCACCACGGTGCAGCCTCTCTTCTTCAATCCCCCTCAAGTGGTGGCTTGAGCTCCTTTAAATAGGCTTGCATGGAAACCCTAGGATAAGCTTTTGAGTATGAAGTTTTAATGCATAGAGGGATAAAACACGTTATCCTCTTATCTCGATTTGAATCATAGGGCTGATGTGTACAAGGTCCAACGGCTACCTTGACCGATCATCGAACGTCAATCCTTTACCAATCGAGCTTGGCTTTGTTTGGTCCATCTATGCCAACTGCTACTTGGCAATTCTATGGTTTCCATTTCAACGTTCTCTGCCAGCGTCTCTCTACCATGCCTGCCTGCCTGCTTGTGTTCTGCGTAAAAACAACAAAATAACCCTTCGCACTAGCAACAGAATAGCTCCTAACTCCTTATGCAAATGTATGAATTTAACAACTAAATACAAACACATCTACTTAAAGGCAAGCAAAAGCATTGGATATGGTAGCACCCCAAAATTGATCGAACAAATAGTATAAAAATTAGTACTTTTAAGGAGTTAACAGAAAACACCGTAGCACCCTGAAATTGATCGAACAAATCATCAATCCTCTGCAAGGGATACTTATTCTTACTCGTCAAATTATTCAGTTGCGGATAATCAATGCACATTCTGATCGTCGCATCCTTCTTTTTCACGAACAACATCGGTGCTGCCCACAATGACACACTGGTTGAATGAAACCACAATCCAGCAACTCTTGAAGTTGCGTCTTTAACTCCTTCAACTCTTCCAGTGCCATGTGATACGGTGTAATCAACACTAGAGTCGTATCTACATACATCTCGATGCAAAACTCTACCTCCCAATCCGGTGGTAATCCAAGAAACTCCTCCGGAAACACCCATAGAAAATCACAAATGGTACAGATATCCTGGGCACGCACCTCATTCATATTTGGGTTCATAACATAAGCCATATATGCTTGCCCCCAATATCTATCAAATTTTGCGCTTCTAAAGCCGATACTATATTGGACAAGAATTTAACATTCTCGCCCGCAACCAACACTTCGTAATCCTCTGCAAGTTTCAATGAAACTCGCTTGGTCTCAAAATCGACAACAATCCTATGCTCAGACAACTAATCCATCCCCAAGATTACATTAAAACCATGAAACGACAACTCCATCAAGTTAGCCCCAAACACATGACCTTGAACCATCAAAAGACATCTTTTAAACAACCTTCTAGAGACTACTGTCTCCCCAAAAGAACTGGTTACTCGCATACCTATATCTAACACTTCTACATGTATATCAAGCAAACATGCGTGCTCGTGCAAGATGTATGAATGTGTAGAACCAGAATCTATCAAATAAACCAATAATATGGGCTGCAAAGTAAAAGCACATGCAATCACATATGTGTCGTTCCTTCCCACACGATGCGCGTAGATCCTCGCCGGTCTACCACCCTCAGGTTGAACTGCCACTGTATGAGTAATTGTCCTCTGACCTTTCTTCCTATGCTAAAAACTACCTCGACCGTGCCCACGGCCTCTTTGCGGAACAACAACAGCTACATGAGCCTAATATGATCTCGTGAACCATAATTCCAACACGTACCAGGGGTACCCCAACACTCCCCTAAATGTAACCTACCACGCCGCCCACACTCAGGTGCTCGAACATAAGTGCTCTGACTATGCTTTCCATACCTAGCACTATTCTTACCTTGTCTATAATCAGGGTAATACCTCATATCCTGATGCTTCTTATACTGGTCTCTAACTATATCTGACTCAGCAATCCTCTTCCCAACAGAAGAACTCTATGAGCATGAGGATAATCCCAGATTCTGCTCTATATCCTTAGCTCGAGAAACCAAAACATCAAACTCGATGTAATCTGTAGCCAACATATAAGTCTTTACTTCCTTGATCAGCCCATAATAGAAATGATCACATCGCTGATGCTCATCGAGAACTAGCTCAGGTGTATATTGGCTCAACCGAACAAATTATACCTCATATTCTGATATAGACATGCTACCTTGAACTAATGTCATGAGCTCGTGCATTTTTTCATCATGGTATTAGGAACCCAGATACTTCTTCTAGAAAGTAGCACAAAAGAACTCTCACGTCACATCTACATGTGTCATACCCACGATAGAAGTCGTCCACCATCTATAAGTATCTCCCTAAAGTAAAGATAATATACAACCCAACTTATGAACATCATACACTTCATCTAACCAAGAATCATCTCAGTGCTTGCAAATCACTCCTCAGTTGCTTTTGGAGCTAAACCACTAAACTTAGTACCTCCCAAACTATGCAAATGCTCCAACGGGAGTCTCGTATTAATAGCTAACACAAATGTTGGTGTAGGTACTTACACTCTAGCCATAGCTACTTCAAATGCTCTAGTTATCGCCTGGATCAACAGTGTTATATCTCTAAAAACTGGTCATTTCGGTGCCTGAGGCACACCACCCTCAACTCCAGCACAACAGGAGGAATCGATGGAGGAGGAGACAACTCATCGTTATTCCCATCCACAACACTAATAATGTAAGTTCTCGTCTCGATCCCATTTCTCAAAAATATGAGTCTAAAGTATGATAATGCAACAAAACAAAATAATTTGGCCAACTTGAAGCAAGAATCCAAGATGCTCATGTTTCAAAACAAAAACCATTTTACACTCGTAGTAATAAGGCAATGTGTTCCCAAGCTTTCACCCCAACATAGCACATTGCAAACATAATCACACAAAATCAAACACCGTGCATGCTATTCAAAAAAATCATACAACATCAACACATCAAACAACCATAACCTACCTTCCAACAATCAGAACTTGGCTCTGATACCACCAAATGTAACCCCCTTGACTTGGCCTAGACGTTTGACCAAACTGAGCGAGCTACATTGTGTTTACCAAAACAAACCTAAACGAGTTACTTCGAAAACAATCCATTTTTCTTTTATCTTGTCTAAATGCATTTTTAAGTCCTAAGATGATCATGCTGGATGCGGAGAAATTTATAACGAAATTAGGCGTCGGCTTAGCATCTAATTGGTCGATAACGCATTCTAGGGACCAATTTGTAATTTTGTTAAATTAAAAGGACTTACTTAAATCCAAACTTACCAAACCTCAATTAATCAGATTACATGTATACCGGTTAAATTTTAACTATAAATAATCATCCAAACTCATGTATTTGCATGATCAAGAAATAAGGACTAAACTATAAGGATTCAAACTTTAGAAAGCATATTACCAGAAATAACTAACTGGGTATCAGTATGCTACTTTCCCGTATCGATACGGGTATAATTTATGAAGGGTATCGGTACAGTCCTCAAGCATACCTGTACGGTTGTTCGATATTAAAAATAGGGGATTCTAGCAACTAAAGGGCGCACCGATACGGTTGCCTATGTACTGACATCAGTTGTAATTTTCTGCTATGCATACTGATATGGCTACAAGGCGTACCGATATGCCTATACAATTTTGCATAGATTTGAGCTGAGACAGACCCTGTGTATCGATCCCTAAGGACCCATACTGGTACGGCCTGACCTGTAATGACCTCTTGGTCGAACATATGACACTTTGGCTCAATCTAACATGCCTCACACATTACACAAACATCATTTAACAAGTCTAGCAACATTTCCACAATCAAATAGGCATGGTAGAGGATCATTCACATCATAGCATATCCAAGCAAAGATCCTATAGGCGTGATCTCTACCCAATAATGCAAAACATAACCCAACCCCTCAAAGCAAGATATAAAGCATCATACAAGTCTAAAACATCAAATGATAATTGTCCAAATTAGGGAGTAACCAAAGCAACCCTCTCAATTACAACTTGCTCACATTGCTCATGATACATTATAGCATATGTTGGCATTCAATTAACCAAAACCATTTCATTTTATTTATAAAAACACATCAGATACATGGATTTCCCAAGTGGTTCCTTTAACCACTTCACATACATCCTCGAATCGAAGCATGGTACTACTACCTCTCAACGGTTATGATGTATAAATCAACCAGCAGGAGAATTGGCACACTATTGACCCCTCAACCGCTATAGTTCTAATGGTGGAGCATGGCACACTCTTGACCCCTCGACACTCATAAGGTGACTTATTATAGTGTACTTTAAACCCTAGGACATGCCAACTATATCTGATAACTTTTTATCACATCCACTTGCCAATATACTCTATAAAACCGCATTACCTCACTATTTTACATGTACATCAAATCAAACCAATTTCCAATACATTAAGCCATGTATTCTAGCATTCTCAAAACTCTTTTCACAAACCATTTGTCATACTCAATAATCATCACATATAAACATTTACAACATCTTTCATTTCTAAAACATGCATATAACAGTAGGTAATCAAAATCATAAACATGAGCATGAGATTGTATTTTGCAAAATCAAAAACGAGAGCAAGAACACCTGGTACTTACTTTTGAGCTTAGACAAGTGTTTCAAACTTAATCCAAACTCCCAAAAATCATCTTCAAACCTTTTAAAAGCAGTTAACAACGTTTCCACTCACCGATAACCCAAATCTCCATATGTCGTGAGAAATTAAGCTTCCAAAGATTTTGAAACCTCTCAAATCAAAGAAGGATCTATCTCCCATTTTTACTCACACAAAAATAGAGGATTAACTCATTTCCATGCATCTCTAATTCCCAGCAAGAACTCTTCTCAACTTCACCTCACTAAAAACCATCAAACGCTTCTTTAAATTAACCAAAAACATCACCAAACTCAACCTAAACAAAGCCCAGCCAAAACCTAATGATTTTAACATATTAACATCATCAATTAACATCAAAAAGCAACAATACAACAACCTTATACCTCCAGCAACCTTTCAACACCAAGATCATCTCAAAATCTAATTATTAACAACCTAGTTCCTTTTATTAATCTCTTCTCATAACATTAAAACATATCTTTAAAGCAATCTAAATCAATTAAAATCAACGCAAAACAGATCCATAATCAGGATCCATCAAATTTCTAATCAAAACTCATTTAAAACATTATAATCATGATTTAATCATAAATAAATAACAAAACTCAGTTGTAAAGGATCAAGAACTTGGAAATTTCAGTAAAGAACCTTTAATTAGAGGAGAGAAATGAAAATTACCTTTAATTGCTGACTTTCCCCTTAATTGGCAAGATTTGAGTGAAATCTCGAAGAAAGTAAATAGGATTTGATGTAGAAATCAAAGGAATCAATTAGGAAATCAAAATGGAAAGATTTCTGAGCATTTTAGAGTGAAGCTGAAGTGTGGTTGCTAAGAAATTTGAGGGAAAAGTTGTTACTTAAGAAAATAAAATTGGTTATTAAAATTCCTTTTAATCAAATCTCTATTATTTTTATTTATTAAACCTTTAAAACCTTTTAAAAATAGCCTAAATTAAGGGAAAAGTCTAATTAAAATCTTTGGTAAATTAGCTCCTTATAGATTCTAAGTTTTGACCCTTGTATGATTTAGTCACCAAAACAGTTTTAAAACTTTACATTTTAGTCACCAGACCAAAATGTTCCAAAATCCGATTTTATTTCTTTAAATTGAGTTTCCCAAAACACTTAAAATATTAATTAAAAATATTCTAGTATTTTTTCCATATTTTATTTTAGCCAAAAATGATTTATTATGAATTAATTCTTAAAACTAGCTCAAATCGCCCAATCTAGTTCCTCTGAACCGTCTAACTGATCAAGCTAACATCTAGGCCCAAATTTGGAGCGTTACAGCCCCTGAGATTTCTTTTCTTTTTTCTTTTTCCTTTCTTTTTTCTTTTTGCATCTTTTTTTAAAGATTTTTGTTGCTCTCCTAAATGCACTTATTTGCCCCCATGTGTGATCCTTAAGAATTGACCAAATTAAATCAAAATGTAAGTCACATGTTTGTCTTTACAGCTTTCGATTTCCACTTGACACAAGCTGCTTGAAATCAATCTTTGGACTTAAATTGAAGTCACTCTTGCAATTAATATTTAGGTTCCTGATAAAAATGATGTATATATATATATATGCATGTCCTTTTCAAAATATATGTACATGGAGAACAAAAACTACCCCATAACAATGAAAGTAATGTTTAAAGAATTAAAGAATGCAAAAATGTTTTCTAAATAAGAATGTTATTTTGATTCTAACAAAAATAAATAGACAAGTGTCTTTACAAAATATTCCTTCCACATTAAGGCTTAAGCCATAGGGTTTGTTCTGCGTACTATTCTCAAAAAGGAGAAACCAAAATATGGGGGGATCAAACTATCATCTTTATGAAGAGATGAGAAACCCATGCATAGGGACTTTCAAATTTTCTAGCCTTCTCAGCGCAGTGTAAGCTTGCCCTATCTCCCTAGTTTTCCACTACTGGATTAATTCTTGTGCCAAGATTCCCTTGCTAACCAACTTCTTAATTTCTTCCAATAACGGAATACACTTCTTGGTGGAATACCCTGGTGCCCCCATATAGAAATCGCAAGCACTATCTAAGTCAAAGCTATTGGCAGATAAGTCAGGCGTAACTTTTATCGACCTAGGAGTAATGTAACGACCTTCGACCAAATGAGGAAACAAGTCTGAAATGGGTACCCCAAATATCTAAAGATTCGTGCTTGTCTGAGGATTTTTTAAGGTGATTTAGAAGGATTGGCTGGCCTTTTTCTCTTGCAACCATGAGAACATTGGACGTGGCACTCATTCACCTCTTTGTCTTCTTTTGCTTCTTGATTAGCCTGGTCCCTAAACTTAGGCCCAATTTTCCTTTATGGATCCCACATTCTATCATTTCTCCAACCGTCCTAAAACCCTCAAAATTGCTCTTTGATTTCTCGAGCATTGAAGAGTTGCATGAAACATGGGAGTCATTTCCTCTTCGGTTATGGGAGGTTGTACCTGGGCTACTAAACTATGCCATCTTAAAGTATATTCCTTGAAGCTCTCTTCTAGTCTCATTTTCATGCCCTAGAGCAACTGAAGACTTGGTGTTAGGTTCAGAGCATACCTATATTGTTCAAAAAAGGCATTGGCTAAGTCAAACCATGACCGAATTTTGTCTTTGCTCAGTCAATTAGACCATACTATAGTAGGCCTTGCCAAACTGTCATGGAAATAGTGGATCAACAGCTTTTCATCCTCAAAGTAGCCTTCCATCTTTCTACAGAACATAGTTAAGTGAACCTTAGGACAACTAGTGTTGTCATACTTCTCAAAGTTGGGAACCTTGAAATCAGGTGGGATAACTAAATCTAGTACCAGGCAGAGTTCCTTTACATTGAGAGCATCAACTTTTCCTTTTTTCCTGACCTCTTTCTCAAGTTTATCTTCTAATTGCTCGAGTATTAATTTTTAGTCCGTTCAATTCTTTTGTCCATGACAAAGCTTTCAACTGGTTCTCAGATTACTATCATCGAACCCCAAGAATCTTATTATTCAATTAATTAATGCATGAAATGTGTCATAGATGAATAAAAGAATAAAAGGGCAAATAATAAGTATAAAATGCAATGAATACAAATAAGGTGTTGATTCGCAAATAGTCCTTTAGAAAGACTTTCATTAAGAGAAGATGTTTGATTACAAAAGATTGGCAATATTCTACAAGTATCAATTAACCAGTCTTCCTAGTATCTCGAGTCTTGACTTCCTAGAGCGAAGTGTATACTCAGAGCCCCAATTCTGTCTCCACTTTCCATTTGCTTCTGTTCGAACCATCCTCAAATCGTATCATTATCATTCTTTTTACATTACAGGACATCCTACTCATTATAAAGATCTCTTAATATGGAACAGTGTTTGAACCAACACATATGATATGTAATGTCGAAATGAAATGTAAACATGTATGCAACAAGGTATTAGTCGTAAAGTGATCATCGTAGAAAGACTTTCATTAAACGAAAAAGCTTGTTACAATAGATATTATTCTTCTAGGCTTTACAAATATTGATGAGCCTAACCCCTATCTTTTTGACTTCATCCAAAAAATAAGTTAGCTTTCCTACATGGTCTAGTGTTAAGTGTGAAAACGTACTATATATCTACCATTTTACTCTTAATTATTGTTAGACTTGGGCTTATTTTAGTTGCATTATTACACATTCATGCATAATTTCATAGTTTCTTTCACCGTTAAGCTTGATCACTCAATTTGGTCAATTTTGTGGAAAAAAATACTGCTTTGGTGTGCTTTTGTGTGAAGGAACTAATCGCCCAAGCAATCGAGAAATTGCCAAAGCAATTGAGGATAAGATGACATGGCAGCCAATTATGATGACTAGATAAATCCAAGGTGTTCGAGATAAATGGCGAGAAGCAAAGGAATTGGAGTTCCATGCAAAGATCGAAGGAGATTAAATTCCAAGAGATTTATGAGGAGTTTTTGGAGGAATAAAAACATAATAATAAAAGAAATTTATTTCTTTTATTCTATTTTATTCCAACTTAACTTCCTCCTCAAGAAAGACTTTGACCTAGCTATCTCCTATATAAAGAAGCTTAGCCGCCAGCCTCCATATGTTCGACTAGGAGAGAAAACGCAAGGGGATTGCTCGACATCATATTTTTTCCTCTTTGTTCGATTAGATTCATGTTAGGGAGTTCATATCTTGTTTTTATTTTGCACCCAACCATGAACTAAACTTAATTGGCTTGGGTTATTGTGTTTTTATGGTTGTGAGAATGATCGGATTCGTTTAGGTTTTGAGTTTGCTATTTCAATTCAAAGTTTGTTCATTCTTGGTTCTTAATTTTGATTGCGAGTGAATTGGGAGAGGATCTCGTGAATTCATCCATTTATCTAATATCGGGAGAGTTAGATTCAAGAAACGAATGAGCATAGTTTCATACAATAAATCGATGGTGAAGACTAATCCGACTTAGGGATAAGTTGTAGATTTCAACGGCTAAAAGGAGCGCAAGATCGGTTATTGTCCACCCTTTGTTCACGCAGGGATGTATTATCAAGGCATTCACAATTAACAGTGTTTTAAGTTAGGGATAACGAGAAACCATTGAAGAACGCTTCACCGACCTTTGAAGTTTGTTGCCCAATTGCCTAGGAAATCATTCCATTCTCAATTGCCCAAACAATCGCAGAATTGCCCAGGCAATCCGACTGGATCCAATTGACGAAACAATTGAGCCATTCTAGCACTTAATTACCAGGACACTCCATTCCATTTTCACTCCACGACTCACGATAACCTAGCCTACTCTCTCTTATTTGATTACATCTCTCTTTAATTTAATTGCTCTTTCACTTTACTCGTCAAAATCAACCTTTATTATCAATTGTTTTTTTATTTTTTACAGTGCAAGAAGTTAGATTCCTGAAGTAGCACCAATCCCTGTGGAGACGATATCTAATCTATACTATAACTTGTGACGTGTACACTTGCACCAATTGCATTGTATTCAAATCACGCAACAAGTTTTTGGCGCTGTTGCCGAGGATTGGCAATAGCGACTTTGTTTTTAGTTTCATGCACTTTTATTTATTTCTATTTTTATTTTGTTTTATTAATTGGTTTCAAAAGACTTGCAATCTTGGTTTTGCATCTGTGTATGGCCAGGGCGAGATCAACATCACCAGAATACCCATTTGAACCCGAGATAGAACGATTTCTTCATAGGAGAAGACGTGAGCAAAGAGCAGCAATGGCAAATCCTATTGTCCCAAAAGGCAATCAAAATAATGTGGCAATAAAAGGAGGAGTTTTAGTCGAACAACAACCAGTTCGAGTCCAAAATAGAGCCATTCGAGATTACTTATAAGAAGATCCAACGGTCTCAATCCAGGAGTTGTCACACCTAAAATAGAAGCCGCTCACTTTGAATTAAAACTTGTGATGTTCAACATGATCAACACAATTGGTCAATTTGGAAGTTCGGCAACTGAAGATGCCCGATAACATCTCAAATCATTCCTGGAGATTTGCAATTCATTCAAACTACAAGGAGTCCATGAGGATATCCTAACTAAAATTATTCCCCTATTCACATAGGGATAGGGCAAAATCGTGGTTGAATAGTATTCTATCCGGATCTATAGGATCTTGGACTGATTTATGTCGTGATTTCCTCGCTAGATTTAGTTCTACAAATATGACTGATAAATTGCGTAGCAAAATTACCTCTTTCTAGCAGGTAGATGATGAATCCATGTACGAGGTGTGGGAGCGATATAGAGAGCTTTTACACAAATTTTCCATGCACGGATTCCCAGTATGGACACAAGTCATGATGTTCTACAACTCAGTGAATATGCCAATAAGGATGATGTTAGATGCCTTGGCAAATGGCATACTCCTTGACAAGTCTCCTGAAGAAGCAATAGAGATTCTAAACTGTCTTGCCAAGAATGATTATCAGTTCCTAACTACCCGAAAGGGAATAGTCAGACAGAACGCCACTATAAATGAGCTGGATTCATCAAGATCTATTTCCACACAATTGGCTACTTTAACCAATTTGGTTAAAAATATTCAGCGACCAAGCAACACACAGGAAATCAAGGTAGTAGATTCCTTCTGTGATTTATGTAATAGTAACCACGATTCTTCTGAATGTCCGTAGAACTCAAAGTCTAGCTTCTACATTGGAAACTATAACCGAAATAATAATTTGACAACCAACACCTACAATCCAGCCTGGAGGAAGCATCCCAACTTCTCATGGAGCAATCTGAACAATGCCCCTAATCAGAACAATCAAAATGCACAAGCACTGAGATTCCAGCAGAACATGCCTCGGCAACAGATGCCACAACAACAATCAACACTATCTAGTTCTTTGGAAAATTCTCTCAATACTTTTGTGTTAAAAACTAAATCTTATATGGTTGAGAATAGTAGTTTCATGAAAAGGACTAAGATGAGATTATAGAATTATGAGGCAGCACTGAAATCATTGGAGACTCAATTTGGGCAATTCGCCCAAAACCTGAATACAAGGCTGCAGGGAGGTTTACCTAGCGGTACTAAGGTCGCAAAAGGAGTAGGCCACGAGCAATGTAAGGTAATCATCACTCGGAGTGGCCGGCAGTTTAAGGAAGATCGTTCTCATCAATTGGAGAACACTCAACTAGCAGAACGACCTCTTATCCAAGAAGACACCAAAATTGATGAATCGGCAATTGCCCAGGCAAAATCTACTGCCCAGGCAATCCCAATTGCCCCGGCTAGTCTCAATGCCCAGGCAATATCCGATAATCCTAAAACAGAAAAGAAGAAAGAGGAGATTCGAATTCCACCACCATTCCCGCAAAGGCTAAAATGGCAAAAACAAGACTACCAGTTCAAGAAGCTTCTTGATATCTTGAAGCAAGTCCACATCAATTTGTTGTTGGTTGAAGCAATAGAGCAAATGCCGAACTATGCTAAGTTCCTTAAAGACATTGTCTTTAAGCGAACAAGATTAGGTGAGTTTGAAACAGTAGCTGTGACGGAAGGATGTATGGCAATGTTACACAACCAAATGCCACCAAAGCTAAAAGATCCTGGCAGTTTCACAATTCCTTGTGCAATCGGAAATCACTATGTTGGGAAGGCATTATGCGATATTGGAGCAAGCATAAAATTATGCCGAAATTAGTCTTCCAACGATTGTGCATAGGGAAGGGAAGACCTACAATAGTTATGTTGCAGCTTGCGGACAGATCTTACGTGCATCTAGAGGGAAATAAATGAGGATAAACTTGTAAAAGTTGATAAATTTATTTTTCCCTCTGACTTTATTGGTTTGGATTGTAAAGCAGATGAGTTCACTGCTATTATCCTTGGAAGGTCATTTCTAGCAATAGGAAGGACCTTAATCGATGTTGAAAAGGGAGAACTCACAATGAGGGTAAACGATCAGCAAGTCAAGTTAAATGTTTTTCAAACTCTCAAGCATGTTGATGAGAGAGGAGTGTCAAGTCATTCAATCCACCACTGAATTCAATTTTGGAATATAGGAAGATTGCCTCGACAATTGCCTCAGCAATTGTATTGCCGAACCTCAAGAAATCAAAGAGCAAGACGACAAATGTAATCACTCATTTTTGTCCTGGTTGTAAATATTATAGTATTTTAATTAATTATGGCAACTACTATATGTGTGAGTCTATGCGCATGTATATGTTAGTATACGTACATGGTATATAAATATGTTTATCAATATTATATTTATATATGTTGTGCTCGTGTGTTTAAAGTGTACGCGTGTATGTATGTGTGATTGTATGAATGCGTGTTGTATATGGGCATAGTAATATATTACGCATGCGTCCGTATATGAATAGGTATGTTTGTATATGTATGTATGTTATTAAAATATTATGTGTATGTACATAAATATGTGTCTAGTATGTATGTGTTATTAAGGTTTGATAATATTTATTAGAGATATTAATATATTATATATGTGTTTTATATTGAATGAATGTTTTGTATTATGAATGTATGAATATGCGTGTATGTGTTGTATATTTATGCATTAGTATCATATTTATATGTATATGTATTTATATTCCATATATATTATCATTATTATTATGTATATGCATTAATATTGTATGTGTTATAGTATACGTATATGCATGTGTGTATTACTTACGTGCGTGTTTAATTATATATGTGTCTATAAGTATATATGTTATGTATGTGTTTACTATTATTATTATTATTATTATTTTGTTAACATGTTACATGGGTTAAAATAGATCCAATATAAAATATAAAAACCCATAAATATTATAAATGTCTAAGTTCATTTACATTTACAAACCCAAATAATTAATACATAGGCCCAATCTGTTAGCCTAAACCCAATAACCCTAAAAACCCTAGTAACATATCTGATAACCTAATCCTATTTTGTTCTTAATTTTGTAGCCGCCACAAGATATGGCCGTTGGATCAGATTTGATCCAACGATCCAGATGCATCCAAGAAAGACTCCCCATCTATCGCGTGTGGTGCACGCTCGGACCACTCGGCTTCTCACGCGCATATGTAGGGTAGGCGCCAAGCTATTCGGATCCCACATGTCACGTGTCTACATCTGATGCAGCCTCATTCTACCAGATCAAATATAGGCCGTTAATTATCATACAATCTCGGCCTTTGGATCAGATCTGATCCAACGGCCAAGAACGTGTCTGACCAAGAGGACATCACCACCATGCTGCCTCCACCATGCCTCTCTCAACCACCATGTTCAGAACGTGCAAAAGATAGAAAACAATGGATTGTCAGTACCAAACTGAACAAAATATACGTATTTCTATATTTTATTTCTACCAAAACAAAGGTCAGAGAGCAGAATATATGTATGAAAAAATCTGTAAGAAACCAGTTCCTAGTTTCCAAAAATACAAAAAAAACAAAAAAAATCAGAGAGTTTCAGGGGTAATTTCTCTCTTCTTTTCTCTTACATACATCTTCATTTTCCGCAACCAAAAATAAAAAAATAAAAATAGAAGAGTTTAGAGTTTACCTTGGTAGTCCGTCCCCTTTCTCGGCGAGAAGCCCATAATGGGTGAGTCAGAGTGGGATGCCGGCGTTTAAAGGGAGTAGGTCCTTTTGTTTCTTTCTAAAAGGGGGTTTGGTTTTTATTTCACTTTCGGCTTTATTTTTTTAAAAAAATGAATAGAGAAGGTTTTAGGGATGTCACCGGTGCCGGCGAGCGGCAGTCGGTGACGGTCCGCGGCGGCCGGCACGGCCTACCTGCGGCAGTTTCTAGGTTTAACCCCCCATGCGATCATCTGAAGGGATGAATACCCAGAGAATCTGGGGATTTTATTTTGAATAACCAAAAAAAAGAGAAAGAGATGAATTTTTGGCCGGTTAGGTCTTTAAATAAATGTGGATTCTAAACAAAATGGTCTAATTCCTTCATAAGGACTCCCGAGTTTCTATTTTTTTCAAATTGAGCCTGCCCCTTAGTATAATTGCAAATCTGGCCCCTCTTGTCTTTTAAAATCTTCCAATTTCGTCCCTAAATTAAACCAAATCTATTTTGTAATGGCAAAATTATGCCCTAAGGACCTCCGTGTTTTTGAAATTTCATTTCAAGCATGCCGCATGGGTATATTACAACATTAGTCCTTTAAAGTTTTGTCCAGCTTGCAATCTTGTTCCTGAATTGTTTTTTTTATTGCTCTTGATTTCTGTATACTGTTTTGTTTTTTTCTTTATTCCAGTCATTTATTGGTTTTTTTCTCTCATGCAGTTTTTAATAGCCATGTTTTAATGTTTATTTGTGTGTTAAGCATGATTTGTGATTATATTCATATATGTATTATATGTATATTTGTTGCCCTTTTTTATGTTTTTATGTGTATCATTATGTTAACATATTATTTATTTTGTGTATTCATGTTTCTTAGAATGTTTTTATTATTCTTCATTTTTTTATGTTTTTTTAGTATGTGTATTTATGTTTTTTTTTGTGTTACCATACTAACATGTCATGTAGTGGGATTTGGTTCATGGTATGTATATTTTTGTGGCATGTGTTCTAATTCCATTTTGCATTTTAGGATAGATGGTGGTGTGGTGATTTTGATTACATGTTAATATCTCGGTATATATACGTACGTCATGTATCTCTTTTTTTGTGTATCTTAGGTCTATATAAGGAATAGATGATAAGTTTGTTATATGTTTTTTTATGTATGCATATTATGTCATGTGACATAGTTTTGGTACAGTTTTGTGGTAATGTTGATTTGTTAGTTTAGTGTTGTGTTTTTTCTCATGTCATGCGTACATGTGTTTTGTAATTTTAATATGTTTAAGTATGTTAGATATGGGCTAGTTTAATTTTGAAAGATATTGTTTCCCTTTCATCTTCATGTTTTAATCTGTTTTAGCCTTTTGGTATCTAGGTTTGTGTCTACGCCTATGGTCGTGTTTATGTCTTTGTGTCATAATGTTTATGTTTTTTATGCTTTTATACTATCAAGTTAATTTAGATGTGTTTTTAATATTCTCTAAGATTGCACAACGGAATATTAATTGTCAATGCGGTGCCCTTTTATTCTAGCGTAAATGTGGCCAGTATCAAGTGCAGTGATGGTGGTCTGTCGGTTTACTCTCGAATAATGGGGCTCTTAAAATCTACTCGCACCCGTAACTAAAGTTTAATTTAATCGTCACTTTAGTCTGAAAAAATTAATATTAATAAAGCGGTAATTATTAAAGTACCAATTTTGGGCGGTGGGGGGGTGCTAATCCTTCCCCATCCGTAACCGACTCCCGGACCCAACATTTTTAAAATCTCTGGTTTTATGGTGCCCGGCCTACCGTAGTGCCGGTGGCGACTCCATTTTTTAATACAACCTGGTTTGTCCAAAACCCCATGGAATATATATTTATACCCGAAAGACCCCCAAACACCTTGAGACTCATTTTTAGCGAATACTCGAAATAGATCGCTACAGATGGCGACTCTGTTGGGGGCAACTTTTTTGTTTTTTTAAAAAAAATGAGACTCAAGCTTTTTAAATAATTACCGCTTTATTAATATCAGAATTTTCGGATTAAAGTGACTATTAAATTAATATTCGGTTATAATTACGCGTTTATTTTAACGCATTTAAAATTTGGCATATAAACCTATCCTTTAAGTGGGGGAAAGCGCTAGTGCTTTCGTGAGGATATCGTTCCTCCGTATGGGCCTAGCAAAGTACCTTCGGGGTTCGATTACCTTATGCTTTCGTGAGGATATCGTTCCTTCGTAGTGGCATAAGAGAATGGGTCCCACTGAATTGAACCCAGTTGAAAGGAGCCTATAATGGGTGATGATCGGGGGCCTTGCTACCCTTAGTAGGGGATAGCAAGGACAATTCAGGTACCTCCTACCCCCAACACTGCATGTAGAGAACATAAAAAACCCACCCTTTTAGAGCCATGCGGATAACCCAGGTGTTTTAGACGGGATGTAAATAGGGTTGTTTTGTTTGTTAATTTTATTTAATTTGCCCTTTACTTATGTATTTATTTATTTTATCTGGTACTAACTCATTTCCTTTTTGTTTTGTTTTTGCATATATCATCGCATTCGCATTACATAGGGTATTGATTCCCGAGTGGTTTCTCCCATAATAGAGATTGTTCATGATGGACCAAGGGTTCTTTGACTTGACAATAGGGGGTTCAATTCTAGAGTTCCATCCCAAGGCTAGATTAGGGATAGTAGAAGAAGGATCATTCAGAGACTCCAGGTCAAATTCGGCAAGCGGTGTTAGTCCTGGTAACGAGCAAGGTGGAATACAGGAGTTAAAGAAGCAAATGATCGAGATAATGAACCAGATAAATGCTATGATGAAAGGTAAGCAACCTGTCCAACTTAGAGAATAATCGATCAAGGGTCAGAATGTTAAGATAGATAACACCATTAAATAGGACAAGTTGAATCATTTTGTGATCAATCTCAAGAAACAAACATGTGGCATATTTGGGGCAGATACCCAGGAAACAGAGGCAAGACTAGGAGAAGCCCGAGAATCAAATGACATAAAGAGGCATTGTCCTATACCAATGAGATACATCGAGCTACTTCCATTGCTCATTGAAAGGAATCTTATCGTACTGGTGAAGTCTGCACCAAAGAGACCTCATTATCCGAAGGGTTACAACAATCGTATTTGGTGTAGCTACCACATAGGGGGTTCGAGTCATCACACTGAGAACTGCGGAGCCCCCTGAAGAATAGAGTACAAGATCTTATCGGGATGGGAGTTTTAGGTTTCGAAGGCAGACAACCTCGATTTTGCAATGAGCCAGCCATGGCCTGAGGGGTAAAGTCGAAGAAGGGTCAATACCCAGTCCAAGGTTCGGGTAACACAGAAGTGGGTTACTCAAGTGAAACAAATTCAGGAGTCAAAAGTAAAAGCTTATCAGAAGATGAACATCCATTCAAGTACATCCAGCTCAAGCATGAGAGGTATGATCTGAGCAAAAAACTGAAGAGTATACAAGACAAGTACCAGAAGTTGCACTTTGAATTCAAGAATGCCAGTCTGGGTGACACCTCTGAAGAATGGGTTAATGGCATGATTCAGCTGAAGAACGATTTAGAATGTTGGAAGCAAAAATGCAAGACTAGTAAAAATAAGGCCAGATCATTGTCACAAAAGCTGAAGGAAACTGAGAGCCAATGCGACATCCTCCAAAGGTGAGTTGGAAACAGTCTAGCTATGGATGAGATCCTGAAATCAAGTCTGCAGCAGAAAGGGGAGGAATCTCATACCCTTCAAATGGAAAATGCAGCACTCAAAGAACTGATAGAAAGGCTCGAGACTTTTTTACGTACCAGCAAGATCCATGCTGAAGAGTACAAGCAGGCCAGGTATGAAAGTTTCAAAGAAGTAACTATCAAGCTACAAAAGGCCGAGCAAAAAATGTAGGAGAAAGACAAAGACATGAAGATTGTTATGACTCAAGCGTGACAAAATGGCTCAACAGGTAGCAGATTTAGCTGATGCAACAACGCTGATAAGCTAGAATATGGATCCAACAATGGACCGCGAAAGAGAGCTGACGGGATTATTGAATGAGGTCAAGAAATTAGGTGCTAGAGCTCACCTCTATCTGTAAACTCCTAATACTGGATGTAATGAAAGTTTTGGTCTAAATGAATGATATTCTATTGGGACAAATCACTTGCGAAATCAATACCTTATTGCATTCATGCATTGCATTTGCATCACATCCTTTGCATTGTTTAAAGATTTTATCATTGTATGGAACTTCATCATTTAATTTCTGGGGTTTGATGGCAGAACTAGTTGATAAAATTGAAGGAACTAAGGAGTCAAGGCTTGACCTGCTAGAAGAAAAAAATGAGAAAGAACTAAAGAAGAAAGAAAAATAGATGTTTTCAATACGAGAGAACTCTGCCTAGTCCCTGATTTGGTCATTCCTCCAGATTTCAAGATTGCCTGATTTGTACAGTGTGACGGAACTAGCTGCTCGAAGATTCACTTGACCATGTTTTGGAGAAAAATGGAGGGATACATGAAGAATGAAGAGTTGTTGATCCACTACTTCCACGATAGCCTGACGGGACCTATAGAAGTGTGGTATAACTGTTTGAGTAGAAACCAAGTTCGGTCATGGGGTGAACTTGCTAATGCCTTCTTGACTGATTACAGATATACTTTAGACTTAGCGCCCCGTCGTCAGTTTCTTTAAAACGAGAAAATAAGACCAAATGAAAGCTTTAAGGAGTATGCTCTAAGGTGGCGATGTTCGACAACCCAAGTCCAGCCTTCTATAGCAGAATAAGAGTTGACTCCCTTGGTCCATACAACACTTCCCTCCCTTTCTTCGATATGATGTTGGAGAGATTAAGAAGCAGATTCGAGGATTTTATGACGATTGGAGAGAGGATAGAATACGCGATCCAAAAAGGAAAGTTAGGGTTAAAGTCTAAGGACCAAACTGAAGAAAAGGCAGATGAAGATAAAGAAGTAAATGAGTGTCACCTCTAAGGTTCTCGTGGCCGTAAAAGAAGAAGACAGACTGACACTTCAGGATCATCAAGGAAAATTCCTCGGACGAGTGCAAATTTGGAAGTGTTCAGAGTATCCATTTCAGACATATGGCCTCATTTGGTAGAAGGTCGCTATCTTGCTCCTAGACCGATGAAGATTACACCTGACCCATCTGCCCATAGCTTCGACTCGAGTAGCACATGTGAATTCCACATGGGGGTACCAGGGCATCCCACCAGAAAGTGTAGACCTTTACTGGAGGACATCAAGAAGCGGATCAATAATGGGACCTTGACAAAAGAACAGGTCCAGTAGTGGATAACCAAGGACGAGGGGCAAGTTTACATAGTGCTAAGAAAGCCAGAGATGTCTCCGTATTAAAAGACTTTCTTGAAGTAATAAAAGGAACCAACTTTACTACCTGTGGGCCCCATGTGGTAAAGATCTTTTGTGAAGGGGCATGCATCATGTTTGTTGGTTTTCATTCCAATGAAGAACCCATTTTGCTTAACATACAATGTTCTTGAAAGAACACAGTTGTGTATCTTTTCTCGTCGTTGTAGGACACTGGATATCAATTGCAAGATGTGACATTAGTTGGATGTTATGATAACGATGAGGTGTGATCTCTCCAACAGACTCTAGTCAGCAAAGCAAGACTACTACTCTTTTGATGACGTTCAAGGATGAAAAAGCTCCAAATGTTAACCATATAGAGTTGCTTGAAATTGAAACTCTAAGCATAATCTTCTATGCACTAAAGAGTTAACAATCGAAACAGAACACATGTGTGTGGAATAAAAGAAAAATAACAATATTAGTTGGATTAAATAAAAACCATTCCTATGTTTGAAGCCTGGTAATAGGCTTGTTCGGATAAGAGTGTGGAAATTTTGGGGCACTCCGCTAAAGCAATAAGGTTGCAATACACCATCCAAGTCAAGAAACCTTAGCTTCATGAGTGATGGTAATATTTTCAAATCGTGACTATGTCGAGTAACTTGGGGTAATGTTGTTTGCCCTATCGTTGTCTTCAAGATAAAGGTCTATGACAAGTTGATTTCCTCAAAAATAATGATAAATGCGTGAAAAAGCAAGAACGGGTAGTCAATTGATAAGTGAGATATTGATGAAAATGGAGATTAAAGCTGAACATATTGCAAAAAGAAAGAGAATGTAGAAATCCAAAAAAATGACATTTCAGGGCATAGGATTTTTAAAACATATTTAAATGAGAGAAGGAGAAAAGAGGAAAAGGAGAAGAAAGAAAGTAAGGAAGAGAGAGAGAGAGAAAACAAAAAAATAAGAAAAGAAGAATAAAAAGAAAGCATTACATTGCATGCATCATACAGATAGAGGCATGCCATTTTTTGTTTGTTTTAAGACAAGTATTTGAAGGATTAACAAAGAGTTTTAAGAAGTAGATTTTATAAAAGAAAGAAAGCGTAGCGTGAGGCCAGTGACGAAAACCATAGTAGCGTGAGGCCAGACGACAGTAGCCATAGTAGCGTGAAGCCAGATATTAAGTCCTTCGGGCCATCAGTAAGTCTTTCGAGCATGATGATAAGTCCTTCGGGCCACTGATAATTCTTTCGAGCATGGTGATAAGTCTTTCGAGCCATCAATAAGTCCTTCGGGCATGATGCGGTAGCCATAGTAGCGTGAGGTCAGATGACGGCAGCCATAGTAGCCTGAGGGCAGGCGATGGTAGCCATAGTAGCGTGAAGCCAGATATTAAGTCCTTCGGGCTATTAGTAAGTCCTTTGGGCATGATGATAAGTCATTCGGGCCAACGGTAAGTCTTTCAAGCATGGTGATAAGTCCTTCAGGCCATCAATAAGTCCTTCAGGCATGATGCGGTAGATATAGTAGCGTGAGGCGAGATGACGGTAGCTATAGTAGCATGAGGCCAGACGACGGAAGCCATAGTAGCGTAAAGCCAGATATTAAGTCCTTTGGTCCATCAGTAAGACCTTTGGGCATGATGATAAGACCTTCAGGCCACTAGTAAGTCTTTCGATCATGGTGATAAGTCCTTTGGGCCATCAATAAGTCCTTCGAGCATGATACGGTAGCCATAGTAGCGTAAGGCCAGATGACGGCAGCCATAGTAGCGCGAGGCCAGACGACGGTAGCCATAGTAGTGTAAAGCCTATATTATGTCCTTCAGGCCATTAATAAGTCCTTCGAGCATGATGATAAGTCCTTCAGGCCACCGGTAAGTCCTTCGGGCATGGTGATAAGACCTTCAGGTCATCAATAAGACCTTCGGGCATGATGTCAAGCTTTCCTTTTGAATGTCAAAATGAGTACAAAGCAGGGCATTGAAGAGATTAAAGCTTGAAGAGTTGGCCGAAGAAGAGCGAAAAGTTCCAGAAGAACTCGTGATTTCCATAGCTGATGATAGGAAAGTAAGACAAAAAAGAGTGCTTTTTGGTCTTTGCTTTGTTCTCGTTTCACAAGAACAAGCAAGAGGGGCAACTGTAATCACTCATTTTTGTCCGGGTTGTAAATATTATAGTATATTAATTAATTATGGCAACTATTATATGTATGAGTCTATGTGCATGAATATGTTAGTATACGTACGTGGTATATAAATATGTTTATCAATATTATATTTATATATGTTGTGCTCGTGTGTTTAAAGTGTATGTGTGTATGAATGTGTGTTGTATATGGGCATAGTAATATATTACGTATGCGTCTGTTTATGAATAGGTATGTTTGTATATGTATGTATGTTATTAAAATATTATGTGTATGTACGTATATGTGTGTCTAGTATGTATGTGTTATTAAGGTTTTATAATATTTATTAGAGATATTAATATATTATATATGTGTTTATATTGCATGAATGTTTTGTATTGTGCATGTACGAATATGCGTGTATGTGTAGTATATATATGAATCAGTATCATATTTATATGTATATGTATTTATATTCCATATATATTATCATTATTATTATGTATATGTATTAATATTGTATGTGTTATAGTATACGTATATGCATGTGTGTATTACTTATGTGGGTGTTTAATTATATATGCGTGTATAAGTATATATGTTATGTATGTGTTTACTATTATTATTATTATTATTATTTTGTTGACATGTTAAATGGGTTAAAATAGATCCAATATAAAATATAAAAACCCATAAATATTATAAGTGTCTAAGTCCATTTACATTTACAAACCCAAATAATTAATACATAAGCCCAATCTGTTAGCCTAAACCTAATAACCCTAAAAACCCTAGTAACATATATGATAACCTAATCCTATTTTGTTCTTATTTTTGTAGCCGCCACAAGATCTGGCCGTTGGATTAGATCTGATCCAACAGTCCAGATGCCTCCGAGAGACACTCCCCATCTACCGCGTGTGGTGCATGCTCAGACCATTCAGCTTCTCACGCGCGCGTGTAGGGTACGCGCCAGTCTATTCGGCTCCCACATGTCATGTGTCTACATCTGATGCAGCCTCATTCTACCAGATCAAATCCAGGCTGTTGATTTTCAAGTAATCTCGGCCGTTGGATCAGATCTGATCCAACGACCAAGAATACGTCTGAACTAGGGGACATCACCACCATTCTGCGTCCACCATGCCGCCCTTAACCGCCGCGTTCATAACGTGCAAAAGACAGAAAACAACGGATTGTCAGTACCAAACTGAACAAAATATATGTATTTCAATATTTTATTTCTACCGAAAAAAAGTTCAGAGAGCAGAATATATGTATGAAAAAATCTGTAAGAAACCAGTTCCTTGTTTCCAGAAATACGAAAAAAAACAAAAAAAGTTAGAGAGTTTCAGGGGTAATTTCTCTCTTCTTTTCTCTTACATACATCTTCATTTTCCTCAACCAAAAATAAAAACAATAAAAACAGAAATAGTTTAGAGTTTACCTTGGTAGTTCGTCCCTTTTTCTGGCGAGAAGCCCATGCATGGGTGAGTCAGAGTAGGATGCCGACATTTAAAGGGAGTAGGTCTTTTCGTTTCTTTCTAAAAAGGGGGGTTGGTTTTTATTTTGGTTTCAGCTTTCTTTTTTTTAAATAAACAGAGAAGGTTTTAGGGATGTCACCGGTGCTGGCGAGTGGCGGCTGGTGACGGTCTGCAGCGGTCGGCACAGCCTACCGACCGCGGCAGTTTCTAGGTTTAACCCCCAAGTGTTCATCTGAAGGGATGAATACCCAAAGAATCTAGGGATTTTATTTTGAATAACCAAAAAAAAGAGAAAGGGATGAATTTTTGGCCGGTTAGTTCTTTAAATAAATGTGGATTCTAAACAAAATGGTCTAATTCCATCATAAGGACCCCCGTGTTTCTGCTTTTTCCAAACTAAGCTTGCCCCTTGGTATAATTGCAAATCTGGCCCCTCTTGTCTTTTAAAATCTTCCATTTTCGTCCCTAAATTAAACCAATTTTGTTTTGTAATGGTGAAATTATACCCTAAGGGCCTCCGTGTTTTTGAAATTTTCATTTCAAGCGTGCCACATGGGTATATTACAACATTAGTCCTTTAAAGTTTTGTCCAGCTTGCAATCTTATCTCCGAATTGTTTTTTTATTGCTCTTGATTTCGGTATTCTGTTTTGTTTTTTTCTTTATTTCAGTCCTTTATTGGTTTTTTTTCTCTCATACATTTTTTTAATAGCCATGTTTTAATGTTTATTTTTTGTTAAGCATAATTTGTGATGATATTCATATATGTATTATATGTATATTTGTTGCCCTTTTTTATGTTTTTATGCGTATCATTATGTTACATATTATTTAGTTTGTGTATTCATGTTTTTTAGCATGTTGTTTTTTATTCTTCATTTTTTATGTTTTTTTAGTATGTGTATTTATGTTTTTTTTGGTGTTACCATACTAACATGTCATGTAGTGGGATTTGGTTCATGGTATGTATATTTTTGTGGCATGTGTTCTAAGTCCATTTTGCATTTTAGGATAGATGGTGGTGTGGTGATTTTGATTACATGTTAATATCTCTGTATTTGTACGTATGTCATATTTCTCTATTGTTTTTTTTTGTGTATCTTAGGTCTATGTAAGGAATAGATGATAAGTTTTTTATATGTTTTTTTATGTATGCATATTATGTCATGTGACATAGTTTTGGTACAATTTTGTGGTAATGTTGATTTGTTAGTTAGTGTTGTGTTTTTTCTCATGTCATGCATACATGTTGTTTTGTAATTTTAATATGTTTAAGTATGTTAGATATTGGCTAGTTTAATTTTGAAAGATATTGTTTCCCTTTCATCTTCATGTTTTAATCTGTTTTAGCCTTTTGGTATCTAGGTTTGTGTTTACGCCTATGGTCGTGTATATGTCTTTGTGTCATCATGTTTATGTTTTTTTATGCTTTTATTACTATTATGTTAGTTTAGATGTGTTTTTAATATTCACTAAGATTGCACAACGGAATATTAATTGTCAATACGGTGCCCTTTTATTCGAGCGTAAACATGGTCAGCATCAAGCACAGTGATGGTGGTCTGTCGGTCTACTCTCAAATAACGGGGATCTTAAAATATACTCACACTCATAACTAAATTTTAATTTAATCGTCACTTTAATCCATAAAATTTAATATTAATAAAGCAATAATTATTAAAGTACCAATTTTGGGCTGTGTGAGGGTGCTAATCCTTCCCCATCCGTAACTGACTCTCGAACCCAACATTTTTTAAATATCTGGTTTTATTGTGTCCAACCTACCTTAGTGGCCGGTGGCGACTCCATTTTTTAATACAACCCGGTTTGTCCAAAACACCATGGAATATATATTTATACCCGAAAGGCCCCTAAACACCTTGAGACCTGTTTTTAGCGAACGCTCGAAAGAGATCGCTACAACAACGAGCAAGATGAAGCCAATTGGATAGCAAGTCGTCCAGGTACGTACTTTGAATCATTGGATTACTCAGGTAAGGAAGGTAAAATAAAAAAACCCTCTATTGAGCAACTTCATATTCTTGAATTGAAAGCTTTGCCAAGAAAATTGAAATATGCTTATTTGGGGACCGATAACACACTGTCCATAATTATTTCTTCTAAGTTGCAACCTGAACAGGAACATAGATTGATCGACATGCTAATGCTCCACAAAAAGGCAATAGGGTGGACAATTGCAGACTTGAAGGGAATTAGCCCAGCGGTATGTATGCACAAAATCCTTTTGGAGGATGATCATAAACCAACCATTGGGGCTCAACGGAGACTTAACCTTGCTATGAAGCAGGTCGTGAGGAAAAAAATCATCAAGTGGCTCGATGCAGGTATCATATATCCTATCTCCGACAGTACATGGGTATGTCCGGTAAAATGTGTACCAAAAAATGAAGGTATAACAGTGGTAAGTAACGAAAGAAACGAACTCATTCCAACTAGGACTGTGACCGGTTGGAGGGTTTGTATGGATTACCGGAAGTTGAATAAAGCTAGTAGGAAAGATCACTTCCCTTTACCTTTTATTGACCAAATGCTTGACCGTCTTGCAGGCAAGTCCTTTTATTGTTTTCTTGATGGTTACTCAGGTTATAACAAAATTTCCATAGCGCCAGATGATCAGGAAAAGACCACTTTTACATGCCCATATGGTACTTATGCATTTCGAAGGATGCCATTCGGATTATGCAATGCTCCGGCAACCTTTTCAAAGATGAATGATGGCAATTTTCTCCGATATGGTGGAAGATTTTGTGGAGATCTTCATGGAATATTTTTCAGTATTTGGAGATAGCTTTGACAGTTGCCTAGGCAATTTGGAGAAAGTCCTAACATTATGTGAAGAATCTGACCTAGTTTTAAATTGGGAGAAGTGCCATTTTATGGTAGACAAAGGTATAGTGCTCGGCCACAATATCTCATCAAAAGGAATTGAAGTCGAAAAAGCCAAGGTGAAAGTGATTGAAAAATTGCCACCGCCAATTTTGGTCAAAGGAATCCGAAGTTTACTCAGTCATGCAGGTTTTTACAGAAGGTTCATTTATAATTTTTCTAAGATTTCTAAACCTTTGTGTAATTTGCTTGAACAGGACAAAGCTTTTGACTTTGATGAATCATGTGCCACGACATTTAAGGACCTGAAGAAGCAACTTGCCTCAGCACCCATTGTCGTTACACCTGACTGGTCCCTACCTTTTGAACTCATGTGTGACGCAAGTGATTATGCGGTAGGTGCTGCTTTTAGGCCAGCAAAAAGGTAACATCTTCCATGTAATATACTATGCTAGTAAAACCCTTAATGGTGCTCAATCAAATTACACCACAATAGAAAAGGAATTACTGGCCGTAGTTTTTGCATTTGACAAGTTTCGTTCCTATTTGATTGGTACTAAGGTAAATGTCCACACTAACCATTCAACAATTAAGTATTTGATTGCTAAAAAAGATGCCAAACCCCGTTTAATTCATTGGATTTTACTTTTACAAGTGGTTGACATTGAAATTAAGGACAAGAAAGGAACGGAGAATCAAGTAGCCGATCACTTGTCAAGGCTGGAAAGAGGAAATGCCGATAATAACCCCTTGGAGATCGACGATGCATTCCCGGAGGAGTAGTTATTAGTTGCCTCAGCAACACCATGGTATGCTGATCTCGTTAATTTTTTGGTTAGTGGTATTATGCCGTATGAGCTTACTCATCAAGGAAAAAAGTGGTTCCGACATGATGCTAAGCACTATTATTGGGACGAGCCTCTTTTGTTTAAACAATGTGCAGATCAGGTTATAAGACAAATGTGTTCCCGAAGAGGAGCAGCAAAATATGCTCATGCAATGCCATTCTTCACCCTATGGATGCAACTTTGGAGGAACACGTACCGCAGCCAAAGTCTTGCAATCTGGTTTGTATTGGCCTACTCTTTACAAAGATGCCCAAGAATTTTATAAGCAGTGTGATCATTTTCAACGAACAAGTAATATTTCAATGAGACATGAGATGCCATTATAGAGTATCCATGAAGTCGAACTGTTCGATGTATGGGGAATAGATTTCATGGGGCCTTTCCCATCCTTATTCGGCAATATGTACATCTTACTTGCCATTGATTATGTATCTAAATGGGTTGAGGCAGCTGTAGTTCCTAGAAACAACTCCAAAACCGTTCAGAGATTTTTGCAGAAAAATATATTCACACGGTTTGGAATGCCGAGGGAAATTATTAGTGATGAAGGCAAGCATTTTGACAACAAACTCATTGCCAAGATGTTGCAACGTTTTGGAGTGACACACAAAATTGCCATGGCATATCACCCACAGACGAAATGACAAGCAGAAATTTCCAATCAGGAATTTAAGAGTATTCTTGAGAAGGTTGTCAATCCCTCTCGAAAGGATTGGTCTCTTCGAATCGATGATGCACTTTGAGCTTATCACACAACATTCAAAACACCATTAGGAATGTCCCCCTTTAGACTTGTCTACGGCAAGACTTGCCATCTACCGGTGGAAATCGAGCACAAGGCATACTGGGCAATCAAAACTGTGAACATGGATTGGGAGAGTGCCGGACAAAAATGCCTACTGGACCTTAATGAAATAGAGGAGTTTCTTGCCTTAGCTTACGACAATACAAGAATCTATAAGGAGAAAACTAAGCATTGGCATGATAAGAAAATATTGCCGCGACAATTTTTGCCCGAGCAATTGGTATTACTCTTTAATTCTCAGTTAAAGCTCTTTCTAGGAAAACTAAGATCGAGATGGTACGGGCCGTTCGAAGTAGTCAAACCTTTCTCCCATGGTGCTGTGATAATCAAGTCCACCATTGACGGACATGAATTCAAAGTTAACGGACAAAGATTAAAGCACTATGCCAGCACCCATGTTGAGGGCGACAAAGAAACGATTACTTTAGGAGATGCATGACCATGCTCCCCTTTAGTATTTGTATTTTTTTATTTTTATTTTTAATTTTAGACAATTTTTTTATTTAATATTTTATTATTTACAATTTTAGGATAGGATTTTCTTAATTCTAGTTTAATTTCTATTCTTTTATCTTTATCTTTCCACATTCTTTAGGATATGTATCGTTATAGCTTTATCTCTATTTAATTGTTTTTATTTTTGTTATTTAATTAATATTTATCTCTTTATTTGTGTTTGAATTTTAGGAAAAGCGTACAAGATCAACAGGAGTTTGATTGGAGATTGAGTTGGACACAATATGGGCCAAACTTAAAGTTTGCCCTAATTCTTCCTCTTCCCCAAACAATCTTGCCGCATACCCCTTCCCCACTCTCTGCTTCTTTACTTTCTTTTCTAAATTCTTGAACTCCCACACGTTCTCCTTGTTTTCTTTAGTTTTTGTTTCCAACCACAAACACAAAGATCATCCATGGCCAAGAACATCAAAACCACTCCCCACCCAAGTTCATCCAACGAACCATTATTCTGCCGATTTGCAACACAAACCATTGAGGAAAGATATCTTGCCAAGTTTGCAAATCGCAAGGTATGGGAGGAGCAACGATTCGCCTACACCGTTTCCCAAAAGAATCTCGGCCTCGAGGAGTTAATCTTCAAAGTTATTGAATACCACAAGTGGCAAATCCTTTGCCATCAATCGAAGCCCGACAATGTATCAAGGGTAAGAGAATTTTATGCTCATTCTCCTAACCCAAACAATCCCTATGTCTATGTTCGTGGTAGGGCTATCCTTGCCGACACCATCAACACTTTATACGGGATATACATTGAGAAAGATGAATGTAACACCCTATTTCTGTATTAGTTCCCAAACACGAGTTGATGTATGTTACCAAACACTTTAAACCAGTTTCCACTCTTTTATACAAAATTGACAGCATGCACTACCTCCAAATAAAAATTCCTATAAAATTTTAGCAACATCCAAAATTCATTTCATAAATTTTTAATTAAACTAGACATACTAAGCTTTCCAACCATGACAATTATTGACTCATATTCATCATACAGAAATTCCAACAATTTTCCAAATTCACGTCACAATGCACAAAATTTCTAAAATTCTGCTGCCCTGTTTTCTGACCTATCATCGAATAAAAATTCATATCTTTTTGTACACACCTCAAAATCAATTACCGTTTGTTGGAGAAGAAATTAGACTCAATTCATAGTTTATAAAAATAAGATTCACTTCCTAATCCAAATCATAGAATTTATGCTAATTTTTCAAACACACTACATTTGCAGACTTTCTGAACAGATTTATATTTCTATATTATAAGCATACCAAATCATTAGTAACTTAAGCCTTTATACCTTACTATTAAAAGAACTTCACTAATTTTAACATACACATCATTTAAGTTACTAGTTCAACCATACTTTTCGTTATAAGTTTACACAACCCATAACCATATATACATGCCAACTAGTTCATCCAAACAAAAGGGATATATGTCATTACTGTGAATATAGTGCTATACTTCCTGAAATATAGAGAATGCTCAGTTACTCCTCCTTCGTAACTCCTTCAAAACCTACGCATGACAATCATCATACGCTAAGTATATACTTAGTGAGGCAATAAAACAAAACCAATTGTGATATGTCATAAATAAAAATATAAATGAATAACCATGCATGTGATAACCTTACCATTTCTATACATGTCTACATAAATCATATCAATTGTAGCAACATGTATCAAGATAACAATTTAGCTCTTACCAATATTGTTTCCATTTCTATCCACAAGCTTTCAAGCTTCAACCCTGTTTCTATTTTATTTAGCCCCAAGTATTTATTTAAGGGAACTCAAGTACCCGAGTCATCCCTGTATACCCAACCTTGTTTGAGTATACATATACCAACCTTGCCCGAGTATATATGAATAATGCACCATAGTACTCTAAGTAACCAACCTTACCTGAGTACATATGAAATATAATATTTATACAACTGTTTATGACTCTATGGTTAGCCAACTATACTTTATATCTCTAAATCATACTTGGGCTCATATCATCAAATAATTGCATTCATGGCAAATGTACATCAGTATATGATATATATATAGCAACATTGGGCAGTTCATACCCAAATTATTACTCACCAAACATTATCATGTATATCAAGTGATCCATGCAACTCTATATTCCATTTCTAGCATATGCCAAATATGTCAAGTATATGTTTCATGACATAACAAAATGAATAATGTATGAACATCAATATATCATAATATGTATGCAATTGCACTCGCCTTGACACTTTGTAGCCTCACTAAGCTTACTTGGCACCTTTATTATTTTCTTTCTAGCTCGAATAATCCTGAGTTTGCTTGTTATATGTATGTATATTAAATACATAGCACAAGCAACCTTAAGAACATATTCATATTATAATCAATAATGGAAAGTAAATAAAATAACTATCCATTATATACCAAAATTGATCCAATAAAACTTTCTATATTCGAATCACATTTTCTCACATTTTTCTAAAATTTTCAACTTTCCAAAAATATTCACATTTTAGTCCCTAAGGACACCTTTAAGCTTCTAATCACCATTTTCAAACTAAAACCCTACATTTCCCATCATTTACACTTTAGGATCAAACTTTAGAAATTCACAACTTAGTCCCTATATTTTTCAAAAATTCCAAATTGATCCCAAAGTTCAAATAAACTTCAATATCAACATCCAATTCACATAACTTGATTTTCTAACCCAAAATACTTCAAAAACAAATTCAACAACCAAGTCCCTAAACTTTCCAAAATTTATAATTTGGTCACCTAATGCCAAATAATTAGGAATTTTCATTTCAAACACCTTATAATATCATAATAAACCATTCTTCCTTCAATCGCATACTAAAATTCCAAACTTATCATAAACCCTAAATTTTCATAATTCAAGAACATAAGAATTTCTTCATTCAAACAACTAATTCAAGATTGTTAAACATCTTTCTCACCATGTCCATCATCAAAATAACTTTTGACATAGTTTCCCCTAATTTTCCATCATAACCGAAAAATCCCTTATGCATTTTTCATGCATTTTCAACACTTGAATCATAGAAATAACATTGCAAGCATGATTTCAACAAGAAAAACCATTAAACTTCAAGATTTCATCATGCTCTTCATCACCCCTACTCTTTAAACTTAGCTTAGAGACATGGAAACTAAACAAAACTTATGTCAAGAGATAGAGAATTTGATGGAGAACAATTTCTTATTTCATGTCTCTAACTAAAATCCAACTAAATAAGCTTGAAAATGAAATTGAAAATTTTCCTTACCTATGAAAGAGCAATTCGGCAGCCTTGTGTATTGGAGAAGAAAGATGATAATTTTTTTCTAACTTTCCTTTCTTTTATTTAATACCAAATGACATTTTATTTAACCAAATATTATTTAGTATCTCTTTAATAGTCAAAAGACTACTATAACCTTGTATTATGATCAATCCTCTTCCAACACATGTATTTCTTATCCAAAAATAATAAATTATCGAATTGAAGTAAGGGTGAAATGTCCTTCTTGCCCTTCAACTAATTTATTATTTACTAGTTTGCCATTCTAGTAAAAATCCAACCAATCTAGTTGGAATCTAACCAAACCATTATAGAATATTCCTAAAATAATATTCCATAGCTTTTAAATATATCTCTAAAATTTTATTCATTCCGATTTCCCAATATTCATAAAATTTTTCATCTGAAATTTTCTTTTTTACGAACTACCGAATTCCAAAAATTCTGTAATTCAATACGAATCTTCTCAACTCTTACTGTTTCGAAAATGTTGCTTAGAAACACTTTTATGGAACCTTCCCAGAGGTCACCCATCATAGAATTCCTCTAGCTTAAGTATGCTTAATAATTTCATTTGATCCAAAATCGATATCTTCCACTATATTTTAATTCCCAAAACAGACATCAAAATACTTATTTCGATCCGATTTACTCTTATACTAAATAAAATTACTTGTTTGAAATTAATTATTGGGAAAATTACCATGTTGGTCCCTATACTTTTCCCAACTTTTCATTTTGACCACCAAACTTTGAAAGTTTACGTTTTAGTTACTAAACTAAAACCACTAACTATTAATTCTTTGCATTTTAATCTCTAAGCAAATATTGGGGTATTACAATGAACATAAAGCTTTTGTGGATAACATCACGGCCAAAGAAGTCAAAAAGGTGTTCAAAGACCTTACAATTGAAAGTGCCAAATGGAACCAAGGCGCCTTAAAAGGGACGATAAATCACCTTATGTTAAAACCCGAGGCTAAACTATGGAATAAGTTTGTTAAAACTTGCTTAATGCCCACCACACACAATACCACAGTTTCATATTCTCGTCTTTTGTTGATTCATTCTATTTTGAACAAGAGAATTATTAATGTTGGACAAATTATATGTGATGAGATATTTTCTTGTAGTCAAAAGGATGTAGGTTATCTTTTCTTTTCGAGCTTAATATCTCAACTATGCGAGAAAGAGAAGGTGCCAAGTGATCCAATGGACGAGAAATTGCCCTAAAAAATTGGGTGGAACCGAGCTCAATACTTGAGGATTATAGGTGAGGGAACGACGAAAGAACAAGAAGTGTCAAAGAAGACCTCAGCACCAAAATTTTCCCAGGCAACCAAAATTGCCTCGGCAATTCCTGGTACCTCGACGATACCGGCAGAACATGCCTCGGCAATTCCAAGTGCATCCGCATCGACAGGCCTTGATCGAATAATAGAGATGCTTTGTCCAATATCCCACTGATTAGAACGAATGGAGGCTCAACAACAACAATTCATGTGGTACATGAGGGACCATAACGTAGCCATCATACGAGTGATCCTTGAGAAGTACCCCAACAACACCGTACTTTTCCCGGTGTTCCCTGCTAACCTACTTGCCCCGGCAACTGAGGATGCCACGACAACTGCTGCACAAGATAAAGATTCAGACAAGAACATACTTGAACCAATGAAGTTGCCACCGATCGAGCCATCAAAGTCAAAGCACAAAGCTTTTATCATCGAAGAGACCAAAAAAGAGGATGAACAAAGCGATAAGGTTCCGAAAGTGAAGGCTCAAGCCGCCACACGTACTCAACCACCTAGAACCACAAAACAAATCAAGCATACGACCCGAAAGAAACTCATCATCCAAGGTGACAACCTTTCCGACTAACTTATTTGCATTTTAATTTTCATTCGTATTTGTTCTTGCACGCATTGAGGACAACGTTTCTCTTGAGTTTGGGGGGTGTTGCTTCTAGGTAGTTTCATGTTTATTTGCATTCATTTTAGTAATCGCATATAGGTTGCATATGTTACTTGCCATGCCGTTGATTGGATTTAATTGCTTAAGACTTGTTGAATATCCAATGATGAATTTTTGCCACTGCACTTAATTGAAATAACCTTTAATATTATTGTAGGATTTGCATAAAAACAACTTAGAATTTCACTATGATGCTGAATATTATTGACACGATTGTGGCTTGTTGATTGAAAGAAACTTAGTGAATTTAGGTTGCTTGAATTATTGGGTAAATTTAAAATTTTCTTGCTAGAGGTGCCCAAAACTGGCTCTAGTAAAGAATCACTAGAGGTGCCCAAAATCGGCTCTAGTTGTTGCACATTAAAGAATTGCTAGAGGTGCCCAAAATTGGCTCTAGACGACAAAAATTAAAACAAGAAATTGTATGCTTTGCTAGAGGTGCCCGAAATTGTCTCTAGTAGACTTAAAATTAAATGCCCCGGTAATTAAATTGATAAAAACCTATTGTTCACATAGAATCTTGAAAGTCAACTTGTACACAACCACGCACACACATTACTACAAGCATTATAGTTTGGTTCCGGGTAATTTCTATGCTATCCAAAAAATTCAAAAGGTGGTCATACTTTGTGCCACAGTTCTGAGGTTTGAAGCCAAGTTTAAAGCATGTCTTTGATGATTAAAGTCTTGGCAGGTAATTGTTAGGTTTGCATTGTTTGAGGACAAGCAATAGTTTGAGTTTGGGGGCGTGTTAAGTGTGAAAAAGTACTATATTTCTACCCTTTTACTCTTAATTATTGTTAGACATGTGCTCATTTTAGTTGCACTATTACACATTCATGCATAATTTCTTAGTTTTTTTCACCGTTAAGCTTGATCACTCAATTTGGTCGATTTTGTGGAAAAAGATACTACTTTGGTGTGCTTTTGTTTGAAGGAACTAATCGCCCAGGAAATCGGGAAATTGCCAAAGCAATTGAGGATAAGATGACATGGTAGCCGATTATGATGATTGGATAAATCCAAGGTGTTCGAGATAAATGGCGAGAAGCAAATGAGTTGGAGTTCCATGCAAAGGTCGAAGGAGATTAAATTCCAATAAATTTATGAGCAGTTTTTAGAGGAATAAAAATATTATTAAAAGAAATCTATTTCTTTTATTTTATTTTATTCTAACTTAATTTCCTCTTCAAGAAAGACTTTGAGCTAGCTATCTCCTATATAAAGAAGCTTAGCCGCCAGCCTCCATTTGTTCGACTAGGAGAGAAAATGCAAGGGGGCTGCTCGACATCATATTTTTTCCTCTTTGTTCGACTAGATCCATGTTAGGGAGATCATATCTTGTTTTATTTTGTACCCAGCCATGAATTAAATTTAATTGGCTTCGGTTATTGTGTTTTTGTGGTTGTGAGAACAATCACATTTGTTTAGGTTTTGAGTTTGCTATTTCAATTTAAAGTTTGTTCATTCTTGGTTCTTAATTTTGATTGTGAGTGAATTGGGAGAGGATCTCGTGAATTCATCTATTTATCTAATATCGGGAGAGTTAGATCAAGAAATGAACTAGCATGGTTTTCATACATTCAATCATGGTGAAGACTAATCTGACTTAGGGATAAGTTACAGATTTCAACGGCTAAAAGGAGCGCAAGATCGGTTATTGTGCACCCTTGGTTCACGCAGGGATGTATTATCAAGGCATGCACAATTAACAGTGTTTTGAGTTAGGGATAACGAGAAACCATTGAAGAATGCTTTGCCGAAATTTGAAGGTTGTCGCCCAATTGCCCAGGCAATCGTTCCATTTTCAATTGCCCAAGCAATCGCAGAATTGCCCAGGCAATCCGACTGGATCCAATTGACGAAACAATTGAGCCATTATAGCGCTCAATTATCACGACACTCCATTCCATTATCACTCCACGACTCACGATAACCCGGGCTACTCTCTCTTATTTGATTACATCCCTCGTTAATTTAATTGCTCTTTCACTTTACTCGTCAAAATCAACCCCTATTATCAATTGTGTTTTTATTTTTTACAGTGCAAGAAGTTAGATTCCTGAAGTAGCACCAATCCCTATGGAGACGATATGTAATCTATACTATAACTTGCGACGTGTTCACTTGCACCAATTGCGTTGCATTCAAATCACACAACATCTAGTGTTGGATCAATATTCTAACTTAACGACATTGCTACATCGGCCAAGTCTACAACTTGCTGAGCCACTTTGCTCGCTCGAGTAACAGTAACCTTTATGTCATTGACCCTCTCCTGTATTTCTCATTTAGCCTCTCGCAACTTAGAAGTTAGTTTTACCGTACTTTTCATATGCAGCATGCATGATAGCTTCAACACAAATCTCCTATGTTCGTAAAGAACTTTTAAGCTCATCAGTTTGCTCTGTAAGTGTTGCAATTTCCAACTGAAGGGTATTGGATTGGCCCTCACACTGTTTTATACTTGTATTCAAAATCGCATTCGTAGCTAGACTACTTTCCAGCTTACCCCTAAGAATGTTGCATCGACTTTTGACCTCTTTCAAATTTTATGACAATAGTTTGGCTCTATTCTCACTTGTCCTACTTTTCTTCTTCCAATACTCTGAGTCATTCTTCAGCTAAATGACACTGTTCTTTCATTCCTCAAGAGTATTGCTGAAACTAGCATTCTTAAGCATACAGTGAAGCTTCCGATAATCATCTTTCAAAACCTTAAGTTTCTCACTAAAATAATTTCTCTCTTGCCTGAACTTGTTTCCTTGAGCATCGCGTTCGAACAAGTTCCCCTCTTCTTGAGTAATTTCGTCCTTAGCATCCAATTCCACTAAACGGCCCACTACTGTTGCACTAGGCTGACCCCTTGTTTCGAACTTCCACTTTCCAAGTTCTAAAGTGCTTGAACTCATCTCTTGAAGGTGATGCAATTCTTAATGGTATGCCCCTAAATTCTAGGATGATACTTACAACGAGAATTAACGTCATACCAATTTGGATACAGGGGTTGCATTGGTGTTAGAAAAATCAAACTCACAAACTAGGCTTGCAACAACTAATGATACAACTCTACATACGATATGGGTATCAGATCAAAATGAGGACCTTTAGCTCTTGCTTTCTGGCCATCAGTCGAAAAGTGAACATCGGGGGTTTGAACCTTGTCCTGGGTACTGACTCTCCTTTAACTTTGCCTTTCGGGTGATTGCTGGCTCATTGTAGAATCTTGGTTTCCCGCATTCGAAATCCAACCCTCCCGTCTTGATAAGATCTTGAACTTTGTTCTTCAAAGCCCCACAATTCGTGATGGTGTGACCTGAACTACTTAAATGATAACTGCATCTGGAAAAAATGTTGTAACCTTTCAGGTAAGGAGGTTCTTTTGGCACAAATTGAATTGGGATAAGGAGAGGGGTAAGGAGATTCCTTTCAACCTGCATTAGGAGCAACTTGATGTACTTTGTCGAGTTTCTTTTGGACCTACCACCATTTTACTAGAGCTCAATTCAGATACCCCTCCTATTGGTTTGTTGATATGAATCACGAACGGTTAGAACTATGGTATTTGTTAGGGTTGCCCCATTTAGGGGTATAGTTCTGACTATCAAGCTTCATGTTCTGATTATTTGTCAATTCTTCTTTTGATTCGACAATCCCTTTCTCTTTAGACATAGTAGTCATCAGATTCATCATCCTGGACATTTGCTTCTATAATTTTTGCATGTCATTTTGTTCGTCACTAGTGTGAGTATTGTCTACTATGTCAGATTCAACGCCTTTGGATGTGCCACCCTCTCTAGTCTCTAGTGTATCTTTATGACAACGCACAAAATTTGTCTGTTCTATCTGACAACAAGACCTTTTATCCATTATGATCACCTTCTAAAGTAATAGCCACTTGCGAAATTAATACCTTTATTTTATGCGATAAGGATGCAATGCAAAACAAATGTAGAGAAAGAAAAAACACAAACACAAAAGAAAACTGTATCAGTATGATGAAACAATCGGCTGAATAAGATTAAATAAATTAAATGAAAAATAATAAACAAGGTGATAAATTAAAACAATTAAATTGTAATATCCCAAATTTTGGCTAGTGACCAAAATAAAATTTTTTAAAGTTTCATGGCCAAAGTATAAACTTTGGAAAAGTTAAGGGACTAAATTGTAATTTCCAAAAGCTATGTATTTTAGTCCTGTAAATGAATAGTTCACCCCAAGAATGATGTTTTCTTGTTTCTCGAATTTTTCGTACGAAGTTTGTATTAGTGGTTATAAAGCGATAAAGTTTAGAAAAATATTCGGATAATCAGATCGAATCATATATTCAAGATATTCTAAAGGATGATAAGGCAAGGTTAAAAATGTCATTTCATGTCTTAAAATGTTAGGATTTAACATGGACCATTGGATTAAAGTAGATTTTCCAAGTTAAATATGAGCCATTAGATGAAAAATGGCAATATTGTAATTTTGGAAAATTCCAAGGGCAAAGTTGGTAATCACTAACTACTTGGTTTATTTTTAACCCTTGGATGAGTATGTAGATATGTGGCAAGATATGAAGCATTGGATTACAAGGGCAAAATGGTTATTTTGCTATAAAAGAAATTTTTTAGGATTTTTATTTTAAGATGAAAAATGGCTAAATTGGAAAGAAATGAAAATTCAAGACTTTTCTACTCATCCATCCTTTTGTTTGAAACCCTCTAAGGTAAGAGGAAAATTTTTTCTTTTGATTTTTCAAGCTTATTTGGTTAGATTTTGGATGAAAGCATGAAATATGAAGTTGATATCCATGAAATTATCTATCTTTTGGTACCATTTATTCATGCTTTCCTTGCTTGAAACCTTAGTCTTGTGATTTTGATGGATGAAGGGGATGTTTAAATATGATGATTTAAGATTAGATTTTGATGAGGTTGTTGTTGTAGAATCATATCCAAAGTCTATTATGATTGAATCTACTTGAAAGTAGATAAATCCTAATTTGTTTAAAGTTAGGGTTTTGATATGCAGTTGAATTTGGATTTGTAACCCCCTCGACCCGGCCTAGACGCCTGGCCAAACTGAGTGAGCCATATTAGGTTTTGCCGAAGCAAACCGGAGAAAGGTTACGAAAAGTCGGTCCATTTTTTCCTTTTTATCTTATCTAGATGCGGATTATTAAACTTATATGTTAATACTTGCGGCGGTTGAAATTCCAAAGAAAACCAAGCACGGGAGAACCACCAATTGAATACTACACTTTACAGGGGCTAGATTGAAAAATTGATAATTTAAGAGACCAAATCTGAAATTGAAGTTACCAATCCTCAATTAGTCAGCTTTCATGTCATCATGTCAAAATTCAAATTAAAACGATCAACCAAACTCATTTAATTGACAAAACAAGAACCAAGGACTAAAACGAAAGAATTCCAAACTGCCCACAATGACATTTTAACAGAATTAACTGCCACCGTTGCGATACACTAAGGCCCGTATCAAAACGGCATGAAGCACATCATTTCGGTACACCAGATATCGTACTGGTACGCCATATCGAAAGTAAATTTCCCTTTTTATTCATTAAACAACGTACAAATACGGGGAACTAGAGTTTTGATACGTGGGCTCTGTTTCAAAAAGTGAAATTCCAGTAGCTCAATACCGTATCGAAACACCTTCACCTATACCGAAACACCCTACCGGAAAATGCCTAGCCGTACTGATACGGTCCCCTGCATTTCGGTACGCCTGGGCCTATAATGTCATTTTTAGCTATTTTTTATTCGAATCTAGATACATTTGAGTCCTAACAACTTGCATACATACATACATACATACATACATACATACATGCATCCATACTTGCATAAACTCACATCCATGCCAAAATTACCCAACCAAACATGTCACACAAATCCAAAGGAGCACTCTAGAGACATGCTTCCTAAACCATAATACCAAGCATACCAAAATGCACAAATAGGCCAATCACAGCACAAACATCAAACCCACACCATATTCATATCACATTTAACATGTTAGGTTCACCAAAGCATACCAACCAAGCAAAACCGACTATATGCATACCTAGGGAACCATATGACTTCAACCATAGGTACGATGCGCAAAAGGCATAAAAACATCACTCAAACTCTGAAATCACAACATTACTCATGCTCAAAACTATGGAATAACATAATTACAAATCCCAAAATCTGAGGCAAATACATTGCCTTATAAACCATAAACTAAAACTGAGTTCATACTCAAATAGTCTTGTCTTAGGATCACTTTATCCTTCCCTTTGCTGCCTCCTAGCTTTAATGCTCTGCATCATTAGGGAAAAGAGAACGTAAGCACACTTGCTTAGTGAGGATGCTCTTAAAAACAATGATGAATTAAACCCTTTGAAATTAACACTTGTTTTCGAACCATGCTTCGACCTAAGCAAGTTCAATGATTCCAATCCAAAGCATGCATATTGACCATATGCAAAACAATTTATGCCACACGCTTAGATCCTAAAGCATTAAATACAAAACCATGCTTAACTCCCAAAGCATTATAAACAAAACCATGCTTAACTCCCAACGCATTATAAACAAAACATGCTTAACTCCTAAAGAATTATAAACAAAACCATGCTTAAATCCCAAAGCATTAAAAACAAAATTCAACATTAGAAATCTCATATATTGGCAATTATAGTGACCCCGGATAGTCGACCACTATCCTTGACTAGCCGACCGCTAATCCTTAGTTAACCGACCATTAGCATTATACATCGGATACACGGATCTCCTTTAACAACTGACCGTCATCAAGACTACTCCACGCTGACCGCATGACTTTACCACCTTGCTAATCGCAAGCTATACATCAACTAGGGGAACTGTAGACTCTCTGAGTGAATGGTGGCAAAAGATATGTGTTGGAAAAGTATAAAAACTTGCCAAGATGAGTCTTTTGCGTGCAAGTATACACGGTCTGCAAGTAATACAACTGGTAAGCCGAGTATCGATCCCACAGAGATTGACTTGGAATTCAATTGCCTTGATTGTTACTTGCCTTAAGAAAAAGGTTGGTTTGATTTGAAATTGGTTTTGGAAAATAATTTAAAAGTAAAGGAATGAAAGTAAAGTAAAGTAAAGACATTGGCAAGGAAGTCATTTTAATGAATGATGAGCGTTAGCAGGGAATGCCTGGTTTTCACGCTATTCATGTCGTGCCAGCCTTTAACAACAACCTATCTTGGCATTCTTTGCCGAGCATATTCAAAATTAGCAAAGCCTCTCAATGGTCATGTAAAAACCCCTATATCTCTATAGTGCTTGTTTTTAAGTAAACCAATTTGATTAAGATCCAATCTATACTCCTAAGGGGTAGATTTTACTCCTGAAGTAAGTTCATCTACTTGAACGACTTCTCTCGTAGCTTCTCTCCTCAGTATTCAACAACTTATTCATTGCCACCCCAAATCTGTTAAGATATTAAGGAGCAATAGGCCAACAGTGCCAGCTCTCGCTTGGCATAGTATTTAAGAAATATTAAAGTATGTCGAATAGTGAAAACATTGTCAAGGCAGATTTATTATTGAAAACTGAAACATAAAAATAGCGTTCAACACAAACATCCCCCACCAACTATGAAATTAGTTCATGGTGAGGGACTTAACCAAAAAACCACAAACGTTTCCTAAGTACATCATCATTTAAAACAAAATAAAATAATTGAAAGAGAAAATGGACTAGAAGGGGTCTCTCAATGCAGCCCTTCAAGATCCAGGCTTCTCGGCCAAGTTGGTCGGACCACCCTTCCTAGGTGCAGCCGGTTGTCAATTGTCAAACACCAACTCCTCACTCCGATCTTCCTCCCCCTCTTTTTTTCAAATGCTAGCTTGGTTGGTGTTTAATTAGACGTGCAAGGAAGGGATAGGATTAGCTCTTCAAATTTTGAACTTCAACTGCCCAAGGGACAAGGGATTATCATCTTATCCAAATTTGAATGAGAGCTGATCAGGCTAGGGCCGATGTCATACTGCCGACGTTGCCTTGGTTCCCAAGCTTGACATGAATCTGCCAACAAGTCTTGGCACCATCTTATCCGCTATTTTTTCAAAGATTGATCCAATTGCTATATTTTCAGAGGCTGATCATTTCGTATTTTTTCAGGGTCCAACAACTTCTTAGCGTGGCATCAAGTTCACTTTTCTGCCAACCGGTGCTTGGCATTGTCTAGTCCATCTATGCCAGCAGCACTCGACATTCTCTCTGGCATTCCTTCCTGAGGTGCTTTCCTGGGCCAAATCCTATGCCAAACCTGCAAAATTGCCAACAAAACAACCCTTCACACTGGCATAGACAAAAAGTCTAAACTCCTTATGCAAATGCATGATTCTAACATCCTAATGCAACTAAATGTACCTAAAAACAAGCAAAAGTATTATAAGATTGGCATTAAAAATAGTAATTTTGGAGAGGTAACACACCCCAAACCTAAAAACAAGTTTCCTTTCACTCCCTTGGACAAATTTTACTACCTAAACTCATATATATATATATATTCATCATTTTTTCTTTGCCAAGGGTTTCTTGCTGGCATTCATTTAAGCTTGCTTTGTGACACTATTTAGCGTGAGAGATAAGAGGGAGCATACCACGAATCCCCACCTTAATCTAGACATCACTAGGCTTTCTCTTCAACTCATACCCTAAGGTTTTGGACTTGAGAACTAAGAGGGAGCAATCCACGAAGCCCCAAGTAACTTATTACTCCTAGGTAGAGGAAAGTTCATTTCATTTTTCTTCTTGCCTTGGCAGAACATTGATGCCTTATTTATTTCTTTTTACCCTGGCATCATTTCTTTTCTAAATTTGAGCATAGTTTCAAAAATTCTAAGTTTGCTAAGGAACTAGATACATACTACATGTTAAGTGTACGTTCAATTCCCTAAACTAGAGATCAATTGCCAAGTAAACCTGGCATACTACGTTGTTGGCATGGCATGACAACTAAAGATTAAAATTTCCTCATTGGACATACACCTAGACCAAATTAAACTTGCCTAACAAATGCTAACATTTTCAAAATTAAACCAAGGGAAAATTTCTTTTTTCTTTTTTTAGTGGTTCGGTATGCATCTATCTAAATAACCTAAATGGCATGGCAACAGAATTTAGACATGAAATGTATGGCATGGCATAAATGTGAGAAAATACACACCCCCAAACCCAAGATGTGCATTGTCCCTAATGTATGAAACAACTCATATATACAAGAAAAACAGAAAAAATTAAAAATGCATGATCATGTAAATGCAATGGAATGAAATGTAAAGGAGTTTAGGAAGAAGAGGACTCCCCTTCGGAGACTATTTGTCATGTGGCATGGGTTTTTCTTTTCACAAATGGCCCTCGATCAGGGGCCATGTGTTTCTTTCTTTTCAGGCTCAGTTTTGAAGCGGCAGTGGAGGCTCCAACTTCCTCTATTTCCTTGGCAGGCTCTGATGCAGTAGGTGCATCGGTGGCATCAGATGGCGTATGTATAGCAGGTGTCAATGTCAACTTGGATTTGGCAGACTTGGCTTTGGTTTCCTTTTTTTCAAATGAAGAATCAGAACTGGCAGACTCGACTTGAACTGGAGACAATGGGACAGTGGCATCGGACGGGGTATGAACTGGACTAGCTGGCATGGCATTGTCACTGACAGAGACCTCGGCAGGGAAGTCTGGAAACTCTGGCATAAAATCAATTGATAATTTTGTAAGAGCCTCTCTGATCACAACATCCCTGGCCTGGATGTAGTGTTGCATCTTGACATTAAGCTCATCAGCCTTTTCCAGCTTTTGGAGAATAAACTCCTGGCGTTGGTGAATTTGGGACAGCATTGCCATTGAATTGTCTAGCACAGTTTCTGCATGGTTGCTGGTGCGGCCCTTGACTCCTTGGGCTTTGGCGTGAGTGCCCTTGCCTTTCCCTTTCCCTTGATCTTGGGCTCGGTAGCAACAAGATTCCTCCATATAGCAACAGTAATTATTGTTCCCTTGACTGTTTGCCCTTTATCCATATCAAGCCTTGGCATATCATGGAGCATACAAATGTTAGAAATCAACAAAGGTAAAAACAAGCTGCCACTACCTTTCGCTGCGCACTTGTAAGTTTCCTCAACAATGAGCTTGGCAACATTGATTTTGCACCCCATAACAATAGAGTGTAACAGGATCATCCTTTCTTCTGAAACGGTCTCGTTATAGGATGTGGGCATCAGATTCGCCTTGAGAAAGTGATTCCATCCTCTCTATTGGGGCTTCAATGCCAACCTCTTCACCGTACAGTTCCCCTTGGATGACACTGTCCATGCCGTGCTAGGCTCACACAGATCTGCCAGCAGCCTCTTTCTCTTGGCAGCATTCATTGAATCAACATACTCAAAATACTCATCTCCTGCACCATCCAACTCAAACATATTATTAATATATCCTTCATCGAAACGAACACATTTACCTCTAATCATCAAGAATGTCGAATCCTTGGTCACAAGGTGTGCATAGAATTCTTGGACGATTATGGCATAAACCTCCCCTTTTTGCTGGCAAAACTGAGTCCATTTGTGCAAGTTAATCGTAGACATGACTTTCGGAGGGAAGCCATTGTTCGTCTCTGTGTTGAGGTCAAAGTTTTTCTCATAGCAAAAATTCTTTGAGGCAAAATTGGACTCAAACTTTTCTCGATCTCTTTGTTGAAGAATCACTTGAAGGGGATAGAGGATGAAGCCATTGAAACTCGTTGAAGGAATTTGAAACGATGTTGAAAGATGAAGAAAAAGACGATTTAGGTTTTGCACTTGCTTATCGAAAATGAAGTAAAAAGTGAGAGAGATGTTTGATTTCTTTAACCGGCAAAGATGAGAAAATGAAAGGTTTTGGGTTGGTTGAGTGTTTTAATGGGATTAGTAATTAGGGATAACGATGAGAAAAAAGAAATAATTTAAAAAGAGGTGGAGTGATAAGGTTGAAGTGATAAGGTGATAGGTGATAAGAAAGGGTAAGGATTGGAGTGATAAGGTAATTGATTTGAAATTTTAAATTTCAACCGAGATTTTGGGCGGCTAGGGTTTCAAGTCAAATAAAAACAACTTTCTCTCCTATTGAATAGGTCGGACAAGCTAGGGTTTTCTCATTCTTTCAAGTTTAGCACCGCCGCATGCCAAGTTGTTCTGGCACTATGTCTGTGAGATTTTTCTATTGAAGCGTTAGCCCCTGGCAGTGTTCCTGGCATAATGAATCTGCACAACTCAAAGGAAACCTTTCAACACAATAAAGGAATGAAAACATAAAACTTAAAAACAAAGAAAATCAATTAAAAACCTAAAAATCTAAAAATAAAGAAAAACACTAACCTAATATTTACAAAAGTTCAAACCTTGTGGTGTTTTCATGTTACCTCTGCCAAGAGGATCACCTCTTTGTCATTGTTTTGATCACCTTCCATGTAGTGCTTCAAACGTTGGCCATTCACCTTAAAGATTTCGCCCGTCTTCAAATTCTTGATGTCCACAGCTCCATGAGAATAGGGCTTCACAACTACATAAGGGCTCGTCCATCTTGATCTGAGTTTCCCTAGAAACAACTTAAGTCGTGTGTTGAATAACAAACCATGTTGGCCTACCTCAAACTGTCTTGGCATTATCCTACTACCATGCCAACGTTTTGCTTTTTCCTTGTAGATCTTGGCCTTCTCTTAGGCTTGTGTTCTGAATTCCTCCAACTCATTTAGGTCTAGTAACCTCTTTTCTCCAGCAGTTCTCCATGCTATGCCAAGTGTTCTGATGGCCCATTAGGCTTTATGCTCAAGCTCCACTGGCAGATGGCATGGTTTGCCGAAAACAAGTCGAAATGGTGACGTACCCAAAGGAGTTTTAAATGCAGTCTTGTAAGCCCACAAGGACTAATCTAGTCTCAAGGACCACTCTTTCCTTGATGGATTAACAGTCATCTCTGAATGTTCTTAATCTCTTTATTTGAAATATCGGCTTGCCTTTTTGTTTGTGGATGATATGCCATGGCAATTGTCAACTGTATACCATACCTACACAAAGCTTTAGAGATTAGATTACAGTTAAAATGGGTGCCCTCATCATGAATAATCACCCTAGGGGCGCGAAATCTAGTAAAAATGTGTTTATGCAAGAACTTGGCAACAACCTTGGCATCGTTCGTTGGCAAAGCAAAAACTTCTACCCACTTAGATACGTAGTCAACAGCTCCAAGAATGTATACATTACTGAATGAGGGTGGAAAAGGACCCATAAAGTCTATCCCCCATATATCAAATAAATCCACAGGCATAATGTTTTGAAGCGGTAGTTGGTGTCTGCCAGAGATGTTTCCTGTCCGTTGGCATCGATCACATGCCTTGGCATACTCGTGGGCATCCCTATATAGTGTAGGCCAAAAGAATCTTAACTACAGTACCTTGGCAGCAGTCTTTACCCCAGTAAAGTGACCTCTATATGGTGCGGCATGGCATAGATGCAATATGTTATGATGTTCATCCTCAGGCACACACCGGCGGATCACTTGGTCAACACACTGTTTGAACAATATTGACTCGTCCCAATAGTATTTCCTAACTTCCTGCAAGAACTTCTTCTTGGCATTGTATGCCAAGTTTGGTGGCAGAATATTACTTACCAAGTAGTTGACAATGTCAGCATACCATGGCACGACATTAACTACAAGCAAATACTCGTCAGGAAATTTATCTCTTAGAAGATTGGTCTAACCATCTTCAAGATGATGCTCTAAACGAGAGAGATGATCAGATACTAGGTTTTCACTGCCCTTCTTGTCTTGGAACTCAAGGTCGAATTCTTGAAGTAAAAGCGTCCATCGAATTAGTCTGGCTTGGCATCCTTCTTTGCCAAGAGATACTTCAATGCTGAATGATCTATAAAAACCACAACTTTGTTACCAATTAAATAAGATCTAAATTTGTCAAAAGCGAATACAACCGCAAGAAATTCTTTCTCGATCGTAGAGTAGTTCAGTTGTGCTTCGTTCAAGGTTTGGCTGGCATAATAGATGGCATGTAAAACCTTGCCATGCCTTTGTCCCAAGACTACACCAACGGCATAGTCGTTGGCATCACAAATGAGCTTGAAGGGCTCATTCCAGTCCGGTGCCACAACTATAGGGCATTGATTAACTTTTCTTTAAGCTCCTAAAATGCTCTCAAACAAGAATCGTCAAATGCAAAAGTGGCATTGTGTTCTAACAACAAGCATAAAGGTTTAGCAATTTTATAAAAGTCTTTAAAAGAAGCCAATAAAAACCAGTACGTCCTAAAAAACTTCTTATGCCTTTAACACTCATTGGACGCGGTAGCTGTTTAATTACCTCAACTTTTTCTTGATCCACTTCTAACCCTCTCTTAGTTACCTTGTGCCCGAGAACAATGCCCTCCTTCACCATGAAGTTGCATTTTTCCCAATTCAACACTAGGTTTGTCTCTATGCATCTCTTCAAGACTTGCTCCAAACTATGAAGGCATTCCTCAAATGGTTTTCCAAACACTGAGAAATCATCCATGAACACTTCCATGTTGTGCTCAATCATATCAGAAAAAATGGACATCATGCAACGTTGAAACGTTGTCGGTGCATTACATAGGCTGAATGACATCCTTCTAAATGCAAACATCCCATATGGTCATGTGAACATGGTATTTTCTTGATCATCAGGGACGATGGCAATCTGATTATAACTTGAATAACCAAAAAAACAATAGAAAGCTTTACCTGCCAACCTATCTAGCATCTGATCAATGAATGGCAATGGGAAGTGGTCCTTCCTCATGGCATTGTTCAAACTCCTATAGTCCATGAACACTTTTCATCCAGTGATTATTCTGGAGGGGATTAACTTAGCTTCACTACTTTGTACCACGGTCATGCCACCCTTCTTTGGCATGCATTGCACCGGGCTAACCCAAGAGCTATCGGAAATGGGATATATAATCCCGACATTAATCCATTTTATGATCTCTTTTTTCACTACCTCTTTCATGCTTGGGTTTAGCCTTCTCTGGCCTTCAATGGTCTTGCCATGGTACTCTTCCATGATAATCTTATGCATGCAAATTGTTGGGCTAATACCTATGATGTCTGCCAAGGTCCACCCTAATGCTTGCTTATAATCGCGTAATATTGCCAACAATCTTGCCTCCTGATCATTACTAAGACCAGTGGCAATGATCACCGGTAGAGTTGAGTGTTCACCTAAATAAGCATACTTCAAGTGATCTGGCAGTGGTTTCAGTTCCAACGCTGGTGGCTCCTCAATTGATGGTTTAGGTGCCTTGATTTCTCTTTCGGCCAACTGTAGTGGCTCAAAATAACTCGCCTCTTCAACCTCCAAGACCGGTTCTTCTAGTTCCTCGAATAGATTGGCTATGCCATCTAAATTGTTGGCATCAAATTTTGTAACATAGCATAACTGTGTCGTGTCCGAAGTGTAAATGGACTCCATCATCTCCTCTGCTTGGCACTCACCAGGTTCATCTGCACATTTCAAAGCGTGAAACACATTAAATGTAACATGCTGGTCATTCATGCGCATTGTTAGTTCCCCTTTATGAACATCAATCAAAGCTCTACCCGTGGCAAGAAAAGGTCTCCCCAAAATAATGGGGACATTAATATCACCCTCAAAATCCAAAATGATAAAATCAGCTGGAAAAATAAATTTGTCTACCTTTACCAACACATATTCAATCTTACCCTTGGGATATGCATAGGATCGGTCTTCTAGCTGAAGTGTTACCATGGTATTTCTTACTTCTATGCTGAGCTTCCGAAAAACTGACATTGGCATCAAGTTGATGCTAGCTCCTAGGTCACACAATGTCTTGCCTATGAATTTGTTGCCAATGGTTCAGGGAATAGTGAAACTTCCCTGATCTTTCAGCTTTGGTGGCAATCGGTTTAGGATCATGGCACTGCATCCTTCGGTTAGAGCTATCATTTCAAAGTCTCCCAACTTTCTATTTTTGGACAGAATGTCCTTCATAAATTTGACATAGTTGGGCATTTGATCAAGGGCTTCTACCAATGGAATGTTGATTTGCAATTGCTTAAGAACCTTCAAGAAGCGCTTGAACTGCTGATCTTGCTTATGCTTTTGAAGCCTTACTGGAAATGGTGGTGGCGGATAAATATGTGCCTGCTCTGCTGGCTTTGCCAACGCAATGTTGGCATCAGTCTATTTGGCCTTGGTGCTTGCATCGGTTCTGGCATCATCTATTTTTGCTTCCTCTTTCTCTGCTTCCCTAGGATTATCTGCTGGCACAGGCTTCTCAACTTGGCAATTAATTGGCTGTTTAGCAACCTTCTCCATCTCACACTGCTTACCACTCTGAAGAGTTATAGCTTTGCACTACTCATTGTCTTTGTGCCGAGCATATTCTATGTCACTTGGCAATGCTCTCTGGGTCAATTGCTGAGTGCACTAGCAATCTGCCCAAGCTGAACTTCCAAATTTCTCATTGATGCTGCCAAACTCTGGATTGTGGCATCATTCCTCTCCATGTACTCTGTGAGTGTGCCACCTTGGTTGAGTCTCTGCCCTTGCTGAAAATTATTCTGGGCTTTTTGTGGCATGGCATTGTTATTCTGCCTCTGGGAATTCTGGCGCTGGGCATTGTACTGGTTACCTCCCTGATTTCCCCATGCTAAACTAGGGTGTTGTCTCCAACCTGCATTATAAGTATTGGAGTTAGGATTATAGTAACGATTAACATTGCCAACAAAATTTACCGATTAAGGGTTGGCAGGGCATTCATCCACATGATGATTCTCTCCTCAAATTGTACATAAAGGATCTAATGCTTTGACTTCCTGGAACTCGTTGTTCTTTTGCAACATTCTTACCATGCTAGTAAGGTTGGAAATCTCGGCATGAATGGACGTTAGTTCGTCAACCTGGAATTTCCAATTGGTTTTAGTTCCGGTCCCAAGTCTTGCAACAGGATATTCAAAATCATTAATTGCAATCCTCTCTAAAATGTCAACAACCTCAGTATATGTTTTGTCAAGCAATGAACCAGCTATTGAAGCATCAACAATAGTCATTGTTTGTGCGTTCAGTCCATTGTAAAAGGTTTGGATATGGGTTCAACTCAGGAATCCATGCATAGGACACCTTCTCAATAGGTCTTTAAATCGTTCCCAGACATCATATAAGGTCTCATCCTCAGCCTTCCTGAAAGTAATGATCTCCCCCGCAGCTTGGCAATGAGTGTTGGCAGCTATAACCTTGTTAAGAAATTTTGGCGTAAGTCTGCCCATGAAGTAACTAAGCCAGGTGGCAAGGAATTAAGCCAAGCCTTTGCTCTGTATCTCAAAGAGAAAGTAAATAACTTTAGCTTCATGGTATCTTCAGGTACTCCATTTTGTTGAAACAACTGGCAAATCTCCATGAACTGCTTTAGATGTTGCCTCGGATCTCCAATGAGTGCTCCATCAAACTGACCTACATTCAAAAGAGTTTGAATCATTACCGGCTTAAGTTGAAAATTGACAGCATTTACCTCTGTGCCAGCAAGTCCTGGCATCAAATTGTCAATGGTTGGTGCTGAATGTTCTCTAATATGTCTCTCATTAACAACTGGGACAACAGGTGGTGGTGGTATCTCATTGTTGAGTGGATTTCCTCCATTGTTCACCACACCATTCCCTCCATTACTTTGTTTTGCATCTCTCGAAATCTTCTTTTTAACCTCCGCAAGGTTTTCTCAATTTTCAGATCGTACGGCCAACTGTCCACCACAAGATGGCTTTTGGTCATACACCGACAAAAATAAAAAAAATAAAATCAAAAATAAAAATAAAAATAAAGAAAGACAAGTAAAAATTTAAAAATAATTAATTCCGTTGCAATCCCCGGCAACGGCGCCAAAAACTTGTAGACTCTCTAAGTGAATGCTGGCAAAAGTGGCAAAAGATATGTGTTGGAAAAGTATAAAAACGTGCCAAGATGAGTCTTTTGCATGCAAGTATACATGGTCTGCAAGTAATACAATTGGTAAGCTGAGTATCGATCCCACAGAGATTGACTTGGAATTCAATTGCTTTGATTGTTACTTGCCTTAAGAAAAAGGTTGATTTGATTTGAAATTGGTTTTGGAAAATATTTAAAAAGTAAAGGATGAAAGTAAAGTAAAGACGTTGGCAAGAAAGGTGTTTTAATAAATGATGAGCGTTGGCAGGGAATGCCTGGTTTTCACGCTATTCATGCCATTACAGTCTTTAGCAGCAACCTGTCTTGGCATTGTTTGCCGAGTAGATTCAAAATTAGCAAAGCCTCTCTCGATGGTCATTGCCCTAAATTGATCACGTAAAATCCCCCTATATCTCTATAGTGTTTGTTTTTAAATAAACCAATTTGATTAAGATCCAATCTATACTCCTAAGGGGTAGATTTCACTCCTGAAGTAAGTTCATCTACTTGAACGACTTCTCTCGAAGCTTCTCTCCTCAGTATTCAACAATTTATTCGTTGCCACCCCAAGTCTGTTAAGATATTAAGGAGCAATATGCCAACAGTGCCAGCTCTCGCTTGGTATAGTATTTAGGAAATATTAAAGTATGTTGAATAGTGAAAACATTGCCAAGGAAGATTTATTATTGAAAACTAAAACATAAAAATAACGTTCAACGCAAACATCCCCCACCAACTATGAAATTAGTTCATGGTGAGGGACTTAACCAAAAAACCACAAACGTTTCCCAAGTACATCATCATTTAAAACAAAATAAAATAACTTGAAAGATTAAATGGGCTAGAAAGGGTCTCTCGATGCAACCCTTCAAGATCCAGGCTTCTCGGCCAAGTTGGTCAGACCGCCCTTCCTAGGTGCAGCCAGTTGTCAATCGACACACACCAACTCCTCACTCCGATCTTCCTCCCCCTCTTTTTTCAAATGCTAGCTTGGTTGGTGTTTAAATAGGCATGCGGGGAAGGGATAGGATTAGCTCTTCAAATTTTGAACTTCAACTGCCCAAAGGATAAGGCATTATCATCTTATCCAAATTTGAATGAGAGCTGATCAGGCTAGGGCTGACATCATACTACCAACGTTGCCTTGGCACCCAAGCTTGGCATGAATCTGCCAACAAGTCTTGGCACCATCTTATCCGCTATTTTTTCGAAGATTGATCCAATTGCTATCTTTTCGGAGCCTGATCATTTCCTATTTTTTCGGGGTCCAACAGCTTCTTGGTGTTGCATCAAGTTCACTTCTCTGCCAACCGGTGCTTGGCATTGTCTGGTCCATCTATGCCAGCAGCACTCGGCATTCTCTATGGCATTCCTTCTTGAGGTGTTTTCCTGGGCCAAATCCTATGCCAAACCTGCAAAATTGCTAACAAAACAACCCTTCACACTGCATAGACAAAACACTAAACTCCTTATGCAAATGCATGATTCTAACATCCTAATGCATCTAAATGTACCTAAAAACAAGCAAAAGCATTGTAATATTGGCATTAAAAATAGTACTTTTGGAGAGGTAACAAGAACCGACTGCTCAACCCAAGTGATAACATATTGTCCGAGTAGCCGACCGCTATACCTCAATGACCCTTAACCACGATCGATTTTTAAACATATTATAGTGCACTTTATCCTATGGCATGCCAACTATATCCGATTATTTTCTCCCCTTGTCACTTAGCCGATATATCATTTACAAAACCATTTACTCACTGTTTTACAAAGCATTACACAAATTCCACATATGCATATCACATTGCCATAGCAATATCACATTCCCGATCGCCATAAAAACCAATGCTCATCCGCATTCAAAACCCATTTAAAACATTGCATATGTACTTTAAAACCATGCATTTACAGTAAGTAATATCAACCATGTTTACGACTAAAACATGAATCACACATGCTTATATCCGAACAGATATTAAAGAGTAAAGGAGGGAAACTTACTTCCAAGTTTAGGTAAGTGTTTCAAACTTAACCTAAACTTCCAAATCCACTTTTAAACCTTTGAAAGACTTTTAAAACCGTTTCCACTCACCGATTTCACTTCACCTTGCTTGCTACCGCGAAACAAGCTCCCGACAAGCCTCAAACCACTTCAAGAAGCTACGCCTTGATTCTCCCCTGTTTCGATCACACAAAACCAGTGAACACATGCATTAAAATGCATCCAACTCTCTGTTTCAATCGAAAAACCCGTAGCTCTCAAGGTGCCCACTCAAAACTCATCCAAAACTTGCCAAAATCAACCTCAAACACTACTCAATCTTAACTCAAACATAAAATAATGATTTAAAACTTCAAACCTCATCAATTAACATCTAGAAACTCATTCACAACATCCTTTTACTTCTAGCAATGATTAAACTCCTCAAACCACCCAAAAACTCTTAACTAACAACCTAACCCATTAGAGATTCAACCAATTTCGGGATTCTGTTATTAAAAACAACTCATCCACATTATAATGCATCCAAAATATGATTGAAATCAATCCACAACTCTGGAAAAACAAATCCAAATCGAAAATCACGAGATTCATCAATTAAACCTCTTTAAAGCGAAAATCCATACTTAATTAATCAAAACCTATTAGAAAACATAGGTAAAGAGCCAAAAACTTGTGAATTTCAGTAAAGAACATTTCATTATAGGAGAAGAACAAACTTACCTCCAATGAATGAGTTTCCCCTTAATTGGATGGTTTTTCCTCTTGAAAATAAAGAAATCTAATGAGATTTTTGGAAAACAACTTGAGAAATCATTTAGTAAATAAAAGAGTTAAGAAATTAAGATCATTACCTTAAATCTCTATTGGAAAATGAGTGTTTGGCTAAGAGTGTTTTGAGAGAAAATATGAGAGAAGAAAAGTTACACCAATTTTTGTTTTAAAAAAATAACCACCTTAACTAAAACACTTTTAATTCCTTTAATAAAAACCCTTTTAAAATAATTCAAATTAAGGAAAAACTCAGATTATACCAATTGGTAAAATAGCTCCTTAAAGATTCAAAGTTTTGACTCTTTACAAAATAGTCACCTTTTAAAAAAATAGTTTTCAAAAGTTGCATTTTGGTCACCAGCCAAAATGTTACCCCACCAAAGCTTATTTTCTAAAATTGATTTCACCAACATTTTTAATATAATAAAATATGATTTTTAAACATATTTCCATATTTTTATCTTTTAGAAAAATATTTACCCCCAAATCCAACTCGAATCTCTAACCCGGTCCACCAGACCGTCTATCTAGCCTTAAACCGCTAGGCCCAAAACTGGAGCATTATAACTCTCCCCCTCTTAAGAAATTTTGTCTTCAAAATTTACCTGGAGGAAAAAGATGCAAAATTGCTCCAACATATCCACCTTGTTTTCCCAAGTGGCTTCCTTGACTCCTCAATGACGCCACAAGACTTTAACCAGTTCTATCGTCTAACCTCGTAGAACTTTACTGCTGGAATCAAGTATTTCCATCGGCTCCTCATCAAAGTACAAATCTGGTCTTAACTCTATATGCTCCACTGGCAAAACATGCGAAGGATCCGACCAATACCTTGTAACATGGATACATGGAACACATCATGTATTTTCTCAAGCTCGGAAGGCAATCTCAACCGATAAGCCACAGGACCAACTCGCTCAACAATCTCATATGATCCAATAAACCTCAAGCTAAGCTTACCCTTTCGCCCTAACCTCATCACCTTCTTCCACGGTGACACCTTTATGAACACACGGTCGCCGCATACTCAAATTCCCTACGCATCAAATCCGCATAAGACTTCTGCCGATCTGCAGCCGCTTTCAAACGTTCACACACGAGCTTAACTTTCTCATCAGTGTCTTTTAACACATGCGTCAAGGATACATGCTTTTCCCCTACCTCGGCCCAACACAAGGGCGTACGACACCTCCGACCATGCAATGCCTCAAATGGTGCCATTTGTATTCTTGCATGATAACTGTTATTATAAGCAAATTCAACTAATGGTAAATGCTTCTCCCAGGTTCCTTGGAACTCAATTGTACAACACCTTAGAATATCCTCCAAAACTTGGATAACTCGCTCAGACTATCCATCTGTCTGAGGATGATACGCGGTACTAAAACTCAGCCTCGAACCCAAAGCCCGATGTAAACATCTCCAAAACCTTGATATGAACCTTAGATCTCTATCTGAAACGATGGACTTTGGTACTCTGTGCAAACGCACAATCTCAAAGGTAAACAAATCTGCTAGATAGTCTAAGGTGTAAATCGTATGCACTGGCAGAAAATGTGCACACTTTGTGAGCCGATCAAAAATTACCCAAATGGAATTCTTTTTAGCCAGTGTCGACGATAACCCTGTCATGAAATCCATGGTGATTCTCTCCCATTTCCATTCTGGAATCCTCAACGGTTGTAACAACCCAGATGGAAATTGATGTTCAGCTTTAACCCGCTGACACACCATACACTTGGACACAAACTCCGCCACATCCTTTTTCAAGCCAACCCAATAGTACCTTTCCTTCAAATCGCGATACATTTTGGTACTACCAGGATGCATAGTAAAAAGACTAGAATGCGCTTCCGTTAAAATAGTATGCCTGAGATCTGAGACTTCCGGAACCACTATTCTACCCTTGAAGCACAAAACACCATCATCATCAAAATGGAAATTTGTCGGATTACCATCTGCTATGTTCTTAACATGAGAAACCAAGGAATCATCAAATGGTTGCTTAGCCTTAATCAACTGTGAAAACGTAGGCTTAACTTGCAACTCAGCCAACAACCCACCTTCCTACGTCACACTCAACCTCGCGAACATTGCCCTAAGCTCAACCGCCCCCTTACGACTCAACGCATCCGCAACCACATTGGCTTTTCCAGGATGATACTCAATAGTCAAGTCATAATCCTTAAGGAATTACAACCACCTTCGTTGCCTAATGTTCAAATCCTTTTGAGACATCAAATATTTTAAACTTTTATGGTCCGTAAAGATCACACACTTTTCACCATAAAGATAGTGTCGCCAAATCTTCAAGGCAAACACCATAGCAGCATGCTCCAAATCATGAGTTGGGTAATTGAGCTCATGAACCTTCAATTGCCTCGACGCATAGGCCAAAACCTTCACATCCTGCATCAGCACATAACCCAAGCCAATGTATAATGCGTCACTATAAACCCCAAACTCCTTCCCAGATTCCGGTTGAATCAACACAGGAGCTTGTGTTAAAACCTCGTTCAACTTTTCAAAACCCTAATGTTGCTTTTTTGTCCACACAAAAGGAACATTCTTCTGCAGCAACTTCATCGACGGAGCTGCAATACTAGAAAACCCTTCAACAAAACAACGATAATAACCAGCCAACCCAAGAAAACTACGTACTTCCAACACGGTCTTAGGTTGTTTCCAATTGAGAATAGCCTCAATTTTTGTGGATCAACGCGGATACCACATGTCCAAGAAACATCACCTCCTTGAGCCAAAACTCGCACTTGCTCAACTTAGCATACAACTGATTATCCTTCAAGATTTGCAAAACTATCCAAAGATGCTGATCTTGCTCCTCCTCGGTACGAGAGTACACGAGAATATCTTCTATGAATACCACCACGAACTGATCAAGATACTCATGGAACACCCTATTCATCATATCCATGAAAGCCGTCGAGGCATTCGTTAAACCAAACGGCATTACCAAAAACTCATAATGCCTGTACCTCGTACAAAATGCGGTATTGTCACATCCTTCACCTTCAACTGGTAATACCTAGACCTTAAATTAATCTTTAAAAACATCGCTGCCCTGTGAAACTGGTCAAACAGGTCATCAATCCGCGGTAACAGATATTTGTTCATCACCGTCAACCTATTCAACTAGCGATAATCAATGCACATACGCATCAATCCATCATTCTTCTTTACAAAGAGAACTGGAGCACCCCACGGAGAAACACTTGGTCGAATGAACCCATGGTCTAACAACTCATTGATCTAAGGCTTTAATTCCTTCAACTCCTTCGGTGCCATCGGATAAGGAGTAATAGACACCAAAGTTGTACCTTCGTATGTCTCAATACGAAACTCCACCTCCCTATTCGGAGGTAAGCCCAGCAACTCCTAAGGAAAAACTTTTGGATAATCACAAATAGCTTGAATGCCCCGCACCCGAACACCCTTGGCTTCCAGATTCATAACAATAGCCAAGTAGGCTTGGCAACCATCCAACATCATCCTCTCCGCTCGAGTAGCCAAACCAACATTGGACAAGAATTACACATTCCCACCAACCACCACAACTTCATAATCATCGGCCTACTTCAAAGAAATCCTTTTAGACTCACAATCCACCATCGCTTGTGATCAATCTTAAGCCTCTTATCTCGAAACCTCCTATTCTGCTTCCCAAAATAGCCAGATTCAAATTCTCGCTTGTTCAAACCTATGCCTGAACCTTTTCCCAACACCCTCAAGGACTGCTCAATATCCTTAGCACGGTTCACAAGTACATTAAAATTTGTATAGTCCGTAGCCAACAAGTATGTTTTGATATCCTTCACCAGCCCATAACAAAACCTGTTACACATTTAAAGATCATCTGGCACCAACACCGTGGCATATTGACTCAACCGGACAAACTTCACCTCATATTTCACCACTGACATACCACCCTGAACCAAGACCAAAAACTCATGCTTCCTCGCATCCAGATACTGAGGACTAAGATACTTCTTCTTGAAAGCTCTAAAAAAGAACTCCCAAGTTACATATACTTCTGGAACATTAGCGATTGTGGTCACCCACCAATGATACGCATCACCATGCAAATAGTGACATGGTACAACCCAGCTTAGGCTCGTCATTGCAACCCATCTGGTTCAAAATACGAATTGTACTCTATAGCCATCCCTCAGCTGCCTCAGGGCTTAGACCCTTAAACTCAACACCTCCTAAACTACGGAAACGCTCTAATGGTAATCTTGGGTTAACCACCACAGCAGGTGCCTGTGCATGCACTCTAGCCATCGCTACTTGGAAAGCTCCCATTATAGCCTGACCCAAAGGAGGAAGAGGAGGTAAGATATTATTGGGATTCTCTTTCCCAACGTTATTTTACCCAACACCAGCATTACCAGCCATAGAACGTGTCTCATGTCGAGTGATTCTAGCAAAAGCATCAAACACATTAAAGTCAGGCAAATGATCCAAGACCATCTTATAAAACATTAAAACCTTGGTAATAGGTAATGTGTTCGCAATCATACCCCTAACATGTTGTAAAATAAGCACTGAACATATCAACAATCACCATGCATAACAATCATTGTCACACAACAAATCAACAACATCCCAACCTTTCATAACCTAGCTTTGATACCAACAAATATAACCCCCTTGACCCAGCCTAGACGCCCGACCGAGCCGAGTGAGCCACAATAGGTTTGCTGAAGCAAATCGGAGAAGGCTTACAAAAAGTCGGTCCATTTTTTCCTTTTTATCTTGTATAGATGCGGATTATTAAACCAACATGTTCATACTTGCAGCGGTTGAAATTCCAAAGAAAACCAAGCACGGGAGAACCACCAATTGAATACTACACTTTACAGCGACTAGATTGAAAAACTGATAATTCAAGGGACCAAATCTGAAATTGAAGTTACCAATCCTCAATTAGTCAGATTTCATGTCATCATGTCAAAATTCAAATTAAAACGATCACCCAAACTCATTTAATTGACAACACAAGAACTAGGGATTAAAACAAAAGAATTCAAAACTGCTCACAATGACATTTTAACAGAATTAACTGCCACCATTTCGATACACCAAGGCCCGTATCGAAACGACATGAAGCACATTTTTCGGTACACCAGGTATCGTACCGATATGACATATCAAAAGTAAAATTCCTTTTTTATTCATTAAGCACCGTATCGATACGGGGACCTAGTGCTTAGGTATGCGGGCACTCTTTCAAAAAGTGAAATTCCAGTAGCTCAATACCGTATCGAAACACCTTTACATGTACCGAAACACCCTACCCAAAAATGCATAGCCTTACTAATAGGGTCCCCTGTGTTTCGGTACACTTGGGCCTATAATGTCATTTTTAGCTGGTTTTTCATTCGAATCTAGATACATTTGAGTCCTAACAACTTACATATATAAATACATACATGAATCCATACTTGCATAAACTCACATCCATGCCAAAATGACCCAACCAAACATGTCACATAAATTCAAAGGAGCACTCTAGAGGCATGCTTCCTAAACCATAATACCAAGCATACCAAAATGCACAAATAGGCCATTCACAGCACAAGCACCAATCCCACACCATATTCATATCATATTCAACATGTTAGGATCACCAAAGCATACCAACCAAGCAAAACCGACTATATGCATACCTAGGGAACCATATGACCTCAACAATAGGTACGATGCACAAAAGGCATAACAACATCACTCAAACTCTGAAATCACGGCATTACTTATGCTCAAAACTAGGGAATAACAGAATTCCAAATCCCAAAATCTGAGGCAAACACATTGCCTTATTAATCAAGAACTAAAATCGAGTTCATACTCAAATAGTCTTGTCTTAGGATCACTTTATCCTTGCCTTTACTGCCTCCTAGCTTTAATGCTCTACATCATTAGGGAAAAGATGGCGTAAGCACACTAGCTTAGTATGGATGCTCTTAAAAACAATGATGCATTAAACCCTTTGAAATTAACACTTATTTTCAAACCATGCTTACGACCTAAGAAAGTTCAATGATTCCATCCAAAGCATGCATATCGACCATATGCAAAACAATTTATGCCACATGCTTAGATCCTAAAGCATTAAATACAAAATCATGCTTAACTCCCAAAGCATTATAAACAAAACCATGCTTAACTCCCAAAGCATTATAAACAAAACCATGCTTAAATCCCAAAGCATTATAAACAAAATTTAACATTAGAAATCTCATATATTGTCAATTATAGTGACCCCAGATAGTCGACCACTATCCTTGATTAGCCAACCGCTAATCCTTAGTTAACCGACCGTTAACTTTATACATCGGATACACGGATCTCTTTTAATGACCGACCGTCATCATGACTACTCCATTCTGACCGCATGACTTTACCACCTTGCCGACCGCAAGCTATACATCAACTAGGGGAATCGACCGCTCAACCCAAGTGATAACACATTATCCGAGTAGCCGACCGCTATACCTCAAGGACCCTTAACCACGATCAATTTTTAAACACATTATAGTGCACTTTATCCTATTGTATGCCAACTATATCCGATTGCTTTCTCCCCTTGTCACTTAGCCAATATATCATTTACAAAACCATTTACTCACTATTTTACAATGCATTACAAAAAGGCCCACATATGCATATTGCATTTCCATAGCAATGTCACATTCCCGACCCTTTTAAAACATTGCATATGTACTTTAAAATCATGCATTTTCAGTAAGTAATATCAACCATGTTTACGACTAAAACATGAATCACACAAGTACATATCCGAACCGATATTAAAGAGCAAAGGAGGGAAACTTACTTACAAGTTTAGGTAAGTGTTTCAAACTTAACCTAAACTTCCAAATCCACTTTTAAACCTTTGAAAGACTTTTAAAACCGTTTCCACTAACCGATTTCACTTCACCTTGCTTGCTACCGTGAAACAAGCTCTCGACAAGCCTCGAACCACTTTAAGACGCTATGCCTTGATTCTCCCCTATTTCGATCATACAAAACCAGAGAACACATGCATTAAAATGCATCCAACTCTGTTTCAATCCCAAAACCCGTAGCTCTCAAGATGCCCACTCAAAACTCATAAAAAACTTACCGAAATCAACCTCAAACACTACTCAATCTTAACACAGCCATAAAATAACAATTCAAAACTTCAAACCTCATCAATTAACATCTAGAAACTCATTCACAACATCCTTTTACTTCCAGCAATGATTAAACTCGTCAAACCACCCAAAAACTCTTAACTAACAACCTAACCCATTAGAGATTCAACCAATTTAAGGATTCCATTATTAAAAACAACTCATCCATATTATAATACATCCAAAATATTATTGAAATCAATCCACAACACTAGAAAAATAGACCCAAATCGAAAATCACAAGATTCATCAATTAAACCTCCTTAAAGCCAAAATCCATACTTAATTAATCAAAACCTATTAGAAAACATATGTAAAGATCCAAGAACTCGGGAATTTCAGTTAAGAACCTTTCATTAGAGGAGAAGAATGAACTTACCTCCAATGAATGAGTTTTCCCTTAATTGGATGGTTTTTCCTCTGGAAAACAAAGAAATCCAATGAGATTTTGGAAAACAACTTGAGAAATCATTTGGTAAATAAAAGAGTTAAGAAATTAAGATTATTACCTTAAATCTCTGATGGAAAATAAGTGTTTGGCTGAGAGTGTTTTGAGATAAAATATGAGAGAAGAAAAGTTACATCAAATTTTGTTTTAAAAGAAATAACCACCTTAACTAAAACACTTTTAATTCCTTTAATAAAAAAACCTTTTAAAATAACCCAAATTAAGGAAAGACTCAGATTAGACCAATTGGTAAAATAGCTCCTTAAAGATTTAAAGTTTTGACTCTTTACAAAATAGTCACCTTTTAAAAACAGTTTTCAAAAGTTGCATTTTGGTCACCAGCCAAAATGTCACCCCTCCAAAGCTTATTTTCTAAAATTTCTTTCATCAATATTTTTAATATAATAAAATATGATTTTTAAACATTTTTTACATATTTTTATATTTTAGAAAAATATTCGTTCTCGAATCTGACTCGAATCTCTAACCCAGTCTACCAGACCGTCTATATAGCCTTAAACTGCCATGCCCAAAACCAGGGCGTTACAGGATTGATTTTGATAAGGGAATGATTATAGAAACTTGGAAATGATGTTTATAAGTTGAATTCATGCTTGAATCAAGTTCGAAAATTTGGGTAAAAAAACTCTTCATATTCGGCCTATAGGGATAAATTAGGGAAAAATTATGAAAAATTTCCCTAAGGCTATAAATGATGTGAGAATGATTTTACAAGGCTTAGAATGCTGTTTGGATCAATTTGGAAGTTTACAAAGTGTTGAGGACCAAATGTCATATTAAGGAAAATTTTTGAATGACACAGAAAGTGATTAGAAATTAATATGTTAAGCTTGAATGTATTCTTGGAATACTTGAATATGTTGTTAAGTGTTTGTAATTGAAGTTCAATGGCGATGGACCATTTTGAATAATTTGGAAAGTTGAGGTGAATTCTAAAATAATTCATTTTATGGTTATATTATGAGATTTGAGAATATCTTGTGAATTTGTGATGGATATGAATAATAAAGGATTTTTAGGAATTTTATTCCTAATATGTGCATATGTTAGAATAACACTAACATACGCTTTGAAATGTATATTTTTGGTAAATGATGATTTTATAGATTGTGACCTTGATCAAGATCGTATTACGAGCAAGTTTAAAGACAACGAAAACGTTCAAGAGTAACGCTAAAGGCAATAGTAAGGTTTGCTAGTGAGGCATCAGGTGAGTGCAATGCATACATAACATGATATATTGATGTTTTATACATCATTGGGATGGCTTGCGACGAACCTACCCAAATTTTATTGTCATTATATTTATGTCATGGAGCATATGATTGACATATTTTAAATATGTCAAAAGATGAATATTAATGCATGGATCACTAGTTATATATGTTGTTATACTTTGAATGTTATTTCGGGTATGAACTGCCCAATGTTAAATTATATTGATATACGTTGCCATGGATGGAATAAATACGAAAATTATGCCCAAATAAGTCATTGAGGGACAGGGTATAGTTGGCATGCCATAGAGTCCAGCAGCGCTGCATACTTGGTTATCTGGTGCATATTTGACTCATGTACCCAGGGTCCTCATAGGTTTATATTTGGGCTATGATATCGGTAAATAATTGATAAACGTGTTAAAGAGTTTATACACACATAAAGTGATGGCAAGTATATTGGTAAGAAATTTATATCCGGTTTATAATATATTGATGTATGATTAACATGATGGTAAGCCCTATCTAGTGATTCAAAATGCATGAATACGGTTACATGTTTTTAGTTATAGTTATGTTATATTGCACTGATATTATTATTGTCTCACTAAGTATATACTTAGCGTGTGATGGGTTTCACGCGTAGGTAAAAGGCAGAAATCGGAGTAAGGAGCGGGCATCCTACTAATCCAGAATATAAATACGGTATCAGTAATAACATATTTTGATGTTTCTAGATGGCATGTATATGTTAAATTAGTCGGCTATATACTAGTTTATATATGGGTTGTAATAATATATAAACTAGTTTATGTCTATACTGGATGATGAGTAATTATATGAAACAAAAAAATCCGGTAATGACTAGAAAAGGTTAAATAGAGTAATCGGGTAGATTTTTATTTTAGGCAGTTTTTAGGCAATTATATTCTTTTTATATATTAGATAAGGATTGTTAAGTTTTTGCCTGAAATCAGACTTAATTTGATGGCATAAAAATTTGAAATATGATTCTACGCGATAAATAGTAAAAAGGATAATTTATAATTTTTATTATAAATATTGCTGGGATATGTTGGTAAATTCTTTATGCGATACTCTAATTAGTATTGGGTATAGAATACTGATTATTGTGTTACATTTATTGGTATCAGAGCTACAGGTTTAGCCATTTCTGGATACGGATTGGGTTTGTTAATAGTTGAAATTATATGCATACCACTAGGATGTCAAAATTACTGATATTTGTATGAATATAATGGAATGCTTAGTAATTAGTATTGTTACTCCTTTCTTGTAAGGGATGATTGTGACATTAACAGATGTCAGATCATCAGGAATCTCATCTAGAAATCGAGCGTGATATGCCTACTCAGAGTGGAAGTAATGAGGTGAATCAAAATCCACCTCAGGATCAGCAGAATGTAGAGCCATTAGCTCAGGAACAAAGAAATATGCCTGTACAAGATCAAGGCTTATTTCTTCAGGCATTGGATGCAATTATAAATTGGTGAGCACCAGTATCAGTTCCAAAGGAATTAAGGAAAATGAAAGCACCAGAGTTTCAAGGTGATACTGATGCAGATCCTATGGCTGTTGATTATTGGTTAAATGACATTAAGATCATGTTAAGTAGGATTCCTTGTGATGAGCAAGGAAAGTTGGAAGGATTAGTATCCCTTCTGATGGAGCAAGCGAGTGTGTGGTGGAATATAGTCACTACACGAGTTCCTTCAGAACAGATTACATGGGAATTCTTCTTTTTGAAAGAATTTAAAGAAAAATATATTGGGGTCCTGTTCATGAAAGAAATATTCTGGTAGAACCGATTTCGACTGAGGTTGTTGCAATTAATCCCCTAGGACAAAGCGCCAAAGTAGTTCGAATATGTAAAAAGTGTTCTATAAAGATCCAAGGAAGAGAATTTCCAGCCAATCTTATGGAATTACCTTTCCAAGAATTTGAAGTTATTCTTGAAAAGGATTGGCAATTGGCATATGACGCTATGGTTGAATGTCGATTAAAATGGGTAGTTTTAAAATGACCAGATGGCTTAGAAATAATATTTGAGGGAGAAAGGCAAAATTATTTGAGCAATGAGACTGCAGTTGTAACTGCTGAAAAGTTATTATCACATGAGTATGAAGCATATTTAGCTCATGTGATAAATCTTCCGAAAACAAGGACAGATCTGGAAAAGATACCTATGGTGTGGGAATTTCTAGATGTTTTTTTGGATGAGTTATTAGGATTACCTCCAGATCGAGAGGTGGAATTTGGTATTGATGTGCTTCCTGGAACAACATCAATATCAATAGCACCTTATAGAATGGCTCCTACAGAACTTAGAGAGCTGAAGACTCAATTACAAGAGTTATTGAATAAAGGTCTTATACGACCAAGTATATCACCTTGGTGAGCTCCAGTCCTATTTGTGAAAAAGAAAGATGGATCAATGAAGTTATGTGTGGATTGTCGTCAACTTAATAAAGTGACGGTAAAGAATAAATATCCTTTACCAAGGATTGATGACCTCTTTGATCAACTTAAAGGAACAACAGTGTTTTCTAAAATTGATCTTCGATGGGGGTATCATCAATTGAAGATCAAAGAAGTTGATATACCAAAGACAACTTTCAGAACTATATATGGGCATTATAAGTTTGTAGTAATTCCTTTTGGACTTACAAATGCACCGGTAGCTTTTATGGATTTGATGAATCAGATATTTCAGCCATATTTGGATCAATTTGTGGTGGTATTCATAGATGATATATTGGTTTATTCAAAAACCAATGAGGATCATGATATTCATCTTCAAATAATTCTTCAGATCCTCTAAGAAAAGAAATTATATGCAAAGCTGTCAAAGTGTGAATTCTGGTTGTCTGAAGTAACTTTTCTTGGACACATAGTCTTTGCGAAAGAAATTCGAGTTGATACTAAGAAGGTTCAAGCAATACTCAAATGGAAAGTTCCTCCAAATGTTTCTGAAGTGAGAAGTTTCTTGGGATTAGCTGGTTAATATCGGTGATTTGTGAAAGATTTTTCAATGATTGCTACTCCAATAACTAAGCTATTAAGGAAGGATGTGCCATTTGTTTGGACAGATAAGTGTCAGGAAAGCTTCGATAAATTGAAGTAGATATTAACAGAAGCTCTTGTCTTGGTACAACCAAAATCTGGGAAGGATTTCACAATATATAGAGATGCATCCCATAATGGTTTTGGGTGTGTATTAATGCAAGAAGGAAAGGTTGTAGCGTATGCTTCTCGACAACTCAAAACTCATGAAAGGAATTATACTACTCATGATTTAGAGTTGGCTACGGTGGTGTTCGCTTTGAAGATTTGTGTCACTACTTGTATGGTGAAAAGTGCTACATCTTCACTGATCATAAAAGTTTGAAATATTTGTTGTCTCAAAATGAGCTTAATTTGAGACAAAGAAGATGGTAGAACTGATCAAGGACTATGATGTAATTATTGATTACCATCCTAAAAAGGCTAATGTGGTAGCAGATGCACTTAGCCGAAAAACATTTTATGCCTTAAGATCATTGAATGCTCAGTTAAGGTTACAGGAAAATGGTGCAATAATGGTTGAGCTTCAAATCAAGCCTACTTTGATAGAAAGGATTAAGGAGTTACAAGCAAAAGATAAAGAATGCTTGGAAAAGAAGAAGCAAGTTGAACGGGGTGAATCTAAAGACTTTGAAGTAAAATAAAATGGATGCTTATGTTATAAGGGACGTGTATACATTCCTGACGATGTTGGGCTAAATAGAGAAATACTTTTAGAAGCACATTTTAGTCCTTTAAGTATGCATCCAAGGGGAAACAAAATGTATCAAGATAAAACATCGATTTTGGTGGCCTGGCATGAAACGAGCTATTTCTGAGTTCGTTGCTAAATGCTTAACATGTCAACAAGCAAAGGCAGAACATCAAGTTCCATCAGGATTACTCCAACCGATCTCAATCCCACAATGGAAGTGGGAAAATGTCACTATGGATTTTGTAACAGGTTTACCATTGACGCCAAGTAAGAAAGATTCAATTTGGGTGATTGTAGATCGATTGACTAAGATGGCACATTTCATACCAGTTCGAACTGACTACTCCTTGAACAAGTTGGCGGAGTTATATATTAAGGAAATTGTTAGACTGTATGGAGTTCCTATGTCTATTATATCTGATAGAGATCCAAGGTTCACTTCAAGGTTTTGGAGTGCACTACATGAAGCATTAGGAACTCGGCTACACTTCAGTACTGCTTCCATCCGCAAACAGATGGGCAGTCAGAAAAGACTATTCAAATACTTGAAGATATGCTCAGAGCATGCATAATTAATTTTGCAAGTTCATGGGAAAAATATCTTCCATTAGCTGAGTTTGCCTACGACAACAGTTATCAATCAAGTATAAGGATGACATCTTATGAGGCATTATATGGAAGAAAATGCTGAACACCGTTGAATTGGTTCGAGTTGGAGGATCGAAAAATCATCGGACCAGATCTTGTTCAAGAAATAGAGAATAAGGTAAAGATAATTCAAGATAATCTTAAGGCTGCTTCTGACAGACAAATTTCATATTTAGATCTTAAAAGAAAGGATATTGAGTTCGAAGTTAGAGATAAAGTATTCTTAAAGGTTTCGCCCTGAAAAAAGATATTACGCTTTAGACGAAAAGGAAAGCTTAGTCCAAGATTCATCGGTCCTTATGAAATCTTAAAAAGGGTTGGTCTATTGGCGTATCAACTAGCTTTACCATCGGAGTTGAGTAAGGTCCATGATGTATTTCATGTGTCTATGCATTGAAGATATCAATCAGATCCTTCATACGTTATTACACCAGAATAGATCGAGATTCAATCAGATTTTACCTATGATAAAAAACCTGTAAAAAATTTAGCTCGAGGAGTAAAGCAATTGAGGAACAAAAAGATTCCTCTAGTTAAAATCTTGTGGAGAAACCACAAAGTAGAAGAAGCTACTTGGGAAACAGAGGAACTAATGAAAAAGCAGTATTCGTACCTTTTTAACCAAGTATGTAAGAAACATTTGATGACGAATTTTCTTAAGGGGAGAATTGTAATATCCCAAATTTTGGCTAGTGACAATAATGAAAATTTTGAAAGTTTGGTGGTCAAAGTATAAACTTTGGAAAAGTTTAGGGACTAAATTGTAATTTCCAAAAGTTATGTATTTTAGTCCCGTAAATAGTTCACCCCCAAGAATGATGTTTACGTGTTACTCGGATTTTTCGTATAGAGTTTGTATGAGTGGCTATAAAGCGATAAAGTTTGGAAAAATATTCGGATAATCGTATCGAATCTGATATTCAAGATATTTTAAAGGATGATAAGGCAAGGTTAAAAATGTCATTCCTATGTCTTAAAATGGTAAGATTTAACATGGACCATTGGATTAAAGTAGATTTTCCAAGTTAAATATGAGCAATTTATGAAAAATGGCAAGATGGTAATTTTGGAAAATTCCAAGGGTAAAGTTGGTAATCACTAACTACTTGGTTTATTTTTTACCCTTGGATGAGTAGGTAGACATGTGGCAAGATATGAAGCATTGGATTACAAGGGCAAAATGGTGATTTTGCTATAAAAGTGATTTTTTTTAGGATTTTTATATTAAGATGACAAATGGCTAAATTGAAAGAAATGAAAATTCAAGACTTTTCTACTCATCGATCCTTTTATTTGAAACCCTCTAAGGTAAGAGGGAAAATTTTTCTTTTGATTTTTCAAGCTTATTTGGTTGGATTTTGGATGAAAAAATGAAATATGAAGTTGATCTCCATGAAATTCTCTATCATTTGGTATCATTTATCCATGTTTTCCTTGCTTGAAACCTTAGTTTTGTGATTTTGATGGATAAAGGGGATGTTTAAATATGATAATTTAAGATTAGATTTTGATGAAGTTTTGTTGTAGAATCATATCCAAGCTTATATTATGATTGAAACTACATGAAAGTAGTTAAATCCTAATTTGTTTAAAGTAGGGGTTTTGATATGAAGTTGAATTTGGACTGATTTTGATATGGAAATGATTATAGAAGCTTGGAAATGATGTTTAGAAGTTGAATTCATGCTTGAATCAAGTTGGAAAATTTAGGTAAAAAGACTCTTCGTATTCGGCCTATAGGGATAAATTAGGGGAAAATTATGAAAAATTTCCCTAAGGCTAGAAATGATGTGAGAATGATTTTACAAGGCTTAAAATGTTGTTTGGATCAATTTGGAAGTTTACAAAGTGTTAAGGACCAAATGTAATATTAAGGAAAATTTGAGAATGATATGGAAAGTGATTATAAATTAATATGTTAAGCTTGAATGTATTCTTGGAATACTTGAATATGTTGTTAAGTGTTTGAAATTGAAGTTCAATGGCAAGGGACCATTTTGAATAATTTGGAAAGTTGAGGTGAATTCTAAAAGAATTCATTTTATGGTTATATTATGAGATTTGAAAATGTCATATGAATTTGTGATGGATATGAATAATAAAGGATTTTTAGGAATTTTATTCCTAATATGTGCATATGTTAGAATGATACTAACATACGCTTTGAAATATATGTGTTTGGTAAATGATGATTTTATAGATTGTGATCGTGATCAAGATCATATTACGAGCAAGTTTAAAGACAACGAAAAAGTTCAAGAGTAAAGCTAAAGGCAATAGTAAGGTTTGCTAGTGAGGCATCAGGTAAGTGCAATGCATACATAACATGGTATATTGATCTTTTATACATCATTGGGATGGCTTGCGATGAGCCTACCCAAATTTTATTGTCATTATATTTATGTCATGGAGCATATGATTGACATATTTTAAATATGTAAAAAGATAAATAGTAATGCATGGATCACTAGTTATATATGTTGTTATACTATGAATGTTATTTCGGGTATGAACTACCCAATGTTAAATTATATTGATATATGTTGCCATGTATGGAATAAATACAAAAATTATACCCAAATAAGTCATTGAGGGACACAGTATAGTTGGCATGCCCTAGAGTCCAACAGCACGCTGAATACTCGGTTATCCGGTTTAGCACTATAGTGTATATAAAGGATACTTAGTGCATATGGTAGGCACGACCTTATGTGTATTATGGTGGGCACGACCTTATGTGTATTAGCACTTCGGTGCATATTTGACTCGTGTACCCAAGGTCCTCATAGGTTTATATTTGGCTATGATATTGGTAAATAATTTATAAATGGGTTAAAGAGTTTATACACTCTTAAATTGATGGCAAGTATATTGGTAAGAAACTTATATCCGGTTTATAATATATTGATGTATGATTAACATGATGGTAAGCCATATCTAGTGATTCAAAATGCATGAATACGGTTACATGTTTTTAGTTATAGTTATGTAATACCCCAAACCCTGGCTTAGGAGTATATTACAATGGACGCTATTTAAATTAACATAGAATGATCTTTTATTAGACTAATTAAGTAAGTCTAGGACCAAATTGAAATAAAAGGATGAAAATATAGCTAATGTCTAAAGGACTAAAATGAATTTTATGCTTAGTGTAAGGAGTGCATGCTAAGAAAAGTTTTCTTAATGGACCTTACACATGTCAAGCAAAAGCTTGGACATGTAAGGAGGAGTCTCAGTTTTTAGAAGACAAAAGAAAATTGCTATCTTCTTCATTCTCCTCAATGGCCGAGACACAATTGAAAGAGGGGGGAGGAGAAAATCAAAATCAATAGACATGGACATCTTGAAGTGAAAACTCTAATTTGATTCAATGCTTGAAGTTTAACACGAAAAAGCTTAAGGAAGAAGGTGATATACTTTTTCCATCCTTCTTAACCGAGATTAAATTGTAGAATTTTCTGAAAATTTTATGAATCATGTTGGCTGTATGAGTCGAATGTGACTTTATCTTGAATCATCTTGGTAGTTAGATTTATGATGTATATTTCCTTAGTGTAATCTTAAGCTATGCAAATTGTATACTTGTTGAGTAGCTTTGTGTGATATGTGATTTGTTTAGGGATCTAGCTTTGGGCTGCTGCAAAATCCTATGAAATTATGTGATTATACGAGATGCTAAAATCGTATACTAATGAGTCTCAAAGTGGTTAAGAAAGAGTGAAATGTTTGAATGGATCATTGCATGATAAAAATAAATAAATTAAGAACTGTTGTGATCTAGGGTGACTAGCTGAAAGGGATGTTAAGGAGACTAATTGAAGGCTCACATTATTAATATCAAGTTTGGAATCGATTAGAATTTGGTTTGGACTGTTTCATCAATCCCTAAATTGTTTGAGTAACTAAATTAAGTTGTGGATGTTTCGTATATACATGTGGGTATATGGATTGTTTTTGCATTAGGTATGAGCTGATAATATAAACTTAATTGAAGGTTTATTTTGCAAGACAAGATAAGACTATTTTATAGGTGAACTGGATTGTTTTAATACATTTGAAATTTGGCAGTTTTGAAGAATTAAAGACGAGTTGTTTTGCTTTAAAACATGGGCTGCTATGTTGAATTTAAGAGACTGATTTACAAAATAAAATGGTAGAACTATCTTGAGATAATGGAAGGACTGTTTTACGAATTTTTTTAAAGAATTAAATTGGACTGCTTTGATAAGTGAATTAGACATTTCTTATCTTTTAAAACAGGGAAGTGATTTATAAAAAGAATGGATGTAAGCTTGTAATGCAGTTTGTGATATCACCATGAGTTCATAAGATTGGAATTGTTAGCACATACTTTAATAGTGTGATTCTAAGTTATAAAAATCTTGTATATTGATTTGTTTTGTACTAAAAGGGACTATTTTGTACTAAAAGGGTCTGTTTCGAGTATGTAATTGGATTCATATGTATTTTGATTTGTTTTGTACTCGTGTGAGTGTACATCAGACTATTTTGTACGTACATATATATATATATATGTTATGGCCTGTCTTGTAAACTTTATTATAGGAATAACTTATAAGTTTAAGTGGGGGTTTAATAATAAAACTGAAATTTGTATTTGCATATACAAAATCATTAGGGACTGTTTTGGCAATTAAATGAATGTTTGTTGGATTGTTTTGTCTTGAAGTAAAAGTTATGTGGGCTGTTTTGATATGAAATTATGTGTATATGTCAAAGTGGAATGTTTTGATATGAATATGTGATTAAGTGGATTGTTTGATTTATCTAAGTATGTAAGTTAATGTAGGGGCTGTTTTATAGTAACATATTTATAGTTATGAAGTATGGATGTGATTAATGCGTATGTAGTTTGATAGAGTATATTGTTTTGTATGATATGGTTGTAATGCCTGGTTAATTGTTTTGAGGTACACATATTGGTAAGGATGGCTAGAGAAGGGATCTAGTTGAGAAAGGAAATATGATTGTGGTTCAAGTATTCCATAACTTTGGAATATCAGGTGAGTGTAGTTTACACATTCTGGATGACACGGTGTCATCTTGTTTTTTTATTTGTTTACTTGAATCGTTTGTTTAGATCACATTCATTTTGCATAAGGCTCAAATAGAGCACATTGGGAAAGGGCATTCAAGGCATAACATCCTTTGATAAGTCTTCTGATTATGTTTGCATCACATATGCATCTTGTTCTTTGTTGTGCTATGTTTTAATTGAAAATTTTGTATACTTTGATACGAGGTTTTGAAGCTAACTTCTGACTTACATTACCATAAGACTTTAATAAAAGAATACAATTCCAATGTTAAAAGTTCATGAATCCTAAAGTCCTGAGCTAAAAGCACATCTCAAGTTATAAGATACTAAGTAAATAAACAAGTTTATTTGTGACGTAAGATACCTTCCTAACTTCAAAATATAAAATATTTAAGTTGCCTATTCAATGGAAGCCCTTGGACACATTGGCATAATACATGGTATATATTTCAGGGACTACGGTCCATGAGCTACGACTCGGGGGATGCCCCGTTTATATGTGATATTTTGGAGACAATAGGAAGTAATGGGGGAGATGATACAGAGATTGGCAACAATTTGGTTGGATAGTTGAGAAGTTAGGATTGTTATGTTTCCGATACTAGCCATTTCTATGTGCTATGGGCTATGTATAACACGGACCAATGCTATCTATGTCTAAATGTGATCCAAGGCAAATGATTTAAAAGAGATGAACTCAGATACTAAATTTTGAAAAGAAACTTTGATAAGCAATGTTATGAATTCATATAAGCTTTAATAAGAACTCTGAAACTTTGATAAGCAATGTTATGAATTCATATAAGCTTTAATAAGAACTCTGAAAGCTCTGATAAGTACTTCGATAAGCCTTATTAAGGCTACAATAAGATAAGCTGTGAACTTTGATAAGTTCGATAAGAAATTCAAAAGAACTCAGTTAAACTCTAAAAGAAATTTCGACTAAGACTTGAGAGGATATGATCTCGGATAAAACTTCTAAATAACAAGGCCGTATTTAATTTAAGATCAAGATATAAACACCTAGTGTTAACATATGCTTGTTTTCTTTTAGATTTCCATTTGATGTCATTGTCAATATGCTTTGTCATTTATGGTTAATAACTCACTTAGGCTATTTAAGCCTAATGCATTCATTGTCATGCAGTTCAGGAATTGGACATCCTCGAGTTTGATCATGCTTGAAGATTGTAAGTCATTCACCAGAGCTTTAGTTTAGTTTAGATTTTTTTGTCTTAGATAACTCCTACAATGGTGGCATATAGCATTTGTATAAGTATCTTAGTATTTTGAAACGTTACCCTCATGACATGATTATTTGTGTAAGCAAAATAACTAATTGAGACATGACTTTATTTTATTTAGTCTAAGTGGTATATGTACACATAAATTATTAGATGTATATAAATATACATGAGAATTGGATAAATTTGTGTAAGTATGGGTATTATGTAGGCATTCTTGAGATTATGTACTTAGATGGTGGAGTATGATTGTCCATGAATTAAGATCGAAAAACATTAATTGATGATGCTTACTTGTGAATTAAACAAAGATTGTGTTGATGATCGAATGGGTACTTAATAATTAAAACATATTAAGTTTGGAGTAGGAATGATTATGCAATAGCGATTCATGTTTTGGTATGTTCGTAATAATTTGGTGTTGTATATATATTGACTATCAAACCCCTAAATAACATAAATGAAGTTTCTAAAATGAAGGGAATTAATCTAAGTCAAGTTAAAATATGTTTGACTATTGTTTCTTGGATAGATATGGTCAAATGCTTGTTTATCTGATTGCTTGCTAGTCCACACTTGAATGGGGTGTATTTATGTTAGCTTGCGATTAATCTGACATAGAAGTAACAATTTGTTTTAAACAATGAGTTCAGGATAAATTTGAAGTTATGAGAGGAGAATCTTAATTTTATCTTAACTCTAAGACCTTAGATAAGGGCTTACACGTTTAAGTTATAAAAAAAAAATTCTGAAGCATGTTGGTATGTTGTTGTAATGCCAGTTTAGTAAGCGTTCCTTTTTATAATATTGTCTACTGTAATTGGAATAGGAATTGAATAAAAATGAAATATTATTTTGTAGTAACTTTTAATTAAGGGTTGGAATCTTATAAAATGTTTATGGAATTTGATAGTATGCTTTGTTGTTTCAATATTCTTATCAAAAGATCAAAGTGACATGTAGTGTTGTGATTCAATTTATATCTTGTTACGTTGTGACAAATTTGTCATGTTGGAAGAAGAAATATTTGTAAGACCGTCTGAGGTAGTGAAACCATAGTGAATGATTTCTGTTTGTGTTTCGATAACGCCTTCAATTCTGGTTTTCTTCTAAAGCGGGTTGTGGGTGTTACAAGTTATGTCATATTGCACTGGATATTATTATTCCCTCACTAAGTATATACTTAGCGTGTGATGGTTTTCATGCGTAGGTAAAAAGCAGAAATCAGAGTAAGGAGCGGGCATCCTACTAATCTGGAATATAAATACGGTATCAGTAATAACATCTTTTGATGTGTTTTGATGTTTCTAGATGGCATGTATATGTTAAATTAGTCGGTTATATGCTAGTTTATACATGGCTTGTAATAATATATAAACTAGTTTATGTCTATACTTGATGATAAGTAATTATATGAAATAAAATATCTGGTAATGACTAGAAAAGGTTAAATAGAGTAATCGGGAAGATTTTTATTTTAGGCAGTTATATTCTTTATATATATTAGTTAAGAATTGTTAAGTTGCTGCCTGAAATCGGACTTAATTCGATGGGATAAAAATTTGAAATATGATTCTACGCGATAAATAGTAAAATGGATAATTTATAATTTTTATTATAAATATTATTGGGATATGTTGGTAAATTCTTTATGTGATACTCTAATTATTATTGGGTATAAAATATTGATTAGGGTGTTACATAAATCATGCGATTAAAACAAACAACAAACAAAAAAATCAAACAAAGCCTAAACAGGGTTATTGCTAAACATACAGAGTTCCGGCATGGCTTTAAAAGGGTGGGATCTTACGGTCCACTATATGTGATTTGGATCTAAAGTAAAAGGTACTCGAACCGTCGCTAGGACATCGATTTGGGAGGATACGAGCCCTTATACCATACGGGGGAGTGGACCCTACGAGATATAAGGATCGAATCCTGAAAGTGAAATACCACACAATATGGAGGTGAACACCCCATGAGGCAAAGTAATCACTCTCACTTAACAGAGAATGAGTACTAGAAGAAAGCTCATGCTTGAATGACATTTATATCAGACACCTTGCAAACAAAAACGGTAAACAAACAAGGTTAGGGATTAAAAATTGAATTAAACTGAATTTAATTTTTTTAGTAAATACGATACGAACCCGACTAATGCTTGATTCTCTATTTTTGTAAAAACAAAAAATTTATCCCCAGCAGAGTCGCCATGTTGTAGCGACTAATTTCAAAAATCATCAGTTTTTATTAAAAAAATTAAGTTTAGGGGATTTCTTTAAAAATTGTATTTTCAAAATAAAACTGTGGAGTCACCACTGATCACATGGATAAGGTAAATCAGACACCGAAAAAAATAAGCCAGAGATTAATTAGGTTCTGAAGTCGCTTACGTGTAGGGAAGGGTCCGCACCCCCACCACGCCCGAAAATCGGTACCTAAGGGTTCGTATCACATTTAACTAAGAAAAATTTTAAATTTGACCTAACTTAATTAATAATCCCTAAGATGTATGAATGCATGATCATACAATTCGAACAACCTAACTCGCAACCCACGATAACCAAAGGAGATCGAGATGACACTCCCACTTGGATATCGAGGCCTCGAGTACTAAACCAGACTATTGTAATAAATAAATATGGCAGTTTAAATGCATGAGCAAAATACAAATGCTAAAGATAAATGATGACGTAAATAAATAAAGGACAAAAACATATATATAAGGATATAATACAATATAACACATAATATATTAATTATATAAAAAGACATAATATATATATAACGAAATATAATAGTGTATACATTCACCTGTATATATATATACACGCAAATATAAGCAAATGCACATACCATACTACTTTTAGAGAAAAAAAAAACATATACATACGCTATATATACATATCACGTACTATATATATATTTATGGCATAATAATATATATATATTATATACTATACATGTATTTAATACAAAAAAAATCAAAGCAATATAATCGAAGCATACACATCAAACAACAACAAAAATGGGACTAAGAGTAAAGGAAAATAAATAAAGAACCGAAGATAAATATGCATGATAAGAAAGGGATCTAAAGGGGAAATAAACCCACCGGATTCAAGGACCAAATTAAAATGAAATTGGAATTAAAGGGGAAATAAAGGATTAGACCATTTGAAAATGGATTGATTTTGAAGTGAGGACGAAATTGAAATATTTTGAAAACCTTGAGGGACTGCGGTCTGGTTTCAAAATCGAAATGGCTTGCAGGTGTAATTATTAAGGGGCAGAGGTCGTTATGATGCTATTAACCCATTTGAATTTTAAAATTGAGTATATAATTCATTTTCAGCCCAAAAATAATCATTTCCAATTTTTTACTCGTTTCAAAAATTTCACCATTCTCTCTGAACTACGATGAACACCACCGTGTGTTCATCTATATCTGGGAATGAACCCAAATTACAGCGGCTGATTATTGCATCGGCCACTACAAACCACCGCGGTCGCCGCTCGCTGGCAAACCTCAAACTCTAACCTAAAACACTTACATTCTCAAACTAAACCTAGATCCGACCTCCGATCCTTCAAGAAATCCCCTATTTTCATTTAAACTCAAAAAAATTGAAAGCATTTTCTCCTTTATTTCCCAACAAAACACCCTTTTTAAAAGAACAAACCACCATTCGAAACCCTCATACGGTCTACCATGCACAGCTCAAGAAGATACCGAGAGGTTTATCAATGGAAAACAGTCATCCATCATCAGGAAGAACCCTAAGACGATAGGAAATCAAAATGACAAGAAGGTAACCGAAAACCCTAACTCGAATCTTTATTTTTTTATGATAGATGCCTTGAAAAAATGAGAGTATTAGCTCTTAAATTCATTTTTTTATTCTATTGTATTGATGACAAATCTGATTACAAAATGAGTCTTTTACATCATTTTTATATTTCTCCTCTTATTTATATTGATAAGCAACATTAAATTAAAATGATATGTGACTGATTTCTTTCTTTTATTCCCTTTATTTGCGCTCTTATAATGGCTGGAGAATTGGTGGTATGGTTATTCTCGATCGGCGGTGAACAGACGGTCGTTGATTATGACATGCGACAGCATCAGGGAAGGTGAGATGAAGAGTCTCTCTTAAGCAGATTAGATATGTACCATTGGATCAGATCTAATGCAACAACTATGATTCCATTTGAAAGATGCAATCTGAGAGGTGATGTGGCAGTATTAAATGAAGACACATGGCGTGTGGTCGATGAAGGGTCTTGAGCGTGCATCGCATGCACGCGTGGGAGTCTAACAACTTGAGCGTGCGTCCCACGCGATCAACTGAAGAGGCTTTCGGGTTTGATCATGGTTGTTGGATTTGGCTTGATCCAATGGCTCTCCTTTGACTACGTAGAGATCAAAGAGAGCATATTAGATACTAGTTTTCTTTTGTGTTCAATAGATTTTGGGCCAAATGGACCACATGTAATATTATTATTTTTTGGGCTTGTACTTGGACTTAAACTGGTTTTAATTTAAATGGGCCTATTTATTTTTAATCTATTTTTTAATTTCAATAGCAAATATAATAATAATATTAATACTAATATTAATAATAATAATTGGTAATAATAATAATAATAATAATAAACAATAAAAATATCAAAATAAGATCGAATGTAACACCCCTTTTCATGTATCTAACACTAAATACGAGTAAGAGATATCACAAAATACTCGTAAAACCCTCTACATTTGTAATTCGGTAAAATTTTGTTTCTTTAAAAATATTACAATGTATTTAGTTTTTATTTACAAATCTAGTTATTCACGTAAAGTTTAACTAATATTTTCATCTTCAAATCGAGTTTATTTTCAGGAAGCAACTTATCAATTTAATTTGTCTTGACATGATTGATAAAACTGCCTAAAAACTGCCTGATTTAAAATTTATCCCGATACCAAATAAAATACAAATTCTATTAGAGCAGGCATACCCTTTTAATATACATGCCAACTAGTAAATATCAAACAGTATCAAGAGATATCTTACTGATAGTGATGTACCTGTTACTGATTGATGATGTCCGTATATGCTCCTTACTCCAACCATTTCTTCTTTCCTACGTGTAAAACAGTTACACGCTAAGTATTTACTTAGTGGGGCAATAATTCAAATTCAAGTGCAATTGTCATGATATCAATATTAATGATTAACAATGCATATGATCACCTTACCATTACATGCTCGTTAACATAAATAAATATGTATATCAAAGTTATAAGATTAGATCTTTCCAATATTGTTGCCATTTCCATCCGTAAGCTTTCAATGCTTACCAATACCTTTTTCCATTTCTATCTGCAAGCTTTCAAGTTAATCTTCTTGTTTCTTTTTTATTCTTTTCAATTTATTTAGCCCAAGGAATCGAATTAAGAGATTCTATGTACACGAGTCATCCCCCCCATACCCAACCTTTCTTGAGTATGTATATGATTTGCACTCTACCGGGAGTGCTTAGCACCGAAGTGCTTCTGTATACTTATCAGAGTATTTAATATATCCCTTATTGAGTTTTTATGAAATTACACCGAAGTGCTTAGCACATGTAATAAGTTTGTATACTCAAACCATGCATGAGTATACTCCTCAATGAGTATTTATAAAATTTGCACTTTACCTGAAGTGCTTAGAATCTTTATACAACTGTTTATGATTCTATGGCTAGCCAACTATACCTTTGAACCTCTATATCATACTTGGGCTTTATATAATCAAATATTTCATCCATGGCAATGTATATCAATTTATATTAACATGAAGCGGTTCATAACCTAATAAAATTAATAGTAAACCATCATCAATAACTAGTGATCAATGCATTTATTTTCAACCTTTGATATATTTAAAGTATGTCAAATATATAATCAATGACATAATTATCATGACAATATATAAACCAGGTAGACTCATAGCAACTCTTACCGGTGATGTATAAAACATCCATGTATAATGTTATGTATGCATTGCACTCACCTAGGCCATGTATTAGTATGCCTCACTAAGTCCTCTTTGATCCTTTCCTTCATTGTACCTCGAACCTCCCTTGATTCGAACTTAACTGAAAACCGAGTTTCGGGGCTTGAATAGAGCTTGAAAAAAATTTTCTCTTTCTTTCCCTAGCCCTCACATTTTGGCTGGAAAAGATAAATGTTCATATTTTCACCATTATTTTATACATATATCTATTAAATGAACATTAAATTCACTTAATAGTGAAATTACAATTTTGCCCTTTTATCCAATAGTTGAGATTGATTTTATCGTCAATCAAGGGCCAAGATTTAATCTTCCATTTTCTCTTTCCAAAATTGCCCTTATAACTTTTTAATTATTTCAAAATTGCCATTAGGGTCAAATGACCAATTTGCCCTCTAATTAGTCTTTATTTACTAGTTTGTTTCCAAATTGCCATTCCATTACAATCTAACTAAATCTAGTTAGAATTCAACCAACCATAATAAAATATTCTTAAAATAACATTTTATGACTTTTCCATTGCTTTTGGATCAGTTTCCAAAATTTCCATTCGATCCATTATACCGATAAATAATCCTTTACTCAGAAACAAGCTGTAGGATTCATCTTGAATCAAACTAAAAATATTTCCAGCACTTGGAAATGACTTTTATAACCTTTCTCTCTCATATGACAAAATTTCCCAATAATCGAAGTATCAGATCAAACCAATAATTCTGCATTCGATTCACACCCTTAGGTGGTCTGGTTATTTATGAAATAAAAACCCTTAACTTTTGGGAAATTACAACTTTAGTCCCCAAACTTTTCAAAAGTTTATACTTTAGCCATAAATTTTTCAAAATTTACATTTTGGTCACTACCTTTTTAAACTTCAAATCTATTCCAATTTTCCTTGGAATTCAACCAAACTTTAAGAATACCTTATTGAATTCACTATCTATCACATGAGACCTTTAAACCTTAGAAATTTCCTTTCCAAAACCCATAATTAAAGAAATCCCAACTTTCGCATTTTTGTCATTTTAGTCACTAAGTTAACTTTTAAGCTATTATCTTAGTAATAAATGACCCTTAATCAACTTAGTAAATTTTGGGGTATTACAATTCTCTCCTCCTTAAGAAAAATTGTCCTCGAATTTTTCAATACATACTTGGTTCCAAAGGCGAGGAAATTATTTTCTCATATTTTCTTCTTATTTCTCTCAAACTCGAATTTTTGTCAAAGAACTTTGATAAACAGGATTGTCTTGTTTTCTTAGTTCTTTAACTCCATGTGCTAGGATCTTTACCAATTCTTTTTCATAGCTTAAATTTGGCTGAATCTCTATTTTCTCTTGAGTAACAAGTGAGAGGTCTAATCAATATTTCCAGAGCTTCGATACATTATAAATCTTGTTCATTTCCAAATATAAAGCTAACTATTAAGCTTAACTATCAGACTAACTCCTTTCACAATTTCTTATAGCCCAATAAATTTTGAACTTAACTTTCTTTTTGTCTAAACCATAACACCTTCTTCCAAGGTGAAACTTTTAAGGAATACTTTATCCTTAACTTTATATTAAATATCTTTTCTTTCAGGGTCAACATATAGTTTCCATCATTGAGGTAGAAATTCTTCCTTGATAATACAAATATCTATCAAACCTAACTTCCAAGTTTTCAGTTTCACTCTTTTCCACTTGTTTGAACCTTGACAACATTTCTCATCATTTCTTTAAAGATATCTTATTTAATCCAATATCGTAAATTTTATTCTTAACTTGACAATTAAAACACCATTTTCCTTTAATGTCAATCTTGCATTCATAGCTCTTAAGGCAACAATTGTCTTTCGACTGAGAGCGTCAGCTATCACATTAGCTTTTTCTGGATGATAGTTTAAGATATTGTTAGATTGGGATCTAACAAATATTTTACTTATTTGAATTATGAAGTTAAGTTCATAAATGTAACACCCGTTTTCCCGTATCCAACACTGAATACGAGTCAGAGGTATCACAAAACATTCATAAAACCCTCTACATTTGTAATTTGGTAAAATTTTGTTTCTTTAAAAATATTACAATGTATTTAATTTTTATTTACAAATCTAGTTATTCGCGTAAAGTTCAAATATAATATTTTCATCTTCAAATCGAGTTTATTTTCAGCCAGCAACTTATCAATTTAATTTGTGTTGATATAATTAATAAAACTGCCTAAAAACTGTCTGGTTTAAATTTATCCAAATACCAAATAAAATACAAATTCTATTAGAGCAGGCATACCCTTTTAATATACATGCCAACTAGTAAATATCAAACAGTATCAAAAGATATCTTACTGATATTGATGTACCTGTTATTGATTGATGATGTTCGTAGATCCTCCTTACTCCAACAATTTCTTCTTTTTAATATAAAACCATTTCCATTTAGGTCGAGAATCGGCTAAACCTATAGCTCTGATACCAGTAAATGTAACACTCCTTTTCTTGTATCCAACACTGAATACGAGTTAGAGGTATCACAAACATTCGTAAAACCCTCTACGTTTGTAATTCGGTAAAATCTTGTTACAAATGTAACACCCCTTTTCCTGCATCCAACACTGAATACGAGTCAGAGGTATCACAAAACATTCGTAAAACCCTCTACATTTGTAATTTGGTAAAATTTTGTTTCTTTAAAAATATTACAATATATTTAGTTTTTATTTACAAATCTAGTTATTCACGTAAAGTTTAAAAATAATATTTTCATCTTCAAATCGAGTTTATTATTAGGCAGCAACTTATCAATTTAATTTGACTTGATATAATTAATGAAACTGCCTAAAAATTGCCTAATTTAAAATTTATCCATATACCAAATAAAATACAAATTCTATCAGAGCAGGCATAACCTTTTAATATACATGCCAACTAGTAAATATCAAACATTATCAAAAGATATCTTATTGATACTGATGTACCTGTTATTGATTGATGGTATCCGTATATGCTCCTTACTCCAACCATTTCTTCTTTTTAACATAAAATAATTTCCATTTAGGCCGAGAATTGTCTAAACCTGTAGCTCTGAAACCAATAAATGTAACACCCCTTTTCTCATATCCAACACTGAATACGAGTCAAAGGTATCACAAAACATTCGTTTTGTAATTTGGTAAAATTTTGTTATAAATGTAACACCCCTTTTCCCGTATCCAACACTGAATACGAGTCAGAGGTATCACAAAATATTCGTAAAACCTCTACATTTGTAATTCGGTAAATTTTTGTTTCTTTAAAAATATTACAATGTGTTTAATTTTTATTTGCAAATCTAGTTATTCGCATAAAGTTTAAAAATAATATTTTCAACTTCAAATTGAGTTTATTTTCAGGCATCAACTTAATTTGTCTTGATATAATTAATAAAACTGCCTAAAAATTTCCTGATTTAAAATTTATCCAGATACCAAATAAAATACAAATTCTATCAGAGCATGCATACCCTTTTAATATACATGCCAACTAGTAAATATCAAACAGTACCAAAAGATATCTTATTGATATTGATGTACTTGTTATTGATTGATGATGTCCGTATATGCTCTTTACTCCCACCATTTCTTCTTTTTAACCTAAAGCCATTTCCATTTAGGCCGAGAATCAGCTAAACCTGTAGCTCTGGTACCAATAAATGTAACACCCCTTTTCACGTATCCAACACTGAATACGAGTCAGAGGTATCACAAAACATTCATAAAACCCTCTACATTTGTAATTCGGTAAAATTTTGTTTCTTTAAAAATATTACAATGTATTTAGTTTTTTTTACAAATCTAGTTATTCATGTAAAGTTTAAAAATAATATTTTCATCTTCAAATCGAGTTTATTTTTAGGTAGAAACTTATCAATTTAATTTGTCTTGATATAATTAATAAAACTGCCTAAAAACTATATGATTTAAAATTTATCCAGATACCAAATAAAATACAAATTCTATCAGAGCAGGCATACCCTTTTAATATACATGCCAACTAGTAAATATCAAAAAATATCAAAAGACATCTTACTGATACTGATGTACATGTTATTGATTGATGATGTTCGTATATGCTCTTTACTCCAACCATTTCTTCTTTCCTACGTGTCAAACAGTTACAGGCTAAGTATTTACTTAGTGAGGCAATAATTCAAATTCAAGTGCAATTGTCATAATATCAATATTAATGATTAACAATGCATATGATCACCTTACCATTACATGCTTGTTAACATAGATAAATTTGTATATCAAAGTGATAAGATTAGGTCTTACCAATATCGTTGCCATTTCCATCCGTAAGCTTTCAATGCTTACAAATACCTTTTTCCATTTCTGTCTGCAAGCTTTCAAGTTAATCTTCCTGTTTCTTTTTGATTCTTTTCAATTTATTTAGCCCAAGGTATCGAATTAAGAAATTCTATGTACACGAGTCATCCCCCGATACCCAACCTTTCTTGAGTATGTATATTATTTGAACTCTACCATATGACAAAATTTCAAAATTTTCTTGTTCGATCAAGGTATCTGAATTCCACTTAAACTTTAATTGTAATTTTCCCAATAATCGAAGTATCAGATCGAACCAATAATTTCGCATTTGATTCACACCCTTAGGTGATCTGTTTATTTATGAAATAATAACCCTTAACGTTTGGGAAATTACAACTTTAGTCCCCAAACTTTTCTAAAGTTTATACTTTAGCTATAAAATTTTCAAAATTTACATTTTGGTCACTACCTTTTTAAACTTCAATTCCCATTCCAATTTTCCTTGGAATTCAACCAAACTTTAAGAATATCTTATTCAGTTCACTATCTATCACATGAGACCTTTAGACCTTAGAAATTTCCTTTCCAAAACCTATAACTGAAGAAATCCCAGCTTTCGCATTTTTGTCATTTTAGTCACTAAGTTAGCTTTTAAGCTATTATCTTAGTACTAAATGACCCTTAATCAACTTAGTAAATTTTGGGGTATTACATCGAAACATAGTAATAATACTAATGTACAACCTGAATAAAAATTAGTGATTACACGTGGCAGTTAAATAAATTTGTATAATAACACATTTAGTCATCTATATTTATACATTTAATCAATTTAGTCACAATTGAAAAAATATTACATTTAGCCTTAATTATTTACACATTTAATCAATTTGGTTTTATTTTTAATTAGAAATAATTTAATATTTTTCCCCACAATATGATAACATGTGTCACCGTCCGGTTGAAAGAAACTAAATGGAAGAATAGAAGGATAGGGGACTAAACATGGGGAAAGGGAGGGGAATTGAGATGCACAAACCGCTAAGCTAAAGTTGATCTTTGGTTATAAATAACAACAATTTATATATTTTTTAACTGTAAAACCTATATTTGATTTTGATATAACAAATTGTTTAAGGACCATGCAATATCCCAATTCTTGCTTAGTGACTAAAATGTAATTTTTGAAAGTTTGGGGGTCAAAGTGTAAACTTTAGAAAAGTTTAGGGACCAAAGTGTAATTTTGAAAAAGTTATGTAATTTAACCCTATAAATGGATAGTTCACCCCCAAGAGTGGTATTTCTGTGTTATACGAGGCTTATATTATTTGAATTTGGATCGAATAAAATTGTTAAGTGTGTTCAGGCCAGGGAAATATTAGGATGGGTAACCTCCGGGAATGTCCCATAAAAGTGTTTATGATCGATATTTTAGATCAGTAAGAGTAGAGAAAATTCGTATGGATTATCAATAAAGGAATTCTAAGACAAATTTTATTCTATGAAGATTTTTTATAATTATGAGAATAATAGACTGAGTTAGGAAAATTCAGTCCAAGTCCTTGGAAAATGAAGTTTTAATGGGAAAATAGAGTTTATTTTTTGAATATGGAAATATAGAATTTTTGGAATAAATCCAATAGCTCAGAAAAGGTAAAATCGCAGTAGAAGTATTTTATGGATATTGATATGTCGGATCGAATTAAAATTTTAAAGACAATTCCAAAGATTATGGAAAATACATAAAATATTATTTCATGAATATTTTATTAATTTTGGTGGAATTCTAACAAATTTAGTTAGAATATGATGGAGTGGTTATAAAGCTCAAAGAAAGAAAATTTGGAAATTGTATTGAACGAAATTCGAATAATTGAATCGAATAAATATCATAAATTAACATTTATGATATTTTGGGAAGAAGGCTGGTTAGAATGGAACCAATTTGGTTCAATTTTTATGGAATGGCAATTTTAAGTCATGTAAGTAAATAAAGTCTAGTTGGAGGGCAAATTGGTCATTTGCCATGGATGGCATTTTTGAAATATTTTGGAACTTTGAGTGCAAATTTTAAAGGTCAAATACACATGGATTTAATCATGGCCATTGATTTTTGATAATATTAAGCTATGACCATTGGATTAAAAGGGTAAGTTGGCAATTTACTAATTAAATGAATTTAAAATTCATTTAATTGTCAACATGTGGATTTAAATAATAAAAAGATGAACAAAAAATTTACTCATCTTTTGGGGTGCATTTTGAAACCAAGAAAGAAAGTAGGGGAGGAAGAGAACTCAACTTTCAAGCCAAAATTGAAGGATTAAAGGCTAAGTTTCAAGAAAAATTAATTTAGGTAAATTGTTCTACACTTGATTCTCTTCATTTTGATAGTATTTTTGCATGATAAAAGTCAAGTATGAGTTATGTTATGGATAAAGACGATTATGGAATTTGAAGTCTATGATGGAAATTAGAGTTGTATTTAGTAAATTGATGTTGTAAACATGGAATCAAGATTGAATTTAGATTAATTCCATGTTTTAGGTTATAAATCCTAACCCTAAATTTTGGGGATTTTTGTTAGGGAGTTAAATTGAGGATGAAATTGAATAGATTATGATGTTGAGAGCTTGAATTTGATGTTAGATTAAATAATTTCCCCCAATTGAAATTATAGCGACCATTTCAAAAAGATTGAGAAAATTAATGGAAATGCTTGAAAATTTATTTTTTAGCATTGGAATTATTTAATTATGGTGAAATTAGCTTGAATTGGTGATTAGGGACCAAAATGAAAATTTTTGGAAATTTAAGGGCCAATTCGGCAATTTAGTGAAAATTAGGGATTGGTCTTGAATTTATGAAAAATTGATAGAATTGAAGATTCAAGCATGTTATGAAAGTTAAGGGATTGATATGCCAAGAAAGGAAATATAAGGGACCTTTTTGAAAATAAAGAATTTAGTGAAGGACCAAGTTGAATAAAGTTGAAAGTTGAAGGAAAATTTCTAAGAATGTTAGAAATAAATAAATGGTTTAATTGTACATGAGTTTATGTACAAAAGTGAAGTAGTGACTAGAATGTCACTTTTATAAAGTTGAGGGACTAAAAAGGAAATTGTCCAAAATAAGTAATTAATTATGGAAAATTGTTCAAAAGTGGATTTGAACATTTGTTTAATGTTCAAAATGGTCACTAATGACCTAGGGACCATTTCATCAGTAATGTAAAATATTGGGGAAATTTTAAGAAAATTTTTATATTCGAATAGTTATGTTTAAGAATCAAGTTAACAATGTTAGATTTAAATTGAGTACGATAATGGTAATGTATATGTTCGATTGGTCTTATAAAGTTCTAAAAGAGATCGAAAGAGAACCATTGATAAAAAGAAAGATAAGAACATCGAGTAAGCTTAGTGAGGCAAACTATTCATGGCCCAGGTGAGTGCATTTACATGTTTTAAAACACAATTAGGGAGACTTGCGAGTAGCCAACCTTAAATTAAAATGATATTGCATTATCTATATATATATATGTTAATTTATGTTTGCCATAACCAATTATGTTGAAGTATGAGATATGAAATGTCTATTTATATGATTAATTATGATGATTTATGATTGCCATGAACAATTACGATGAAATTTGAATATGAATTTCCTATCCATATGATTGATGGTAATTGATTGGTATTGAAAGAGATGCCCAAGTATTGAGTATGAGAGTCCATGGTATAGTTGGCATGCCATAGAGTCCTTAGCAGCTGCACCCTTATGTTTATGTTATAAAACAAATATTGTGACAAAATGATTGTGTCACATGCACCCAAGGGATCTACACCCATTGTTCCCGAGTGCACTGTCGAGGTGCCTTATGTTTATGGGGAGCAAAGAGCGTCCCCAAGTACGTACTCATCTTTACATTTACGTTAGACACTACGGTGTCATTTCAAGATGACTCGCGTACCTCGATCTCATATAGCGTACCTTGGGCAATGATAAAAGAATTATTTCATGTAAATGAATCATGTTACGTATATGAAACATGTCATGAATATGAACCATGCTATGTATATGAAATATGTTAAGTATACGAATCATGAAACGTATATGAATCATGACATGTATATGAATTATGCCAAGTATATGAATCATGACAAGTACATGAATTATGCCAAGTATACGATGTCATACATATAAGAAATATGCTATGCATATGAATCATGCCATGTATTCAAATTATGTTATGTATATGAATTATGCCATGTACACGTATCATGTTATGTATATGAATTAAGTCATGTATATGAATGAAAACACGTATATGAATCATGCCACGTGTGAAAATTATGTCATGCAAATAAGATATGCTAGGTATGAGAATCATGTTACATAAATGGATCATGCCATGAATATAAATCATGTTACGTATATGAACCATGTCATGAATGTAAACCATGTTATGTTTGTGAATTATGTTATGCATACGACAAATATTATATATATGATCTATGTTATGCATATAATTTACTTTATGATGATAGAATACTGGAACTATGATTAAGTTAGAAATTTGTGACATGCACACTAATATCTAGTGACTATGGAAACCTTGATAGTACTATCCTATCTTAGGTAGAGAACTTGATATGATATCATATGATAAGTATCACTATACTTTATGTTTGTTAAATGAGATTATTGCCTCACTAAGTTCGTACTTAGCGTGTGTTATTTTACACGTAGGTTCTCCCAAGTAGAATGGGAAGAAGGATCTATTAAATTGGAAAATCAAGTTTCATTAGTAATCACGGTATGTACATCTTAAATTATGGTTGATGTCTAGTTGGCATGTACATGTATGTATGTGAGTTTTAAAGAGACTAACTATTTTGTAAGCTTAAGATTACAATGTGTTTATGCAGCATTACAAATGTATGAATCTAGAAAATGGTTTGCTATAAGTAGTTATATTTTTCGATATAGTTAAATATAGTTTAACCCTAATCGCGTAGTAATTTAAAAATCAAGAAAGGGTCTAGGTAGGGCACATAGTTTTCTCCCTGAATTATATTTTTATTTCAATAACACATTCATAAATTTTATAAAACAATTCAGGGTTGAAACTAGCTTTTATAGACTGGCGTAGTTTTTAATTCAAAACCGAGAAGGGGTTAAACTATAAGATATAGTTTGGTATAAAAAAAAAGTCAAGTCAAGTTTTCCTTAACAACTCTGTAACATCTTTAGTGTATATTCGGCCTACGAGTATACGTTAAGGGTGTTACATTTATTGGTATCAGAGCTACAGGTTTAGCCGATTCTAGAGGCTAAATCGAGTTTAATGTGATTTCAAGTTAAGTACATGCCCCTAGGATGTCATGTTGTTGATGTACTACTGTGTAACTTGATTATCTCCTCAATAATATGAATAAGTTTCAGTAGAAATAGATGATGTTAAGTGTTGATGGACTGCGATAAATGTTTAATTATAGAAATCAAGAGAAAAAAGAAGAATGTTTAAAGTCAAGTATGTCGGCAACTAGTTAATAGAAAAATGTTCCAGTAGTCCTAAGTTTGAATAAGGTACTCGTATTGTTTATGCGTACGAGTTAGATTTTAATAGACTGAGTCGGTATGCACTTAAATGGATGCCGATTGAAAGGTCTCGATATGAATGGTTTATAGAGAAGCTTTGTCCAAGGCCCAAGGAGATTTTATTGGGCATGAACTTAACAATTTTCCAAGAGGCTGTGAATAAAGCAAAGACTATGGAAAGAACCTGTGCTTATTTTATGATTCGTGGTTATTATAAATTCAAGGAAATAAGTTCCCGACAGATTTAAGGGAACTTCCATTCCATGAATTTGAAGTCATTCCTGGAATGGATTGGTTATCTGCATATGATGCGGATGTAAAAAGTAAGAAGAAAAGGTTGATACCTCAAGGACCCGATGGTTTTGAAGTAATCTTTGAGGGAGAAAGAACTGACTGTTTAGAGTTAGTAATTTCTGTAACGACAGCTCAAAAGCTATTATTCAATGGATGTGAAACATGTTTGGTTTGTATGGAAGATACACAAAAGTTACCTAAAAAGATTGAAGACATCCCGACTGTAAGGGAATTTCCTGATGTATTTTTGGGTGAGTTACTAGGGTTACCTCCGGATAAGGAAATACAATTTAAGATCAATAGTTATCCTGGAACCGAGCCGGTATCAATGGCACCATATAGGATGGCACCAACAGAGTTAAGGGAACTAAAAGCTCAATTACAAGAATTGCTAGACCGGGGTTATATTTGACCAAGTGAATTACTATGTGGTACCTCGGTATTAACTGTAAAGAAGAAAGATGGTTCCCTATGATCATGCATAGATTATCGACAATGGAATAAAGTAACCATTAAGAATAAGTATCCCCTACCAAGGATTGAGGATTTATTTGATCAGCTTAAAGATGCAGTAGTATTTTCAAAGATAAATCTTCGATCAAGGTTATTATCAATTTAAGGTTAAGGAAAAAGATAGACTAAAGACAGCATTCAAGACTCGTTATGGACACTACGAGTTTCTGGTAATGCCTTTTGGATTGACGAATGCCCCTGCTATATTTATGGACCTGATGAATAAGGTATTCTAACCCTATCGGGATCAGTTTGTTGTGGTCTTCATAGATAATATTTTGGTTTATTCGAAGAACGAAGTTGAACATGACTATCATTTTCGTGTGGTACTGCAAATCTTAAGAGATGAGTAACTTTATGCCAAGTTTTCTAAATGTGGGTTCTAGTTGTCAGGAAAGTTTTGAAATACTAAAGAAAGTTCAGATTGAAGCACCAGTTCTAATTCAACCAGAACTAGGAAAATAATATACTCTGTACAATGATGTACTTCGTTATGGTTTAAGTTGTGTGTTGATGCAAGAAGGTCGTGCCATAGCTTATGCATCAAGGCAGCTCAAAATTTATGAAAGGAACTAATCAACACATAATTTCGAAATGGCAGCTATGATTTTTGTTTTAAAAATCTGGTGACATTATCTATATGGTGAAAAGTATCACTTTACATGGATCATAAGAGTTTAAAGTATTTGATGACGCAAAAGGATCTGAATCTGCGACAATGAAGGTGGATTAAATTTTTAAAGGATTATGATGTGGTTATCGATTACCACCCTGGAACGGCTAATGTAGTCGTAGATGCTCTTAGCCGGAAGACATTATCTGCTCTGCGCATGATGGTATAGTTGTCTGTGGGACGAGATGGTTCCTTAACAGCAGAATGTTAGTTAAAGTCAACTTTATTGGATCAATTCAAAGATTTGCATTCTGTGGATGAATGATGTCTTGAAAGAATGAGACAAGCTGAACACCAGGTATCTTCTGAATTACTTCAGTCTATCTCTATTAAGGGACAATACAATTCTACTGATTAAGGTTCTCTAGAGAAATCATAAAGTAGAAAAAGTCATTTGGGAAATTGAAGAGGGAATGAATAAGCAAAATACTAAGTTGTTTGAAACGGGTAAACGTTGAAAATTCGAGGATAAATTTTCTTAAGGGGGAGGAATTGTAATATCCCAATTCTTGATTGGTGACTAAAATGTAATTTTTGAAAGTTTACGGGTTAAAGTGTAAACTTTGGAAAAGTTTAGGGACCAAAGTGTAATTTTGAAAAATTATGTAATTTAACCCCGGATAGTTCACCCCCAAGAGTGGTATTTCTGTGTTACCGGATTTTTCATACGAGGCTTATATTATTCAAATTTGGATCGAATAAAATTGTTAAGCGTGCTCAGGCTAGGAAAATATTAGGATGGGTGACCTCCGGGAAGGTCCCATAAAAGTGTTTCTGATCGATATTTTGGACTCGGTAGGAGTAGAGAAAATTCGTATAGATTATCGATAAAGGAATTCTAAGAGAAATTTTATTCTATGAAGATTTTTGATAATTATCGGAATAATAGACTAATTTAGGAAAATTCAGTCCAAGTCCTTGGAAAATGAAGTTTTATGGGAAAATAGAGTTTATTTTCTGAATATGGAAATATAGAATTTTCGAAATAAATCCAATAGCTCAGAAAAGGTAAAATCATAGTAGAAGTATTTTATGGATATTGGTATGTCGGATCGAATTGGAATTTTAAAGATAGTTCCAAAGATTATGGAAAATTCATAAAATATTATTTTATGAATATTTTATTAATGTTGGTGGGATTCTAACTAGATTTAGTTAGAATATGATGGAGTGGTTATAAAGCTCAAGGAAAGAAAATTTGGAAATCGTATTGAACGAAATTCGAATAATAGAATCGAATAAATATCATAAATTAACATTTATGATATTTTGGGAATGAGGCTGGTTAGAATGGAACCAATTTGGTTCAATTTTTATGGAATGGCAATTTTAAGTCATGTAAGTAAATAAAGTCTAGTTGACAGGCAAATTGGTCATTTGCCATGGATGGCATTTTTGAAATATTTTGTAACTTTGAGGACAATTTTTAAAGGTCAAATACAGATGGATTTAATCATGGCCATTGATGTTTTATAAGATTAAGCTATGACCATTGGATTAAAAGGGTTTGTTGGTAATTTTACTAATTAAATGAATTTAATTTTCATCATGTGGATTTACATAATAAAAGATGAACAAAAAATTTGCTCATCTTTTGGGGTGCATTTCGAAACCAAGAAAGAAAGTAGGGGAAGAAGAGAAGTCAACTTTCAAGCCAAAATTGAAAGATTAAAAGCTAAGTTTCAAGCAAAATTAATTTAGGTAAATTGTTCTACACTTGATTCTCTTCATTTTGATAGTATTTTTGCATGATAAATTTCAAGTATGAGTTATGTTATGGATAAAGATGATTATGGAATTTGAAGTCTATGATGGAAATTAGAGTTGTATTTAGTATAATTGATGTTGCAAACATGGAGTCAAGATTGAATTTAGATTAATTCCATGTTTTAGGTTATAAACCCTAAATTTTAGGGATTTTGGTTAGGGAGTTAAATTGAGGATGAAATTTAATAGATTATGATGTTGAGAGCTTGATTTTGATGTTAGATTAAATAATTTCCCCAATTGAAATTATAGGGACCATTTCGAAAGGATTGAGAAAATTAAGGGAAATTATTGAAAATTTATTTTGTATCATTGGAATTATTTAATTATGGTGAAATTAGCTTGAATTGGTGATTAGGGATCAAAATGAAAATTTTTTGAAATTCAAGGACCAATTTAGTAATTTAGTGAAAATTAGGGATTGGTCTTGAATTTATGAAAACTTGATAGAATTGAAGATTCAAGCATGTTATGAAAGTTAAGGGATTGATATGCCAAGAAAGGAAATATAAGGGACCTTTTCGAAAATAAAGAATTTAGTGAAGGACCAAGTTGAATAAAGTTGAAGGAAAAATTTCTAAGATTGTTAGAAATAAATAAATGGTTTAATTGTACATGAATTTATGTACAAAAGTGAAGTAGTGACTAGAATGTCACTTTTATAAAGTTGAAGGACTAAAAAGGAAATAGTCCAAAATAAGTAATTAATCATGGAAAATTGTTCAAAAGTGGATTTGAACAATTGATTAATGTTCAAAATGGTCACTAAAGACTTAGGGACCGTTTTGGAAATAATGCAAAATAGTGGGGAAATTTTCAAAAAAAAATTTCTATTTGAATAGTTATGTTTAAGAATCAAGTTAACAATGTTAGATTTAAGTCGAATACGAGAATGGTAATGTATATGTTTGATTGGTCTTATACAGTTCTAAAAGAGATCGAAAGAGAACCAGTGATAAAAAGAAAGATAAGAACCTCGAGTAAGCTTAGTGAGGTATATTATTCATGGCCTAGGTGAGTGCATTTACATGTTTTAAAATGCAATTAGGAAGACTTGCGAATAGTCAACCATAAATTAAAATGATATTGCATTATATATATATATGTTAATTTATGTTTGTCATGACCAATTATGTTGAAGTATGAGATATGAAATGTCTATTTATATGATTAATTATGATGATTTATGACTACCATGAACAATTACGATGAAATATGAATATAAATTTCCTATCTATATGGTTGATGATAATTGATTGGTAATGAAATAAATGCCCAAGTATTGAGTATGAGAGTCCATGGTATAGTTGGCATGCCATAGAGTCCTTAGCAGCTGCACCCTTATGTTTATGTTATCAAACATATATTGTGACAAAATGATTGTGTCACATGCACCATGGGGATCTACGCCCACTGTGCCCGAGTGCACTGTCGAGGTGCCTTATGTTTATGGGGAGCAAAGAGCGTACCCGAGTGGCATGTACACACTTTTTAACTCATAACACATTCAATTTAAATCCAGAACCAGCTAAACATGTGGCTATGATACCAATAAATCTAACACCCTTTTCCCGTATTTGTTACCAAACACGAGCCGATGATGTCACAAAACAAATTTAAACAATTTGCACCATTTGAAACAAAGCTGGCAGCTCGCACTGTCATTACTTAAAAATTTTATAAATTTTTGTAAGCTTCAAAACTTCATTTGGAAAATTTTCTAGTAAACTAGATTCATCAGGCTATCAATCCATAAAACTTAGAGGTCTTAACTCATGGCACACAAGTGCAGAAAATTCATTAAATATGCACTACAATGCAGTTCTGCTATCTGGAAATTCTGACCTTGCATCGAATAAAAATTCATAACTTTTTACACAGAAATCGAAATCATTCACCGTTTGTTTAAAATAAACTAGACTCAATTTCTAGTTCATACATATAAAATTCAACATCTAAATCAATTTGTGGAATTTATGGAAATTTTTCAAACTTACTACATAAAAACAAAGTTTTTGGACAGCTTCAACTTATTTCCAATATAAGTTCACTGACTAGTCAAAAAATCATTCAAATCCACATACTAATAATATTAAACCATGTTTTAGTTAAAACATAACCAATTAAGGAGTAGTTTAATGTCTCTTTTACACAAGATACGTATTTTCAAGATTATACATGCCACTATTCAAAACATATAATATAGGATGTCAAAACATTACTATGATAACTTGTATCGTTCCTTCGCCTACGAGGTGATGCCCAAAACGTTCCTGCTTACGAACCACATGATCAACCTACGTGTACACAAGCATAATACACACGCTAAGTATAACTTAGTGGGGTATTATAAGTAATCATAAAATTGACCAATAAAACAAATGAAAACATGATTAAGCAAGATCATATTAAATCTTCTTTTAATTCAAAACCATCATATATAAGAAAATGGTGATTTTAATATGCTTTAACTTTATAATTGGCCCAAGAAATTGTATAAAGAGAAACTAAAGTATGCAAGGTCTATACTCCTTGAGCACTGGTCACCAAGGTGACGATAAACATATAGACACATTAGTGTCGGCATCATATAGGCACATAAGTGATGATAAACATATCAAGCATATTCCTTTAACAAGGATACAACTCCCTCTAACTTTTCTATACCACGATATATTTTTATTTTATCAAAATCTTGACATTATTTAGCCATAAATTGGCAGCCATTAGACCACTCTCACCACAATATTCAAGAACTTCTAACTTTTAAGCTCCTTGATCATTAATGCCCTTATCAGAGCTGGAGGTAAAACATAATATACCTCAATACTTATCTCTAAATCTCCTCCTGATCATCACACTTAACTGTGTATTGTAATCTAACAGTATCTAACATTATCTATCAATATCAATAACTTATTCAAACCTATTCATACTAGTGAGGAGTCATGTCAAGTTATACAAGTAGTACATCTTTATCTTAACATCCTAGGGGCATGTACTTATTAATAAATCATTTCTGACTTAATTTAGCCCCCAGAATCGGCTAAACCTTTGCTCTGATACCAACAAATGTAACACCCATAACGTATATCTGTAATACGAAATATACATTACAGATGCTACTAAAACATATACTGGTTTTTTTTACAATTCTTCGGTAAATAGCATTTTCTATAAAATTTCAACTAAAAATAATTCTAGACAATTATAGCTAGTTTTAACCCTGAATTGGTTATTAAACATAATATCTAGTTATTTAAAAGAAAATATTATCCAGGGTGAAAATGTCGCTTGTTGCCTAGACCCCTTTCTTGATTATAAAAACTCAGAGCGATAAGATCTAAATTATAGTTAAACCATTATACTTTTAACTTACTAGTAACATTATTTCATTTTCATATTCCAGGTATTCTTGTACTATCATACTTCGAAAAATATATACTTTTAAGCTTGCAAAATAGTTTTCTTGAAAATATAATTACATGCTCACTAGTTTCTGACTATTTTAAAGATGTACGTACTTTCACTTACCGATAACTTGACTTCCACATCAGTGGCTCCTCTTTGCTAATTCTGATATGAAGAACCTACATGTGAAATAAAACACAGGATAAGTACGAACTTAGTGAGGCAATTAAACTTATTTATTTACACATGAAGTGATGTTATATAATACTTCATATAAGAGTGCATTTCATATTTCTCTACGACAAGGCAAGTATATCACAATGTACAAGTGTCATGTATTATAATTATTATATAATTCATGTTAATATTGTATAACATATTCTCTGTCATGGACATGCTTTCATCCTAAAATATTTCCATAATAGCATAACATAATGATCATGATTATCATGTATCTAGTACTCCATAAATTTCATATATCATTTTCATGATTTTCATCATATATCATACTTAATATCATGTATCATCTCATGGTCGTGCTTATATCATGTAATCATTTGTATAGCATGTAAATCAAGTATCATCAACATCATTTATAACATGTATCATCATTTTCATATAATTCATGTAGCATCTATCATATATGTCATGCATCATGTATCATATAGATCATGTATCATCAATATCATGTATCGGCACTATCATGTGATTCATGTAATCACCAATATCATGTAGCATCACTATCATGTGATTCATGTAATCATCAATATCATGTATCATCATGCAGTCATTTGCATGCTCATGATCTATCATATAACCATCTTGTATTATTATTAACGTGTCTAGCTAGAGGCCCATAGAAACCCCGTAGCCTATCTGCACTGTAGTGCCTTGTGGAGTACGTACTCGAGAGGACGCTCTTTGCTCCTCATATAAGGACACTCATTGCTCCTTATATAAACACCTCGTTAATGCATTTTGCACTATGGGCTTGGATCCCCAGGGTGTATCTTGTTTCATTTTAGTCTTATTATTATCCATATTTCATGTATGCATAATGCATCATCATTTATGCAAACAATAATTCGTACATGGTATTCCATCAAGCTTGCCATGTCGAGCAGTGTATCATATCAAGTATTATAGAGAAATGCAATGTCATTTTCAATGTAATAAAAACATTTAAAAAAGCACTCACCTGAGCCATTTATTAATTTGCCTCACTAAGCTCTATTCGATCTTTTCCTTTATAGAACATCGAACCTTCTTTTGATTTGAATACAACTTCATTTATTACATGAATAGAAATAAACATTTGTTAGATTCACCTCTAATAATATTTTTATCAAACTATCTAATCATTCAACATTAAAATTTTCCATAAATTTCCTTTGTTCCTTATACTGTCCAAAACCTAATTTTGGTCCTTAATAACCATTTTGAACTTCAAATAATTCTTTTGAACTTGATAACCAACATTAGATACAAAATATCTCAATTTTCATTTTCTGGCAGCTTCGTACAACCTTCAAAGATTTATTTCTATAAAATAATATAAAACTCGGAATTCAATTACGTTTGTTCTAAAAGACACTAGATTCAATAATCTTTTCACCCATATAAATTAATAGCCCATATTCAACTTGTACGATTTATGGCGAATTTTCAAAGTCAATTCTAGTGCTAAATTCGGAACAGACTGGTGCTCTGTTTTCTGACCTTTCGTCACTTGAAAATTCATATCTTTTAACTCGGAAATCGAAATCAGTTTCCGTTTGTTCGAAGTGAAACTAGACAAACATATCTTTACATCGGTATAAAATTCACCATCTAAACATTTTCATAGAATTTATGACAATTTATTAAACTCACTGCCATAATTCAAATACAATACAACTTCCACAATTAACTTCTATTTTTCTCTAACTTCTCTTTAGTACTTTCTCCCTTGTATTTACCAAATGTTCATTATGATCCTTAGTGACCATTTGGAACAGTAAACAATTGTTCAAGCTCAATTTGAACAATTTCCACTACTTCTTATTTATTTTGAACTATTTTCCTTTTAGTCCTTAAAGTTTATAAAAGTGAGAATTTAGTCACTACATCACTTTTGTACATTAATTCATGTACAATTTAACTTTCCTACTCATTTCCAACATTTCTAAAATTTTCCTTTAACTTTAAACTTTTCCAACTTAGTCCTTCAAAATTCTTTTATTTCGAAAAAAGTCCCTAAATTTTCCTTTCTTGTCATTTTAATCCTTTAACTTTCATAACATGCTTGAAACATCAATTCTATCAAATAATTACTAATTCCAAATCAATCCCCCATTTTCTTAAATTGCCTAATTGATCCCCCTAATTTCCAAAATTTTCATTATGGTCCCTAATTATCAATTCAAGCTAAATTCACCATAATTCATCAATCCCAATTGCTAGGATAAAATTTCAATAATTTCTCATCCAATTCGAAATGATCCCTGAAATTTAACTTGAGAAATTATTTAGTCTAACATCAAAATTGAACTTCCAACATCATAATTCATTCAATATCATCCTCAATTTAATTACCTAACCAAAATCCCCAATTTTAGGGTTAGGGTTTATAACATTAAACATTGGAATTAATCCAAATCCAAACTTGATTCCATGTTTACAACATCAACTTTATCAAAAACAACCTTAATTCTATCAATATCAAAATCATCCTCATCCAAGAACATAGCTTATACTCAACTTATTCAAACAAAAATACTATCAAAATGCAGAGAATCAAGCAAAGATCACTTTACCTTAATCAATCGTGCTTGAAAACTAACTTTGATCCTTGAATTTTAGACTTGAAAATGAAAAACCCTAGTTCCCCTTTTCTTTCTAGTATTCGAAATGCCCAAGATAAAAGATGAGAATATTTTGCTCATCTTTTTAATATTAATCCACATGTTTAAAAAATGAATTTTTAATTTATTTTACATAGTGAAATTACTACTTTACCCTTTTCATCCAATGGCCAAGATTCAATCTTATCAAAAATCAATGGCCAAGATCTCATCCATGTGTATTTTGACCTTTCGAAATTGCCCTCAAAGTTTCAAAATATTTCAAAAATGCCATCCATGTCGAAGGACCAATCTGCCCTCCAACTAGTCTTTAAATACATCAAGACTTAAAAATTGCCACTCCATTAAAATTGAACCAAATTGGTTCCAATCTAACCGGCCTCCTTCCAAAATATCTTGGACATTTATTTATGATATTTATTTGATCTAAATATTCGAATTTCACTCAATACGATTTCCAAAATTTCTTCCTTTGAACTTTAAAGCTTTATAGCCACTAATATAAGCCTCGTACGAAAAATCCGAGTAACACGAAAGTGTCACTCCTCGGGGTGAACTATTCATTTATGGGGTTAGATTACATAACTTTTGGAAATTACACTTTGGTCCTTGAACTTTTCCAAAGTTCACATTTTAACCCCTAAACTTTCAAAAATTACATTTTGGTTACTAGTCAAAAATTGGGATATTACACAAGCATCCAAGATAAAATCCAACCCTTTGTGCTTTTAGAGTCAAATTTTGTATACCCAACTTGTGTAATCCTTTTTGTATATCTTTGTTACAAGTTTGGGATTGTGAGAGATAATACTTGGGCAAAAATTTTTATCTTGTGAGGATATTTCATTTGCCAAATTTCTTTCTTTGTATTAAGAGTGAATTGTTCAAAGCTTTGGGAAGAAAGCTTAGAACTTGTAACGGTTGCCTACTAAGCCTAGAAAAGGGGAAAAATTCTATAGTGAATTGTTTGAAAATCCTTAGTAGGAAGCTAAGGTAGTGGACGTAGACCTTGTTAGAAGGTTGAACCACTATAAATCCTTGTGTCTCTTTGTCCAAATCTTTCAATTTGCTTCCAAAATTTAAAATTATCAGTTCATCCCCCTCTTGGCCACCATCTCAATTGATTGATCATCCTAGCATTAACTAACAACATTGAAAAAGCAAGTTTATGCATAAGCAATAATAATTAAAGTTTAAACTGAGCTCTTTGGAAAGCTGAAAATGATAATGGTGGTTTGAAAATGATAAAAATTCCAAAGATTATAATGAAAAAGAGAGAAGAAAGTTAAGTTAATGGCGTTAATCATTTCTAAATCTAATCTTTAAATGATAAAAGGGTTATTATAGCAACAGAGTTGTACTCAAAGTAAATACATGAAGCAAATATCTATAGTAAGAAAAACACAAGGTAAAGAGCTGAATGAATCCTCCGAAAAAGTTAGATTCTTGACTCCCAAATCTGTTTGCAATCCACACCAACCAAAGAATCACCAATTTATCTACAGAAATATAACCCCTTTTCACTTATCAACTCAATTTCAATGTTAATTTCCTTAAAGTCCTGGGAATTTCATGAACAGTCCTTTGGAATGGCATTTCTTGATGACAAGTTCGATACTTTTTTTGAATTTCATTACAACCAATCGAAATCCTAAATCAAATTCGTGTAAACAATAAAAGAAAGGGACGAGAAAAATAAGGTGATTGAATGAATAACTGTGGAACTACAGTTCCCAGGCGATATTATATTATTTTCGTAACTGCCACATCACTCTTTTATTGTAGTTAGGTTTTGCTTGACATGAAAGATGGAAAATAGAAAGATGAAAAATTAGTTAATTAAATAGTTAAGATTTAAAGTAAGAAAGTGATTATGAATTTTAACCATTTGATTAACTAATTTTTTATCATTCATCTTTTCTATCCTTCATACCGAACAAAACCTTAATAACTTAGTGACCACTTTATAACAAAAATCAAAGTTTAATAATTATTATAGAACATTTGAATGTTTGATAATAATTTTATATTTTTTAAGATAATTTAGTAACCATTTGTGAACTTTACTCAAATATCAAATCAAAAAAAATATATATATATGCAGTTTGAAAACCAACCAGTCCAACGCTGCGTTACACAACTTTTGATGTCTAAGCCAAAATTTTCCCTTTTAACAAAGCTTTTTCACTAAAACTTGGCTTTCTCTTCCACGCTAAGCCTAGAAACCAATGCTAAGCATGCATCTTTTTATTCAATACGACACATGTCAAGATATGAACTGAACTCCCAAAATCTTAATTATAATCATAGTTAACAACATCCTAGGAAAGAATGACATTTGTTCTTTTAGGCACATTCATTAAGATATTAAACTATGAACTCCCTAGAGCTAATCATATCATGCATTCCAATGTAATAGTTACAAGCTGTATATAATACTTCCATTTTCATCAACAAGAGTCCTAAAAGGAAATGTAAACAAGTAATTAACAATCCTGGGGTTTAATATTAGTAACATGTTGCATATGGAAGCCGCATTTTCTTGAGACCTGTCCAGTTGTACTTGCTTGCAGATTTTTTCTTTTGACTTCTTCTACTTTTTTGAGTTGGAAAATAAACTAAAAAAAGAAGCAGCTTTGATTATTTTTTTATGCAAAACAAGTACATTTGATTACTTTGACCCGAAGGGAATGAGAAGTAGAAATCATTACTCAGTTTGTATACTTGTGGAACTGAACCTTTATATTCAGAAAAATTAAACAGTTTGGAATTTGAATGCTTCATTTCAAATCTTAGTGTGCGTGCGCTTGTATTATCCAGAAGCTAGGTAGGTTAGGAGAGTGGTTCATTGTGTATGTTGTTGATAGCTGCCTTCTTAACTCTTTTGATAGAATCATTTGAAACCTCCATTTTAAAGTTTTGTTCATCCTGATCCTAATTCTGAGTCTTCGCCTGTTTAAATTTCCTTGTAGATACTTTTTAAACCTCATTTCTTTTCTCTTATGGTATAAAATTTGATATTTTTAGGCAAATATTGCCTTTTGGTTTTAAATTATGGGATATAAGGCATGTTGCCCTATAATTGGGGATCTACGGCAAAAACTACAGCGACTTGAAGACGCCACTTTTTGAATTTTTTATATTTAAAATTTAAATTTCAATGAAGACGCTACCTGCAGGTGGCATCTTGAGCCAAATTACGAAAATTGAGCCGCGAATCAGCAGCTGCAGTGAAAGAGTGGTCAGCCGTGTCAGCCGAATAAAGCTGGCTCGACAAGACGCCACGAGCAGATGGCGTGCAGGTCTGGCAGATTCCTCTTAGGACGCCACCTGCAGGTGGCGACATAAACCTTGGACGCCATCTGCAGATGACGGCTTGGGGCTAATTTTGTAAATATTCAGATTTCGACGCCATCTGCAGGTGGCGTCAGGATCTGGATATATATATATAAGACTTGCCCAGGAATTTTTGTTCTTTTGTTGTTCATTTCAAAAAAAATTAGTTTTAAGGAGTTTTGGGTAGAGTTTTTGGTAAATTAAGAGAGTCAGTGTTGTGATCAAATATCACGATGGATTGTGACACCGAAAACGTTTATGTTCGTTGGGGCGAAATAGTTGATCATTTTAGCGAGGACGACGAAAATGTTATACCAGTGGCAGAAATGATGATGTCGAGTTACTTGATGCTGATGATGTTGATGCTGTTAGGACCACTGCTGCTCAGGGCCATGATCTTGATGTTGAGGAAGATGTTTGGGCAGTAGCGTTTGCTGGATATAGATTGGCTGATGAGCCGTCGGTTTGGGGTTATGTTCAACTGGAGCCGCAGCAATCGGAGCCCAATCTTCCAGCTTACATGCCTCTAGTCCACATGTATGAGGTGGACTACGCTGCAATGTGGGATCAAGAATATGAGGCACGTGTATTTTGTCATTCTTCAACCTCAGCCTCAACCGACGGAGAGTTGAAACTCGGAGGTCAATTCGATACAAAGAAAGATGCTCATTTAGCAATTAAGGGGTTCTGCGTCAGACGTCATATGCAATCTTGCGTTGCTGAATCTGATAGCGGAACATATTGTGTAAGGTGCGTGAATTATAAGAGCAAATGTAACTGGAGGATAAGAGTTTCGTATATGAAACGAAAGAAGATGTGGGAGGTCAGAAGGTTCATTGATCAACATTCATGTACCATGACTTCAATCTCACAGGACCACATAAACCTTGACTCGGATTTGATATGCGCTTACACAAAGTTGTTGGTTGAGAAGAATCTGAGGATCGTCATTGCAGTGTTGGTAGCATCGATCCATGCACAGCTTGGATACATCCCATTTTACTATAAGACGTGGATGGCGAAGCTAAAGGCGATGGCATTAGTTTACGGTGATTGGGATAAATAATATAATGAGCTACCGGCTCTATTACGAGCAATGCAAGTATTTATCCCCGAAACTGCAGTGGACACAACGTTGCCGGCGGTAACACTACAAGGTGAAGTAATTCCCGAAAAAAGAATATTCAGTAAGTTGTTATGGGCATTCTAGTCGTGCATTGAAGGATTCACATTCTGCAAATGTATGATTCAAATTGATGGTACATGGCTGTACGGGAAATACGGGCAAATATTGCTTATTGTTGTGGCGCAAGACGGAGACAGGAATATATTTCCAATAGCCTTTGCCATAGTTGAGAAGGAAAATGTTGAGGGATGGGAATTCTTTTTGATTAATTTACGTCGACACATAATCAAAGAGGACAGGATTTGTGTAATTTTTGATAGAGTGTCTGCTCTATTATTAGTAATCGATAGGGCCGGAAGTTTATGGAGACCACCACATACGTATCCAGCCTATTGTATACGACATATTGCTGCCAATGCAAAGGCTTAGTTCCGGAACAATCAGATTCGTCATGAAATTTTAAGCGCATGTAAGTTGTAATTTGTTATTGTCTAAATTATTGATTTATTTATGTATGATACTTGTCTTGCATTTACTAACTAACATTTTTACGAGCAGGGTATGAAACGGTTCAGCCAAGGTTCGATGAGAAGTTTTGGCATTTTATAAGGAACGGATAACCTGTACATGATTTTGTGGCTGATATTCCCAAGGAATGATGGTCACAGGCCTATGATGAAGGTCGACGTTACGGGCATGTGACCACTAACCTTTATGAGGCTATCAACTCTGTGTTGAAAGGGACGCGCCATCTCCTAATTGTCAGTATTGTTTGGGAGACGTACTTTACACTGGGCAAAGTATGGTGTGACAAAGGGAAGGAGGTCAGCTCTCAAATAAATAGGGGACAACAGTGGTCTGAAACTCTCCAAAAGAGTATGGAGAAACTTCAAGATGACGCAACCGCCATGAGAGTGGATTCCTTCGACCCCAACGATGCTGAATTTAATGTCCAATCCTTGGTACGTCCGAACGAGCACAAATTGTTCCGAGTAAACTTGCATGTGAACTGGTGTGACTGTGGCTGTTTTCAGGCATATAGATACCCGCGCGCTCACGCAATCGCCGCATGCATGTCCGTATAGACCCATATACATTGGTGGACGATTGTTTTAGGTGGGAAACAATGGCAAATATCTGCAAGCCTATGTTTAGGACGATTCTAAATCAGGAATATCGGCCAACATATCCAATATACGAAGAATGGTTACCAAATCCAAGTCTTCAAAGAAAGCTAAAGTGTCGACCGACTTCCTCCCGCATTCATACTTGTATGGATGATCCAGATGATCGAGAGGGAGTTCAAACTAGGCATTGTGACTTTGCCGAGTGGCCGGTCATACGAGAGATAAATGTTTAAATCGTCCCTACTATCGTGTCGGGCCGTCACAGCAATTTTGAATGAGTTTGTAAACTTTCATTAATGAAGTAGCAGAACATTTTTTAAATTAAGTGCGTTTGTTCCATAATAATAGAACAAAATAAATTCAAATTAGAAAAAGTTTAAACAACTTTAATATATATAAAAAATGACAAATAATAACAACTGTAATCGTTCCAAATAAAAGTTTAAACATTAATATGAAAATTCCAAATAGAAAAAAATATCTTATCTTCTCCTCCTCCTCGGCAGCTCTTGTCAATGCAGGGAAGATGTCCGGTCATACCGTCGTGGAGGTTGAGCCATCCTCCGTGGCGATTGGGGGTCCTTCAAATCCTGCTCATCTTCGCCTGGATGGTCATCCAAAATCCGCATAGAATGTGGTGTCGCGTACATATCTTTAGTACATAACGGAGTGGAAAAGGGCGGAGTAGGCAAGTATGGAGGTGGTTGTTGAAATGCACTCACTATGGATGATCCAACACCAGTGCACTGCGAATGAAACATCTGGGATCTTTGCAGTTCTCTATCCCATGGATCATCATAATCGTATGTTCCCCCTACATGCCCTGAGGGTACACCTGAACTCCATGATGACCACTCCGCATGATTAATTGGTGGCGGCTGCAGGTCCTCCATATACGCAGACGAACCGGCCTCATGCTGATATGAGCACCTATGCTCTATATGCCATCTCTGACTCACTTCCATGGGTGCCAGGAATGGTTTTCCGTTGTTATAAAACCATACCATGTAAGCCGAATCGTCACGAAAATCATCTTCCTGGAGTGGAGTCACATTAGTTGGCACATATACGTTCCGTTTGTTCCAACGAGCAATGAACTTTCTTGCTTACGCCTTTAGTTATCATCAAACCTGATTTTTTGTTCTCATGTGTGAATATCTTTGAGATCAATCGGAGGACCAGGAACGGGTTGATGATACCAGAACTGTCGCAGGACTCTATCAGCGCACTGAAACTCAACCACCAAAAAATGGATCAACGGTACAAATGCACCCCAAAATGTAGCAACCTCCCACACATATTGGTGTATGTAAGACTGTACATCCGCATCGTCGTACGACGTCCAAATGAACTGTCAAAAATATTAATATTAACATCAACAAATATTTGGGTATACAAGACTGTACTTTAAACCAACTTTAGTACCTGATTTTTTCCTTCAGATTCGATCTTCAGTCTCACATCAACAACGTTGTTGTGGACCACCCCCGTATTTCTCAAATCACGTCGTCACCTGCACGAAAAAGAAATTTTTTTATTTACTAATTCGAAATAATTTTAATAAAAAAATACACATTATACATTTTTATTTTAGTATTACCTTCCAGTAAGTGGAAACTCAACTGGTTATTGACTATAGGTGTCAAATATGGCAGTCGATACCACACCCAAGACTGAAGTAAGATAAGGCATCCACCAATATCAGATATCTTGTTCCTATTTCTAACAATAACAACCATGCACATTTCATGGTATAAGACCGTCAATATCGCAGAGCCCTAGCTATACGAACGAGCTTCGCGAAAATTTTCCAGCAGTGGCAAATACTGCGTGTGCACAAGATTACCGGATTTATCCGGCATCAATACCCCCACCAATGAGCTGTAGGATATAAGCACGTGTTGCGCATGCAACTTCTTCATCGGTTGAGTCCTCAGTTACCCTGAATACATTCACCAACCAGGTTACCTTCACACGTAACCCTTTCGTGTCAGTTTGTGAAGGGTTTTTCCCCAATAACTAGTTGCACATCGCATATACATTGTAGTTATTATGCCCCATGACCGCATTTCTATTTATGGGGACATCGACCTGTAAAGCTACATCTTGCAGGGTTATCGTGCACTCCCCGACTGGAAAATGAAAAGTGTGGGTCTCTGGTCTCCAGCGTTCAATCAATGCAGTTATAAATGCCGGGACCACCTTATAGCCACGCACAAATGTCGCATTATAAAATCCCACTTGCTATAAGTAACGAAAAATGCGAGTAGATGGCTCCTCTATCATCGTCCCTCGACTACGAAAGCAATGATGATCGTCCTGCATTTAATAAATTAAATTTAATTAATAACATTGTACAACTAACATACATTTCTTACTCGAAGATAAATAAATAAGTTACAAATTACTTACGCTGATATAAGATGAAATGTGCATATGGTTCAATTGCAACAACGGATCAGACGCCAAATCTCAAATTTATCTGCACACCAACTACTTTAACTAAAAATATTTATTATTTTATTCGAATATACAAATTATATAACTAAAAATGCCTACATTTCATTTCTTCCCTTAATTTTCATAGAATTATTCGAATATGGTTCCCTTAATTTTCCTAGAATTATTCGAATATGGTTCCCTTAATTATACTAATTTTTATTCTAGAATATACCTAGAATTATTATTCGAATATGGTTCCCTTAATTTTCCTAGAATTATTCGAATATGGTTCCCTTAATTATACTAAATTTTGTTCTCGAATATATACCTAGAATTATTCGAATATGGTTCCCTTAATTATACTAATTTTTGTTCTCGAATATACCTAGAATTATTCGAATATGTATCCTTAATTATACTAATTTTTTTCTCGAATATACCTACAATTATTTGAATATGGTCCCCTTAATTGTACTATTTTTTGTTCTCGAATATACCTAGAATTATTTGAATATGTTCCCTTAATTATACTAATTTTTGTTCTCGAATATACCTACAATTATTCGAATATGGTTCCCTTAATTATACTAATTTTTGTTCTCGAATATACCTAGAATTATTCGAATGTGTTCCCTTAATTATACTAATTTTTTTCTCGAATATTCCTACAATTATTCAAATATGGTTTACTTAATTATACTAATTTTTGTTCTCGAATATACCTATAATTATTCGAATATGGTTCCCTTAATTATACTCTACATAGCTACATTAATAAAAATTCCAATTTAATGCTCAACTTATTATTATTATCCTAAATCCCTATAATTCTATAATTAATTATTATTATTACCCTAAAATAAAATCTTACATGTCTACAATATCTACGCTTAATTTATATAAATTATAAAATAAGCACCTAATCAACGAAAATGTACTCCAAATGCTTCCCTTAAAAATTTCTTCGCCTCCTGCAACAAAAAAATAAATAAGATCAATAAATATATTATTCATTACTAATCAAATAATTTATAAATTAACTAAAAATTTACATACCCAATTTGATAACTCAAAATTCCCTAAACTCTGTGCACAAAAAAAAAACCTTTCCCTCACTCAATTTTTTACCTCCACCTCTCTCACTCAATTTTTTAAATCTCCCACAACTCATCACTCAATTTTTACCTCTCCCACATCTCGTTCTGCCGTTCCAATTTATAGGCACATTTCGGGTGATGACGCCACCTGCAGGTGGCGTCCTCAGTTAAATAGGCGTAACTACCGCGCCTTTACCGCTGCCCCAGTCAATGCTGCAGTAATTGGCTGGATTTACCGGCTTAACAGCCACTCTTTAATGAAGATGCTACCTGCAGGTGGCTTCTTCATTGAAATTTAAATTTTAAATATTAAAAAATGCAGGTGACATCTTCAAGTCACTGTAATTTTTGCCGTAGATCTCTAATTATAGGACAGCGTGCCTTATATCCCATAATTTAAACCAAAAAGGCAATATTAGCCTGAAACCATAAATACCATTTAATGAGTATTTGGGTTTCTGAAATGGAAACGTGTCTTAACCGTTGAACTTGCTATTTTAAGCTTAAAGATTCAGACAAACATCAACTGTTACTAGTGTTGCACAGATAAAATATTGGTTAGTCTCTTCCTCTCTACTTTTCTGCCTCCCTTTATATGTTAGCAGCTTCTTTTCATCTGTTGGACCCTGAAACTCATTTGGATTCCATGCCCTCTTTTTCCTTCCATGAATTCACCACAGCTAAAGAAGATGCACCCAGAGCCACCATGCAGCAAACTGAATTGTTTCTTCTGCACCATGAAGGAGCCAGACCCATCTCTAAGAAGCGCAAAACTCAGCCAATGCTTCAAAGAGATGCCTCTCAGAGATGATCAAGAACATGTTTTGGTCTTAAGTGTGCTGTGGAACATTTCCATGACTCAACCTGATGATCCAGAGTTCCCTTCCCTTGGTATATTTGAATGCATGGCTAAGCTTATCCGTAGAGGCATCACTGATCAGAACTGGCTTCTCAGAGGTCAGAACATCTATATCCCCTACTATGCTGCTCATATCATCGGTTCATATACGATGGACAATCCCCAATTTGCAGAAAAAGCTGCTCACTCGGGCGTGATTCCGCCGTTAATGGAGCTCTTGAGAGGCAAGATGAGCTGGGTTGAGCAAAGGGTTGCAGTTCGAACATTGGGTCATTTAGCAAGCCATGAGAAAACCTTTGAAGCTGTTGTTGTACATGAAGTGGAGATGATAAGTTGGGCAATGGAGGTAGCTAGCAATTGCCTTGAAGTGGTTTACAAGGAGTTCGTTGGATTAAAAGCTAGGAAGAGACCCGAATACCATTGTGATTTGCTCACAAGGGGACTTGGAGGGTTGCAGTTGCAGTTAAGGAAGGCTGAGGAATGGGCCTGTCAGATTCAGTGTTGGTCTCTTTATCTCTTGAATTGCTTTGCATGCAAACACAGATCTCTCCACCTCATTTGCAACCATGAGTTCCTAAACAATTTGTGTGGAATGTGGGGTGGATTACTCAATCTCTCATCCCCGGCAGGGCTTGGATTTCTTACAACTCTTTGTTCCTACAAGACAGGGAGGGAAATGTAGCAAAGCTAAGACAAGTAGTGGAGAGTCTTTGCAATGTTTCAAGATCCTCATATGATTGGCAAAACATGGCCATCGATTGTCTTTTGTTGCTTCTAAAAGACCCAGAGACGAGATATCAAGTTATTGAGATTGCAGCATTGTCTCTTGTTGATCTAGTTGAACTTAGAAGCCTTGGAGAAAGAAAAATGGCGGGGGAAACAATTCTCAAGCTTTGCTGCAAGATTACTGCAAAATAAAATATGGCTTCTTGAAGCTGAAGAGCAAGGAAGCTGAGAAAGCATTGGAAGAATTATGGGAATTGAAAGTTGAGAAGATAAAAAGAGACAAACTTATGTCTGAGCAAGAGCTGAAAGAGAGACAGGTGTTAATAGGGGAGCTGAAAAAACATGGCAATCAAAAGTTTTGGTCAGGGAAAATAGAGAGAGCTTGCAAGATATATTCAGAGGCTTTGGAATTGTATCAATTAAACAATAGAAAGGAGAGGATCGTTCTTTACAGCAACAGAGAACAGTGTCATCTGCTACGGAAAAACCCAGCAGCCGCCATTAGTGACACAACCAGAGCTTTGTGCTTGTCGGGTACGGCGAGTCCGCACAGTAAAAGCTTATGTAGAAGGTCACAAGCCTATGACATGAAAGGATTGGCCAAAGAGAGCTTGGTGGACTGCTTGATGTTCATCAACAGTCGTATAAAATCTGAGCATACCAAACGTGTCAGGATCCCGTACTACGCAGCAAGGATGATCAACAAGCAGATGAACTCCACGTGGCTATTTGCAAATGCCAAGTCAAAACTCTGCGTCAAAAAGGAGAAAAAAGTGCATGAGTACGAGTCCAAAGGAAAATACCAGCTGCGGGAGATGATGATGAGATTGATGGATGATAAGGACGAGAGTTTCCCCGGTAAGCCTATCAATTACAAATCTTTCTGGCTTTGCATATATAAGATTTTTTTTTTTTGTCGTAATTTTTGCTTGTTATTTTAGATATGCCAACCAATCAACCCTTGCAGAAGACCCTAAAGCTGAAAAGGATGGAAGAAAAAGATGGAAAAGCAAGTGATACTTTGGTGGTATGATCGCCAGGGGGGGGTTCATTTTTCAAGTATTGATATGAGGACTCGTTACTTGGGTTCCCTTCCAAAAGTTCATGGTCTCAACTCTAACTTGACTTGTTTTTATTTTTAATTTTTGTTCGATTTGATGGATTTAACGTTTATTAAAGGACAAGTTCGTTAATGTTGGACTCAATGCACCGATTCGTTTGAGTTGTTTATTAGTGTTAGACTTGTTTCCGATATGGCTCAACGTTGAACAAAGAACTCATGCAGATTTCATGATTTGTATTTTTATTAGACTTCATTTCCAATATATTGGGGTCCGGATCATTATAATTTTATTTTTAACAATTTTACAATCAATGAAATATTTTCATCGGGAAAATAGATACGCAGCCAGCCAGTATAGAAAAAGTACATGTGACAAACCCAAAGCGGAGATTGTATTTTTTAAAATTTTATTTTATTTTTAATACGGTAATATTTATTTTTTATTTTTAGTATTTTAAAAGTTGACACATACCCGAGTCATCTAAAGAAAATAACATTATTCTTATTACCGAGACTACTCAATGCGTTAGAAAATTGAATTTGTAAGGGATGCCTGCAAATGGTAGAAAAAAAGCTACAACAATTGCAACTTTGATTTCTGTCCCTCTTTAGGCTTACACAAATGCAAATAAAAACATAGTAGCCATAGGATCCCTGTTTTTACCTTCCATTATATCATAACCATATGGGACACATTTAAATCTTCGGCAGATAATGCAATTGAATTATTCATCTCTATAGTTTATGAGAAGAGAAAACACTATGAATCTACCAAGACTACGGATTCTGAGCCTAACAAGGATTAAATATCAATCATTAATGTTGGTAAAAAAAATTAGATGATAAATTGGCTTGGTCGTATTTTATATTTTTGTTTTTAGTGCATGCCAATTAATCCAGCTATTACCCGCCCTAAAATATTTATATGCAGGAGATGATTCGATTTGACTTGAGAGATTAAGACCTGGTGAGTCCTTACAAAGACAACTTTATTAAAAAAAATATAAAAGGAAATTCTAAGAACAATCTTTGGCATTAACAAACCTAACTTAAAGAAAATTGGTCTTGATAAATCTTGCTAGATTCGATGAGTAAGATATCGTACCTAACCCACGAACCTAATTGCTCATAATTCTATTACCGAAATTACTAGTTGCTTAAATCCAACCCATACCTACAAAAAAGTAGAACATAGTCATTAGCCAAAATCTAAAACAAATTTGATGTTGGCAGAACAGAATAACCGCTATCTCGGAGAGAAGCACCTAGAAACAATGACCCAGCACGCAGCTAATAAATATTTACCTTTTCAATAAACTACCAATTATATTATTAACTTTTCGATCAATTATCAATAAACTACATCCTTTAAATAGTCTAGAGATTTTAATCATAAGGTTATAATTATAATAAATTAGGTTACAAGGATCACCCTGAACCTGAATAATTTAATTTAAATTAACCGACCAATAAATTAAATATTGATGATTATAAAAATATAATTATCTTTTCAAAGCATTCAATTTATTTGGAGCACAAAATAATATCTCAAAAGATTGCATGAGCAAGTCAACCTAATTATTGAGAATTTCAGAGGTTTTATTACTCAAATATAATCCATTTTATATTATTTACATAGGATACAAATGATTATAAAAGTATAGTTATCTTTTCAAAGCATTTAATTTATTTGGATCACAAAATAATATCTCAAAAGATTAAATGAGCAAGTCAACCTAATTATTGAGAATTTTAGAGGTTTTATTACTCAAAAAAAGTGTGATTGCTCTAAGCCCGAAGGTGACTGAGCCACGAACTATGAAACATCTCCGACCAATTAGTTTATGTATAGTTGTTTATAAAATTGTATCCAAGGTGATTGTAAACAGACTAAAAGGCATCATCCCTTGTTGTATTAGTGGCGATCAATGCATGTTTGTACCGGGAAGGATGATTTCATATTACATTTTGGTCGCACATGAATTGATTCATTACATGTCATTTTCGAAGAATGGTTACAATAAAGGTGCCTAAACTATTGTATATTTAAAAAAATCGTCAAAGTCGATTTTGCAATTTACTTGAATGGTTTGGCCATTTTCAAAAAAAATTTAGGAACTTGGGGTCAAGTTTCTAAACCCTAAAAAAACTTCATGAACCTATCATGCTATTAACCCTTAAAAAAATCGAATCCTAATTTTCTTGGAATATAAGCTCTGTTGCCGTCCTTAATTCCTCCTCAACACTTTTCTTGTATTATTATTATTATTATTACTACTATTATCATTATTATTAACAGTGTATTATATATCCCTAATTGAAAACCCTAAGGAACCTCAAATCTATTTTTCTTAATTTTCTTCTCCCAAACCAATTGCCACACAACTAAAACCCGAAAAGTACCTTTTTTTTCCTTGTCCTTTTTCAAGATCCTGTGCACTCAGGAAATCACCTTTTCTTTTCTCTAAATCGCACCAAAGTAAATTGTTCTCACTATATTCGTTCAAAGCCATGTTTTCCTTTCTTTACAATTATTATTATTTTATTCATTATTTATGTCTAAGGTAAGTGCTCTTTAATGATCAATTTGATTTGTTCTCTTTAAAATGAATATATATATATATATATATATATATATATATATTCAATTTTGCTTTCAAGGATTAACGTATCTACCTCACAAATTGGTTCGAAGTTCTAAACCTATCTTTAGAATTTTAAAAGTTTAAAATTGAAAGCTATAGTAAATTCATTGAAAACCGATTATTCAGTTTTAAATTCTAAAGTAGTAATCGGTCAATTTTAAGTAGGTAATTAATCTGTGATCGTGGTGGTTTGTGTAAGGTGGTGTAAGACCGTGTTAGTCCCTGTTTTGCAGCTAATCATGAGAATGCATTTGCTCGGAGATTCACTTAGATATGCGTTATCCTTACGTGTGTGTTCTTCCCCATCTTTGTTTTTAATAAATTCCTTCAAAGTCTGTTGTATTTTAATATGTATTTCTTACTATGCTATATAATAATTATTTTATCGTGTGACATTATTTTATATCGTATGCATACTTTTATACGTGATGTGATCTGTTGATTTTCCATGCATTCATACTTGAGTTTGAGATTTAACTAAACATCGAATTTATCAAACAGTGAAACATCAGATTTATCAAACTATGTGTTTGAGACTAGTAAAATATGATTTTATATTATTGTGTAAATGGGTTGGGTTGTATGGTGGAAGCAGTGGTCTTTACCACGCATCAATTGGTGGCCAGTGAGGGGTTATGGAGAACTTTACTCATCTTTTGGTGCGACGTAGTTGAGTCCATTGCATTTTTTCATGAAATTAAAGATTTTCTGTTGTGTATCATCATTTGAGAATTTAAGATTTTAGAGAAAATTATTATGTTTGTGGTAGAGGTTGTTCTTGAGATTAAAATCGTGTTGTTTTTGTTTTATGCAAAGTTTATTTATATTTATTTTGTGTTGTCTGCTTGTGCATGTATTCAGACTACACTGAGCTTCCAGCTTACCTCGCTTCTTCTCTTCCCTTTTAGATATTTCTAGTTGATAGAATCAATTCGGCATTCGAAGGATCTCTGTCTTGGATTTTTGCTTAAGTAATTAAATGGCATTTTAATTTAATTTCAATCATGGCATGAGTTTTGGTTTTGTCATTTTTTCAAATATTTATTTCTGTTTTATAACTTATATATGTTTTGAAATTTTTATTTGGCTGCAATTTGTTTTAAAAATGTTTGAAAATATTTTCAACGGTCACTTTGGTGACTAATATGACTTTTTATATTTAGTCATATCATCTAGGTCGGACTTAAGGGTTACACATCATCTCTTGTTGTATTAGTGACAATTAGTTCACGTTTGTACTAGGAAGAATGATTTCATAAAACATTTTGGTCGCACACGAACTGATTGATTACATGTCATCTTCGAAGAATGGTTAAAATAAAGGTGCAGCTTTGAAGATGAACATGGTAAAGGCCTATAATTGAGTTGAATGGTTATTTTTACGTGCATTCATGATGAAGCTCGAATTTGAAGATGCATGGGTTGGTTTGTTTATGCATTGCGTTTCTACATTGTCTTACTCAGTGCAGCTTAACGGTGCATTAACTTTGGAATTCTCTCCTGAAAGGGGCTTGAGACAAGGAAACCCATTATCGCCAGACTAATTTCTTTTGTGCACACAAGCACCCTCGGCCCTCTTTCATGCGATTCCACCTTGAATTGGATTAGTGTCCATTTGCAACGTCTGTGGAGTCAGTGGCTGTGTTGAGGTTGTTCATCTGTCAATTGTTTGGCAAATTTCAGTTTATTCATGTTTCGAGTTTAGGCAATGTGTTGGTAGTTTGGTTGGAAAAACTTAGGTTGCTTAGGATGAATATAGTCACATTTTGGAGCTTAGATTGGATTACCTCTTGTATTGCTGGCTTCATAAGGTATTTTGGGCAAGTTTCGAAATGTTGAATTTGCAGTTTCAAAGCTTGGTGGTGACTTTGGATTGTTGGCAAGTGTTAGGGTGCTGAATTGCATGGAGGGATAGTTGTACATGTTGCGAAGATAGGTATGTTGGCAATTGTGTAGTGTTGTCCAGTTTTATTTTGGGTTATTTTGTTAGTTCATTCATGGTTGTTTTGTTTGCTTGATGATCTTGTCATAGTAAGGTGTTGGATTTTTTAGTGTATTTACTAGTTGTGTTGTATTCTTTCCTCCAATTAGGATTAGAGAGTTTTAATGAGGCACATAATTAAGGTCTAAACTTGTATGGTTTTTAATAATAAATCATATTTCCAAGAAAAAAACAATGAGTTGGTCATATCGAAGGAGTTAGAGCTAGTCAAAGAGGGTCTTGAGTTACACATCTCCTATACGTTGATGACAATATAGTTTTCCTTAAGAATTCAGTCTTTAAGGCTATACAGTTAAAAGAGATTTTTAAAATACATGCATCGTCTTCCGATCAAAAGGTGAATTTTGATAAGTCTGCTATTTATTTTAGCACGAACACATCGTCGTTGCATCGCTAACACATGGTTAACATTCTAGGCATAAGAGAAGTTCCTGATCCGGATCATTATTTAGGAATGTCATTATTGATTAGAAGAAATAAAACAAATGTATTTGGGGTTTATAATGACTTAGTTGTTAACAGAGTCTGTGCCAGGACTAAGAACCTTCACTAATATGAGGGAAATGTTCCTTAAATATGTTTCCCAAGTCATTCCCCAATATATTATGCCTTGCTATTTGCTGCCTGAGGGGTTGTTGCGTGAGATGCTCAATGTAATGCATGGTTACTAATGACAGGGAAGATATCAGGGCGTGGCTGGCCTTTGGTTGCTTGGCGTCGAATGTGTCATCCTAAAAGGGTGGATGGTTTGGATTTCTAGGATTTACGAAGCTTTAATATTTCTCTTCTTATGGAGCAAGTATGGAGTCTCATCCGCCAACCTACCAACTTGCTCACTTGGGTTCTTTTCACAAAGTATTTCCCCTCGGATGACATCTTCCATGCACAATTGGAAGACTGACCTTCACACGTATGAAGATGCAAATATATAAGATATTAAGGGAGCTTTATGATGGCTTTTCTTGGCAAGTGGGGATTGACAGTATCACTTTTATTCATTCTTCTTGATAGGATAGTTCTAAGGTAGTGACCTTCTGTTAACTCCCCAAAAGTATTATTTTTATGATATTTCACAATGCTTTTGCTTACCTTTAAGTATATATGTTTGCATTTAGTTGTTAAATTCATCCATTTGCATAAGGAGTTAGGAGCTATTTTGTTGCTAGTGTGAAGGGCTATTTTTTGGTTTTGATGTAGGACACAGGTAGGCGGGCATGGCAGAGAGGCACTGTCAGAGAACATAGGAAAGGAAACAAGAGAATTATCGAGTAACAGTTGGCATAGAAGGACCAAACAATGCCAAGCTCAACTAGCAAAGGATTGACGTTCGATGATCGGTCAAATTAGTCGTTGGACCTTGTACACGTCAGCCCTAGGATTCAAATCGAGATAAAAGGATAATGTGTTTTATCCCTTTGTGCATTCAAAATTCAAACTCAAAAGCTTATCCTAGGGTTTCCACGCAAGCCTATTTAAAGGAGCTCAGGCCACCACTTGAGAGGGGGGATTGAAGAGAGTCTACACCGTGGCAAACTGATAGGCGACGTGGTTCGACCAGCTAAGACCGAGAGCTTTAGAGCATTCGAAGGATTGCATCGACCGATCTCCTTCTTGCCCATTCTCTTAGTCTTATTTGTTTTTATTTCGAAATGATAATGAGAAACGATGATGTTTTGTGAATGGACCCCCAACCATGAATTAAGCTTTTATAGTTGGTTGGGGGATGTTTGCAATTAACGTTAATTTTATGTTTGATTTTTAATAATCTAAATGACTTGGCATTATTTTTTACCTGCTAGTACTTAATTTTCTCAAATCCTTTGCCATATGACAGTTGACATAGTGTGCTTATTGTACCTTAATATCTTAACAGACTTAAGGGGTAACGATTTGTTGGTAGAAGCTAAGGTGATAAGCTTTGACAGAAGATGTTCATGTAGATGAACTTACTTCAAAAGTGAGTCTACCCCTTAGGAGTAAAGGTTGACACATAATCGAGTTAATTAATGAAAAGCTTCACTATAGACATATATGGGTTTTGTCATAGTTAACTTAGGCTATTGCCATCGACAGAGGCAATACTACCTTTAATATGTTGCCGAAGATTGTGAAGAAATTTATTGTTTTAATTTTTACTTGTTTTATTATTATTTCATTTCATTCATTTGTTTTAACTGGTGTATGACCAGAAACCGCCCTTTACTGGAAGATTGGCCATATGACCTAGAAATTGAAATAACCCTATGGAGGTTAAAAACAAAAGCTCGAAAGATGGCACACCAATGCAATGGAGAAGTCGAAGGTAACCCAAACAATCAGGGAAATCCACCAATCCACAATGGGATCCAGCCGCACCTGTTGCCCCAACTGTTGATGTAGACAAAGAAAAATCTATTCGAGAACAGTCGACACCGAACATAGACAATTTGATGCCAGTACTGATTGGTCTAGAGGTAAATACACTGAATTTTAAACTTAAACCATTGATGATACAAACGCTTTTAAATGTAGGACAATTTGATGGAGCACCTACTAGAGACCCGAGGCAACACTTGAAGCAATTCATGGAAGTTTGCCATCTATTTCAGTAGCCTAGAGTATCAAAATATACAATGAAGCTAAAATTGTTCACATTTTCCCTAAGAAAGAGTGAAAACGTGGCTTAGTTCTTTGCCAGTTGGTTTTGTCACCTCATGGAGAGATCTATGCCAAAAGTTTTTGCTACAATTTCAGTGACCTAAACTCACTTCAAATATGAGGAGTGAGATCATTACGTTTAGGCAGGCTAATAATGTGACCCTATATGATGCTTAGGAGAGATTCAATGACCTATTGAGGAGGTGTCCCATGTATGGATTCCCAAATTGGACCAAGATGGAGACCTTCTACAATTGACTCAATGCTCATGCCATGACTGTTGTTGATGCTTTGGCAAATGGTTTGCTGCTTGACATGAACTGAACAAAGGTAGTTGGTATCCTTGAGAGGATCTAAACTAATGATTTTGAGTATCCTACTACCAGACTAGGGATCGGAACTAAAACTGGTGGGCAATTAGCGCTAGATAAACTAACATCCATCCACGTTGAGATTTCCAATCTTACTAGCATGGTGAAAACTCTGCAAAAAAATAAAGAATCCCAAGAGGTCAAGGTATTAGACCTATTCTGCACAATATGTGGGGAGGACAATTACATGGAAGATTGCCTTGTAAACCCTAAGTTGGTAAATTTTGTTGGCAATTTCAATCATAATTATAATGCAAATTCCAATACTTACAATACAGGATGGAGGCAACACCCAAATTTAGCTTGAGGAAATCAAAGAGGTAATCAATACAATGCCTAGCATCAGAACAATGCCCAGCGTTAGAATAACAATGCTCAGCAAGGTTTCAACCAGAATGCCATACCATAAAGGGCACAAAGAAATTTTTATGTAGGACAAAGAAACAACCAGGGGACTTTGACTGACTATATGGAGAGGAATGATGCAACTATCCAGAGTTTGGCAACATCTATACGGAACTTAGAGATTCAGATCGGACAAATTGCCAATGCACTCAGCAATCGACCCTAGTGAGCTTTACCATATGATACAGAAGATGCTTGGCAGAGAGGCAATGAACAATGCAAATCTGTAACTCTTCGAAGTGGCAAACAATGCAAGGCTGAGATACATGTCAAGTATCCAGTTATAAAAGAGAAGGGACCGGTAGATGAACCAAAAGAAGCAAAGAAGGAAAAAATGGACATAAGCGATGCCAAATCTCAGTCTAAGGGCAAAAAACCCTTGGTAAAGCCTGTAGAGTCACCATTTGCTTACCCACCTCCACCATTTCCACAAGGACTACAGAAGCACAACCAGGATCAACAATTTAAGCGCTTATTGGAAGTTCTTAAGCAGTTGCAGATCAGCATACCGTTAGTAGAAGCTCTCGAGCAGATGCCCAACTATGTTAAATTTATGATGGACATTTTGTCCGAAAAGAGGAAATTAGGTGATTTCGAGACTGTAGCTCTCATTGAGGGACATAGTACAATGATACTTAATTGATTGCCACCGAAGCTGAAAGATCTGGGAAATTTTACTATTCCCTGTACCATTGGCAATAGATTCATGGGTAATACATAGTGTGACCTGGGAGCCAACATCTATTTGATGCCAATTTTTATTTTCAAAAATATCAGCAACGAAGCAAGGCCTACCACTGTAACACGTCAATTGGTAGACCAATCCTTTGCACATCTTAAGGATCAGTTTGAGGATGTGTTGATAAAGGTACCCAAATTTATATTTCCAGCTAGTTTTATCATTTTAGATTATAAGGAAGATATGAATGTCTCAATTATATAGGGCAGACCGTTCCTTGCCACATGTAGAGCCTTAATTGATGTTCATAAAGGTGAACTTACTATGCGCATGAATAACCAACAAGTTATATTAAATGTGTTTCAAGCTCTTAAATCCACAGATAAACTTAAGGAATGCCAAGATGATGAGATGACATAGTCTATTTTCACTATGGACGTGGCACAATTGTGCCAAGAAGCAGATGATGATGCTAGAAAACTGGATGATGAAATTGAGACGAGGGAAGACAATAAAGGACCAACCTTGGAGAATGAAGTTGTTAATTACTTTGGACAGCTAGAGCCATTGGAGTTGGCTGGCAGAGAAATCAAGGCACCTAAACCATCCATTGAAGAGCCACCAGAATTGGAACTGAAACCGTTGCCAGACCACCTCAAGTATGCCTACTTAGGTAAACACTCTACTTCACCAATGATCATTGATCACGAGGAAATATAGCTGGAAATTTTAACAATTATAAGCAAGCTCTGGGATGGACCTTGGCTGATATCCAAGGAATAAGCCCAACTATTTACATGCACAATATAATCTTAGAGGAATATCATGGCAAAACAATTGAGGGCCAAAGAAGATTAAACCCGAGCATGAAAGAGGTAGTTAAACAGGAAATTATCAAGTGGCTAAATACTGGGATAATCTATCTCATTTCTAATAGCTCGTGGGTCAGCCCGGTATAATGCGTGCCAAAAAGGTGGCATGACCGTGGTTCAAAATAGCAAAGATGAGCTGATTCTTTCCAGAACTATTATCGGTTAGAGAGTGTGCATGGACTATAGGAAACTGAATAATGCCTATAATACCTCAAAATTTTGGCTAGTGACCAAAATGAATAAAATGAAAGTTTGGTGGCTAAAGTATAAACTTGGGAAAAGTTTAGGGATTAAATTGTAATTTTTGAAGTTATATATTTTAGTCCTGTAAATGAATAGTTTACTCGAATTTTATGTACAGAATTTGTGTTAAAAAGCTATAAAAGGGTTAAGTTTAAGAAAAAAATTGGATAATTGGATCGAATCGAATATATGAGATTTTTGTTAGATGATAAGGCAATATTAATAATATATTTTCCATGCCTTAATTCGGAAGGATTTAACATGGAACATTGGATTTAAGTTGATTTTTCATGTTAAATACGAGCCGTTAAATAAATAATGGCAAGATTGAAATTTTGGAAAATTACAAGGTCAAAATTGGTAACTACTAATTTGTTGGTTTATTTTTGACCATTGGATGAATATTTTGACAAGTGGTAAGCTTTGGAGCAATGGATATCAAGGGTAAAATAGTCATTTGACTATTAAGGAGATTTTTTTTATTAAATATGATTAAATAATGCCATTTGACATGAAAATAAAGAAAAGAAAAGTTTGGAATTTTGGTTCATCTTTCTTCCATTGCTGTGAGGTTTAGAGAACGGAGAAAAAAAATTCAAGTTCAAATTTCAAGCATTGTTCTTCATTGAATTCTCTTTTATTTGGTACAAGAAATTCATGCAATAGTTGAAGATAACTCTTGAATTTTGAGGAAAGACAATTCAGGGTTTAGGGATTCAAATGAATTAGGATTGTTATGTGATGTTCTATCATTTCCATGCTTCATTGAAGTTGAAATTGATGTATTCCCGATGGAATACCATTTGATTAATTAGGGTTCATTAATTAGGGTTTAATTTGGGGTTTAAAGATTCAAGTTGAATTTGGAGTTTTCATAAAAGGAAAATGTTGGAACAATATAATTAAAGGTTAATTTGAGGTGTTGGTATGGTTAAAGGATGCTAAGATGTGAATTATGAAATTTGCCAAGAATTTTAGTCTTTGGCAATGGTTTGGAATTCACCAAAAATTCCAAATAAAATGATTAGGAAGTAAGACAAATACCATTGTATTCCTGGTTCATTATAGTTTCGTTTAAAACAAATGGTGACAGATTTCGATTGGGATATCAAAAGATGTAATACCCCAAAATTTGCTATGTTGATTAAGGGTCATTTAGTACTAAGATAATGGCTTAAAAGCTAACTTACTGACTAAAATGACAAAAAATGGAAAATTTAGGATTTCTTTAATTAGGATCTTTAGAAATGAAATTTCTGAGGTTTAAAGGTATCATGAGATAGAGGATAAGCAGATTAGGGTACATGCAAAATTTGGTTGAAGTCCGATAAAATTGGAATGGGAATTGAAGGTTAAAGTTTAGTGACCAAAATGATAATTTTCAAAAGTTGGTTGCTAAATCATAAAGAGAGGAAAAGTTTAAATCCATAATAAAGGATTTGCTCAATAACTAATTTAATCATGTAGATGGATAAATTCGTCCAGTGAGTAAAATCTGATATAGGTCCCGGGAATAAAAATGCAGTATAAGATATTGAATTTTGATCGAACCCTATTGTTAAGCGTGCTCAGACCAGAGTAACACTAGGGTGGGTGACCTCTAGGAAGGTCCCATATCCGTGTTTTTGATCGATAAATGACTCAGAAAAATTAAGAGTTTTAAGGAAAATTTTATCTGATAGAGATTTCAGGTAATTATCTATATTTTAGATTGAGTCAAAGTTTCAGAGTTTGACTCCATAAATATGGAGATTTATTATGACAATATTATTTTTTTATGAAATTTAGAGATATAAGTTTTTTGGATTAGATTGATAGTTCGATCAATAAAAAATCGTATTAGGTGATTATCGGGGATTTGGATCGAATAAGAAATCATTTCTTTGGAATGGATAGTTATGAAGGAACCAAGGTTGGTTCAAATTCAACGGAGTGGCATTTTTTAAGAAGAATTGTAAAAATGAATTTAGTTGAAGGGCAAATTAGTACTTTGGATTAAAATGAATTTAATATTCATTTTAATTTTTACAAGTGGCAAAATTAGAAAAACTCAAAGTTTTAAGGTCAAAAGATGAAGAAAATTTTGCTCATCTTTCTCATGCCAAATCGTGAGCTATAGGAAACCATGGGAGAAAGAATACACAAATTTTCTTTGGCAATTTTGAAGGCTTTCAAGCAAGAATCAAGGTTAGTTCATGAAGGGAAAATTAATCCTTGTTCAATTCTCTTTCATTTGGTAGTAATTTTACATGGTACTATGAAAAAATGTTCATGGTTTGATGGGAGAGAAAATTTAGGGTTTATGGATTTGTTTGAATTAAGGCTTGATTTAGTTGAATCAAGTATAGAAATGTTATTTACAAGCTTTGACTTGAATTAATTTCATGTCTAGTTGCAAAACCCCTAAAATTTGAAAATTAGGACTTATGTTAGGTATGAAATTTTAGAACATGATTGAAGAATAAATGGTTCTATGTGTTGTTTTAAGGTGATTGGAACGAAAATCCCTAATTAGATTGTAATAAGGGCCAAAATGTCAACTTTGTCAAGTTTAAGGATTTGATTGTGGAGCTTGTATTTGATTAATACTATGTTGGAAAATTAACTTAAGTGATTGGAACTGAAGAGTTTGATATTGTACAAGTTTAATTTTGATGGTTGGATCAAAATAAAGTTCCTGAATGATAGAAGGACCCAAAACGGAAAGCAGAAGAAGTTTAGGGATTGAAGTGTAATATTGAAAATTTAAGAGTAATTAAGTTAGATTATTGATTTAAGTACTTGAATTGAATAAAGGAAGGGAATATTAGCTTAATTTCTTGAAGGACTAATTTGGCTAAGTATGAAAGTTTAGGGACCAATCCGACAATGTAGTTCTTGTTGGAGACTAGTTCTGATTCTTAGTTAAAATGATGGAATTAAGGTAGTAATGTTGTTTGGAGGACTAATTTGCAAAGTTATTAAGCTTGAATCCTTATATTTGAAAATTTGGTGACAATCTCGACAAATCAAGAGAAATTAGAGAAGTAAAGGTTTAAGTTTATATTAATGAAAGATGTAAAGAGAACACATGAATACAAGCTCTATTCTAGCCATTTTAAGTAAAGTGATGGGACTAAATTGACAAGTAGAGAAATAAGGAGAAGCTGGTGTAAATTAGAAGTTATTCATGGAAAGTTATATTAGAATTTGAATTATGGCAGTAGGTTTAAAAATTCGCCATAAATTATGCAAAAATGGTTAGATGATGAATTTTATGCCGTTGTAAAGATTTGTTAGTCTAGTTTCGTTTCCAACAAAAGGAGACTGATTTTGTGTAACACCCTAAGTAAAAATAATAATGAAATCGCAACCAAGGGGGTTCAAACCCGTGACCTTGGCTGCATTGGAAAGTAAGGATAACCAATTGAGCTAAAGCTCATTACTAATATGGGCTTCCTAAAATAATTAATAACCCTTTTTGGTTTGGTTATATCTGAATATGTTAAAATAAGCTAGTGACCCTTCATATCCCCATTATTATTTGGAACCAAAAATATCCAGATTTCTCCCCAAACCTTCTCTCTCACCGTCCCATTTCCACCTCGCCGTTGCTGCCTCACTGTCTGTTGTGTGAGTTACCACTGGCACGAATCGAACCCTGAGCAAAAGCCCTCTAGCCACTCGCGCAACCACCGTAGTCACTACCCGAAAACATCGTGACAAGATTCATCAAATCTAGGGCTCGAATCTCTCTTTCCGTCGTTGTTATCGACAACAACAACCGTCCATTGATGATTTGATGGCCATTGTTGTTTTCTCTGCATCAAGGCGAGCTAAGCCCTGGTCTTCAATCAACAAATCGACGGCGTTGGAATCCTTGCCGGCGTTCGATGGAAGCGGTAAGTGAGGTGAGATTCAGGCTATTTTTGAATGATTTTGTGAAATTTCTGAGTTGGTAGAGTGTTCTGGAGGTTGTTCCGACCAAAAACATGCATTTTGAGTCGTTTTTCGGCCATATATGGCTGCGCGTGGAGCACACGTACCGTCTAGACGATTCCTGGCTGCCTTGGACTGTGGTCGTGGCGAACCGGGCCTGAACTGGCCTTGAACAGTTTTACCTTGAACCGGTTCTGAACTGAACCGCCTGACCCGTTGACCTGATCCAACCCGACCCATTGACCGAGTTAACTTAGTGAGTCAACACGACCGAGTTAACCCAGTGTATTTGAGTTTGAGAATAATCGAATGTAGTACCTTGGATCAACAGAAGTAGCTCGGAGCCAAGGTAATACATTACTACCTCTTGCATACTTTACGAAACATGTTGGTATTTTGCTAAATTATGCATGATTTTAATGAATAGTGTTAAATGTTTGGTAATTTAAATATTTCATTAAGAAAAGTTGATAATACCTTTGAGGCTTGAGAATGATTAAAATACCTTTAATAAAAGAAATGATCTGGAATTTACATTTGATCTAATATAATGACTACCTCATCTAAAATCCCCTATCTATTGAGAAAGAATTCGGTATCGAGATGCAAGTATGTGTGATAACAAGCCACTTGGATTTTCTTGAGCCCTGGATAAACACTTGAAAAATAAATTTATTAGAATTTCTTCGTATTTTTGAATTAATCTAAATAGCAATAAAGAATAAATTGATCAGACTGATTGAAATAAAGGATATTACCCTAGGCATGAAAATTTCCAAATTAACTGAAATAAAGGACATACACTACCATTGAGAACTTAATTAATTGAATACCCATGTGACAACAATGCTTCTATGTGTTTGAAGTTCGACTTAAGAATATCAGTCATTCTTAAGAATGTCCAATAATCAAAGAATAATGTACATATTCATATTCAATCATTCAAGGCTTGTTATAAGATAATTTATGATAATGACCGGTTCAACTATAATCCATAGCTAGAGTTAAGTAATGAAAACTTGTGAGGTGTACTTATTCTAATGCTTAGAGAGTGATGCATTGATGAGACATGGTTAATGGAATAGAATTGGAAGATTAGCATGCTGTCAGCATTCTTTAGCACAACAAATCACTGATATACTGTATCAGGTTCCTACGCTTCGGCTAGGGTAATTCCTTATGGCTACTATATCAGGTTCCTACGCTTCGGCTAGGGTAATTCCTTATGGCTACTGTATCAGGTTCCTACACTTCGGCTAGGGTAATTCCTTATGGCTACTGTATCAGGTTCCTACGCTTCAGCTAAGGTAATTCCTTATGGTTGCAGTATCAGGTTCCTACATTTCAGCTAGGGTAATTCATTCCTTATGGCTACTGTATCAGGTTCCTACACTTTGGTTAGGGTAATTCCTTATGGCTACTGTATCAGGTTCCTACGCTTCGGCTAGGGTAATTCCTTATGGCTACTGTATCAGATTCCTATGCTTCGGCTAGGGTAATTCTTTATGGCTACTGTATCAGGTTCATACGCTTCGGCTAGGGTAATTTCTTATGGCTACTGTATCAGGTTCCTACGCTTCACCTAGGGTAATTCTTTATGGCTACTGTATTAGGTTCTTACGATTCGGCTAGGGTAATATATTATGCATTTAGGCTTTTATGCTTCAGTTAGGGCCTGAGTTGATGCCTTATAGATGCAGTCTTGGAAAACTACCTATTAGAGTTTGGTTGGAGGATAGATAAGAATTTAAAATGAACCGTAATTGGAACCTGTGGTTACCCGGAACACCGTGATAGTTTTATACTATACCATATACCTGTTTTACCTTACACGCATGTGTCTACATCATCATTTGGTAGTTTTGTATTATCGAGCTTTCCCAAGCTCACTTTGTTTCAACATTGCATGTTAAAGAAATTCGATCATAGATTTATGACCAATATCAGTTTGGAGTTCCCTTAGCGTTGTGCGTGGAGTACGGTACCTGTGTTTTAGTGGCATGTATGTCACGGTTTATTTTATGCTTGAGTCCTCATTTTGTACAAACAAAATTTTAATATAGTTTTAATAGAAATTTTATTTTACTATTTTAAATGTATTTCTAAGAGTTTTCTTCTATTTTTCTGTGTGTTGATTCGGTGACCCTAATATGACCTCCTAGATTTAGGTGTGTCGCATAGCCAGGTTTAGGGGGTTACATTTCGAGTTCTGAGTTAAAAGATATGAATTTTTAATCGAATGAAGGTCAGAAAAATTATAAAGCAGTTTTCTGCCTGGACAGTCTGTGACGTGAATTCAGTGATTTTTCATAATTTTTTTAGATTTTATTAATTTATGTGGCTTATACCGTTAGAATTGTTATCGAATCTAGTTTCTCCAGTATAAAGGAAATTTAGATCCAATATATATTCTGCCCTGTATAAGAAAATCTTTGAAGGTAGCGCAAGCTGTCAGAAAATGGAATTTGAAACATTTTGTTTTTAAATGTTAGTTAGCAAGCTCAGAAGAATTATTGGAAGTTCAAATTGGTCACTAGGGACCATAATGAGCTTTGAATAGTACAAGGAAGAAAGGAAAAATATTTGAAAATTTTATATTCGAATGATTATATTAGACAATATGTTTAAGTTAATGTTAGATTTGAATCTATCAAATATTTTATTTCATTTATGTGATTAATGAAGTCAAGCCCGAATCAAAGAAGGTTTGAGATACTATGAAAGAAAGGATCGAACTAGGACTTAGTGAGACATCGTGTTAAGTGGCCAAGATGAGCGCATTTTTACTTATTTATTATATATGTGGTATGAATGAGTGCATTTTATTTATTTTATATATGTGATATGAGAGAGACTTGCGAGAAGTCGACCTTAATATTAATGAAATTGTAAGTTGATCAAAGTTATGCAAATAGCATGAAATATTAAATGGCATATGTGATACATTGATAAGGCATAATGATTTATCTAAGATAAATTGGATTTTAGATATTTGGGTATGAACTATCGATTATCGAATAATGCATGATATTACTTATGGATTGGATATTGAATAATGAATTATTACACTACTATTCCCAAGTACTAGTGTGAGAGTCTTTGGTATAATTGGATATCCAAAAAGAGTCGTAGCAGCTGCAATCCAGCACTATGGTGCGTTCCACACACTTCGGTGTTGATATCAGACGCTACGGCGTTGCAGTCACTTCGGTGATGTTTAGACGCTACGGTGTCGACTAGCACAAAAAGATGCTATAATGAGGAGCAAAGGGCGTTCTCGAGTATGCACTCATCCCAGTTACTTCGCAATGCAGACGCTACGGCGTTGTAGACACTACGGTGTCGTATGATGACTCGTATACCATAGGTTCACATGAAATTGCATGAGAATATCTGGTATAGTTGGATATCCATAGGGTCTTAGCAGCTGATTCCTAGCACTACAGTGTATTTCAGTCACTTCGGTGATGTTTAGACACTTCAATGTCGACTTAGACGCTACGGCATTGTTCAGATACTTCGGTATTGTTAGCACAAAATGTGCGATTAAAAAGAGCAAAGAGCGTACTGATTATAAGGAGCAAAGAGCACCCTCGAGTACGTACTCATCTTAGTCGCTTTGGCGACACAGACTCTATGGCGTTGTAGACACTATGGTGTCGTGATGACTTGTGTACTATAGCATCACATGAATTTGTACTTTGAGATATAATACATGAAATATATTTATGCAGGCAGTTAAGTTAAAAAGCTTAACGTATATTTGATTGATAAAATAAAGGTTTGATGATATGATATAAACTGCAATTGGGACATGCTTGCCATTTTGCAGGAACTGTATTGCACTGTTATATGATAGAGGAATGACTTGACATTTACCTTGGGCCATAAGATTTTACAGTATAGTTACATGACTTTACAGTACAAAATTATCGTAGTACAAATTTCTTACATGATTATTCCTGCATTACAGATTGCATGATTTTATACTTTGGGATATAATACTTGAGATGCATTTATGCAAGTAGTTAAGCTAAAAAGCTTAATGTTCACAAGACTGGTAAGACAGATCGAATCCTATGATTTGAAGATTATATTGTTTAAATGAACTATACATATAAGATAGTTCTATACATGACAAAATGTTATCAACTGCAATTGGAAATCGCTTTCCATTTTACAGGGTTGTGATTTTTATAATCATTGTTTTACATTGTCATGATTATGCCTCACTAAGTTATACTTAACGTGTGTTTCGTATCACACGTAGGTACTTCGGACTAGACAGCAGAGGAGGAGCTGCACATCATTGGATCAAGTTAGCCTATATTATCAGTAAGTATCACCACATCCTAGTCTAATGGGGCATGCATAGATGCTAAATAAGTAGTTGTTTTGTATGTCTAATTTTTGTACTCTATTTATAAGTTAATGTGGATGTATGATCTAGAAACATGATTCAATTTGAGGAATTAAAGATATTAGCAAAGACGCTTTAAACGATTTTAAACTTAGTTGGTTGTTTATCGCGTAGCGATTTTAAAAATCAAGAAAGGGTTTAGACAACACACATAGTTTTCACCTTGAATCATATTTTCATTTTAATAACTACTTAAAGCATTTTATAAGCCAATTCAGGGTCGAAACTAGCTGCGGTTGCCAGACATAGTTTTGTTTTAAAACAAAGAAATGGCCAACCACTGAACTACTTTGTTGAGGTTAAGAAAAATTAAAACATTTGAAAATCAGTGTAAATCAATTAGTAACATCTTTAATGTGTATACGAATATCGAATATACGTTGAGGGTGTTACATTTAGTGGTATCAGAGCAAAGCTTTAGCCAATTCTGAAGGTTAAACCGAGTTCAATATGATTTTGCTAAAGTGTACATGCCTCTAGGATACAAATACATTCTGGGCAGATTTCACTAGTTTGAGTTTCTAGCTTCTTTAATCACTTAGATGGTAGTTCTAACATCATAGTGGTACAAATACATGCACCAAATCAGTTCTATATATTTTTACATGTATCATAGACAGTCCAATTCTCATGTATGCACATACAATTTGTACAAAATAGTTTATTATACATTTTTACTCATTATAAACAGTCCCTAAACTTACTAAACATCACTTATAGGCATTCTTAAAGCATTTCTCTTGTTTAATTATTCAAAACTGGCAGCATACATATATACATTTTCATTTACAACAAAACAACCCTCTAGGATTCTTATAATTAAAAATTTAGCCCTGTTTTCATACATACACTAATGCTCAAATTCATATCCAAATCAGTCAATGATTTTTCAAGTGCTTTCTATACTGTCCAACTAAGAATATTTTCAATTTCTTTCTCAAAGCTGTCCATATTTTATGTATACATTTTTATTTGTACTCATAAAACTAACATAATTTTCTACCATACTATAGCAGCCAAATTTCATTTATGCATAGAATATGTGTCTAGAACAATTCCTCACTCAAGCATATACATGCCTTCAATATACAAATCAGATTACTAAAGCCTTCCAGCATACAGAAATAGGGCAGATTGTTAAGCACCATATTCAAACAATTCTATATGTTATATTAACTAAATTTGATCTTCAATCCAACTAATGATTAACGCTTCAAGAAAGAAATTCTTAAATTCAATGAAATTAAAGTGAGGGAAAGAAGATTTCACCTTCCTCCTAAGCTATTTGAATTAATCCCTAAAAAAATTGAGCTAGATCGAGCTTTCTCTCCATCATCCTTAAGCCATGAAAGCAACACTCATTTCTTTCTCTTCATTTTGGAACCGTCAGCCACAATGAAGAATATGAAAACAATCCTTTGATTGTTTTCCCCACTTGGTTGGTCTCCTCTACACATGTCCATTCCCATGAATGACATGTACTTAGGCCCCATTAATAATCCTACTTTACATGCAATCTAACATATTTTCAAAGTATTCGATTTGACCTTACAATTTAGCTAGCCTTCTTTCCAAGCTTTCAATTGGATCCTTAATCTATTCCATTCTATTTTAATTCAGGTGTATTTAAGTTAATTTAATTCACATAAGAAATGGTAACATACTTCCAAGACACCCTTTTTGTTATTTTGGAATATTTTGATTTTACAATGTATGACAAGTATGCATGTCCTCCAAGTCACTAATAATTTCCTTGCAATTACTAAGCCTTGTCATGTATTCTTCTAAGTCCTTTAACTTTAGCTAGCATACTTTACATACATATTAATAAGCCCTTTATCTTATCTAATAATCAATTTTAAAAGCATTCTTAAATCGAGTTGAGTGGTCATTAATTTGGGACCTATTACTAGGCTATACTTTGGGGTATTACAGGCAGTATGATGTCAACCCTAGCCTGATCATCTCTCATTCAAATTTGGTTAAGAAGATGATCCCTTATCCCTTGGGCAGTTGAAATTCAAAATTTGAAGAGCTAATCCTATCCCTTCCTCGCACGCCTATTTAAACACCAACCAAGCTAGCATTTAGGGGAGATCGAAAAAGAGTGGATCGCGAGGAGTTGGTGTGCGACGATTGACGACCGGCTGCACCTTGGAAGGGTGGTTCGACCAGGTTGGCCGAGAAGCCTGGATCTTGAAGGGTTGCATCGAGAGACCCCTTCTAGCCCATTTTCTCTTTCAAGTTATTTTATCTTGTTTTTAATGGTGATGTACTTTGAAAATATTTGTGGGTTGTTGGTTAAATCCCTCACCATGAACTAATTTAATTGTTGGTGGGGGATGTTTGCATTGAATGCTATTTTTATGTTTTAGTTTTTAATAATAAATCTGGCCTGGCAATGTTTTCACTATTTGGCATACTTTAATGTTTCCTGAATACTATGCCAAGCGAGAGCTGGCACTGTTGGCCTATTGCACCTCAATATCTTAAAAGAATTAGGGTGGCAACGATCAAGTTGTTGAATACTAAGGAGAGAAGCTTCGAGAGAAGTCGTTCAAGTAGATGAACTTACTTCGGGAGTGAAATCTACCCCTTAGGAGCATAGATGGGATCTTAATCAAATTGGTTTATATAAAAACAATAACTTTAGAGATATAAGGGTTTTTACATGATCAATTTAGGGCAATGACCATCGAGAGAGGCTTTGCTAATTTTGAATCTGCTCGGCAAACAATGCCAAGACAAGTTGTTATAAAAGGCTGGCACGGCATGAATAGAGCGAAAACCAGGCATTCCCTGCCAACACTCATCATTCATTAAAGCACCTTCCTTGCCAACGTCTTACTTTACTTTTATTTCTTTTCAATTATTTTCAAAACCAACTTCAAAATAAATCAACTTTTTCTTAAGGCAAGTAACAATCAAAGCAATTGAATTCCATGTCAATCTCTGTGAGATCGATACTCAGCTTACCAGCTGTATTACTCATAGGCCGTGTATACTTGCACGCAAAATACTCATCTTGGCAACATTTTTATACTTTTCCAATATATATCTTATGCACTTTTTGCCAGCATTCGCCTAGAGAGTGTACAAGTTTTTGGCGCCGTTGTCGGGGATTGCAACGGAATTGATTGTTTTTATCTTTTTACTTGTCTTTCTTTTTATTTTTATTTTTGTTTTTACCTTTTATTTTTGTCGGTCGACAAGTGGCCATATGATTCAAAAATTGAGAAAAGCTTGCGAAGCTTAAAAAGAAGATTTCGAGAGATGCAAAACCAAGGTAATGTGGGGAATGGTGTGGTGAACAATGGAGGAAATCCACTTAACAATGAGATACCACCACCACCTGTTGTCCCAATTGTTAATGAGAGACCTATTAGAGAACATTCAGCACCAACCATTGACAATTTGATGCCAAGACTTGTTGGCATAGAGGTAAACGCTGTCAATTTTGAACTTAAGCCGGTAATGATTCAAACTCTTTTGAATGTAGGTCATTTTGATGGAGCACTTACTGGAGATCCTAAGCAACATCTAAAGCAGTTCATGGAGATTTGCCAGTTATTCCAACAAAATGGAGTACATGAAGATACTGTGAAGCTGAAGTTGTTCACTTTTTCTTTGAGAGACAGAGCGAAGGCTTGGCTTAATTCTTTGCCACATGGCTCAGTTACTTCACACGCAGACCTATGCTTAAAGTTCTTGACAAGATTCCAACCGCCAACACTCACTGCCAAGATACGAGGTGAGATCATTACATTCAGGCAGGCTGAGGATGAGACCTTATATGATGCCTGAGAAATATTTAAAGACCTCTTGAGAAGGTGTCCTATGCATGGATTCCAAAATTGGACCCAGATACAGACCTTTTACAATGGATTAAATGCACAAACAAGGACTGTTGTTGACGCTTCAGCAGTTGGTTCGTTGCTTGACAAGACATATATCGAAGCTGTTGACATTTTAGAGAGGATTGCAATCAATGACTTTGAGTATCCTGTTGTTAGACTTGGGACCAGAACTAAAACCAATGGGAAATTTCAGGTTGATGAACTAACGTCCAATCATGCCAAAATTTCCAACCTTACTAGCATGGTAAGAACGTTGCAAAAGAACAATGAGACCTAAGAAGTCAAAGCATTAGACCTTTTCTATACAATTTGTGGAGAGAATCATCATGTGGATGAATGCCCTACCAACCCTGAATTGGTAAACTTTTTTGGCAATGTTAATCGTTACTATAATCCTAACTCCAATACTTATAATGTAGGTTTGAGACAACACCCTAACTTAGCGTGAGGAAATAAATGAGGTAACTAGTACTACACCCAGCGCCAAAATACCCAGAGGCAGAATAACAATGCCATGCTAGCATTATATCATAATGCCATGCCACAGAAAGCCCAAAACAATTTTTAGCAAGGGCAAATATTCAACCAAGGAGGCACTCTCACAGAGTACATGGAGAGGAATGATGACATAGTCCAGAGTTTGGTAGAATTAATGAGAAACTTGAAAGTCCAAATTGGGCAGATTGCCAATGCACTCAGCAATCGAACCCAGGGAGCACTGCCGAGTGACATAGAAGATGCTCGGCACAAAGACAATGAGCAATGCAAAGCTATAACTCTACGGATTGGTAAGCAGTGCGAGATGGAGAAGGCTGCTAAGCAGCCAATTAATTGCCAAGATGAGAAGCCTGTGCCATCAGATAATCCCAGGTAAGCAGAGAAAGAGGAAACAGAAGTAGATGATGTCAGAACTAATGCCAGATAGCATATCGATGCCAGCACCGATGCCAAATAGACTACTGGTGCCAGCACCAAGGCTAAATAGACTGTTGCCAGCACTGAATCAGCAAAGCTGGCAGAGCAGGCATGTATTTATCCGCCGCCACCATTTCCAGCAAGACTTCAAAAGCATAAGCAAGATCAGCAATTCAAGCGCTTCTTGGAGGTTCTTAAGCAATTGCAAATCAACATTCCATTTGTAGAAGCCCTTGAACAAATGCCTAACTATTTCAAATTTATGAAGGACATTCTGTCCAAAAAGAGAAAGTTAGGAGACTTTGAAATTGTTGCTCTGATCGAAGGGTGCAGTGCCATGATCCTAAACCGATTGCCACCAAAACTGAAAGATCCAAGAAGTTTCACTATTCCCTGCACCATTGGCAACAAATTCATGGGCAAGGCACTATGTGACTTAGGCGCCATCATCAACATGATGCCAATGTCAGTTGTTCGGAAGCTTGAAATATAAGCAAGACTTACCACAATGACACTTCAGTTGGTAGATCGATCCTATGCACATCCCAAGGGTAAGATTGAGGATGTATTGGTAAAGGTAGACAAATTTATTTTTCCAGCTAATTTTATCATTTTGGATATGAGGCTAATATTAATGTCCCTATTATTTTGGGTAGACCTTTTCTTGCCACGGGTAGGGCTTTGATTGATTTTCATAAAGGGGAACTAAAAATACGCATGAATGACCAGCATGTTACATTTAATGTGTTTCAATCTTTGAAATGTGCAGATGAACCTGATGAGTGCCAAGCAGAGGAGATGATGGAGTCCATTTGCACTTTGGACATGGCATAGTTATGCCAAGATACGGAATTTGATGCCAACAACTTAGATGGCATAGCTGAACTATTCGAGGAACTAGAAGAACCAGTCTTGGAGGCTGAAGAGGCGAGTTCTTTTGAGCCACTACAGTTTGCTGGAAGAAAGATCAAGGCACCTAGACCATCAATTGAGCAGCCACCATCGTTGGAACTAAAACCACAACCAGATCACTTGAAGTATGCTTATTTAGGTGAACACGCAACTCTGCCGGTGATCATTGCCACTAATCTCACTAATGATCAGGAGGAAAGATTGCTGGCAATATTACGTGATTATAAGCAAGCATTGGGTTAGACTTTGGCAGACATCCGAGGAATTAGCCCAACATTTGCATGCACAAGATTATCTTGGAGGAGTACCATGGCAAAACCATTGAAGGCCAAAGAAGGTTAAACCTAAGCATGAAAGAGGTAGTGAAAAAAGAAATCTTAAAATGGCTTGATGCAGGGATTATTTATCCCATTTTCGATAGCTATTGGGTTAGCCCGGTGCAATGCATGCCAAAGGTGGCATGACCGTGGTACAAAATAGTAAAGCTGAGTTAATCCCCTCCAGAACTATCACATGATGGAGAGTGTGCATGGACTATAGGAGGCTGAACAATGCCACGAGGAAGGACCACTTCCCATTGCCATTCATTGATCAGATGCTAGACAAGTTGGCAGGTAAAGCTTTCTATTATTTTTTGGATGGTTATTCAGGTTATAATCAGATTGCCATCGCCCCTGATGATCAAGAGAATACTACGTTCACGTGCCCATATGGGACATTTGCGTTTAGAAGGATGCCATTCGGCCTATGTAATTGTAATCACTCATTTTTACTTGTAAATATATTAATATTGCATGTATAGTTATTATATGAATGTTACTAATATAAGGTGATGTGTGCATGTATAAGTTATGTATACGTATTAGGGGTATATGTATGTCGCGTATGTATTTGATTAATATATAAATGTTATGTTAATTATATGTATGATTATATATACTAGAATATTATTAATTAATGATCGTATAATATAAAGTATATATTTTCGTATGTACATGTACAGCTATTATAATTATTATTATTATTATTGGGCTGACTAAATGAAAAATTAAATATATATATTAAACCCAAGTAAAAAGTCCGAGTCCAATTACAAAATCCAATTACAAAGCCCGTTTGGCCCAAATCTGAATCTTATCTAATTACAATGTGCAGGTAACTATGGGCCGTTGGATCAAGATCTGATCCAACGCCACGATGCAATGGAAGTCGAAAATATATCGCCAGCGCGTACTCCACACGTATGGACCGTTTGAGTGCCGCGCGCGCGGTCCACGCTTTATTATCCCACGCGCGTAAGATCCACGCGCGCTCGACTCCTCGATCGCGGTGCTCCACGTGGCGAAATCGAAGCCGTTTCATCGATCGAGGCTTCATCCAGCCGATCGTTCTTCAAGCCATCTCGACCGTTAGATCGATCCGATCTAACGCCGAAAATGCGTCTCGCCTCGCGAATCGGCCACACCGCCACCGCGCCGATATTCAGTCCCAGCGTTCAGATTATGCCAAAGACAACAAGCAAACGTCGATCCGGAAAAGAAGATACAAGTTGCAACCAAAAATAGAGAGAGATGTGATATATATGAAACGGGGCTGTTGTAACGGATAGTTTTTTTAGAGGAGCGAGAAAAAAAACAGAGAGAGTAATAACACAAAAAAAATAGAAAGCTTGTAAAACCAGAAACCTGTAACCAGTCAAGATAATCAAAAAGGCAGTCCAGTGGTAATTTTTTGTCTCTTTTTTTTTACCTGTTTTCATTGCATGTATATACGAAACACAAAAAGAAAAAAAAAAGAAAACAAGTAAAGAAGTCTTACCGGCTTTGTCCGTGGGTCTTCCTTCCTCTCTGTGACAAGCCTTTCGGCTTCTACAAGCCGTAATCGGTGAACAAAGGGAGGGGAAGACCCCTTGTGGTCTCGTTTTAGTCTAAAGAAAATATATTTTTGGGTTCGTATTTCTTAGATCTAGAGTAAATAAAAGGGGATCCTCTGAATCCAACCATGGATTCATGTTGAGGACGACAAGAGGAAGGTTTTAGTGTATTTTGGGAGGCTACCGGCGCCGATTATTAGCGGCGGGCGGTGTGGAGAATGCGGCGTGGCCGCCGCCGGATTCTCGGGTTTCTCAAGAACACTTGAGAGAAAAAGATGAACATGGCTATTTGAGAAATCAAGAATGAAATGAAAAAATGGGGAAAAAATGGGTTCGGTCTAAAAACGGGCTTTTTATAGTTATTATTATTTTTGAAATGGGTAAATTACACACTTAATCCCACCACGTTTTCAATATTTTCATTTTTGTCTTGCCGCATGGTATAATCACACTCCCAGTCCCCCTGAGTTTTCAAAAAGTCATAATTTAGTCACTAAATTACACCAGATCAGTTTCCGAATGGTAAAATTACGCCCTTAATCACCCCGCGTTTTTGAAATTTTCATTTTGAGTCTGCCCCTTGGTATAATTACAACTCTGGTCTTTGTAGGTTTTATTTGTTTTTCAATTTCGTCCCTAAATTACATGTTATTGCTCTTCAATTTCTGCCACTGATTTTCATTTTCCTTTCATTTCAGTCCTATTTTCTTTGTAAATATTATTGTTCGAATTATAATCGTATATGTTGATATTATTTTATTTTATGCCTCCCCATATGACTCGTTTTATGTTTTATGTATGTGTTAAATATAATATTTATGTTTTTTTATCCGGTTATCCGTACCAAGCATGTTATGTTTTAGTTAATTCGTACATGGCATATTTAGTATTTTTATATATGTGTATGCTTTCTTATTTTTAGGGCCGCATGTTAGTAAATTTACCCTTTTTATACGATATATGAATCCGTATATGTTGAAATATGTTTTATTATCAGTATGCATGTCTTTTTGAAATACTTGTTCATATATATATGCATTTATTTCGCCTTTATTATTTTGACATATGATAGTTGTTTTTATCTATTATTTAGAGTAATATGTATATATATACATGCTTTAGTCTAAAATATCATTCATGATAAATTAATGTTCTGGTATGTCAATATTTATTATATTTAAATGATTTGTCATGTTTTATGTTTTTGCCATTAAAGATTGCATATCGAGATATAAATTGTTAATGCGGTGTCCTTTTATCCGAGCGTAAACGGGCCAAAGATTGCGTAGTGATAGTGGTTGGGCGTTTATTCTCGGATAACGGGACCCTTAAAATATATTCGCAATTATGACCGAAATTTAAAATAATCGTCACTTTAATCCGAAAATCCAATATTAATAAAGCGGTAATTATTAAAGTACCAATTTTTTTTGGCGTGTGTGGGGTGCTAATCCTTCCCCATCCGTAACCGACTCCCGAACCCTTTCCTTTTGAATCTCTGGTTTTGTGGTGTCCGGCCTACCTAAGTGGCCGGTGGCGACTCCATTTTTATGAGGTTTTTTTGTAAACCCTGCAGAATAAATATTTTATATCCAAACACCTTTCAAAAATCCTTCGAAAACACCATCGTTTTTTTTTATTTAGCGAGACATCGCTACAGATGGCGATTCCGCTGGGGATAATTTTTGTTTTTCAAAAACAAATGAGAGTCAAGCTTTCAAAATAATTACCGCTTTACTAATATTGGAAGTTTCAGATTAAAGTGACTATTAAATTAACATTCGGTCATATTTGCGCGTTTATTTTAACGCATTTAAAATATGGCATATAAACCCGTCTTTTTAAGTGGGGGGAAAACGCTAATGCTTTCGTGGAGATATCGTTCTCCCGTATGGGCCTAGCAAGTACCTTCGGGGCTCGAGTACCTTATGCTTTCGTAAGGATATCGTTCCTTCGTACGGGTATAAGCGAATGGGTCCCCCTGAATTGAACCCGGTTGAAAGGAGCCCATAATGGGTGATGATCGGGGGCCTTGCTACCCTTAGTAGGGGACAGCAAGGACAATTCGGGTACCTCCTAGCACCAACACTGCATGTAAAGAACATAGAAACCTACCCTGTTAGAGCCATGCGGATAACCTTAGGTTTTAGACGGGATAAATAGGGTTGTTTTGTGTTTATTCTATTTAATTTTGTCATTTTATTTATATATTTATCAATTTTATCTGGTACTGACTTGTTTTCTTTTCGCTTTTTGTTCTTTTTCTCATACATCATTGCATTTGCATCGCATAAAGGTACTGGATCAAGTGGTTTGCCTGATCAGAAAGTCTTTCACTATGGAAAAAAGGTGTCTTAGGAAAGAAGAGCTTAATTTGTCAGTCAGACATTGGTCAGAGGTCAACCAGAAAATCCAAGGGGACAGTCTGCCTAACGAACGCGTAATAGCTGGATACACATATGTGAGTCTCCAATGTAACGACTTGTGGGATCTTCAAAGCATTTGGGAAAGATGGGACCGAAGGCTACAAGACTTATTTAGCGATAGTTATGGCGACATCGCGCAGCTATTATATGTTCGGATTAACCAACCCCTACTCCGAGCTATAGTCCCGTTTTGAATCCGCTTTTTGTCGCTTCACCTTCAATGGGCAAGACATGATGCCTACGGTAGAAGAATACATTGCTTTACTTAACCAGAAAAATATTCAGAAGATTGATCTACGCGAAGCCTCCAAGGAATCAGAATTACATCGCGAAACTCAAAGCCTTTACAGGAATGAGTGATGATTGGGTTAGTGGCCTCCTTCAAATCCGAGGAGATAATACAGTCTTTGCATGGGAGAGTATTCGGGACATCATATCGACACATCTAGACGAGGCAAAGAAAATGGACTTATTCGCTTTAGGAATATATGGCTTGGTGATCTTTCCCAGAGTACTCGGGAACATTGACATAGCCATTCTGGATTTGTTTGAGCGGGTGAAACGGAGAGCAAACCCGGTACCAGCAATCTTGGTCGAGACTTTCATTTCTTTAAACGCTAGCCGGAAGCATGAAGAAGGACGTTTTCGAGGATGCGCACAGCTATTACAAGTATGGATCCAGAGTCACATGTGGAAGGCGCCGACGCGGGTCCTGCCGGGGATATCCTTCCAAGGATTTTTGCCTTTACGAGAATACTTAGCAAAGGAATGGCGAGAAGATTTAAAAACAAAAATGTGGACCAGTTTCTTCAGGAACATTCAAGATGAAGACATAGCATGGAGGGTCCCATGGCTCGGTAAAGTTAATTATTTTCTATACAGTTGTGGTGACTTCAACTGGCTGATGATGTTAGGATTACATGGAGGGATCGCTTGTGCTCCACTTTTAGTGTCTCGGCAGTTCGGATAACGGTAGTTCATTCCCAATACCGCCGGATTAAGCCAAACTGAATTCTTTTCAAAGGAGAGTTCAAAGGAAAAATTCAGACCATCATGAGGGCCTGGGATCATTGTTATCGGATCAGGGTGGAAAGAGACACCGAGCACATGACTACCCCAGATTACGATCTTTGGAGACGTTTGAGGGTTAATAATGTGATTCCCGAATCTGATCAAGGACCAACAAAGTGTCACCAAGAGCTTACAAGGGTGGTACCGTCCGGCCGACATCTTAAGGAGTGAACTCAAGAAGTTAAAAGGAAAATGGACATTCAATGACCCAACATGCGAGCGAACTCTATAAGGCAAGCTTAGAAGTTGATGAGCGGGACGGGATCATCGTGCAATTGAAGAAATTGAATGCAGATTTAAGTGACAAAAATACTTTATCAAAAAGATGCCCTCCTATTACAGCAAAAAATACAAAAGGCGGAGCCGAGTCGGTTCATAGTCTGTGGAAAGAGAAAGAATGAACGGCATCCGCTTGGTGGAAGAAGAACGAGAAGTTAACAAAAGAGCGATCGAGAAAGAGATTGAAAGCTGCTGTCGTTTGGCTATGGAGGAAGAAAAACGGTCCGCCAAGAAGGCCATTGATCAAGAGAGAGAAAGATTCGCATAAGAAATCAGCAAAGGAAAACAGCTGTTCATCATGAGAGAGAAAGTGTCGCCGTATGGAAAAGAAAATCCATGAATAGCCAAAAACAGATTGTTAGAAATGCGTAAAATCAGACGATGACACTTTCAAAGTTTGGGGCAAAGCCAAAGTCAAAATGATGAATTAAAAGAAAAGATGGCGGAAGCCTAACACTCACTTGAATGTATCGCCAGAGGAATAATTTCACTGAGAGCAAGCAAGAAAGAGAACGCGAAGTGGGTGTGTTACAAGCACGAATCGGATCCTCAAGCAGTTGTGGAGGATTACAAGGAAAGAATTAATGTGTTCGAGGAAGTCGCAGCCGGGGGGGACACCTATTGGCGTAAGAGATTACGCGACGCTCGAATGGTACAGAGAGACCAAGATTACGCAAATCTAATGGTGGACATACAACGAGTCGCCAGACACGTAAATGATTTAGCTGTCGAGGCCGAGACACTCCGACCTTTATAGCCCCGGAATGGAAGAAGCTCCTAGGTTCCTCAAGCCGCTCAAGGCAATTGGAAAGTTAGGGGATAGAGCTAGAGTCTATCTATAGGACTCGTGTTATAATTAGATCTTTTGTACTAGGGATCTTTACTTTGTAACACGAATTTTGTTGTAATCAAGACCCTTTAATTCCCGTAAAAGTAATTCAAAAGGGTGATTACCAGCGAACCAAGACCTTGTCTCGCATGCATTCTTGCATTTGCATCATAACATTTGCATCATCGTACATGCATTTATTTTTTACAACCATATTAACAAAGATGAATATTGTGGCATTCCAAAGTGTGTTAACCCGCAATCATTCATCACATATACTTTACCCGCTACAAAGAAAGCTCATGGAAGAAAGAATAATCAATCTAGAAAGAGGGCAGAGAGAGCTCGAGTCAAGGCTTGAAGAGGCCCAGAGAAGCCTTAGTGATCAGATTGCACAATCACAAACTTCAATAGTATCTGACATAACGGCATTGCTGGCAAAAAGTCTCTAAAACGAGTAGAAGGAGAAAATATCCCAGAGCCGTAAGGTACCCGGCTCACTTCAAGGTTCAACCAACCGCACCAAACCAGGCTAGAAGGTGTATATTGACCCTACAGAATGTCTTCCAGCTTTCAAGTAGGGGCACTGAGACTCAAACCCTTGATACCAAGCATCAGATGAAGAAGAAGTGCCGGACCTAAACATGGTCGAAAAGATCAGAATGAGGTAGAAAGAAAGTGGGAAGAAAGATTTCGCCTCATGGAAGAAAAAAATTTAAAGCGTTATAATCAAATGAAGAATCAGAAACAACGCTAGTGATCTAAGTCTAGTGTCCGATCTTGTCTTGCCACCAAAATTCAAAACGCCGGAGTTTGATAAATATGACGGAACCACATGTCCTTCTCGCACACATAACGATGTATTGCGTAAAAATGGCGCTTACCATAAAGATGAAAAGCTACCGATCCATCGTTTCCGTGATAGTCTAATCGAGCGGCATTACGTTGGTATACTCGTTAAGCAAAGCAAATGTCAAGACATGGAAAGATTTGTCTAAAGCATTTTCCGAGCAATACAAACATGTAATGTATATGATCCCTAGCAGAATTATGCTAGAAAATATGGGGCGTAAGTCCAATGAAAGCTTGCGACAATATGCCCAAAGGTGGAGAGAAGTGGCCGCCCAAATCCAGCCACCTATCCCGAGCATGAAATCACGCCATTATTTGTCAATACTCGAAAGGGGCACTCTTCGATCGCCTCATCAATAACACAACACAGTTGTTTTTCACGACTTGATCAGATCGGGAGTCTCTCGAATCGCAATCAAGAGCGGCGTAATTGATGGTGGGGAAGGGTCTCAAAGTACAACAAGAGAAATGAAGTAAACGCCACCAAGACCTATATACCAAGAACTTCACAGCCTCACAGCCCCAAGCACTGTGGGAAAACGCAAAATTCGAATCAAAGAGATGAGAGAGTCACCGTAAAGGATAAAGAGAGGAGAACTTTCACCCCTACCGGTTTCATACTACAAAGCTTTATTCTGGGGCTTGTATGAAGCAGACTTGGTCCGACCATACATCGTTAATCCCGTCAATCCACCCTTCCCGCCTTGGTATAATCCAAGCGCACATTGCGACTATCACGGCGGTACTCGACACCCCATCGAGAACCGCTTTGCCTTCAAAAAAGCTTGTGCGTAACTTAATTGATTCCGGATATTGAAGTTTGAAGAGCCTAGCGAGCCAACAACCCACGCTTAATCATGGGAGCAGAGGGGTAAATGCTATAGAAGAAGGTTTTACTGTGAGGATAAAGGATGACGTCGTCAAGTCAAGTCTCCTTTACGGTGGGTATTTCAACAGCTTATGCATGGCTCGGGATGATCAATAAAGGCATGATAATAAGGCGTAAAGAATGTGGAAAGTATTGCGAATTCCATCGATCAAGGGCATGATATCCAAGAATGTGATGAGTTCAAGAAATTGGTGCGAAGTTGATGGATGGAAAACAAATTGAATTCTTTGAGGAACCCATGGGGAAGGGATTAGACGACATACACATGATGAGATACCCCAAAACTAGATACGGGAAGGATAGACTTTTCATCATCTCTCCCAGGTAGGGAATGCAGTGTGTCTCCCAAGGAGAAACCAGCAAGATAAATCCCAAGATCGTCATTTCAGCACCATCTCCATTCCCATTCAAAGACATGCGACAAATTCCCCCGAATTATGCCGCGAATGTGACCATGCCGTAAAAATCAAAACACGAACAGTAAAAGAGCTCATACTGGAAGACCAACAAAGCCAAAATAATGTGAACGTTGGTGAGGCAGGCCATTTCACCAGAGCGCCGATGTTATTCCTCCGAGGCTTTGAGAGCAGCTAAAAAAGATAGGGGGAAGAGTACAACAGCTTAGCCTCGCATGATATTTGGAGAAGAACCTCCCAAAAGATAAATGAACCAGAATCGAGGCCTGTGCCAAAGAATTTCTAAAGTTCTTGAGACATAGCGAGTACAACGTAGTGGAACAACTACGGAAACAACCGCCAGATCACAAAGGTCTGGAATTACTCTTGAGTTCAGAGAAGCATCGGGAGACACTATTGAAAGTGCTGAATCAAACTTTTGTGCCCCAGACATTTCAGAATAAAACCCGACATGATAGTGGGGCATATTATCGCTTATAATCATATCACATTCAAGTGATGATGAGATCCCGAAGAAGGAGGAAGGGGGTCCACTAAAGCCCTTAACATCACTACCCACCGCAAAGGGTATGTATTACCAGCGCATCGATCGACAACGGGTCAGCATTGAATGTCTTGCCTATGGTAACCCCGCAAAATTACCAATAGATAGTTCGCACCTAAAGCCTTGCTACAACTCTCTAAAGAGCTTTGATGGTACGCAAAAAGGAACAATGGGGAAAATTGAGATACCCCTATTGATCGGACCAACCGAATATGTGATCGATTTTGTGGTGATGGACATAAAACCATCTTACACCGCTTGTTGGGAAGACCGTGGATCCACTCCGCAGAGTTGTCCCATCATCATTGCATCGTAAATTAAAATTTGTAGTTGAAGGCAAATTTGGTCACAGAGAGAGGCAGAGCATGAATTTGTTGCTTCCGTGACATCGACACCCCTACATTCAAAATGATGAAGATGTTGCAGAATGCTCATTCCGAGCATTAGAACTAGTAAATGCCACATTCGCTTAAGAGGGAAAACCGATCCCCTACCCCAAAGTTATCTAATTGTACCAAGATGACCATCGTAAAACTCGGGCCGAGGAGCCAAAATAGGAAAAGGGTTGGGAAGAAATTACAAGGAAACCCGAGACCCAAGAATATCATTACCAAGAAGGATCGTTTGGGTCGGGTTACCAACCAAGTGTCCAATGTAAGAAAGAAGAATATAAGAGAAAAGAGGAACAAAGAAAAGCTAGATCTAAAGGAGAAGACATTCCGTGGAGGTCGATGTCCTTTCCTAGTTTAAAAGCCACTTTCATCTCCGGAGGGTTCTACCGCCAGGTCAAGATATTGAGAGACAATGAAGAAAAATGATGAACTTAGCCAGAGGAAATGTTCAAGAAAGCATTTGAAGGGATGTACATCAACATGATAGTCAAGAGGACCGAGGTAGCAAAATGTTGACCAACATCCGCCCTTGCCATCCGGGGGAGACACTTGATAACCGGAGCTGCATTGATCTACCCGTAGTTTTTAGGAATAGATCGTAGTAATGCTCCGAATCAACCTTTTGTTTTTGCCCATAGACAATGGGGATCTCTTGTATGGGGCACCTATGTTAACTTTTTGATTGAAATGAAATATCCCCACTTTCTTAAAAATGACCAAAGTCTCATTTATTCCATTCATGCATTCTTCATATTCATTCCCTTCATGTAAAACCGTCTCTTTCCCAATACAATTCATTCTCATTTAATGCAGGTCGCTCATGATTGACGATATGAATGATACCGATCCAACTCGAGTAAATTTGAAAACCCCGAGGTCTCAGAGGAAACGGAGGGAGGATATGATGAAATAGAAATTGAGGTCCCGTAAGAATTAAAGAGAATGGTGGATTACTTAAGAAAGGCAGATTATGCCCCACCAAGAAGAAATGTAAATTGTCAACTTAGGGATCAAGAAGCGAGAAGAGAAATAAAAATAGGAACGACGATTTCTCAAAAACCAAGCATGAACCGATAGCCCCGCTTCAAGAATTCAAGGATGTCTTCGCCGACTTATCAAGATATGCCAGATTAAATACCGACATAGTGGTGCACAAATTGCCAACAAAGTCGGAGTGCAAACCAAGACAAAGAAAAACTTCGGAGAATGAGGCCGATATGTTGTTAAAGATCCGAGAAGAAGTGAAAAAGCAATTTGATGCTGGATTCTTGAAGTAGCCAAATACCCCGAGTGGGTTGCAAACATTGTACCAGCATCAAAGAAAAGACGGGAAAGTTCAGATGTGTGTAGATTATAGGGATTCAATCGAGCTAGCCCAAAAGACAACTTCCTTTGCCACATATTGACACGCTGGTTGACAACACCGCAGACATTCATGGTTTTCCTTTATGGATGGCTTCTCGTGATACAACCAGATAAAGATGGATCCTAACGACATGGAGAAAACCACATTCATAACCCATGGGGCACTTTTTGTTATCAAGTAATGCCATTTGGGCTAAAGAATGCAGGGCAACATACCAAAGAGCAATGGTGACTTTTCCATGACATGATGCACAAAGAAATAGAAGTATACGTCGATGATATGATTGCCAAATCCCGAACAGAGGAAGAGCACCTATAGTAACTTAAGGAAACTATTCCAAAGACTACGGAAGTACCAACCGAGGCTCAATCCCGCCAAGTGTACCTTCGCTGCATTTTCGAAAACTCCTAGGGTTCGTAGTAAGTAGAAGAGGGATTGAGATTGATCCCGATAAAGTGAAAGCCATCCAGACCTTTCACCACCCCGCACACAAAAGGAAGTTCGCGGTTTCCTAGGGAGGCTGAATTATATCTCTGCTTCATTTCCCAATTAACCAATCAATGCGACCCGGTCTTCGACTTTTAGAAAGAATAATCCGGGCGTGTGGGATGAAGAATGTCAAAAGGCCCTAGAAAAGATCAAAAAGTACCGACAAATGTCTAATTTTAGTCGCACCGGCATCTGGTCGACCACTAATTCTCTACTTAACAGTCTTCGAGAATTCAATGGGATGTGTACTGGGCAACACGATGAGTCAAGAAAGAAGGAGCAGCCATCTATTACCTAAGCAGAAATTCAACGATTATAAACACGGTACCGCCAAAGGCGTAAGTCGTGGTTGCGCTCTAGTTTGGGCTACCAAGCGACTCAGCAAGACTGTTGTACCATACTACCCGGTTAATATCCAAGCTAGACCCATTGAAGTTCCTAATGGAAGCGCCAAAGACTAACGGAAGGATGGCCCGATGGCGTATGCTCTTATCCGACCGACATCGTATATGTTAATCAAAAAGTCGTAAAGGGGAGTGCCAGAGCGGATTTCCTAGCAAGTCGTGGCTTCGGATGACTATGAGGCATTGAACTTTAGTTTCCCGCATTTAAGACTTGATGTGCATTACAACCAAGAAGAGATTTTAGATGATGTGTCATGGAAACTTTACTTCGATGGAGCCTCCAACGCCCGACATGGGATAGGGCAGTGCTAATCTCACCGAGGACGATATTATCCTTTCACCAGCAGATTGGAATTCTTCTCGCACAAACAATATAGCTGAATACGGCTTGCATCATGGGACTAAACTCACCATCGAAAGAAAGGTTAAGAAACTTCGAGTGTTCTGAGATTCGCCCCTAGTCATTTACCAATTGCGCGGGAGTGGGAAACCAGAGACCCGGTTGGTCAAATATCACAAATTAATCCAAGAGCTCATCAAAGAGTTCAAAAGGTCACCTTCAATTACCTACCCCGAGAAGAAAATCGATGGCGGATGCATTGGCAACCTTGGCATCCATGTTTAAAACAAACACCGGGCGGAAATGAAACCCATTGAGATGCAGACGCTTGAAAAGCCCGCTCATTGTTGTAGTATACAGAAGAGATTGACGGAAATCCATGGTACTATGATATCCCGCAATATGTCAAGCTTCAAAAGTATCCGTAAGGGGCAAACGACAATGATGTAAAAGCGCCGTAAAAATGGCAACAAAATATGTCCTAGATGGGGAGATCCTATATAGGAAAAGTCATGATCAAACATTGCTGAGATGTGTGGATGCCGGGAGGCAAAGGAAATCTTAGCCAAGTACATGACGGGATCTGTGGAAACGACGCCAACGGGTTGTCTATAGCCCAAAAATTATGAGATACGGTTATTTTCGTTGACCATGGAGGGAGATTGCATCGATTACGCCAGAAATGCCACAAATGCCAAATTTATGCCGACAAAATTCATGCACCCCATCGCCTCTACACACCATGAATTCTCCGTGGCCTTTCGCAAAGATGGGGCATGGACGCCATCGGGCAAATCCATCCAAAGCCTCCAACGGACACCGTTTCATTTTGGTCGCTATAGACTACTTCACTAAATGGGTAGAGGCAGCGTCTTACGCCAATATCACCAGACTACAGTTTGTAAGTTCTAAAGAAGGAAATTATTTGTCGATACGGATTGCCAGAGAGGATCATCACCGACAATGCTTCTAATGAACAATGTATCGATAAAGGACGGTGCACTCAATTCAAGATAACACACCATAATTCCACAGCCTATCGCCCTAAAATGAATGGAGCAAAGGGAAGCAAAACAAAAATATAAAGAAGATCATAGCGAAAAACTACGGATACCTACAAGGATTGGCATGAGAAGTTGTTTTTTGCCCTTTTCGCCTATAGGACGCCCATTCAAGACATCAACGGGGCAACGCCCTATTCCTTGGTGTATGGTACCAAGCAAAGATTCTAATTGAGGTAGAGATTCCGTCCCTCCGAGTCTTAAACGGGTAAAATCGAAGAAGTTGAATGGGTGCAGCGACTTGACCAGCTAAATCTCATTGATTTAAAAAGACTAAAAGCCATTTGTCATGGTCGATGTACCAAAAGCGGATGGTTCAGCTTACAACAAAAAGGTGCGCCAAGAGAATTCAAAGAAGGGGATCCGTACTCAAGAGAATCCTCCCAATCCGTAAAGATCCTCGAGGAAAATGGATGCCCAATTGGGAAGGACCATACGTCGAAAAGAAGCCTTTCTCGTGAGGAGCCCGATCCTAATGTAAATGGACGGGGACGAGCTGAAAATCCCGAAATTCTGATGCCATCAAGAAATACTATCTCTAAAAAAAAAATGGAGAGCTCAGATGAAAAACCCAAACCGGGCGCCTTGAAGCAAAGGAAGGACTCGAGTTGAAAACCCGCAAAGGGCGGCTCGGGTAAGTTGAAAAGTTAAATATCCGAGGAGAAGGGTATCCCCATGAGCATCATGAAGAGGAAGCTTTTGCAAAAAAATTCTACACCGCTGATGTGATCATGTATCATTCATATCAAGATAATGAGAGATCTTGTGTTTAACTTTATACGTGTCATACCTTTCTTTCTAAGATATCTCAAAGCCCTTAATCCTAATAAAACCGTGTTTTGAGCATCCATTCCTAGCCTCCTTGTCAATTTCAAATGATAAGATAACATAGGCTTATAATGAAACAAGAGATTTCAAGCATTACTATGATTTAACCTTGAAAATTGCAGTGTAATCAAAGAAAACGGTTAACTCCGGCCCTTAAGTTCCCTAAATGGTTGTCGATCGGGAATGCGGAAGCTTCAAACAACCTGATAGGATAACCGATGGCACATGTCCTATCTATTCAAGAAAAGCGCACGAGATAACAAAAGAAATCCGGGTGAAAACCGATGGGGCACTTTAAAAAAAAAAAATCTCTAAAGTGAAAACCCGAAAAAGGGCGCTTTTAAAATTCCAAGTCGTAATTGAAAAAGAGAAAGATCGAGACGGTTGAACTTGGCAAAGTGAAGAAGGGTATCGATGCCCGTGAATAAAGGAGAAAGTTTAACGGCAAAAAGGACCAAAACAAACCCACCATGATATTGAAGCTCATGCATCATGAATAGTCGACATCACTAGGATTAGGAGCATGTCAATTCATTCATTTGTCATAGCATTTTGTTTTCATCTCGTATTTGCAGATCCAAAGAGACATCAAGGGTCATCACGATGTGAATCCCAAATGAGAGAGACAATGTTTTTACATAAAGGCACATGTTTTCAAAGCTCGAGAGAGGTTCTATATAGGAAGAACTCTCTCTCCGAGGCTTCGTAAGCTGAAAGTTCTATATAGGAAGGATCGACAACTTTAGGGTGAAGACTCGCAGCTTCTATATAGGAAGAACTCCTGGTCAAAGAAATTCACCCATGACACGCAAGATTATATAGAAAACTGCTATGTCAAAAGCAAAGAGTCTTATATAAGAAAGACCGAGCTTCATTGTCTTAGGGTGAAGGGTTCTGTGGTCTAAAAGAACTCGTAGCTCGAGATTCCAGACGCCAAAAAGTTCTATATAGGAGGAACCGATGGCTCCAAGGTGAAGACTCGCAGCTTTCTATATAGGAAGAACTCCCAACCAAAGCAATTCACCTATGACACAGGTTATATAGGAAACCTGTTGTGTCAAGAGCAAAGAGTCTTATATAGGAAAGAAGCTTCATTGTCTTAGGGCGAAGGGTTCTGTGGTCTAAAAGAAAGCCGAGAAACGCCAAAAAGTTCTATATAGGAGGAAGACTCCAAGGTGAAGACTTCAGCTTCTATATAGGAAGAACTCCTAAAGAAAAAGTCCAATTCACCTATGACCAGGGGTTATATAGGAAACCTTTGTGTCAAAAAAGCAAAGAGTCTTATATAGGAAAGACTTGAGCTTCATTGTCTTAGGGTGAAAGGTTCTCAGGTTGTAAAAGAACTGAGCTCGGAGATTTCAGACGCCAAGAGTTCTATATAGGAAGAACTTACATGCCTGAAGATTCAGCCAAGGAAGAGCGGAGATGTCCAAAAGAATTGTTTTTCCAAAGCTTATAAAGAAATGTGTCTCAAGAAAAAAAGAAAATGAGATGGGTTCAATGTCAAAAGAGTTACGTGTCGAAAGAGCTCCAAGCTCCAAGGTCGAAGGTGACGAAGTTCTATATAGAAAGAACTTACGAGCCTCAAGATTCAGCCAAGGAAGAACGGAGATGTCCAAAAGAATTCATTTTTCCAAAGCTACAACAGGGAAGTATAATAAAAATGAGAGCGAAGGGGTTCTGTGTCGAAAAAAGAACCTGTAGCTCTAAAATCGGAAGGTGACGAAGCTCTATATAGGAAGAACTTACAAGCCCCAAGATTCAGCCAAAGAAGAGCGGAGATGTCCAAAAGAATTCGTTTTTCCAAGGCTACAAACAGAAGTCCGATAAAAATGAGTGCTTATGAATCTTTGCTTTGTTTCCCATCCCATGAAAACAAGCAAAGAGGGGCAAATCAGAATCACTCATTTTTACTTGTAAATATATTAATATTGCATGTATAGTTATTATATGAATGTTACTAATATAAGGTGATGTGTGCATGTATAAGTTATGTATATATGTATTAGGGGTATATGTATGTCGATGTATATGTATTTGATTAATATATAAATGTTATGTTAATTATATGTATGATTATATATACTAGAATATTATTAATTAATGATCGATAATATAAAGTATATTTTTTATGTACATGTACATGTACAACTATTATAATTATTATTATTATTATTGGGACTGACTAAATGAAAAATTAAATATATATATTAAACCCAAGTAAAAAGTCCGAGTCCAATTACAAAATCCAATTACAAAGCCCGCTTGGCCCAAATCAATCCTATCTAATTACAATGTGGGTAACTATGGGCCGTTGGATCAAGATCCGATCCAACGGCCACGATGCAATGGAAGTCGAAAATATCCGCCAGCGCCGCATCTACACGATGGACCGCTCGAGCCACGCCACGCGCTGCGGTGGTCCACGCGCGGACGCTTTATTATCCCACGCGCAGAAGATCCACTCGCTCGACTCGATCGCGTGCTCCACGTGGCGTAAATCAAGCCGCTTCATCGATCGAGGCTTCATCCAGCCGATCGTTTCTTCAAGTTATCTCGACCGCTAGATCGATCCGATCTAACGGCCGAAAATGCGCCCGCCCTCGCGAATCGGCCACACCGCCACCGCGCCGATATTCAGCCCCCGCGCTCAGATTATGCCAAAGACAACAAGCAAATGTCGATCCGAAAAGAAGATACAAGTTGCAACCAAAATACAGAGACAGTGATATATATGAAACGGGTTGTTGTAACGGATAGTTTTTTTTTGAGAGGAGCGAAAAAAAAAAAGAGAGAGTAATAACAAAAAAAAAAAAAAAGCTTGTAAAACCGTAAACTTGTAACTACCAAGATAATCAAAAAGGCAGTCCAGTTGGTAATTTTTTTGTTTTTTTTTTTAATTGCTTTTCATTGCATGTACATAAAAAAAAAAAAAAAAAAGAAAACAAGTAAAGAAGTCTTACTGCTTTGTCCGTGGGTCTTCCTTCCTCTCGTGATAAGCCTTTCGGCTTCTACAAGCCGATCCGTGAACAAAGGGAGGGAAGACCCTTGTGGTCTCGTTTTTGGTCTAAAGAAAATATATTTTTGGGTTCAGATTTTTTAGATCTAGGTAAATAAAAGGGGATCCTCCAATCCAACCATGGATTCATGTTGAGGACGACAAGAGGAAGGTTTTGGTGTATTTTGGGAGTCCACGGCCGCCTAGCGGGCGGTCGGCGGATGGAGAATACGGCGGCCGCCACGGATTTCGGGTTTCTCAAGAACATTTGAGAGAAAAGATGAACATGGTTATTTGAGAAATCAAGAACAAAATGAAACGAAAAAAATGGGGAAAACTTGGTTTCGGGCCAAAAAAATGGCCTTTTATAGTTGTTATTATTTTACTAAATGGGTAAATTACACACTTAATCCCACCGCATTTTCAATATTTTCATTTTTGTCTTGCCGCATGGTATAATCACAGCCCCAAACCCCCCGAAGTTTTCAAAAAGTCACAATTTAGTCACTAAATTACACCCGATCGTTTCGAATGGTAAAATTACGCCTTAATCACCCCGCATTTTTGAAATTTTCATTTTGAGTCCGCCCTTGGTATAATTACAACTTTGGTCTTTGTAGGTTTTATTTGTTTTTCAATTTCGTCCCTAAATTACATGTTATTGCTCTTTAATTTCGCCATTGATTTTCATTTTCCTTTCATTTCCTATTTTTTTTGTAAATATTATTGTTCGAATTATAATCGTATATGTTGATATTATTTTATTTTATGCCTCCCCATATGATCATTTTATTTATGTTTTATGTATATGTTAAATATAATATTTATTTTTTTTATCCCGTTATCCGTATCAAGCATGTTATGTTTTAGTTAATTCATACATGGCATATTTAGTATTTTTATATATGTATGTGCTTTCTTATTTTTTAGGGCCGCATGTTAGTAAATTTACTTTTTTATACGATATGTGAATCCGTATATGTTGAAATATGTTTTATTATCAAGATGCATGTCTTTTTGAAATACTTGTTCGTATATATATGCATTTATTCCTCGCTTTATTATTTTGACATATGATAGTTGTTTTTATCTATTATTTAGAGTAATATGTATATATATACATGCTTTAGTCTAAAATATCATTCATGATAAATTAATGTTCGTATGTCAATATTTATTATATTTAAATGATTTGTCATGTTTTATGTTTTTGCCATTAAGATTGCATATCGAGATATAAATTGTTAATGCGGTGTCCTTTTTATCCGAGCGGATTGCCGTAGTGATAGTGGTTGGGCATTTGAAAAGCGCGACGCTTGGAGTCTGGGGATATCCTTCAAGGTTTTTTGCCTTTACGAGAATACTTAGCAAAGGAATGGCGAGAAGATTTAAAAACAAAAATGTGGACCCAGTTTCTTGAGGAACATTCAAGATGAAGACATAGCATGGAGGGTCCCATGGCTCGGTAAAGTTAATTATTTTCTATCTGATTGTGGTGACTTCAATTGGTGATGATGTTAGGATTACATGGAGGATCGCTTGTGCTCCACTTTTTTAGTGTCTCGGCGATTCGGATAACGGTAGTTCATTCCCAATACCGCGGATTAAGCCAAACTGAATTTCTTTTCAAAGGAGAGTTCAAAGGAAAAATTGAGACCATCATGAGGGCACAGGATCATTGTTATCGGATCGGGGTGGAAAGAGACACCGAGCACATGACTACTGGTTACGATCTTTGGAGGCGTTTGAGGTTAATAATGTGATTTCTGAATCGATCAAGGACCAACGGTGTCACTCGAAGAGCTTACAAGGGTGGTACCGTCGGCCGACATCTTAAGGAGTGAACTCGAGAAGAAGTTAAAAGGAAAATGGACATTCAACGGACCCAACATGCGGCGAACTCTATAAGGCAAGCTTAGAAGTTGATGAGCGGGGACGGGATCATCGGCAATTGAAGAAATTGAATGCAGATTTAAGTGACAAAAATACTCTTTATCAAAAAGATGCCCTCCTATTACAAAGGCAAAAAGGCCGGTAGGAGACAGTTCATAGCTGTGGAAAGAGAAAGAATGAACGGCATCCGTTTGGTGGAAGAAAGAACGAAGTTAACAAAAGAGCGATCGAGAAAGAAATTGAAAGCTGTCGTTTGGCTATGGAGGAAGAAAAACGGTCCGCCAAGAAGGCCATTGATCAAGAGAGAAAGATTCGGACAAGAAATCAGCAAAGGAAAACAGCTGTTCATCATGAGAGAGAAAGTGTCGCCGTATGGAAAAGAAAATCCATGAATATAAAAGCATTGTTAGAAATGCAGAAAACTGACGATGACACTCTTTAAAGTTTGGGGCAAAGCCAAAGTCAAAATGATGAATTAAAAGAAAAAGATGGCGGAAGCCGAACACTCACTTCGAATGTCTTTGCCAGTAGGAATAATTTTTTTGAGTTGCAAGAAAGAGAACGCTTGAAGTGGGTGTGTTACAAGCACGAATCGGATCCTCAAGCGGTTGTGGAGGATTACAAGGAAAGAATTAATGTGTTCGAGGAAGCTGCAGCCGGGGGACACCTATTGGCGAGAAGAGATTACGCGACGCTGCTCGAATGGTACAGACAGAGACCAGTATTCACGCAAATCTAATGGTGGACATACAAATGAGTCGCCGGACACGTAAATGATTTAGCTGTCGAGGGCTGAGACACTCCGACCTTTTATAGCCCCGGGAATGGAAGAAGCTCCTAGGTTCCTCAAGCTGCTCAAGGCAATTGGAAAGTTAGGGGATAGAGCTAGAGTCTATCTATAGGACTCTGTGTTATAATTAGATCTTTTGTACTAGGGATCTTTACTTTGTAACACGAATTTTGTTGTAATCAAGACCCTTTAATTCCCGTAAAAGTAATTCAAAAGGGTGATTACCAGCGGAACCAGTACCTTGTCTGCATGCATTCTTGCATTTGCATCATAACATTTGCATCATCGTACATGCATTTATTTTTTACAACCATATTAACAGTATGAATATTGTGGCATTCCAGTGTGTTAACCCGCAATCATTCATCACATATACTTTACCCGGCTACAAAGAAAGCTCATGGAAGAAAGAATAATCAATCTAGAAAGAGGGCAGAGAGAGCTCGAGTCAAGGCTTGAAGAGGCCCGGAGAAGCCTTAGTGATCAGATTACACCACAAACTTCAATAGTATCTAACATAACGGCATTCTTTGGCAAAAAGTCTCGGAAAACGAGTAGAAGGAGAAAATATCCCAGAGCGGAAGGTACCCGGCTCACTTCAAGGTTCAACCAACTGCACCAAAACCAGGCTAGGAAGGTGTATATTGACCCCTGCAGAATGTCTTCCAGCTTTCAAGTAGGGGCACCGAGACTCAACCCCTTGATACCGAAGATCAGACGAGGAAGAAGTGCCGGACCTAAACATGGTCGAAAAAGATCAGGGAATGAGGTAGAAAGAAAGTGGGAAGAAAGATTTCGCCTCATGGAAGAAAAATTTAAAGCGTTACAATCAAATGAAGAATCAGAAACAACGCTAGTGATCTAAGTCTAGTGTCCGATCTTGTCTTGCCACCAAAATTCAAAATGCCGGAGTTTGATAAATATGACGGAACCACATGTCCTTCTCACACATAACGATGTATTGCAGAAAAATGGCGCTTACCATAAAGATGAAAAGCTACTTGATCCACTTTGTTTCGGGATAGTCTAATCGGAGCGGCATTACGTTGGTATACTCGGTTAAGCAAAGCAAATGTCAAGACATGGAAGGATTTGTCTAAAGCATTTTCCGAGCAATACAAACATGTAATGAGACATGATCCCTAGCAGAATTATGCTAGAAAATATGGGGCGAAGTCCAATGAAAGCTTGCGACAATATGCCCAAAGGTGGAGAGAAGTGGCCGCCCAGATCCAGCCACCTATCCGGAGCATGAAATCACGCCATTATTTGTCAATACTCTGAAAGGGGCACTCTTCGATCGCCTCATCAATAACACAACACAGTGAGCGCCGACTTGATCAGGATCGGGAGTCTCTCGAACTGGCAATCAAGAGCGCGTAATTGATGGTGGGGAAGGGTCTCGAAAGTACAACAAGAGAAATGAAGTAAACGCCACCAGCACCTATACCGCCTCAAGAACTTCACAGTCTCACAGCCCCAAGCACTGTGGGAAAAAACGCAAAATTCGAATCAAAGAGATGAGAGAGTCATCGAAAGGATAAAGAGAGGAGAATTTTCACTCCCCTACCGGTTTCATACTCAAAGCTTTATTCTCGATTGTATGAAGCAGACTTGGTCCGACCATACATCGTTAATCTGTCAATCCACCCTTCCCGCCTTGGTATAATCCAAGCGCACATTGCGACTATCACGGCGGTACCCTGGACACCACACGAGAAGCGCCTTGCCTTCAAAAAGCATGCGAACTTAATTGATTCCGGGATATTGAAGTTTGAAGAGCCTAGCGTAGCCAACAACCCGCTGCCTAATCATGGGAGCAGAGGGGTAAATGCTATAGAAGAAGGTTTTACCGGGAGGATAAAGGATGACGTGTCAAGTCAAGTCTCTTTACGGTGGGTATTTCACTTGATTATGCATGGCTCGTATGATCAATAAAGGCATGATAATAAGGCGAAAGAATGTGGAAAGTATTGCGAATTCCATCGATCAAGGGCATGATATCCAAGAATGTGATGAGTTCAAGAAATTGGTGCGAAGTTGATGGATGGAAAACAAATTGAATTCTTTGAGGAACCCATGGGGAAGGGATCAGACGTATACATGACGAGATACCCTAAAACTAGATACGGGAAGGATAGACCTTTCATCATCTCTCCCGGGGTAGGGAATGCAGTGTGTCTCCCAAGGAGAAACCAGCAAGATAAACCCAAGATCGTCATTTCAGTACCATCTCCATTCCCATTCAAAGACATGCGACAAATTCCCTGGAATTACGCCGCGAATGTGACCATGCCGGAAAAATCAAAACACGAAGCAGTAAAAAAGAGCTCATTTGGAAGACCAACAAAGCCAAAATAATGTGAGCGTTGGTGAGGCAGGCCATTTCACCAGGAGCGCCGATGTTATTCCTCCGAGGCTTTGAGAGCAATTTGAAAAAGATAGGGAAGAGTACAGCGATTAGCCTGCACATGATATTTGGAGAAGAACCTCCCAAAAGATAAATGAACTGAATCGAGGCCCAGGCCAAAGAATTTCTAAAGTTCTTGAGACATAGCGAGTACAGCGTAGTGGAACAACTACGGAAACAACCGCCAGGATCACAGTCTTTGGAATTACTCTTGAGTTGAGAGAAGCATCGGGAGACACTATTGAAAGTCTTGAATCAAACTTTTGTGCCCCAGGACATTTCTAACAAAAACTGGACATGATAGTAGGGCATATTATCGCCTATAATCATATCACGTTCGGTGATGATGAGATCCCGGAAGGAGGAAGGGGATCCACTAAAGCCCTTAACATCACTACCCACCGCAAAGGGTATGTATTACAGCGTCTTGATCGACAACGGGTCAGCATTGAATGTCTTGCCTATGGTAACCCCGCAAAAATTACCAATAGATAGTTCGCACCTAAAGCCTTGCTACAACTCGGTAAGAGCTTTCGATGGTACGCAAAAAGGAACAATGGGGAAAATTGAGATACCCCTATTGATCGGACCAACTGAATATGTGATCGATTTTGTGGTAATGGACATAAAACCATCTTACAAACTGCTTGTTGGGAAGACCGTGGATCCACTCCGCAGGAGTTGTCCCATCATCATTGCATCAGAAATTAAAATTTGTAGTTGAAGGCAAATTGGTCACAGTAGAGGCAGAGCATGAATTTGTTGCTTCCGTGACATCGGACACCCCCTACATTCAAAATGATGAAGATCTTTGCAGAATGCTCGTTCCGAGCATTAGAACTAGTAAATGCCACATTCGTTTCAGAGGGAAACCGGATCCCCTACCCCAGGTTATCTAATTGTACCAAGATGACCGTCGCAGAAACTCTGGGCCGAGGAGCCAAAATAGGAAAAAAGGGTGGGAAGAAATTACAAGGAAAACCGAGACCCAAGAATATCATTACCAAGAAGGATCGTTTGGGCTGGGTTACCAACCAAGTGTCCAATGAAGAAGAAAGAAGAATATAAGAGAAAAGAGGAACAAAGAAAAGCTAGATCTAAAGGAGAAGACATTCCGTGGAGGTCGATGTCCTTTCCTAGTTTAAAAGCCACTTTCATCTCCGGAGGGTTCTACCGGCCAGGTCAAGATATTGGAGAGACAATGAAGAAAAATGATGAACTTAGCCAGGAGGAAATGTTCATTAAAGCATTTGAAGGGATGTACATCAACATGATAGCTGAAGAGGACCGAGGTAGCAAAATGTTGACCAACATCCGCCCTTGCCATCCCGGGGAGACACTCGATAACTGGAGCTGCATTGATCTACCTGTAGTTTTTAGGAATAGATCGAGTAATGCTCGAATCAACCTTTGTTTTTGCCCATAGACAATGGGGATCTCTTGTATGGGGCACCTATGTTAACTTTTTGATTGAAATGAAATATCCCCACTTTCTTAAAAATGACCAAAGTCTCATTTATTCCATTCATGCATTCTTCATATTCATTCCCTTCATGTAAAGCCGTCTCTTTCCCAATACAATTCATTCTCATTTAATGCAGGTCGCTCATGATTGTGATATGAATGATACTGGATCCAATCCTGGAGTAAATTTCGAAAACCCTGAGGTCACAGAGGAAACGGAGGGAGGATATGATGAAATAAAAATTGAGGTCCCGGAAGAATTAAAGAGAATGGTGGACGACGAAGAAAGGCGATTATGCCCCACCAAGAAGAAAGCGAAATTGTCAACTTAGGGATCAAGAAGCGAGAAGAGAAATAAAAATAGGAACGATGATTTCCTCAAAAACCAAGCATGAACCGATAGCCCCGCTTCAAGAATTCAAGGATGTCTTCGCTGGACTTATCAAGATATGCCAGGATTAAATACCGACATAGTGGTGCACAAATTGCCAACAAAGTCGGAGTGCAAACCAATTACAACAAAAACTTCGGAGAATGAGGCGGATATCTTTGTTAAAGATCCGAGAAGAAGTGAAAAAGCAATTTGATCTTTGGATTCTTGAAGTAGCCAAATACCCGAGTGGGTTGCAAACATTGTACCAGTACCAAAGAAAGACGGAAAGTTCGTATGTGTGTAGATTATAGGGATCTGAATCGAGCTAGCCCAAAAGACAACTTCCCTTTGCCACATATTGACATTTGGTTGACAACACCGCAGACATTCATGGTTTTCCTTTATGGATGGCTTCTCGGATACAACCGGATAAAGATGGATCCTAACGACATGGAGAAAACCACATTCATAACCATGTGGGGCACTTTTTGTTATCAAGTAATGCCATTTGGGCTAAAGAATGCGGGGGCAACATACCAAAGAGCAATGGTGACTCTTTTCCATGACATGATGCACAAAGAAATAGAAGTATACGTCGATGATATGATTGCCAAATCCCGAAGCAGGAGGAAGAGCACCTATAGAACTTAAGGAAACTATTCCAAAGACTACGGAAGTACCAACCGAGGCTCAATCCTCGCCAAGTGTACCTTCGCCGTTATACTGGAAAACTCCTAGGGTTCGTAGTAAGTAGAAAGGGGATTGAGATTGATCCCGTTAAAGTGAAAGCCATCAGGACCTTTCACCACCCCCGCACACAAAAAGGAAGTTCGCGGTTTCCTAGGGAGGCTGAATTATATCTCTCGTTTCATTTCCCAATTAACCAATCAATGCGACCCGGTCTTGGACTTCTTAGAAAGAATAATCTGGCGTGTGGGATGAAGAATGTCAAAAGGCCCTAGAAAAGATCAAAAAGTACGACAAATGCTCCAATTTTAGTCGCTTGACCGGTACCCGATCGACCACTAATTCTCTACTTAATAAGGTCTTGAGAATTCAATGGGATGTGTACTGGGGCAACACGATGAGTCAAGAAAGAAGGAGCAGGCCATCTATTACCTAAGCAGAAATTCAACGATTGCGAAACACGGTACCCTTGGTCCAAAGGCGTGTGTTGCGCTCTAGTTTGGGCTACCAAGCGACTCAGGCAGTACCTGTTGTGCCATACTACCTGGTTAATATCCAAGCTAGACCCATTGAAGTTCCTAATGGAAGCGCCAGCACTAACGGGAAGGATGGCCCGATGGCAGATGCTCTTATCCGAATTCGACATCGTATATGTTAATCAGAAAGCTGTAAAGGGGAGTGCCGTAGCAGATTTCCTGGCAAGTCGTGCTTCGGATGACTATGAGGCATTGGACTTTAGTTTCCCAGACGAAGACTTGATGTGCATTACAGCCGAAGAAGAGATTTCAGATGATGTGTCATGGAAACTTTACTTCGACGGAGCCTCCAATGCCCTCGAACATGGGATAGGGGCAGTGCTAATCTCACCTGAGGACGTATATTATCCTTTCACCAGCAGATTGGAATTCTTCTGCACAAACAATATAGCTGAATACGAAGCTTGCATCATGGGACTGAACTCAGCCATCGAAAGAAAGGTTAAGAAACTTCGAGTGTTCGAAAATTCGTCCCTAGTCATTTACCAATTGCGCGGGGAGTGGGAAACTAGAGACCCGAAGTTGGTCAAATATCACAAATTAATCCAAGAGCTCGTCAAAGAGTTCGAAAAGGTCAGCTTCAATTACCTGCCCCGAGAAGAAAATCAGATGGCAGATGCATTGGCAACCTTGGCATCCATGTTTAAAACAAACACCGAGGCAGAAATGAGACCCATTGAGATGCAGACGTTTGAAAAACCAGCTCATTGTTGTAGTATACAGGAAGAGATTGACGGAAATCCATGGTACTATGATATCCTGCAATATGTCAAGCTTCAAAAGTATCCAGAAGGGGCAAACGACAATGACAGAAAAGCGCTCAGAAAAATGGCAACAAAATATGTCCTAGATGGGGAGATCCTATATAGGAAAAGTCATGATCAAACATTGCTGAGATGTGTGGATGCCCGGGAGGCAAAGGAAATCTTAGCCGAAGTACATGACGGGATCTGTGGAACGCACGCCAACGGGTTGTCTATAGCCCGAAAAATTATGAGATACGGTTATTTCTGGTTGACCATGGAGGGAGATTGCATCGATTACGCCAGGAAATGCCACAAATGCTGACAAAATTCATGCACCCCCATCGCCTCTACACACCATGAATTCTCCGTGGCCTTTCGCAGCATGGGGCATGGACGTCATCGGGCAAATCCATCCGAAAGCCTCCAACGGACACCGTTTCATTTTGGTCGCTATAGACTACTTCACTAAATGGGTAGAGGCAGCGTCTTACGCCAATATCACCAGGACTACAGTTTGTAAGTTCTTAAAGAAGGAAATTATTTGTCGATACGGATTGCTAGAGAGGATCATCACCGACAATCCTTCTAATCTGAACAACAGAATGATAAAGGACGTGTGCACTCAATTCAAGATAACACACCATAATTCCACAGTCTATCGTCCTAAAATGAATGGAGCAGTGGAAGCAGAAAACAAAAATATAAAGAAGATCATAGCGAAAACTACGGATACCTACAAGGATTGGCATGAGAAGTTGCCTTTTGCCCTTTTCGCCTATAGGACGTCCATTCGCACATCAACGGGGGCAACGCCCTATTCCTTAGTGTATGGTACCGAAGCAGTACTCCCAATTGAGGTAGAGATTCCGTCCCTCCGAGTCTTAAACGAAGTAAAACTGGAAGAAGCTGAATGGGTGCAGGCCAGACTTGACCAGCTAAATCTCATTGACGAAAAAAGACTAAAAGCCATTTGTCATGGTCAGATGTACCAAAAGCGGATGGTTCAGGCTTACAACAAAAAGGTGCGCCCAAGAGAATTCAAAGAAGGGGATCTGGTACTCAAGAGAATCCTCCCAATCCAGAAAGATCCTCGAGGAAAATGGATGCCCAATTGGGAAGGACCATACGTCGTAAAGAAGGCCTTCTCAGGAGGAGCCCTGATCCTAACAGAAATGGACGGGGACGAGCTGAAAAATCCCGTAAATTCTGATGCCATCAAGAAATACTATCTCTAAAAAAAAAATGGAGAGCTCAGGATGAAAAACCGAAACCGGGTGTCTTGAAGCAAAGGAAGGACTCGAGTTGAAAACCCGCAAAGGGCGGCTCGGGTAAGTTGAAAAGTTAAATATCTGAGGAGAAGGGTATCCCCATGAGCATCATGAAGAGGAAGCTTCAGGCAAAAATTCTACACCAGTTGACAGGATCATGTATCATTCATATCGAAGATAATGAGAGATCTTGTATTTAACTTATACGTGTCATACCTTTCTTTCTAAGATACCTCAAAGCCCTTAATCCTAATAAAACCGTGTTTTGAACATCCATTCCTAGCCTCCTTGTCAATTTCAGTCAGATAAGATAACATAGGCTTATAATGAAACAAGAGATTTCGAAGCATTACTATGATTTAACCTTGAAAATTGCAGGTAATCAAAGAAAACAGTTAACTCCGTCCTTTAAGTTCCCTAAATGGTTGTCGATCGGGAAGGCGGGAAACTTCAAACAACCTGATAGGATAACCGATGGCACATGTCCTATGTATTCAAGAAAAGCGTACGAGATAACAAAAGAAATCTCCTGGGTGAAAACCAGAAGGGCACCCCTTTAAAAAAAAAATCTCTCTCTAAAGTGAAAACCCGAAAGGGCGCTTTAAAATTCCAAGTCAGAATTGAAAAAGAGAAAGATCAAGACGGTTGAACTTGGAAGTGAAGAAGGGTATCGATGCCCGTAACAAAGGAGAAAGCGAACGGCAAAAAGGACCAAAACAAACCCACCATGATATTGAAGCTCATGCATCATGAATAGTCAGACATCACTAGGATTAGGAGCATGTCAATTCATTCATTTGTCATAGCATTTTGTTTTCATCTCAGGTATTTGCAGATCCAAAGAGACATCAAGGGTCATCACGATGTGAATCCCAAATGAGGAGACAATGTTTTTACATAAAGGCACATGTTTTCAAGCTCTGGAGAGAGGTTCTATATAGGAAGAACTCTCCTCTCCGAGGCTTCAGAAGCTGAAAGTTCTATATAGGAAGGACTGACAGCTCTAGGGTGAAGACTCGCAGTTCTATATAGGAAGAACTCCCGGTCAAAGAAATTCACCCATGACACGCAAGATTATATAGGAAATCCTGCTATGTCGAAAGCAAAGAGTCTTATATAAGAAAGACTCGAGCTTCATTGTCTTAGGCGAAGGGTTACGTGTCGAAAAGAACCTGTAGCTCTGAGATTCCAGACGCCAAAAAGTTCTATATAGGAGGAACCGATGGCTCCAAGGTGAAGACTCGCAGTTCTATATAGGAAGAACTCCCAGTCACAACAATTCACCTATGACACAGGGTTATATAGGAAACCTGTTGTGTCAAGAGCAAAGAGTCTTATATAGGAAAGACTCCGAGCTTCATTGTCTTAGGGCGAAGGGTTACGGTCGAAAAAGAACCTGTAGCTCTGAGATTCCAGACGCCAAAAAGTTCTATATAGGAGGAACCGATGGCTCCAAGGTGAAGACTCGCAGTTCTATATAGGAAGAACTCCTAGTCAAAGCAATTCACCTATGACACAGGGTTATATAGGAAACCTGTTGTGTCAAGAGCAAAGAGTCTTATATAGGAAAGACTCCGAGCTTCATTGTCTTAGGGTGAAGGGTTCTGTGTCGAAAAGAACCTGTAGCTCTGAGATTTCAGACGCCAAAAAGTTCTATATAGGAGGAACTGATGGCTCCAAGGTGAAGACTCGCAGTTCTATATAGGAAGAACTCCCAGTCAAAGCAATTCACCTATGACACAGGGTTATATAGGAAACCTTTTGTGTCAAAAGCAAAGAGTCTTATATAGGAAAGACTCCGAGCTTCATTGTCTTAGGGTGAAAGGTTCTGTGTCGAAAAGAACCTGCAGCTCTGAGACTTCAGACGTCAAGAGTTCTATATAGGAAGAACTTATATGCCTGAAGATTCAGCCAAGGAAGAGCGGAGATGTCCAAAAGAATTCGTTTTTCCAAAGCTACAGACAGGGAAGTATAATAAAAATGAGAGTGAAGGGTTCTGTGTCGAAAAGAACCTGTAGCTCTAAAATCGGAAGGTGACGAAGCTCTATATAGGAAGAACTTACAAGCCTGAAGATTCAGCCAAAGAAGAGCGGAGATGTCCAAAAGAATTCGTTTTTCCAAGGCTACGAACAGGGAAGTCTGATAAAAATGAGTGCTTATGAATCTTTGCTTTGTTTCCCATCCCATGAAAACAAGCAAAGAGGGGCAACTGTAATCACTCATTTTTACTTGTAAATATATTAATATTGCATGTATAGTTATTATATGAATGTTACTAATATAAGGTGATGTGTGCATGTATAAGTTATGTATACGTATTAGGGGTATATGTATGTCGCGTATGTATTTGATTAATATATAAATGTTATGTTAATTATATGTATGATTATATATACTAGAATATTATTAATTAATGATCGTATAATATAAAGTATATATTTTCGTATGTACATGTACAGGTATTATAATTATTATTATTATTATTGGGCTGACTAAATGAAAAATTAAATATATATATTAAACCCAAGTAAAAAGTCCGAGTCCAATTACAAAATCCAATTACAAAGCCCGTTTGGCCCAAATCTGAATCCTATCTAATTACAATGTGCAGGTAACTATGGGCCGTTGGATCAAGATCTGATCCAACGGCCACGATGCAATGGAAGTCGAAAATATCTGCCAGGCGCGTACTCCACACGTATGGACCGTTCGAGTGCCACGCGCGGACGCTTTATTATCCCACGCGCGCGTAAGATCCACGCGTTCTGACTCCTCGACTGCGGTGCTCCACGTGGCAAAATCTGAAGCCGTTTCATCAGATCGAGGCTTCATCCAGGCCGATCGTTCTTCAAGCCATCTCGACCGTTAGATCAGATCTGATCTAACGGCCGAAAATGCGTCTGGCCTCTGGCAGAATGGCCACACCGCCACCGCGCCGATATTCAGTCCCCGCGTTCAGATTATGCCAAAGACAACAAGCAAACGTCAGATCTGGAAAAGAAGATACAAGTTGCAACCAAAATACAGAGACAGTGATATATATGAAACGGGGCTGTTGTAACGGGATAGTTTTTTAGAGGAGCGAGCAAAAAAACAGAGAGAGTAATAACACAAAAAAAAACAGAAAGCTTGTAAAACCGTAAACTTTGTAACACTCAAGATAATCAAAAAGGCGATCCGGTGGTAATTTTTTTGTCTCTTTTTTTTTACCTGTTTTCATTGCATGTATATACGAAACACAAAAAGAAAAAAAAAGAAAACAAGTAAAGAAGTCTTACCGGCTTTGTCCGTGGGTCTTCCCTTCCTCTGTGACAAGCCTTTCGGCTTCTACAAGCCAGATCTGGTGAACAAAGGGAGGGGAAGACCCCTTGTGGTCTCGTTTTAGTCTAAAGAAAATATATTTTTGGGTTCGTATTTCTTAGATCTAGGGTAAATAAAAGGGGATCCTCTGAATCCAACCATGGATTCATGTTGAGGACGACAAGAGGAAGGTTTTGGTGTATTTTGGGAGGCTACCGGCGCCGATTAGCGGCGGCCGGCCGCCGGATTCTGGGTTTCTCAAGAACACTTGAGAGAAAAAGATGAACATGGCTATTTGAGAAACTGAAGAATGAAACGAAAATGGGGAAAAATGGGTTCCGGTCTAAAAACGGGCTTTTTATAGTTATTATTATTTTTGAAATGGGTAAATTACACACTTAATCCCACCGCGTTTTCAATATTTTCATTTTTGTCTTGCCGCATGGTATAATCACAGTCCCAGTCCCCCTGAGTTTTCAAAAAGTCATAATTTAGTCACTAAATTACACCAGATCAGTTTCCGAATGGTAAAATTACGCCCTTAATCACCCCGCGTTTTTGAAATTTTCATTTTGAGTCAGCCCCTTGGTATAATTACAACTCTGGTCTTTGTAGGTTTTATTTGTTTTTCAATTTCGTCCCTAAATTACATGTTATTGCTCTTCAATTTCTGCCACTGATTTTTCATTTTCCTTTCATTTCAGTCCTATTTTCTTTGTAAATATTATTGTTCGAATTATAATCGTATATGTTGATATTATTTTATTTTATGCCTCCCCATATGACTCGTTTTATGTTTTATGTATGTGTTAAATATAATATTTATGTTTTTTTATCCGGTTATCCGTACCAAGCATGTTATGTTTTAGTTAATTCGTACATGGCATATTTAGTATTTTTATATATGTGTATGCTTTCTTATTTTTAGGGCCGCATGTTAGTAAATTTACCCTTTTTATACGATATGTGAATCCGTATATGTTGAAATATGTTTTATTATCAGTATGCATGTCTTTTTGAAATACTTGTTCGTATATATATGCATTTATTCCTGCCTTATTATTTTGACATATGATAGTTGTTTTTATCTATTATTTAGAGTAATATGTATATATATACATGCTTTAGTTTAAAATATCATTCATGATAAATTAATGTTCTGGTATGTCAATATTTATTATATTTAAATGATTTGTCATGTTTTATGTTTTTGCCATTAAAGATTGCATATCGAGATATAAATTGTTAATGCGGTGTCCTTTTATCCGAGCGTAAACGGGGCCAGTATCAAGCGTAGTGATAGTGGTTCGGCGTTTATTCTCGGATAACGGGACCCTTAAAATATATTCGCAATTATGATCGAAATTTAAAATAATCGTCACTTTAATCCGGAAAATCCAATATTAATAAAGCGGTAATTATTAAAGTACCAATTTTTTTTGGGCGGTGTGGGGGTGCTAATCCTTCCCCATCCGTAACCGACTCCCGAACCCTGTCTTTTTGAATCTCTGGTTTTGTGGTGTCCGGCCTACCTAAGTGGCCGGTGGCGACTCCATTTTTATGAGGTTTTTTTGTAAACCCTGCGGAATAAATATTTTATATCCAAACACCTTTCAAAAATCCTTCGAAAACACCATCGTTTTTTTATTTAGCGAGACATCGCTACAGTAATGCACCAGCAACATTTCAACGTTGCATGATGTCAATTTTTTCTGATATGATTGAGCACAACAGGGAAGTGTTCATGGATGATTTCTCAGTGTTTGGAAAAACATTTGAAGAATGTCTTAGGAGTTTGGAGCAAGTCTCGAAGAGATGCATAGAGACAAACCTAGTGTTGAACTGGGAGAAATTCCACTTCATGGTGAAGGAGGGCATTGTTCTCGGACACAAGGTAACTGAGAGAGGGTTAGAAGTGGATCAAGCAAAAGTTGAGGTAATTAAGCAGCTACCGCCTCCAACAAGTGATAAAGGTATAAGGAGTTTTTTAAGGCATGCCAGTTTTTATCAGTGTTTTATTAAAGTTTTTTCAAAAATTGCCAAACCTTTATGCTTGTTATTAGAATATAATGCCACTTTTCCATTTGACGATTCTTGTTTGAGAGCATTTTAGAAACTTAAAGAGAAGTTGATCAATGCCCTTATAGTTGTGGCACCGGACTGGAATGAGCCCTTTAAGCTCATGTGCGATGCCAGCAACTATGCCGTTGGAGCAGTCTTGGGACAAAGGCATGTCAAGGTTTTCCATGCCATCTACTATGCTAGCCGAACAATGAATGAAGCACAACTGAACTACTCTACGACCGAGAGAATTTCTTGCGATTGTATTTGCTTTTGACAAATTTAGATCTTATTTAATTGGTAACAAAGTTATGGTTTTTACAGATCATTCAGCATTGAAGTATCTCTTGGCAAAGAAGGATGCCATGCCCAGACTAATCCGGTGGACGCTTCTACTTCAAGAATTCGATCTTAGGATCCGAGACAAAAAGGCCAGTGAAAACCTAGTAGCTGACCATCTCTCACGTTTAGAGCATCATCTTGAAGATGGTAAGACTAATTTTATAAGAGATGAATTCCCTCACGAGTTTTTGCTTGCAGTTAATACCATGCATTGGTATGCTAACATTGTCAACTACCAGGTAAGTAATATTCTGCCACCAGACTTGGTGTACAATGCCAAGAAAAGGTTCTCGCGGGAAATCAGGCAATACTACTGGGATGAGCCAATTCTGTTCAAACAGTGTGCCAACCAAGTGATCCGCCGGTGTGTGCCCGAGGAAGAACAACATAACATATTGCATTTATGACATGCCACACCGTATGAAGGTCACTTTGCTGGGGTAAAGACTACTGCCAAGGTGCTACAGTCAGGTTTTTTTGGCCGACACTATATAAGGATGCCCACGAGTATGCCAAGGCATGTGATCGATGCCAACGGACAGGGAACATCTCTGGCAGACACCAACTACCGCTCCAAAACATTATGCATGTGGATTTATTTGATGTATGGGGGATAGACTTTATGGGTCCTTTTCCACCCTCATTTGGTAATGTATACATTCTTGTGGTTGTTGACTACGTATCTAAGTGGGTAAAAGCTGTTGCTCTGCCAACAAACGATGCCAAGCTCTTGCATAAGCATTTCTTTACTAGATTTGGCGCCCCTAGAGTGATTATTCATGATGAGGGCACCCATTTTAAATGTAATCTAATTTCTAAAGCATTGTGCAGGTATGGTATACAACAGAGAATTACCACGGCATATCATCCACAAACAAACGGGCAAGCTGAGATTTCAAATAAGGAGATTAAAAACATCCTAGAAAACACTGTCAATCCATCAAGGAAGGACTGGTCCTTGAGAATATATGAGTCCTTGTGGGCTTACAGAACTGCATTTAAAACTCATTTGGGTACTTCACCGTTTAGACTTGTTTTCGAAAAACCATTCCATTTACCAGTGGAGCTTGAACATAAAGCCTAATAGGCCATCATAACACTTGGCATGGCATGGAAAGCTGCTGGAGAAAAGAGGTTACTAGACCTAAATGAGTTGGAGGAATTCATAACACAAGCCTATGAGAACGCCAGGATCTACAAGAAGAAGGCAAAATGTTGGAATGACAGTAGGATAATGCCAAGACAGTTTGAGGTAGGTCAATGCATTTTGTTATTCAACTCACGGCTTAATTTGTTTCCAGGGAAACTCAAATCAAGATGGACATGCCCTTATGAATTTGTGAAGCCCTATGCTCATGAAGCTGGGGACATAAAGAACTTAAAGGCGAGAGAAATCTTTAAGGTGAATGACCAACGTTTAAAGAACTACATGGCAGGTGATCGGAAAAATGCCAAAGAGGTGATCCTCTTGGCAGAGGTAACATGAAAACACCATCAGGTTTGAACATTTGTAAATATTAGGTTAGTGTTTTTCTTTGTTTTTAGGTTTCAAGGTTTTTAATAGTTTTTCTTTCTTTTAAATTTTTTGTTTTATTCCTTTACTGTGTTGAAAGGTTTCCTTTGAGTTGTGCAGATTCATTATGCCAGAAATTATGCCAGGGACAATGCCAAGGTTTTTGGCAGGAGGCAATGATCCAATTGAAAAATCTACCGGACATAGTGCCAGAATAGCTTGGCATGCAACGATGCAAAAGATAAAAGGAAGAGAAAAACCCTAGTTTGATCGGCCCAGTAAAATAAGAGAGAGTTCTTTTATTTAATCTTAAACCCTAGCCGCCCAAAATTTGGGTTGAAATTTGAATTCAAACCAATCACCTTATCACTCCAATCCTTACCCTATCCTATCACCTATCACCTTATCACTCCACCCTTTTTAAATTAATTTTTTGTATCCCTAATTACTACTCCCAATAAAACACTTAACCAGCCCAACTTTTCACTTTCTCACCCTAACTGGTTAAATAACCAAACATCTCTCTCACCTTTTACTTTCTTTTCGATAAGCAAGTACCAAAACCCAAATCGTTCTTTTTCTTCATCTTTCAAATCCTTTAGCGATTTTCAATGGCTTATTCCTCTACCCCTTTCAAATGATTTTTCAACGAGGAGATTCAGGAAAAGTTTGAGACCAACTTTGCCTCAAGAATTTTTTGCTACGAGAAGCACTTTGACTTTCAAGATAGAGACGAACAATGGCTTTCCTCCAAAAGTCATGTCAACGATCAGCCTGCACAAATGGAGTCTGTTCTGCCAGCAAAAAGGGGAGATTTATGCCACCATCGTCTAAGAATTCTATGCGCATATTGTGACCAAGGTTCGCCCTTCTTGATGATTAGAGGTAAGTGTGTGCATTTTGATGAAGGGTATATTAACAATATGTTTGAGTTGGATGGTGCAAGGGATGAGTATTTCGAGTATGTTGACTCAATGAACGCTACCAAGAGAAAGAGGCTGCTTGCAGATTTGTGTGAGCTTGGCATGACCTGGACAGTGTCATCTAAGGGACACCATACGGTGAAGAGGTTGGCATTAAAGCTCTAATGGAGAGGGTGGAATCACTTTGTCAAGGCAAATCTAATACCTACATCCCATAATGAGACTATATCGGAGGAGAGGATGATCCTGTTGCACTCCATTGTTATGGGGCTCAAAATCAAAGTTGGCAAGCTTATTATTGAGGAAACTTACAAGTGCGCAACAAAAGGTAATGGCAGTTTGTTCTTTCCTTTGTTGATCTCTAACATTTGCATGCTCCATGGTGTGCCAAAGCTTGATACAGATAAGGGTCAAACGATCAAAGGAACAACAATTACTGCTGCTATATGGAGAAATCTCATTGATGCTAAGCCAAAGGACAAGGGCGAGGGGAAGGCAAAGGCACCCACGCTAAAGCCCAATAAGTCAAAGGCTGTGCCAGACACTATGCCAAACAGTTCATTGGCAATGCTGTCACAAATTTACCATCGCCAGGAAATCATTCTTCAAAATTTAGAGAAAGCAGAGGAGCTTAATGTCAAGTTGAGACGTTACACACAAGGCAGGGATATTGTAATTAAGGAGGTTCTTAAAAAGTTGTCCCTTGATTTTGTGCCAGAATTTCTAGATTTTCCTACCGAGCCCTTTGTCAGCGATGATGTCATTCCAGCCAACCCAGTTCATACCCTATCTGATGCCACAGTCCCATTGTGTCCAGTTTAAGTTGAGTCTGCTAGTTCTGATTCTTCATCTGAATCAACGGAAACCAAAGCCAAGTCTACCAAAGCCAAATCACTAGTGACACCTACTATCTATACGCCATCTAATGCCACCAATGCAACACAGAAAGGAATGCCAAAGAGAGAATGCCGAGTGCTGTTGGCATAGAAGGACCAGATAATGCCAAGCACCGGTTGGCAGAGAAGTTAACTTGATGCCATGCCAAGAAGCTATTGGACCCCGAAAAAATAAGATAGGATCAAGCTTCGAAAAGATAGCAATTGGAATAATCTCCAAAAAAATAGCAAATAAGATGGTGCCAAGACTGGTTGGCAGATTCATGCCAAGCTTGGACGCCAAGGCAACATCAGCAGTATGACATCAGCCCTAGCTTGATCAGCTCTCATTCAAATTTGGATAAGAAGATAACCCCTTATCCCTTGGGTAGTTGAAATTCGGATTTTGAAGAGCTAATCCTATCCCTTCCTCGCACGCCTATTTAAACACCAACCAAGCTAGCATTTAGAGGAGATCGGAAAAGAGTGGACCATGAGGAGTTGGTGTGCGACAATTGACGACCGGTTGCAGCTTGGAAGGATGGTTCGACCAGCTTGGCCGAGAAGCCTAGATCTTGAAGGGCTGGATCGAGAGACCCCTTCTAGCACATTTTCACTTTCAAGTTATTTTATCTTGTTTTAATGGTGATGTACTTTGAAAACGTTTATGGGTTGTACGTTAAATCCCTCACCATGAACTAATTTTATAGTTGGTGGGGGATATTTGTGTTGAACGCTATTTTTATGTTTTAGTTTTTAATAATATCTCTGCCCTGGCAATGTTTCCACTATTTGGCATACTTTAATGTTTCCTAAATACTATGCCAAGCGGGAGCTGGCACTATTGGCCTATTGCTCCTCAATATCTTAATAGACTTAGGGTGGCAACGATCAATTTGTTGAATACTAAGGAGAGAAGCTTCGAGAGAACTCATTCAAGTAGATAAACTTACTTCGAGAGTGAAATCTACCTCTTAGGAGTATAGATTGGATCTTAATCAAATTGGTTTATTTAAAAACAAGCACTATAGAGATGTAGGGGTTTTTACATGATCAATTCAGGGCAATGACCATGAAAGAGGCTTTGCTAATTTTGAATATGCTCGGTAAATAATACCAAGAAAGGTTGTTATTAAAGGCTGGCACGACATGAATAGCGCGAAAACCAAGTATTCCCTGCCAACGCTCATCATTCATTAAAGCACCTTCCTTGCCAACGTCTTACTTTACTTTTATTTCCTTTCTTTTCAATTATTTTCAAAACCAACTTCAAAACAAATCAACTTTTTCTTAAGGCAAGTAACAATCAAAGCAATTGAATTCCAAGTCAATCTCTGTGGGATCGATACTCAGCTTACCAGCTGTATTACTTGTAGACCGTGTATACTTGCACGCAAAAGACTCTTCTTGGCAACATTTTTATACTTTTCCAATATATATCCTCTACACTTTTTGCCAGCATTCACCTAGAGAGTCTACAACTATCATAAGGATGTAAGAACTTTCTAGTTTATGTTGTGAACATATAAGTATTCAAAGGTGAACTTGGAAAGTATCTCAACTATCAATGAATAACAGGATATGTTCCCTCAGGAATTGCCAGGGTAACCATCTGATCGTGAAATGAAATTTAGGATTTAGGTTTTCTCTAGCACTGAACTTATATCAAAGGTACTTTACAAAATGGCTTTTAAAAAGATAAGAGAGTTAAAGGTTCAGTTACATTAAATATGGGATTGATGTAACACCCTAAAATTTAGCCTAGATGTGCACCAGATCGGGTAGGTGGTTCGCGAGAACCGGTTTAAGCAATTCGAATAGATTTGGGAAAATAAATTTTATAAAATTGATTTTTGGGTAAAATAAAGTATGGAAAATACTAGAAATTATTTAATTAATATTTTAAGTATTTTGGTAGATTCAATTTGTGGTAATTAAATCTGATTTTAAGACATTTTGATCTAGTGACTAAATTGGAAGTTTTCAAAACTATTTTTGGTGACTAAATCGTAAAAGGGTCAAAACTTAGAATCTTTAAGGAGCTATTTGACCAATCTTTTTCAACATATTTCTCTTTTAATTTAGGCTATTTTTAGGTTTTTTTAAATGATTTTATAATTGAATAAAACAATATTTATTAAAAAAAATTTAATTTGCCAAAATCACTTTCTTACGTAACTACTTTTCTTCCAACTCTTTTCTCCCAACTTTCTCAGCAACCAAAAATAAGGTTTCCACTCTAAAAATTCCAATTATCAATTCCTATTGATTTCCCTTTTGATTTCTAATTGATTTCTTCATGTTCTATTGCAAAATCTCTTTGGATTTCATTAAAGTTTGGCTAATTAAGGGAGAAATAAGCAATCAGAGGTGATTTTCGTTTCTCTCCTCTAATTAAAGGTTCTTTAATGAAATTGCCAAGTTCTTGATCCTTTTTTGTTGATTTATGTTAAGGAATTATGATTTTAATATGGATTTAATAATTAAATTGAATTTTCTTGGAAAATTGTTGGAAATTGATTTGGATCTATTTTGGTGATGAATCTAATTGATTTAGATCTCTATTTGAAAGTGTTTGAATTTTGAAAGAATTGATTAATCAATGAAATTGCAAAACTATATGGATTGTTGGTGTTCTAGGTTGTTTATAGATAGCTGGTGGTGTGATATTGTTGCTGTAGTAATGCTGGAGGTATAAGGACGTGGTTAAGCTGGTTTTGCATGTTAATTGATGTTGTTAATGTGCTGGAATCATTAGATGTTAGTCGGGCTTTGCTTAAGCAAGGTTTGGTGGTGTTCTCGATAGATTTAGGGAGTGTTTGATGGATTCTTGAGAGGTGAAGTTGTGTTTGTTTGTTGTTGGAGGTTTGTGTTACAGAGAAGTATTTTAATCCTTTGTTTTTGATTGGGTAAAGTAGGGAAGTTGAATCCTTTGTCTTTTGGAGAAGATGAAGAAGCTCTAGAAGCTTGATTCGTGCATCGGTAAGCAAGCATTGGATTGTTGGTGAGTGGAAAAATGTTTACTGCTGTAAAAGGTTTGAAAAGGAGTTGTGGGAGTTTAGATAAAGTTTGATACACTTATCTATGCTCAAAAGTAAGTATCGGTTGAGCTTTCTCTCGATTTCGGTTTGTAAAATGAAATCTCATGCAAATGTTTATGATTTTGATTAATCACTGTATTATGCATGTTTTTAAAGTGAAAGATGTTGCAAATGACCATTGATGAATACTTTTGAGTATGTCATATGGCTTATGCAAGTATTTTTGAGAATATAAAAATACATGGTTTAATGTATTTGTGTTGGATTATTTTGATGCATATGTAAAAATAGTGGGGTAATGTTGTTTATTGAATATATTGACAAGTGGCTATGTTTAAAATGTTATCAGATATAGTTGGCTAGCCATAGGGTTTAAAGTGCACTATAAAAAGTCACCTCATGTATGTCAAGGGGTGTTAAGTGTTCATATTCTCCATCATGAGAACCGCAGCGATTGGGTGAGTAAATGTTCCATTTTCTCCCGCTGATGGATTTATACATCCAAACTGTAGAGGTAGGCAAATGTTCTATTACTTCTGTTTGAACCGTTGAGGTGGGCAATTGTGTCGTTACGCCGGTTGAGGTATGCATATGAAGTGGTTGTGTGAACCACTTGAGAAATTTCCGTATCCAATGTGTTTTATGAAATGAAAGGTTGCTGGTTTTGAGTCACTTGAAAGTCAATATATGAGATAATGTATCATGAGCAATTGATTATGTTTGTATAATGTGATTTATGCATGTGGTACTCTTTACGCTTGTTATAAAGTTGTTGTGATGTGAAGCTTAATTTGAGGTAGAGATTGAATCCATGATACACGTGTTTTAAAATGATTTTAATGTGCATACTTGAGATGGCATGAGAAGCATGAGATGTTTGACCATTGAACAAATACATGCGATTTGAATTAAATGGTTTTAAATGCATTGATGAGTGTTTTTACGATTCCCTCACTATGCTTATTGCTTACGCTCTCTTTTCCTCATCAATACAGAGAAATAGCTTTCTCGGGCAGCTCGTGAGCAAGGGAGGATCCAAGGATTTGATTCATTTCAAAGTATGGTTTCATAAGTACTAAGTAGTAATAAGAAGGCAATGTGACCGAGTTGTTTTGGGAGATATATTTTTAATTACTCTATGTTTGTATAAGTTTGGATTAATGTTTTGGACTTGTATGATGCTTTATATGCTTGAATGAGGGGTTTGGGGCAAGAATTGCATGTCGGGTAGAAAGCATGCTCATAGGTAAATGCTTGTTTCCTCCTTGTGAGTATGTGTGCCTAGCATGTTTGAATAATTATGGAAATTATGCCTATGTTGATGTACCATGCATATGTAATGTTTGGAACATGCTTGAGTTGTCTTAGGATTGAAAAATCAGTCAAAATTCTCATTTCAGGCCCAGAGGTTTTGAAACCTGGCCCCTGGTTTTGAAACCTATAGGCAAATTTTGGCTATGGGGTGCGGTACACGGGGTGTCATACCGGTATCAGTTTTAAGTTCTAGAGGTCTGGCTTCGAAACCTGTAGGGATGGTTTCAAAACCTCTGCATAATTTGGCTCCGTATCGATCTAAAAACCCTTGTACCGACACCATGGACTGTTATTTTAGTTATAGGTTCGTTTTAAGCTTTCAAAACTTGCAGTTTGGTCCCTTGTTGTTGTGTATGAAATTGAATGAGTTTGGATGATCATTTCAGGTTGAAATTTGACATCTATGCATGAAACTTGACTAGTTGAGGATTGGTAAATCTAATTTTAATAAAGTCCTCTTAATTTTTAGAAATTACATTTTGGTCCCTATAATGGAATCTCGTCCAATTGGATGTCAATTCGACGCCCTATTGTGTTGTAATCTTCACCATTATTAGCATGATCACCTTAGGATTTAATTCTACATTTAGAAAAGATAAAATGAAAAAAAAGAACTATTTTCTAAGTAATTCATTCAGGTTTGTCTCAGCAAACCCTAATGTATCTCGTCGGTTCTGTCTTTCGACTAGACTGGGTCAAAGGGTTACATTTGGTGGTATCAGAGCTAGGTTATGATTGTTGGGAGGTGGGTTATGGTTGTTTGGTTGATTGATATTGTATGAATATGTTGTTTGATATGTACTGTGATTGAATTTGTGAAATTGTATTCGATATGTGGTATGTTTGGGTGTTTAATCTCGGGACACATTGCCTTATTACTACTTGAGTTAAATGAATTTGCTTTTAAGCAAGAGTGACTTGGATCCTTGCTGCAAGCTGGCCCAATTATTTTGATTTATTGCATTATCATGTTTTAAATTTGTATTTTGAGTATGCGAACGAGACGAGAGATGAGATCAAATATGTTCCTATATCTTGGGGAGAATGATTTATGAATCAATCAAGGGTTGAGGATGTTTGGGATATTGAAGTGTGTGGTTAGGGACCCTTCCTTAAAATGTTTTAGATGATATTAGGAGTTGTCTTTTAGTTGTGAAGTTAGATTCGATGTTGAGACGTATTTGGGTACGGCTCCCGAACTCTTCTGAGCTGAGATGACAAGTATTAAGGAAATGCAAGGTGGTGGTATCTTTGTGCTTTAAGGATGCGATTAAGATTTGTAAGTTCTATCCGAGTGTGTTGTTAGTAAGTGTGAACTATTGAACATGCACAAAACAGAACACTTATATGTATATATTTAAATATGTCATTACATGCATGCATTTAGGCATGACATTAGAGGTTTCGCATACATGTGCATAGGCATCTGCAAGGGCATATAGGAAATCATGCATACATGTGTTCACACTTGCGAATGACCTTTCGGAGACCGATGAACTACCAAGGGAAGTATGTCAATGTATGAGTAGGAGATTCAGTCTGTTCAGCTGATCTAGTATGTTCTTGAACTGGTTATGGATGAACGACAACATCGTGATGAGTTTCATTATGGGTTGATCAAGGAAGTGAAGACGTACATGTTGGCTACAAACTCTATAGAGTTTGATGCCCTGGTTTCTCGAGCAAATGACATAGAACAGAATTTAGGTTTGTCTATTCGTGCTGGGAGTTCAGCGACAGGAAAGAGGAGTGTGGAGTCTGATGTTGGTAAGTATCGTTATAAGAGGCATAGAGATAGAAGGTACCGTCCAGATCAGAGGCGTGGAGGAAATGGTGCTGAATACGGTTTTCAGGATCGGAGTACCTATGCTAGAGTTCCCGAGTGTAGGAGATGTGGTAGGAGGCATTCAGGGGAATACTGGGGTGCTACGGGCACTTGTTAGAGTTGTAGATCGAGGGATCATCTCTGGAGGGATTGTCCACAGTTAGCCAGAGAGGGTCAGGCTCATGTACCTATTTTTGTGGCACAAAGAGGTCGTAGGAACAGCCGTGGACATTTCCAACACAGAGATGATGGGCATAGAGTGGTAGCGCATACTGTAGCAGTTCAGCCAGAGGATAGTGGAACAACGAGGGTCTTTGCTCACCGTGTAGGGAGGAATGACATCGACGTGATTGTATGTACCTTTACCTTGCAGTCTATACCTTTGTTTTCATTGACTAATTTTGGTTCTACGCATTCTTACATGCTACACGAGCATGCATGTGTGTTGAATTTACCTGTTGAGTTGTTAGATCTTGGTATGCGGGTAACAAGTTCCTTTTGGTGAGACGGTTGTTGCTAGAATGTTGTATAGGAGTTGTCCCTTGATGGTTCAAGGGCATGTGTTTGAGGCTGACCTAATGGAGTTACCGTTTCATGGTTTCGACGTGATTTTGGGAATAGATTGGTTGTCTCAACACAAGGTCATAGTTGATTTTGAGGCCAAGTGAGTTTCGCTAAAATTTGTCAAGGATTACGAAGTTGTGGTTATGGGCGAGAATATCAAGTTCATATCAAATGTGGTTTCAGTGCTGGAAGTGCGAAAGTTGTTAGAGTGTGAGGGTCAAGCATACCTAGCCTATGTTATGAACCCGAATATGAAGGAAGCGCGTGCCTAGGATATTCGCATGGTTTGCGATTTTCTAGGAGTTTTTTCAGAGGAGTTGCCTAGTTTGCCACCGATTAGGGAGGTAGAGTTTTGCTTTGAGACGTATACAGGTATGGCTCCAGTGGCAATTGGTCTATATCGTATGGCATCAAAAGAGTTGAAGGAATTGAAGATGCAGTTGCAAGAGTCGTTGGTTCGTGTTTTCATTCGGCCAAGTATGTCACCGTGGGGAACACCGGCGTTGTTTGTGAAAAAGAAGGATGACACAATGTAAATGTCCATGGATTATCGGCAACTGAACAAGTTGACGATTAAGAACAAGTATCCTTTGTCGTGGATTGATGATTTGTTCGACCAGTTTCGGGATGCTACAATGTTTTCCAAGATCGACCTGTGGTCTGGGTATTATCAGTTGAAGGTGAAGGAGAAGGATGTGCCGAAGATAGCTTTTCACACACGCTATGGGCATTATGAGTTCTTGGTGATGCCGTTTGGTTTGACCAATGCACCGGCAACATTTATGGATATGATGAATAGGGTGTTCCATGAATTCTTGGACCAATTTGTGGTAGTGTTCATCAATGACATCCTTGTGTACTCTCGTACTGAGGAAGATCACGATCGACATCTCCGAATTGTGTGGCAAGTCCTATTGGACAACAAGCTTTATGTCAAGCTAAGTAAATATGAGTTCCAGATCAAGCAGGTGAATTCTCGAAGGGAGCGAATCACAAAATGACAACCAATTGCATCATATTCATAAATGAGGACTAAAACGTAAATACTTTAATTTGTAAGACCAAAATTGAAATTAAAGTTACCAATCCTCATAGTATATTTACATGCTCCCATAGCAAATTTCAGGACAAAATAATCATCCAAACTCATACAATTGCATTCTCATATCTCAAGGACCAAAATGAAAGGAACATAATCCTTTAAATATTCCAAAATAATAGAATTAACTACAGTTGTACCGGTACGTGTACAGGTGTTTCAGTACGCTCATATGAACACAAAAACTGAGTTTCCAGTAACCAAAACTCGTACCTAAACGCTTACTCGCTTATCGAAACGCTTAGCCGAAAAGCTTAAGATCATATCGAAACACTTTCTTGATTATCGAAATGGCAAGCCTTTCGAAACACTCTCCCGCGTATCGAAATGCCATGCCTGAAATGGCTTAGCCATACCGGTACGGGGACACCTGTTACGATATGCCTGGACTTGCAATGTCATTTTTAGTTGGGTTTTCACACAAATCTAGATGCATTTAGGTCTTACCAACTTGCATACATACATATAAACATCCAGCAACACATTTATCAACACTTGCACACAGATTTAGCTACCATACAAACTTAGGCCACCAAAAGGTTTAATCTAGAGGTATGCTCCCTAAAACACTCCACCAAACATACCAAGATGCTCAAACAAATATTTACTAGCACAAGCATCAAACCAACATCACTTTAGTACCATACTCATCATGTTAAGCTCATCAAAGCATACCATCCAAGCCAAACCATCTAGATGCATACCCAGATAACCACGCAACATCAACCATAGGTAACGATGCACAAATTCATAACACATCAATCAAACTCCAAAATCATAGCATTACACATGCTCAAAAATCAGGGAAAACACATTGGCTTATTAATCGAAAACTAAACCGAGTTCATACTCAAATAGTCTTGTCTTTGGATCACGTAGTCCTTGCCTTTGCTGCTTCTAGGCTTTAATGCTCTGCATCGTTAGGGGAAAAGAGAGCATAAGCACACTTGATTAGTAAGGATGCTCTTAAAACAACGGCGCATTAAAACCCTTTAAAACCAAACACTTATTTTCAACCATGCTTACGACCTAAGCACGTTTCGATGATTCCAATTCAATAGATGCATATCGACCATATGCAAAACAATATATTCCACATGCTTAAATCCCCAAAGCATTATATACAAAGCCATGCTTAAATTCCAAAGCATTATATACAAAAGATGCTTAAATTCCAAACCATTATATACAAAACCATGCTTAAATCCCAAAGCATTAAAAATAGATTCAACAATAGAACTTTCATATATTGGAAATTATAGTGAACCCGGATAGTAAACCACTATCCTTGATTAGCCGACCGCTAATCTTTAGTTAACCGACCGTTAACTTTACACATCAGATACACGAATCTCCCTTAATGATTGACAATCATCAAGACCACACCATGCTGACCGCATGAGTTAACAACCTTGCCGACCTTAAGCTTTACATCAACAAGGGGAATCGACCGCTCAACCTAAGTGATACAACATAGTCCGAGTAGCCGACCACTATACCTCAAGGACCTTTAACCACGATCGATTTTTTAAACATATTATAGTGCACTTTATCCTACGACATGCCAACTATATGCGAATGTTTTCTCACCTCGTCATTACAAAGCCATTTACTCACTACTTTACAATGCATTACACAAAATCCCCATATATGCAAATCACATTGCCATAGCAATATCACATTCCCGACTGGAATAAAAACCAGTGCTCACTAGCATTTAATATACTTTTAAGCCACTGCATATGTACTTAAAAATCATGCATTTACAGTAAGTAAAACCAACCATGTTTACGACAAAAACATGAGACACACATGCTCATATCCGAACCGATATTAAAGAGCAAATAAGGGAAATTTACTTCCAAGCTTAGGTAAGTGTTTCAAACTTAACCTAAACTTCCAAATCCACTTTCAAAACTTTGAAAGACTTTTAAAACCATTTCCACTCACCGATTTCACTTCGCCTTGCTTGCTACCGCGAAACAAGCTCCCGAAAAACCTCAGACCACCTCAAGATGCTATGCCTTGATTATCCCCTATTTTGGCCTCACAAAACCAGAGGAAACATGCATTAAAATGCATCCAACTCTCTATTTCAAACCAAAATCCCGTAGCTCTCAAGATGCCACCCAAAACTCATCCAAAACTTACCGAAATCAACCTCAAATACTTCTCAATCTTAACCCAGCCATAATATAACGATTCAATACATCAAACTTCATCAATTGATATCTAAAAACACTTCTACAACATCCTTTTACTTCCAACAAAGATTATACTCCAAAATAACCCAAAACCATCAACTAACAACCTAAACAATTAGAGATTCAACCAATTTCGAGATTCCATTATTAAAACAACTTATCCACATTGTAATACATCCAAAATATGATCGAAACCAATCCTCAACACTGGAAAAATAGATCCAATTCAAAAATCACAAAATCTATCAATTAAACCTCAAGTAAGCTAAAATCCCTAATTAATTAATTAAAACTCAATAGAAAACATATGTAAAAAGTCAAGAACTTGGGAATTTCAGTAAAGAACCTTTCATTAGAGGAGAAGAACGAAACTTACCTCCAATGAATGAGTATCCTCTTAATTGGATGGTTTTCCCTGTTGAAAAACAAAGAAATTCAATGAGATTTTTGGAAAACAAGTTAAGAAATCATTTAGCAAAACAATGAGTTAAGAAATTAATATTATTACCTTAAATCTCTGATGGAAAAAGAGTGTTTGGCTAAGAGTATTTTGAGAGAAAATGTGAGAGAAGAAAAGTTACGTCAAATTGTGTTTTAGAAAGATAACTACCTTTTAACTAAATCCCTTTTAATTCTTTTAATTAAAACCATCCTAAAAATAATCCTAATTAAGAGAAAACTCAGATTAAACCAAATGGTAAAATAGCTCTTTAACGATTCAAAGTTTTGACTCTTCACAAAATAGTCACCTTTTAAAATAGTTTTCAAAAATTGCATTTTGGTCACTAATCAAAATGTCACCCTTCCAAAGCTCATTTTCCAAAATTGTAAAAATATTCGCTCCTGAATCTGACTCGAATCTCTAACCTGGTCCTTTAGACTGTCTAACCAGCCCAAAAAATTGCTAGGCCCAAAACCAGTGTGTTACAAGTTTCCTTTGGGGTTGTTGCTACCATTAAGGGTTATAGATTGGAAGTCGGAGAGGATCACCATGGATTTTGTGTCTAGGTTGCCTATGACGCCATTAGAGAAGGACTCTGTTTGGGTGATTATTGATAGGTTTACAAAGTGTGCACTTTTTCTGGCTGTGCATACAACGTATACTTTGGATAAGCTGGTAGAGTTGTACATTGCTGAGGTTGTGAGGTTGTACAGTGTGCCAAAGTATTGTAACCCCTTTGACCCGATCTAGCCGCCAGACCAAATCGAGGAAGCTACATTAGGTTTCCCGCAGCAAACCGAAGAGATTCAATTAAACCCGGTCCATTTTTTTCTTTTTATCTTGTCTAGATGCCAATTATTAGTCCTATGTGTACATGCATCACTCAGGTATAACCCCACCTCAACTGGGCATCATTTTGACATCCAATTGATCACATTTGCAATTTAGGGACCAAATTGCAAATACAGGAAATTTGCAGGATTTAAACCACTTTTAATATACAAATCTTTAATTAGTCAGGTTCTAATCATTAATCTCAAACTGATCATTCAAGCTCACACAATCCCATGGACAAGGTTCAGGGACTAGAATGCAAAGAAAGCAAAACTACCAAGCCAACAATACATAAAACGGCCTCGGGTATCGGTACGGGTGTCACCGTACCGATATGCATAAAATACCCGTATGATACACCACGGCAGGTATAGATACGCCATAACGAACTTACCTAACTTTTGAATCTTTTTAATATACATACCGGTACGCTTACATGGGTATCGGTAAAGAGGTTTGGATTGAAAAAGTGAAATTCCAAAGGCTAGAATGTGTCCCAATACACAATTACCCGTATCGGTACGCCATGCCAAAAATCACCCGTACCGGTACTCCCTTACGCGTACCGATCCCTCAGGCCAGAAAATGCCTAGTCGTACCGATATGGTCCCCCGCGTATCAATACGCTTGGACCTGCAATGCCACAATTTGCTGGTTTTTCATCTCAAAAACATTCTCAAACCATTCCAACATGCTTATAACACCATACCAACAAGACATATGTATCACAAGCCAACTAGCAACTTCATTCCTACAGCACAACAAGTATCAAGCATCAAAAGGGAATCTATAGGCATGCTTCCTAATATCCATTCAAGCAACATGTCAAAAAGGTAAACCAGCATCAAAACAAACTTTAAACGCCATTTACAACCCAAGAGCAAGTAAAAAATATGCTCAAACAGGGAGTTCCACAAAACATCTCCCAAAACACAATAGGTACCCATTACCCTTATTCATTATAGTCTAAACCAAGACATACTTTGGAAACAAGTCTTGGCAAGATCCCCTTGCTTCTTGCTGCCTTCCAAGACCTCAATTATCTGCATTCATGGACAACAAGAGCGTAAGCACACAAGACTTAGTGAGGAATACTCAAAACAACCACCATAAATGCATTTAAAACCATTTATTTAACACTATCCTTTAAAAACATCATCATCATGACCCTTTTGAAAACATGCACTTTATATCATTAAAACCAGCATAATAAACCACATGCTACATGTATCATTAATCAACTGCAAATCCCATTGCTAACCCTCCACTTAAGCCTTCCCATTCATTACTACCAAATGCAAACTTAAGGAGAAACATGTATAAATCACATTATACAACATAAGACATTTCAATGATACATTAACAATTATATTGGCTTTCAAGTGATCAATAACAAGTCCATTAACAAAAGAGTTCATCGGATACACGGATTCAACAAGTGTTAACCCAACACTTCAGGCCATCTAAATTGGAATAGCGATACAATTACAATCATGGTACATTAACAACCTGGTACAATAACAACCCACAGGGACATCCACCTTAATCATCGGTTAGAGGCTTAATCCACTAACGGGAGTACTCGGTACCGTTTAACCTCTCTACCATTAGGTTACTTGGATGGAGTATTTGGTACACCGTATAAACCCCTCGACATCCAAGGCGACTTATTTACAATGCACTCAATCCTATGGCCGGCCAACTATATCCGATAAAAATTTTAAAACCACATCACTTGCCAATATAATTAACCAAATAACATTTACCTCACTATTTTTAACAAGCATTAAACCATGTCATTTCCAAAGCAACAACCATGCTTTAAAACACAAGTATAAACTACATACTTACAAGAATCACTTACCATGTGCATCCTTCAGCATTTCATGCTTAAAAATAGTATATCAAATACTTTAAAACATGCTTAAACAATAGGTAACATGTAAATTAGAACAAGTGCATAAAAGCATTTCAAACTAGCACGATCGAGGGAGAAAACCACTTTATACTTACTTTTGAGTCTAGGTAAGCGTTTCAAGCTCTACCTTAAATCCCAAAACTCTGTTCCAAAACATCAAAATGCTTTAAACCACATTTTCATTCACCGATATGCGAAACTTCGATTCGCCGACGAGTAAACAAGCATCCGAAGTCTCCTACGCTTTTCCAAACACCTCCGGATCAACCTCCCCTGTTTTTACCATACAACAGAGGATTAATGCATCATAATGCTTTCTAAACACAACAAACACAATCCTTCTCGGATTTCCACAATACCCTCACAATTAACCCTCCTCAAGAACCGAAATCAAGACCAAAGCATTTCGATTCACAACCCAGCCAACATCTAACAACCTAGCATCATTTTCAACACCAAAACACATCTAAAAACAGATCCAAGACAACCTACCAGCTCCAGCAACCTAACAACCATAATTTCAACACAAAACCTCAAAACTAACAACCTAAACAAATAGAGACTCTTATGTTTCGGGATTCCATTGATAAAAATCACTTATCAAAATTGTTAAACATCCAAAATATGAGTCAAATCACCATTACATACTGGAAATTAGATTCAATTCGCGAATCAACACATTTTCCCCAAAGATCTCATTAAATCATTAGAAAATCATCAAAATCAGATTAGAAATGCAAAAGCAAGGATCAAATGCTTGAGAATTTCAATAAAGAACCATACAATAGAGGAGATCTCAGACCTTACCCCTATTGTGAAGTTTCTCCCTCAATTGATTTGTGAAAAGCTAAGAAATCACAAGATTAATGTGAGATTTTGTATAAACAATATTTGTAAAACAATTTGGAACAATAAAATCAAGTTAGAAACCACCTCACCTCTGGAAATTTGATGAAATCTGAGTGTTTGGCTAAGGAGAGAATAGAGAGAAAAAGTTGAGAGAAAAATGACGTGATTTTTGTTTAAGAAAAGATAACCACCTTTTTAACAAAATCCACTTTAATTATTAATTAAAGAACATGTTTAAATTAATTAAATTAAGGGAGAAACCTTCAGAAACAAATTAGTAAAATAGCTCCTTAAAGATTCTAAGTATTTGACCCTTTTCATTTTAGTCACTAGAAAATCACAGTTTTCAAAACTTTCATTTTGGTCACTAACCAAAATGTCCACCTTCCAAAACTAATTTTTCAAAATTGATTCCAACATTATTAAATATATAATTAATAATAATTTTTAAACATTTTTACACAGTTTTTTCCAACACCAAAAATATATGATCCCGAAACTGACTCGAATATCTACTCCGGTCCACCAAACCGTCTAATAACCCACTAAACCGCTAAGCCGTAAAACCGGGGCGTTACAACTCTCCCATAGTTAAGAAATTTTGTCCTCAAAATTTACCTAGAGGAAACAAGTGCGGAAACTCCTTCAACATATCCGACTTACGCACCCACGTGGCCTCCTTAACCAGCTCGACTATCTTTCCACGGAGCACCTTACTCCTGGTGTCATGAATCTCTACTGGTTCCTCATCATAAGATAGGTCTGGTCTCAACTCGACCTCTTCCACCGGCATGACATGCGATGGATCCGACCTATACCTCCGCAACACCGAAACGTGGAACACATCATGAATCTTTCCCAACTCCGGAGGTAACCTCAAACGGTACGCAATAGGACCCACACGCTCATCGACCTCGTATGGTCCAATGAACCTCGGGCTAAGTTTCCCTTTCCGCCCAAAACGCAACACCTTTTTCCAGGGCGACACTTTCAAAAACACTTTATCACCCACTGCGTACTCTATATCCCTGCGCTTCAAATCCGCATAGGATTTCTGGCAATCTGCAACCTCTTTTAAGCGCTCATTACCTTTTCGGTCGTGCCTTTCAAGACATTGGGCATAGATACGAACTTTTTTCCTCGCTTCTGCCCAACACAGAGGCGTACAACACTTCCTACCATACAATGCCTCATAAGGGGCCATCTGTATGCTAGCATGATAACTGTAATTGTAAGCAAACTCCACTAGCGGCAACTGCTTCTCCCAAGTTCCCTGGTACTCAATAACACAACTCCTCAACATATCCTCGAGAACCTGAATCACGCGCTCCGACTGGCCATCTGACTGAGGGTGATACGAGTTACTGAAACTCAACCAGGTTCCCAAAGCATGATGCAAACTCACCCAAAACCTTGCGGTGAACCGCAGATCCCTATCCGAAACTATAGATTTGGGCACCCCGTGCAAACGCACTATCTCAGAGGTGTACAACTCAGCCAACCTGTCCAAGGTATACGTAGTATGCACTGGCACAAAATGCGCACACTTCGTAAACCGATCTACGATCACCTAGATAGAATCCTTTTTGGTCGGCGTCAAAGGCAACCCAGACACAAAATCCATGGTGATTATTTCCCACTTCCATTCCGGTATCTTCAATGGTTGCAGCAACCCAGAAGGGAACTGAGGTTTAGCCTTTACCCGCTGACAAACCATACATCGAGCTACAAAATCAGCCACATCCCTCTTCAATCCAACCCAATAGTACCCCTCCTTCAACCCTCAATACATCTTAGTACTACCATAATGCATAGCAAAAGGACTAGTGTGTGCCTCAGTCAAAATAGTACTCCTCAACTCTTCGTCCTCAGGCACCACTATTCGACCTTCAAAACACAACACCCCATCATCGTTGAAATGAAAATTTGTAGGATTTCTATCCCTGATATCTGCCACATGAGATACCAAACTCCCATCACACGGTTACTTCTCCTTAATCATATGTGACAAGGACGGCTTCACTTGCAACTCAGCCAACAAACCTCCGTCATTCGTCACACTCAACCTATAAAACATGGCTCTCAACTCCACAACCGCTTTCTTACCCAAAGCATCCGCTACAACATTGGCTTTCCCCGAATGATACTCAATGATCATATCATAATCCTTAAGCAACTCCAACCATCTACGCTGCCTAAGATTCAACTCCTTCTATGACATCAAATATTTCAAGCTCTTATGATCCGTGTAAACTACACATTTCTCACCATATAGATAATGCCTCCAGATCTTCAAGGCAAAAACTACCATTGCAAGCTCAAGATCGTGAGTAGGATAGTTACGTTCATGCACCTTCAACTGCCTAGATGCATACGCCACTACCTTACCCTCCTGCATCAACATGCAACCAAGCCTAACATACGACACATCACTATAAACAACAAATTCCTTTCCTGATTCTGGTTGAACCAAAACCGGAGCTCACATCAAGGCTTCCTTCAACATTTCGAAAGCTCGTTGCCTATCCTCTGTCCACTCAAACTTAACATTATTCTATAGCAACTTTGTTAATAGAGCTGCCACACTGGAGAACCCTTCCAAAAACCTCCGGTAATAGCCCGCCAAACCGAGGAAACTCCTAACTTCCGTTATAGACTTGGGCTCCTTCCAACCCATTACAGCCTCAACCTTATGCGGATTGACACGAATTCCTTCGGCCGACACCACATGTTCGAGAAACACAACTTCCTTAAGCCAGAACTCACATTTTCTTAACTTAGCATACAACTGATTCTCCATTAGTTTCTGAAGCACAATTCGCAAATGGCTATCATGATCCTCCTCGGTATGAGAGTACACAAGGATATTATCGATAAACACCACCACAAACTGATCCAAAAACTCATGAAACACACGGTTCATTATGTCCATAAAAGCAACTAGAGCATTGGTCAAACCAAACGGCATTACAAGAAACTCATAATGTACCTCGTATGAAAGGCTATTTTGGGCACATCCACCTCCTTCACCTTTAACTGATAGTACCCTGACCTTAGATCTATCTTGGAAAACACTGAAGCTCCCCTGAACTGATCAAACAGATCATCAATCTACGGTAAGGGATACTTGTTCTTTATTGTCAACTTATTCAGCTACCGATAATCTATACACATCCGCAACGTACCATTTTTCTTCTTAACAAACAACACCGGCGCTCCCCACGGTGAAATACTGGGTCCAATAAAGCCCCGATCCAACAATTCCTGCAACTGAGTCTTCAACTTCTTCAATTCCTTCAGAGCCATGCTGTACGGAGCAATCGATATTGGTACTGTGCCCGCATAAACCTCGATGCCAAACTCAGGTGGCACCCCCGACAGTTCCTCCAGAAAAACTCCCAAAAACTCACACACGGTGCAAACATCCTGCACTCTCAACTCCTTTGATCCAGGATTCATAACATAAGCCAAATAAGCCTAACATCCCGAATCCAATATTCATCTTACCTCCAAAACCGAAACAACACTAGACAAAAACTTGGCATTCTCGCCAACAACCACCACCTCATAATCATCTGACAACCTCAAAGATATCTGCTTGGTCTCAAAATCCACCACAGCTCGATGTTTGGTCAACCAATCCATACCCAAGATCACATCAAAACCATAGAATGGTAGCTCCATCAAGTCTACGGCAAACACATGTCCCTAAACCATCAACGGACACCTACGATACAACCTCCTAACCATGATCGTCTCTCCAAGAGAACTAGTCTCTCCAAGAGAACTAGGTACTCTAACTCCCATATTAAGAATTTTAACAGATATATCAAGCAACTCAACATGCTTACTCAAAATGTATGAATGAGTAGATCCAGAATCAACCAACGAATACAACGACAGAGACTGAAGGGTAAAAGTACCTGCAATCACATCGGTGTCATTACGACCCTCACGGTGCGCATACACCCTAGTCGGTCCTCCTCCCTCAGGCTGGATAGCAACAGTATGAGACACAGTCCTTTGTCCCCCATCTCGACGCTGAAACGGTCCGCGACCTTGACCACGACCCCACTGCAAAACAGCAACAGGTGTAGCACCCTGCCCACCTCGAGCCAACAACGGACAATCATGCCTCTGGTGGTCGCCCGACCCACAACTCTAACAAGCATTAGCCACCACAGGCGCATGTGTCAAGGCTAACCGTAGGCAATCTCGCATCAAATGGTCTCGGGATCCGTAAACCCAACAAGTGCTATATGAGGCTCTGACCTAGGCACCCTGCCCCTGGACTCCATATCCCACATCACCTCCACCATGCCTCGGCTCTGGGTGAAACCTCCTGTCACGGTGTCTCTTGGCCTATCCACCACTATAACCTGAATCAGCAGCTCTTTTACCCAAGCTCAAACCTCGTGATCCAGAAGCCAAGCCTAAATTATGCTCTACATCCTTGGCTCATGAAACTAACACATAAAAATCGGTATAATCAACAGCAAGCATGTATGTCTTAACATCTTGCACAAGCCCATAACGGAAACGATCACATCGAGTACACTCGTCAGGAACCAACTCAGGTGCATACTGACTCAGCCTCATGAACTGCACCTCATACTCCACCATAGACATATTGCCCTGCACCAACGCCATAAACTCCCGCTTCCTCTCGTCCTGATATCGGACTCCCAAAAACTTTTTCTGGAAATCTTTACAGGAGAACTCCCAAGTCACATCATCCGTCGCCATACCGGATATAGTGATAGTCCACCACGTATAGGCATCACCCTGCAATAGGGAAATAGCACAACCCAACTTACGAGCATCGGTTCACCCCATCTGGCCCAGTATCCTTTCAGTACTGGCCAACCAGCCCTCAAAAGCCTCAGGCGACAACCCTCGAAACTCAACTCCGCCCAAACTACAAAGACGCTCAAGCGGCAAACCTTGCCCCTCAACTGTTGGTACTGGCACAAAAACACCCATAACTGCTGCCTGAAATGCACCGGTCATGGCTTGTATCAGCGGTGCCATATCACCCATCCCTGACCCAGTTGGCACAAGTGGTACTTGCTCTACTCCCTCAGGTGGATTATGTGGGGGCAGTGGAAACCCTGTAGGAGGTACAAGGTCTCCTTCATTATCCTGCCCAGCGGCAGCAGGAATCGTACTAGATCGCAACTCTCTCTTCGGTCCCATCGTGCTAAAATATATCTAAGGCATGATAATCATTTCAAAACAAAACAACCAGGCCAGCCTCAAGAAAGGATCCAAGACTTTCATTTCAAAAATCAAAACTTTCCAGACTATAATAATAAGGAAATTGGTACCCCAAAACATCCCGAACATAGCATACGACCACCAACATTCATATATCAATCATCGTGCATAACAATCAGCGTACATATAACAATCACCGTGCAAATCAAACATGGCAATAACACAGCAACCTCCCAAACAAATCAAACCTAGCTCTGATACCACCAAATGTAATCCCCTTGACCCGGTCTAGCCGCCAGACCAAATTGAGGAAGCTACATTAGGTTTGCTGCAGCAAACCGAAGAGATTCAACAAAATCTGGTCCATTTTTTTCTTTTTATATTGTCTAGTTTCCAATCATTAGTCCTACGTGTACATGCATCACTCAAGTATAACCCCACCTCAATCGGGCATCATTTTGACATCCAATTGATCACATTTGCAATTTAGGGACCAAATTGCAAATATAGGAAATTTGCAGGATTTAAGCCACTTTTAATATACCAATCTTTAGTTAGTCAGGTTCTGATCATTCATCTCAAATTGATCATCCAAGCTCATACAATCGCATGGACAAGGTTTTGGGACTAGAATGTAAAGAAAGCAAAACTGCCAAGCCAACATTACAGAAAACAGCCTCGGGTATCGGTACGGGTGTCACCGTACTGATACACTACGGTAGGTATTGATATGCCATAACGAACATACCTAACTTTTGAATCTTTTTAATATACGTACCGGTACGCTTATATGGGTATCGGTACACGGGTTTGGATTGAAAAAGTGAAATTCCAGAGGCTAGAATGTGTATCGATACACCATTACCCGTATCAGTACGCCAGGCCAAAAATAACCTAGGCATACCGGTACTCCCTTACGTGTACCGATCCCTCAGGCCAGAAAATGCCTAGCCGTACCGATACGGTCCCCTGCGTATCGGTACGCCTGGACCTATAATGCCATAATTTGCTGGTTTTTCATCTCAAAAACATTCTCAAACCATTCCAACATGCTTATAACACCATACCAACATGCCATACGTATCACAAGCCAACTAGCAACTTCATTCCTACAGCACAACAAGTATCAAGCATCAAAAGGGAATATATAGGCATGCTTTCTAATGTCCATTCAAGCAACATGTCAAAAAGGTAAACCAGCATCAAAACAAACTTTAAAGGCCATTTACAACCCAAGAACAACTAAAGAAATATGCTCAAACAGGGAGTTCCACAAAACATCTCCCAAGACATAATAGGTACCCCATTGCCCTTATTCATTATAGTCTAAACCAAGACATACTTTGGAAACAAGTCTTGCCAAGATCCCATTGCTTCTTGCTGCCTTCCAAGACCTCAATTATCTGCATTGATGGACAACAAGAGCGTAGGCACACAAGGCTTAGTGAGGAATGCTCAAAACAACCACCATCAATGCATTTAAAACCATTTATTTAACATCATCCTTTAAAAACATCATCATCATGCCCCTTTTGAAAACATGCACTTTATATCATTAAAACCAGCATAATAAACCATATGCTACATGTATCATTAATCAACAACAAATCCCATTGCTAACCCTCCACTTAAGCCTTCCCATGCATTACTACCAAATGCAAAGCTTAAGGAGAAACTTGTATAAATCACATTATACAACATAAGACATTCCAATGATACATTAACAATTATATTGGCTTTCAAGTGATCAATAACAAGTCCATTAACAAAAGAGTTCATCGGATACACGGATTCAACAATTGTTAACCCAACACTTCAAGCCATCTCAACTGGAATAGCGATACAATTACAATCGTGGTACATTAAAAATCGGGTACAATAACAACCCACGGGGACATCCACCCCAATCATCGGTTAGACGCTTAATCCACTAACGGGAGTATTTGGTACCGTTTAACCCCTCTACCGTTAGAGTACTTGGATGGAGTATTCGGTACACCGTATAAACCCCTCAACATCCAAGGCGACTTATTTATAGTGCACTCAATCCTATGGCCGACCAACTATATCCGATAACAATTTTAAAACCACATCACTTGCCAATATAATTAACCAAATAACATTTACCTCACTATTTTTAACAAGCATTAAACCATGCCATTTCCAAAGCAACAACCATGCTTTAAAACACAAGTATAAACCACATACTTACAAGGATCACTTACCATGTGCATCCTTCTGCATTTCATGCTTAAAAACAGAATATCAAATACTTTAAAACATGCTTAAACAGTAGGTAACATGTAAATTATAACAAGTTCATAAAAGCCTTTCAAACTAGCATGAATGAGGGAGAAAACCACTTTATACTTACTTACGAGTCTAGGTAAGCGTTTCAAGCTCTACCTTAACTCCCAAAACTCTGTTCCAAAACATCAAAATGCTTTAAACCACATTTTCACTCACCGATACGTGAAACTTCAATTCGCCGATGCTTCTCCAAACACCTTCGGATCAACCTCCCATGTTTTTACCACACAATAACAGAGGATTAATGCATCATAATGCATTCTAAACACAACAAATACAATCCTTCTCGGATTTCCACAACACCTTCACAATTAACCATCCGCAATAACCGAAATCAAGACCAAAGCACTTCGATTCACAACCCAGCCAACATCTAACAACCTAGCATCATTTTCAACACCAAAACACATCTAAAAATAGATCCAAGACAACCGACCACCTCCAGCAACATAACAACCATAATTTCAACACAAAACCTCAAAACTAACAACCTAAACAAATAGAGATTCTTATGTTTCGGGATTCCATTGATAAAAATCACTTATCAACATTGTTAAACATCCAAAATATGAGTCAAATCACCATTACATACTAGAAATCAGATTCAAATCACGAATCAACACATTTCCCCAAAGATCTCATTAAATCATTAGAAAATCATCAAAATCAGATTAGAAATGAAAAAGCAATGATCAAATGCTTGGGAATTTCAATAAAGAACCATACAATAGAGGAGATATTAGACCTTACCCCTATTGTGAAGTTTCTCCCTCAATTGATTTGTGAAAAGCTAAGAAATTACAAGATTAATGTGAGATTTTGTTCAAACAATATTTGTAAAACAATTTGGAACAATAAAATCAAGTTAGAAACCACCTCACCTCTGGAAATTTGATGAAATCTGAGTGTGTGTCTGAGGAGAGAATAGAGAGAAAAAGGTGAGAGAAAAATGACATGATTTTTGTTTAAGAAAAGATAACCATCTTTTTAACAAAATCCACATTAATTATTAATTAAAGCACATGTTTAAATTAATTAAATTAAAGGAGAAACCTTCAGAAACAAATTGGTAAAATAGCTCCTTAAAGATTCTAAGTATTTGACCCTTTTCATTTTAGTCACTAGAAAATCACAGTTTTCAAAACTTTCATTTTGGTCACTAACCAAAATGTCCACCTTCCAAAACTAATGTTTCAAAATTGATTCCACCATTATTGAATATATAATTAATAATGATTTTTAAACATTTTCCACAAATTTTCCAACACCAAAAATATACGATCCCAAAACTGACTCAAATCTCTACTCCGGTCCACCAAACCGTCTAATAACCCACTAAACCGCTAAGCCCTAAAACCAGGGCATTACAAGTCTAATGTATCGGATAGAGATTTGCGTTTCACAGTGTGGTTTTGGGAATGTTTGCATAAGGCCTTGGGTACATGGTTGAACTTTAGTACTTTGTATCATCCATAAACGGATAGTCAGTCGGAGCATGTTATCCAAGTGTCGGAAGATATGTTACGTTGTTGCATCATTAATTTTGAAGGATTGAGGGAGAAACAGTTGCCGTTAGTGGAGCTTTCTTATAATAACAATTACCAAGGTAGATCTACTTGGCACCGTACGAGTCTTTGTATGGTAAAAGATGCCGTACGCCACTTTGTTGGGCAAAGGCAAGAGATGAGTATGTTTCTTTGCCGAATGTGTTAAAGGATACTAATGAGAAAGTAAAGCTTATTTGCGATCGTTTGAAAATGGCTTCGGATCGGTAAAAGTCCTATGCTGACTTGAAGTAGAGGGAGATTGAGTATGCAATTGGTGACCGTGTTTCTCTGAAGGTTTTGACTTGGAAAAAGGTGATGAGGCTTGGACAAAAGGGTAAGTAGAGTCCTAGGTTTATTGGGATATTTGAGGTGTTGGAGCATGTTGGTCCAATTGCGTACAGGTTGAGGTTGCCGGCTGAGTTAGAAAAGATACATGATGTTTTCCATGTGTCGATGCTTCAGAGGTATAGATCGGATCCTTCACATGTGATGCTTGTTGAGGAGATTGAGTTGAATATGGATTTTACCTATGATGAGGAACCAATGAGAATTTTGGAGGTGTTTTTAATAAATTTATGGAGGCGTTTGATGTATTCTTGAGAGGTGAAGTTGTGTTTGTTGGTTGCTGGAGGTTTGTGTTATAGATATGTGTTTTAATCCTCTGTTTTTGATTGGGTAAAGCAGGGGGTTGAATCCTTTATCTTTTGGAGAAGGCGCAGAAGCTCCGAAAGCTTGATTCATGCATCGGCAAGCAAGCGTTGGATTGTTGGTGAGTGGAAAAAATGTTTTACTGCTGTTAAAAGGTTTGAAAAGGAGTTGTGGAAGTTTGGATAAAGTTTGATACACTTATCTAAGCTCAGAAGTAAGTATCAATTGAGCTTTATCTCGATTTTGGTTTTAAAATGAAATCTCATACACATGTTTATGATTTTGATTACTCATTGTATTATGCATGTTTTGAAAGTGAAAGCTGTTGCAAATGATCATTGATAAATAATTTTGAGTATGGCGTATGGCTTATGCAAGTATTTTTTAAAATATGAAAATACATGGTTTAATGTATTTGTGTTGGATTGTTTTGATGCATATGTAAAACAGTGGGGTAATGTTGTTTATTGAATATATTGGCAAGTGCTTATGTTTGAAATGTTATCGGATATAGTTGGCTAGCCATAGGGTTTAAAGTGCACTATAAAAAGCAACCTCATGTGTGTCGAGTGGTTTCAAGTGTCCGTATTTTCCACCATGAGAACCGCAGCGGATGAGCTGGGTAAATGTTCCATTTTCTCCCGCTGGTGGATTTATACATCCAAACCATAGTGGTGGGTAAATGTTCCATTACTTTGGGTTGAACTGTTGAGGTGGGGAATTATGCCATTACTCCATTTGAGGTATGTATATGAAGTGGTTGAGTGAACCACTTGAGAAATCCGTGTATCTGATGTGGTTTATGAAACGAAAGGTTGCTGGTTTTGAGTCACTTGAAAGCCAATATATGAGATAATGTATCATGAGAAATGGATTATGCTTGTATAATGTGATTTATACATGGGGTACTCTTTAAGCTTGTTGTAAAGGTGTTGTGATGTGAAGCTTAAATTGAGTTAGAGATTGAATCCATGTTACATGTGTTTGAAAATGATTTTAATGTGCATATTTGAGATGACATGAGAAGCATGAGATGTTTTCCTATGGAACAAATACATGCGATTTGAATTAAATGGTTTTAAATGCATTGATGAGTGTTTTTGCGATTATTTCACTAAGTATATTGCTTACGCTCTCTTTTCCTAGTCAATACAGAGTAATAGCTTTCTCGGGCAACTCGTGAGCAAGGGATGATCCAAGGATTTGATTCATTTCAAAGTATGGTTTCGTAAGTACTAAGTAGTAATAAGAAGGCAATGTGACCGTGTAACCCCCTCGACCTGGCCCAGTCACAAGACCGAACAGAGCAAGCTACATTAGGTTTACCGAAGTAAATCGTGAAGATAAAACTTGAAACTCGTATATTTTTTTTCATTTTTTCTTGGCTAGATGCACAATTATTATCCTACATGTACATACTAATCACGTGTGAATACTCATCTCAATCGGGCATCGATTCGACATTCAATTGAACACAATTTCAATTTAGGGACCACATTGCAATTTTGGAAAACTATAGAGACTTAGCTCATTTTTATATTACCAACCTTTAATTAGTTAAATTTCATGCACTCAAGTCAAAACTCAGCTCAAAACGATCATCTATACACAAGCAATTGCATCCATATTGTATAGGGACTAAAACGAAAGAAAATAGAACTTCAGGAACAACCAAATAACTAACCTAACTGCCACCGTACTGGGACAGACAGGAGGGTGTTTTGATATGCCTTCATTAATTTAAACTCCCAAAATTCCAGTAGCCAAAATTTGTTCCGATATGCCCCTGTGTATCGAAATGCCCTTCTTGAAACTACTCTACCGTATCGAAATAGCTCCCCGCATACCAAAACGCTGGCCAGATTTGCCTGAGCCCATACAGAAATGCTTGCCCACGTACCAGTACGCTAAGCCTGGAATGGCTTATTCGTAGCAAAATAGGGACACCTATACCGGTACGCCTGAACCTAAAATGTCATTTTTTGCTGATTTAAAATGCTTTCGAACATACGAAAACACCCTAGCATGCTTCTAACATACATCCAACACATTCAAGGGTCATACCACAACAAAACATCTCATTTTCAACATCAATTAATGGCATCATGCTTCAAAGGTAAATCTAAAGGCATGCTTCCTAGAATTCAAAACAAGCAAAGCATGAAACCTCAAACCATCACCACAAATAATCCATAACGGCCTTTACAAACCATGAGCAACAAAACAAAATTGCTAAACCACGAAATTTAACAAGATATCTTCCAAAACAACAATAGAAACCCCATTGCCCTTATTACTTATAGTCTAACTCAAAACATACTTTGGTATCAAGTCTTTGTCGATCCCTTGCTTCTGGCTACCTTCCAACCTTTAATTCTCTGCATTGATGGACAAAGAGAGCGTAAGCACACTAGGCTTAGTGAGGAGCGCTCAAAACAAGACACCACCAATGCATTTAAAAAGCATTTCCCGTTATCACATTGAAATCTCATGTCAATCCATTTTTAGACAACATTAAAACCATCATGCCTTGAAAACCATGCACTTAACATCTTTAAAAACTAGCATATTAAACCATATGAAACATGTATCATTAACCAACAGCAAATCCCATTGCTAAACCTCAATTTAAGCCTTCTCATGCATAACAAACATATAAAAAGCTTCAAGAGTAAACATGTATAAATCACATTATACAACATAATCCTTTCAATGATACATTAACAATTATATTAGCTTACAAGTGATCATAACCAAGTTCCTTTACCAAAAATAGTTCATCGGATACATGGATTCAAACAATTGTTCTCCCAACACTTTATACATTCTCACCGACAACACAAGGTTCACACACGGGATTTTTCGGTACACATAAACCCCCTCCACCGTTGTGACACTCGTGGTGGAGTATTCGGTACCCCATATAAACCCCTCAACACCATTCATCGGTAGATGTATAACCCACAGATGGAAGTTTTCGGTACCATTTAAGCTCTCGACCGTTAGGGTAGTTGGACGGAGTATTCAGTACACCGTATAAAACCCATCGATATGCAAGGCGACTTATTATAGTGCACTATCATTCCTATGGCCGGCCAACTGTATCCGATAACATTTTTAAACCACATCACTTGCCAATATAATTTACCATTCACCATTTACCTTACTATTTTTATAAGCATTAAACCAAATCATTTCCCAAGCAACAACACATGCTTAAAACTCAAGTATAAACCATATACTTACATGGGTCACTTACCATGTGCATCCATCATCATTTCATGATCAAAATAGTACATACTTTTAACCATGCTTAAACAGTAGGTACAATGTAAATCAAAATAAGTGCATAAAACCATTTCACAATAGCACGACCGAGAGAGGAAACCACATTATACTTACTTCCGACTTTAAACCAGTGTTTCAAGCTCAGTTTATACTCCCATAAACCACCTTTAAAACCATTTCAAAGCTTAAATCCACGTTCTCACTTAACGATGCGCAAAACCTCAATTCGCTAATGCAAAATCAATAATTCCTTACAAAACCTTAGTTTATACTCCCATAATCGATCGTTTCTGGATCAACCTTCCCTGTTTTAGCTACTTTACAATAGAGGATTAATACATCTCAATGCTTTTAAAACATTGCAGCAATAATTCCTTGCAAAACCTCACAATCCTTTCACAATTACCTATCCACAACAACCGAAATCACCATCTAACTCTTTCCAAACACAACCCAGCCATAAATCTAACAATCTAATACTTCAATTAGCATCAAAAAACATGATAACATCATCTTTAAACTTCCATCAACTAAACTTCAAGTTTACACATCATGTTATTTAATGATATGTCCCATACTAGATTGGGATGTGTATTAATGTAATAAGGCTAAAATAGTGACTGATGTATTTAGCCGAAAGTCTTTCTTTGTCTTATAAGCATTAAATGTCCAATTATCTTTGGAAGAGAATAGTGTATTGATTACACAGCTTTATCTTAAGTCTACTTTGACAAATCAGATCAAATATTTATAGATGAAAGAAAAGATATGCTTGGAAAGAATTCAGTAAGGTGAAAAGGGAAAATTAAAGACTTCAATGTTAAGTCTAAAGGATGTTCATATTATCAAGGGATAATTTATTTCTCGATGATAATGAGTTAAAAAGAGAACTAAAAGCTTATTGGATCTGATTCAGTTCAGGATATGAAGAATAAAGTAAGAATGGTTCAAAGCAATTTTATAATTGCTTTAGAATGATGAAAATTACATGTTGATCTTGAAAAAAATATATTTAATATGAAGTTAAAGATAAAGTATTCCTTAAAAGTTTCATCTTGGAAGAAAGTGTTATGGTTCAGACCAAAAGTAAAGCTTAGCCTAAGATTCATTGACCTATATTAGGTTCTAAAGAATAATTAAAATCTATGATGTCTTCCATATATCGATGCTTTTGAAGTGTTGATTTGATTTTTCACATATCATAATACCAGAAAATGGTTGGGATTCAATTAAATTTCACTTATAAAGAGGAATTGACAAAGATCATGGCTTATAGAGTTAAATAATTGAGAAATAAAAGAGATTTCTATAGTAAAGATTCTTGAAAGAATCGCAAAGTGGTAGAAGCCATATGGGAGATTGATTATAGAATTCACATGTATGTGCTAAAATTCGAGGACGAATTTTCTTAATGGGAGAATTGCAATACCTCAAAATTTTGGCTAGTGACCAAAATGAATAAAATAAAAGTTTGGTGACTAAAGTATAAACTTAGGAAAAGTTTAAGGACTAAATTGTAATTTTTAAAGTTATGTATTTTAGTCTTGTAAATAAATAGTTTACCCCCATGAATGACGTTTTCGTGTTACGAATTTTACGTATAGAATTTGTGTTAAAAAGCTATAAAAGTCGGATAATCAGATCGAATCAAATATTTGAGATATTTTGTTTGATGATAAGGCAAGATTAATAATATCTTTTCCATGCCTTAATTTGGAAGGATTTAACATGGACCATTGGATTTAAGATGATTTTCCATGTTAAATATAAGTCGTTAGATGAATAATGGCAAGATTGTAATTTTGGAAAATTGCAAGGGCAAAATTGGTAACTACTAATTTATTGGTTTCTTTTTGACCATTGGATGAATATTTCGACAAGTAGCAAGCTTTGGAGCAATGGATATCAAGGGTAAAATAGTCATTTGACTATTAAGAAGATTTTTTTTATTAAATATGATTAAATAATGCCACTTGGCATGAAAATAAAGAAAAGAAAAGTGTAGAATTTTGGTTCATCTTTCTTTCATTGTTGTGAGGTTTAGAGAAGGGAGAACAAAATAATTTCAAATTTCAAGCATTTAGAGTTGGATTCAAGTTTAGCTCATGAATACAAATTTGTTCTTCAAGAATTCTCTTTCAATTGGTATAAGAAATTCATGGAATAGTTGAAGATAACTCTTGAATTTTAAGGAGAGATAATTTTGGGTTTAGGGATTCAAATGAATTAGGATTGTTATGTGATGTTCTATCATTTCCATGCTTGATTGAAGTTGAAATCGATTGATGCATTCTTGATGTAATATTATTTGATTAATCAGTGTTTAATTTGGGGTTTAAGGATTTAAGTTGAATTTGGAGTTTTCATAAAAGGAAAATGTTGGAGCAATATAATTAAAGTTTAATTTGAGGTGTTGGAATGGTTAAAGGATGCTAAAGACGAGAATTATGAAATCTGCCCAGAATTTTAGTCTTTGGCAGTGAGTTTGGAAATTCACGAAAAATTCCATAAAAATGATCAGGAAGTAAGACAAATACCATTGTATTCCTGGTTAATTCTAGTTTCGTTTAAAATAAACGATTACAGATTTTGATTGGGATATCAAAAGATATGAATTTTAAGTGACGAAAGGATAGAAAACAGAGTAGTAGTATCCTCTGAAATTCAGCATTGCAATTCGACTTTGAAAATCCGTCATAAATCTTACGAGTTGAATTTGGGCTATTAGTTTATATGGTTGATCAGCTTATCGAATATAGTTTTTGTAAGAACAAACAAAATCAAAATTCGAGTTGCTGATTATTTTATATAAATATTTCATTGAAGGTAGCGCAAACTAACAGATTATAAAATGAGTACCTTACCGGTGTTATTAATTTGTTCATGTAAGGGATGAATGTGAAGCATTCAAGTAAACACGAGAAATCAAGAATTCAGTAGATAAAGCAATGACCAAGCTTCAAGTTCTCTTAATACACGCATTTTAGTTTAGGATAAAAAGTGTCAAGGTGAGTGCATTTATCTGTTTTAAAATGTATTTAGGAAGACTTGCGACAAGTCGACCTTTATGATTTTATGAATTAATAATATTGGTTTTGATATGAAATATGATATTTTCAAATGCATAAAGTAAAAGTTTGGTACATGATGGGGTATGAACTACCCTATTGTGTTTTGCTTATGATAATTTTTATTATCATATATAGTTAATTATGTTACCGGAGTGATTTATGGAATAATTAATATTGATTTTTATGTGTGAAGTATAATATTTTCACAAGCAAAAAGAGATGGTTTTGTATATGATACGGTATGAACAACCTTATTATATTTTGATTATAATAATCTTATTATCATACATCGATGATATGTTATAGAATGAATTATGGTATAATGGAGTAAGGATTTCTCTATTATTTTGATTTGTCGATGATGAGATTTTGACCATCTATAAAATGATATCTTTCAAAGGTAATGGTATTGTTCTATTGCTCAAGATTACCATGAGAGTTACAGTATTGTGGCATGCCAAAAGAGACTAGCAGTCTGGGACTGCATTGTAGCTACACTTGCCACATAGTGGCTAGCATTCTGGGAATGCATTGATCTTCGGATCTAGTAGTCTGGGACTACCGTTACTTCGGTGACTAGTGCTCTAGGAGCACAACGAGCTCGTATTAATGTAATGTTTACCTTTCTCCTTAGGATAAATGGCTAGTACTCTGGGATTACACGATCTCGTATGCTTAGTTTCTCTCTATACGTACTTCTTGGGCTATTGGTATAAAAGAACTTTTACAAAATAATTTTTATAAATATTTCATCTTTGCTTTAAAGCAATATTGATTTGAAATAATTTTATATGGGAATTGTTTATACTATGTTATACTTAAAGACTGATTATTATTTGATTTTATGATTACCTTATAATGCCTCACTAAGTTTGTACTTAGCGTGTGTTTTGCCTGTGCACACATAGGTGGTTCGAGACATTGAGTGTAAGTAAGGTGTTGAATCAAGTTTTGAAAATTTTCATCAACCTACTTCAATAATGACATCCTACTTGAGGTTTTTAATTAATTTTAATGGCATGTATAAATAAGATAAATTTGTCAATTTTGGTTCAGATTCTATTATTTATCAAACAGTTAATTTATTTTTCGTAAAGCAAATGAGCTCCAATTTTTTGTACAAGTTAATTTTAAACATTTTTTAAAGGTTTTAAATTTATAGAATTTTTTAATAAAGAAATCATGTTATTGTTTTGTGACATCCTGACTCATATTTGGTAATTGAATACAGGGAATGAGGTGTTACATTGCCACCAGGATAGACCACTTCCTACTGCCCTTCATCGATCAAATATTGGACATATTGGCAGGTGAGGCATTCTATTGCTTTCTAGATGGATATTCAGGATATAATCAGATTGCCATAGCTTCAGAGGATTAGGAGAAGACCACATTCACTTGTCTATATGGGATATTCACATTTTGAAGAATGCCCTTTGGACTGTGTAATGCTCCGGCAACGTTTCAACGTTGCATGATGTCTATTTTTTGGACATGATTGAGAACAACTTAGAAGTTTTCATAGATGACTTCTCAATGTTTGGCAAGACATTTGAGGAATGCCTTCAGAGTTTAGAGCTTATTTTGAGGAGATGTATTAACACTAACTTGGTCTTGAACATGGAGAAATGCCACTTCATGGTGAAGGAGGGCATAGTTCTCAGTCATAAAGTGACCAAGAGAGACTTGGAAGTAGATAAGGCGAGAGTGGGGGTAATAAAACAATTGTCACCTCCTACAAGTGTATAAGGTATCAAAAGTTTCTTGGGACATGTAGGTTTTTATTGCAGTTTCATTAAAGATTTCTCAAAAATTTCTAAACCTTTGTTAGAACAAAATGCCACTTTTGCGTTTGATGACTCTACTTTAAAAGCGTTTCAGGAACTTAGGGACAGATTAATTAATGCCTCTGTAGTCATGGCACCAGATTTGAGTGAGCCTTTCGAGCTCATGTGTGATGCAGTGACTATGTCGTTGGAGCTGTGTTAGGACAGAGGCGTGACAAGATTTTTTATACCATTTACTATTCTAGTCGGACATTGAATGAAGCCCAACTAAACTACACCACAACTGAGAAGGAATTTCTCGCGGTTGTATTTGCATTTAACAAGTTCAGATCTTTCTTGGTAGGTACCAAAGTTGTGGTGTATATAGATCACTTTGCATTGAAATATCTCTTGGCAAAGAAAGATGTCAAGCCCAGATTAATCTGATGGACGCTCTTGCTACATGAATATGATCTCGAGGTTCGAGTTAAAAAGAGGAGTGAGAACTTGGTGGCTAACCATTTGTTACGATTAGAGCATCACCTAAGGAAAGGTGGAGCCACTGCCATTAGACATGAATTCCCAGATGAATACTTACTTGCAGCTGATTCCATGCCATGGTATGCTAATATAGTCAATTACTTGGTAAGCATTATTTTTCTACAAGGTCTGACGAGTAATGCCAAAAAACGTTTTCTGAGAGATATTCGGCAATATTATTAGGATGAGCCAATTTTTTTCAAACAATGTGCCGACCAAGTGATCCACCGATGTGTGCCAGAATAGGAGCAACACAATATTTTGTAGTTATGCCATGCAACACCATATGAAAGACACTTAACTGGAATAAAGACCGCTACCAAGGTGTTGCAGTCTGGATTCTTTTGGCCTACGTTGTTTAAATACGCTCATTACTTTGCCAAGGCATATGATCAATGCCAGTGGATGGGTAACATATCTAGCAGACATCAATGGCTGCTTCAGAAATTATGCTAGTAGAGCTGTTTGACGTATGAGGAATAGACTTCATGGGTTCCTTTCCCCTATCATTTGAAAACCTACATATCCATGTGGTTGTTGGGTACGTTTCAAAATATGCATAGACGGCTTTGCCAACAAACGATGCCAAGGATATTACCAAGATCCTTCATAAGCATATATTTACTAGATTCGATTCCTCCAAAGCCATCATTCATGATGAAGGTACACATATTAAGTGCAATTTAATATCTAGAGCTTTGTGCAGGTACGAAATCCAGTAATGTATTGCCGCAGCTTACCATCCTCAAATAAATGGCCAAAATGAGATCTCAAACAAAGAAATCAAGAACATTATAAAAAACTGTGAATCCAACGAGGAATGACTAGTCCTTGAGACTAGATAATTCCTTGTGGGCTTATAGAACAACCTTTAAGACTCTATTAGGAACTTCTCTTTATAGGCTCGTTTTTGGGAAGGCATGCCATTTTCCATTGGAATTGGAACATAGAGCTTATTGGGCAATCAAAAAGCTCAATATGGAGTGGAGAGCTGCTGGTACGAAATGCTTATTGGACATAAACGAGCTAGAGGAATTCAAAATGTAAGCTTATGAGAATGCCAAACTCTACAAGGAAATAACAAAAATATGGTATGACAATAGGATATTGCGAAGGCTATTCACAGTAGGCCAACGTGTTTTGTTACTTAACTCGAGGCTAAAGTTGTTTCTAGGAAAGCTCAAGTCGAGATGGTCGGGCCCATTTGAAGTTATAAAGCCATAAGCTCATGGAGCAGTGGACATCAAGGATTTAAGACAGGAACAATTTTTGAGGTAAATGGCCAAAGATTGAAACACTATTTGGAAGACACTCAAAAGCATGCTAAGGAGATTATCCTCATGGCAGAAGTTATGTGATCATCATCAGCTTTGTTTGATTTGTGTATATAGTAGGTTAGATGTTTTTATTTTTAGTATTTTACATTTATTTATCTTTCCTTCATTTTTATCTCTCTTTTACTATGTTGAAAGGTTTTTGTTGAGTGAATGTAGGATTTTGTTGCCAGGCAGAATGCCAAGACAGAGGACTAACATGGGGCGATAAAAAATGGAGGAGGAAATTTACATAGCCGCCCAAGGCTTGATAGAGCTCGGCCCAAGAGAGAATGAAAATTTTTGCTAAGTGTTAAATTTTACCCTAGCCGCCCAAGGTGAAAAGTTGAAATTCAAATTTTAATGTAATCACCTTATCACTTCATCTTTCCTCACATCGTCTTATCACTTTACTCCTTATCACATCATTGTTTATCCTCCCCAAACACACTAAACCCTTATAATTATCCCTACTCAAATGGCCAAATTAAAAACACCATTTAAACAATGCTTTATTTTTTTCTTTTTATCTTATCTAAATGCTTCAATTTATATCCTAAGGTGACCCTGCATCAGCATATACTTCATATTGCGATCAGATTGCAAAACAAGGTTTAATTGCTCAAGCATGCACTTTGGGGACCAAAACATAATTTTTACAAATTACAAGGACTTAGTTACAATCCCAGTTACCAATCCTTCATTAATCCAATTTCATGCTCACATGTCAAAATCCAGCTTTAAACTAACATCCGAACTCATTTAATTGCATATATAACATTATGGGACTAAAATGCACAATTTCAAACTTTAGCAGGCTGAAACATAAAGAAATACACTACGTACCGATACAAACATAGCCTATCGATACGGTTTAACTAACTTAACGACTCAGCATATCGATATTGATATTTCCGTATCGATACGGTGTATTGAACATACCCTTATTGATACGGTTCCACCCAGTATCGATCCCTTAAAAGTTATTTTCAAAAATTAGATTCTAGTAGCTAAAGAGCTTATCGGTATAGGAGCTCGTGTACCGAAACCAATGTATATTTTCCTCTAGGTGTACCGATACGGTGGCTAGACGTACCAATACCCTTTGACAATTTTCGATGATCTGAGCCTTCCCAGACCCCGTATACCAAAACCTTGGGCCTATATCGGTACATGAAAGCCTGTAATGACCTCTAGGTCTAACATATGACACTTTGGCTCACACTAAACATCACCAAACCTTACATAAACATCATAACTCATTAAAGGCACATCTAACACAATTATTCTTGCTTTTAGAGTAGCTCAATCAAGCATAACTCAAACATCCACAACGTCTATAGGCATGCACCTTACTCAACATCCAAAACATAAATCCCAAGCAATAACAAGCATATAAGACATTATAAAAAATCCAAAACGACATTTAAAGCTTTCATAAATAGGTATTTTATCAAAACAACCCTCCTAAATGTCAATTCACCACATTGCCATTATTACTATGAGTCTAAATTAAAACCATACTTTCGAAGATCAAGTCCTTGGATTCCTCCTTGCTTGCTTCCTGCCCCGAACCTTTAATTCTCTGCATTGATGGAAAAGAGAGCGTAAGCACACTAGGCTTAGTGAGGAGTGCTTAAAACCAAACCACCTTCAATGCATTTAAGAAAACCAATTATTCAAACCACTTAAAAAAAATCTTTTAAAGCATCATTTGAAACATCATGCCTTACAAACTATGCACCTAACATTTCCAAAGCATGCACATTAAACTATACACAACATGTATGTAACGCCCTAACCAGTATTTTATAATAAATACCAATTAGAGTTTTTTTTGTGTAAAAATCATTTACCAGATTTTTATCCTATTGAATTAAGTCTGATTTCAGGCAGCAACTTAACATTTCTTACCTATAATGTATATATAATATAACCACCTAAAAACTGCCTAGAACAAAAATCTACAAGATTACTTAATTATAATATGATTACTCAACACTAATATAAACATAAACTAGTCTATATGATATTACAAACCATAAATATATAAACTAGTATGTAACCGGCAAATTTTAATGTTTACATGCCAACTAGAAATATTAAAATACATCAAAGGATGTTATTGTTGTTACCGTTTATATACTTTGTATAGTAGGATGCCTTCTCCTTACTCTGGTTCCTGTCATTTACTTAGGCGTGAAAATCATCACACGCTAAGTATATACTTAGTGAGACAACAATAATATTTACTGCAAAGTACATAACCATAACTAATAATATGTAATTATTTTCATGCATTTAATTCACTAGATATGTCTTACCATCAATTAATTATACATAAGTATGATATACACCGGATATACAATTTTTTACCAATATACTTGCCATTATTTTTAAGAGTGTATAAACTCTTTAACCCGTTTATTAAATATTTAAAGATTTCATAACTCGATTTTATAGCCCCTTTTAATAGCCTAATTTAATAGCCCGATTTCGTAGCCCAAATATAGACCTATGAGGACCTTGGATACACGAGTCAAATATGCACCGAAGTGCTTCCCGCATATTTATAAGGCTGTGTTTACGATAATACCCGCACATTTATATGGCTAAGCTCACCATACACTAAGTGTCCTTTATATGCACTATAGTGCTATCCCAGTTATACATCGTGCTGCTGGACTCTATGACATGCCAACTATATCCTGTCCCTCAATTGACTCGTTTGGGCATAAGCTCCATAATTATTCCATCCATGGTAAATGTATATCAATATAATTTAACATTGGGCAGTTCATACTCGAAATAACATTCATAGTATACCATCATCTATAACTAGTGATCAATGCATTTGTTTTCAACCTTCGACATATTTAAAATATGTTAAATATATGATCAATGACATAAAAATCATGTCAATATATAAACCAGGTAGACTCATCGCAAGTCTTACCGGTGATGTATAAAACATCCATGTATCATGTTATGTATGCATTGCACTCACCTGATGCCTCACTAGTAAACCTTACTATAGCTTGTAGCTTTACTCTTGAACTTTATCCTTAGCTATAAACTTGCTCACAAAACGATCTTGATCACGTTCACGATCTATAAAATCATCATTTTCCAAACACATACATTTCAAAGAGTATGTCAGTATCAATCTAACATAGACATATATTAGGAATGAAATTCCTAAAATAACCATAGAGTGAATTCTTTTAGAATTCACCTCAACTTTCCAAAATATTCAAAAAGGTCCCTTGCCATTAAACTTTAAATTCAAATATTCCAAAATACTTTCAAGCTTAATACATAACGTTCTAATCAATTTCCATTTCAACCCCATATTTTCCTTAATTTTCCATTTGATCCTCAACACTTTAAAAACTTCCAAAACGATCCAATTGAATCTTCTAATATCAATTTTCAACATAATATATCAACTTTCAACATTTTTACCTTAATCCTTAAATTTCCCAAAATATGCGAAAAGGTCCCTAAAACTTAACAAAATTCAAATTTGGTCCAAACAACATTCTAAGTCTTGTAACATCATTTTCCCATCATTTCTAGCCTTAGGAAAATTTTCCCTAATTTTTTCCAATATGCCAAATTTGAAGGGTCACTTTAGACAAAATTTCCAACTTGATTCAAGCATGAATTCAACTTCAAAACCTCATTTCCAAGCTTCTATAATTATTTCCATGCCAAAATCAATCCAATTTCAACTTCCTAACAAAACACTAACTTTAAACAAATTAGGATTTAGCTACTTCCAAGAAGTTTTAATCATCATACAAGCTTGGATATGATTCTACAACAACAACTACATCAAAATCTCATCTTAAAACATCATATATAAACATCCCCTTTCATCCATCAAATTCACAAAACTAAGGTTTCAAGCAAGGAAAGCATGAACAAGTGGTACCAAAAGATAGAGTATTTCATGTAGATCAACTTCATGTTTCATGCTTTCATCCAAAATCTAACCAGTTAAGCTTGAAAAATCAAAAATAAAAAATTTCCCCCTTACCTTAGGAGTGTTAAAACAAAGAGAGGATGCTGGAGAAGTCTTGAAATTTCATTTTAATTCAATTTTGGCCATTTGTCCTTAATATAATTAAACTGAATTTAAAATTCATTTTAATGTCTAATGACCTTTTTACCCTTGAAATCCAAAGCTCCATATCAAGCCACATGTTCACCTACCAATCCAAGGGTCCAAAACATTACAAGGAGTTAGTGATTACCAACTTTACCCTTGAAAATTTTCAAAATTACCATCTTGCCATTTTTCATCCAATGGCTCATATTTAACATGGAAACCTACTTTAAATCCAATGGTTCATGTTAAATCCTACCATTTTAAGACATGAAAATGACATTTTTAACCTTGCCTTATCATCCTTAAAAATATCTTGAATATCTGATTCGATCTGATTATCTGAATATTTTTCCAAACTTTATCGCTTTATAGCAAAAAATACAAGCTCCGTACGAAAAATCCGAGTAACACGAAAATGTCATTCTTGGCGGTGAACTATTCACTTACGGGACTAAAATACATAACTTTTGAAAATTACAATTTAGTCCCTAAACTTTTCCAAAGTTTATACTTTGACCACCAAACTTTCAAAATTTTCATTTTGGTCACTAACAAAAAAATTGGGATATTACAATTCTTCCCCTTAAGAAAATTCATCCTAGAATTTTCCTTACTTGGTTGAAAAAGGTATGGATACTTCTTTTTCATTGTTTCTTCTGTCTCCCAAGTAGCTTCCTCCACTTTGTGATTTCTCCACAAGACTTTAACTAAAGGAATCTTCTTGTTTCGTAATTGCTTTCCTCCTCGAGCTAAAGTTTTACAAGTTCTTCGTCGTAGGTCAAATCCGATTGAATCTCAATCTCTTCTGGTGTAATAACATGTGAAGGATCCTATCGATATCTCCGAAGCATGGATACATGAAATACATCACGAACCTTACTCAACTCCGGTGGTAAAGCTAGTTGATACGCCACTGGACCAACCGTCTTTAAGATTTCATAAGGGCCAATATATCTTGGACTAAGCTTTCCTTTTCATCCAAAGCGCAATATCTTTTTCCAGGGCAAAACCTTTAAGAATACTTTATCTCCCACTTCGAACACAATATCTTTTCTTTTAAGATCTGAATACGACTTTTGTCTGTCAGAAGCAGCCTTGAGATTATCTTGAATTATCTTGAATTTATTCTTTGTTTGATAACTTATTGTGGGCGTGGAGCAATAACTCCGGTGTTAGGTATTTTCTTCCATATAATGCTTCATAAGGTGCTATTTTAGTACTGCTTTGATAACTGTTGTTGTCGGCAAACTCAACTAATGGAAGATATTTTTCCCATGTACCTACAAAATTAATTATACATGCTCTGAGCATATCTTCAAGTATCTGGATAATTCTTTCTGATTGTCCATCTGTTTGGGGATGGAAAGTAGTACTGAAGTGTAGCCGAGTTCCCAATGCTTCATGTAACGCACTCCAAAACCTTGAGGTGAATCTTGGATCTCTATCAGAAATGATAGACATAATAACTCCATGCAATCTAACAATTTCCTTAATATATAACTCCGCCAACTTGTTCAAGGAGTAGTTTGTTCGAACTGGTATGAAATGTGCCGTCTTAGACAAATGGTCTACAATCACCCAAATCAAATCTTTCCTACTCGGTGTCAATGGTAAAACTATTAAAAAAACCATTTTAACTATTTCCCATTTCCATTGTGGAATTGAGATCGGTTGGAGCAACCCTGATGGAACTTGATGTCCTACCTTTACTTGTTGACAAGTTAAGAATTTAGCAACAAACTCAGAGATAGCTCGTTTCATGCCAGGCCACCAAAATATACTCTTTACATCTTGATACATTTTGTCACCTCCTGGGTGCATAGTTAAAGGACTGAAGTGTGCCTCCGAAAGTTGAGTTTGAGAGAATTCATCCTTTACTTACTTCTGAGATTAGAACAGTGTTTCAAGCTCGATCTAAACTCCCAAACACAATTTTCAAACCTTTGCAAAGTTAAAAACACGTTTCCACTCACCAACTAGCAAACTCTCGCTTGCCAATGCAACAACCATGCCTCTCAAGCTTCTGAAACCAATGTTCAAGCTTGAGGACAAACTTCCCCTACTTTCATCCACACAAAATAGAGGTACATTACATCAAACATGCAATCAACATCATAGCAACACTAAACCTCAACATCCTTTATCTAAATTCCCTCCACAACACCCAAAATTAACAACAAACCTCTTTCAAACCTAACCCAGCCACAATCTAACATTTCAACACATCAAATAACATCAATCAACATCTAAAAACCTAATTCTAACACCCTTATATCTCCAGCGAACAATTAACCACCACAAGTCCTCAAAAACACATAACTAGCATCCTAGAAAATTAGAGATTCACATAGTTGCGGGATTCTAATGTTAAAACTCATCCATTAACATTATTCAACACCAAAATTATGATTAAAACCAATCAAGAATCCAGCGAAATAGAACCTATATGAAAATCACTTAATCAACTCAATTAAACCTTGATTTAACCAATTTCCATAATTAAATCATTAAAACTTATTACAAAATATTAACCAAGGATCAAATACTTGGGAATTTCAATAAAGAATCATTCATTATAGGAGAAGAACAAACCTTACCTCTAATGAGTGAATTTCCTCTCAATTGGATGCTTACTCTTGAAAAACAAGGAAGAACAATGAGATTTTGGAAAAACAAGATAGAAGAATCAATTTACAAATCAAAGGTTTAAGAGATCAAGAACATTACCTCAATATTTGATGCAAAATAGAGTGTATGGCTGAAGAGAAATTGAGAGAAAAGTTTGAGAAAAGAAGTACGTCAAATGTATTTTTTAAAAAATAACTACCTTTTTAAATTAATTTCCTTTTAATTCTTTTATTTAAAACTCATTAAAATATTACCAATTGAGAGAAAAGTCTGATAAAACATTTAGGTAAAATAGCTCCTTAAAGATTCTAACTTGTGACCCTTTTTCAAAATAGTCACTAAAATAGTTTTCATTCTTTACATTTTGGTCACCAGCCAAAATGTCCAATTTCCAAAATCTATTTTCCAAAATTGACTTTACTAAAAATATCCATATACTAAATAATGACTTTTAGATATTTTCCCATATTTTTCTTGGACCAAAATTATTTATTCCGATTTTAATCCTAAATCTGACTCAAATCTCTAATCCAGTCAATTAAACCATCTAAACCAATTAGACAACTCATAGGCCCAAAACCGAGGTATTACAATAAGTATCCCCTGCCATGAATTGACAATTTGTTCGATCAATTTCGGGGTGCTACAGTGTTTTCCAATATTGGTCTAAGATCTGGGTATTATCAATTGAAGGTAAAGGATAAAGACGAGCCAAAAATAGCTTTTCGAACAAGTTATGGGCATTAAGAGTTCTCGGGGATGCCGTTTGGGTTGACTAATGCATTCGTAGCTTTCATGGACATGATGAATTGCGTATGCTACAAATACTTGGGCCAATTCGTGGTAGGGTTCATTGATTACATTCTCGTGTACTCTCGTATCGAGAAGGATCGTGATTGACAATAATTATGTTGCAAGCCTTGTTAAATAATCAGTTATACAATAAGTTGAGCAAGTGTGAGTTTTGGATTAAAGAAGTGGTCTTTCTTGGTTATGTTGTTTTGGCGAAAGGTATTCGTGTAGATCCGCAGAAGATTGAGGCGGTTGTGAAATGGGAAGCAACCTAAGTTGGTGATGAAGGTTCATAGTTTCTTGGGGTTGACAAGTTATTATTGTCATTTTGTGGATTGTTTCTTGAATGTTGTTGCTCCTTTGACTAAGTTGTTACAAAATGATGTACGTTTTGAGTGGATGGAGTGTAAACAACAAGCTTTTAAGAAGTTGAAGGAAGCTTTGACGCAAGTTATGATCTTGATTCAACCTGAGTCGAGGAAAGAGTTTGTAGTGTATAGTGATGCATCCTACATTGGTTTGGGGTGTGTGTTGATGCAAGGGGAAAAGTTGTGGCTATGCATCTAGGCAGTTGAAGGTGCACGAGCACAATTATTCTATGCATGATATACAACTTGCCGTGGAGGTGTTTGCGTTGAAGATTTGGAGGCATTATTTGTACGGTGAGAAGTGTAACGTGTATACAGATCACAATAGTTTGAAGTACCTGATCTCGCAAAAAGAATTGAATCTTAAGCAACGTACGTGGTTGGGCTTTCTCAGAGATTATGATTTGACGATTGAGTATCATCCGGGTAACGCTAATATGGTAGCCGATGCCCTAAGTAGGAAGGTTGCGGTGGAGTTGAGGGCCATTTTTGCTTAGTTAAGTGTGACGCAAGACGATGGGTTATTAGCTGAGTTGTAGGTGAAACCATCATGGTTACAATTGGTCAAGAAGAAACAATCGTATGATGATTCGTTGGTGCCACATGTTAAGGACATTATGGATGATAATCAGATGAATTTTTGTTTCAATGATGAGTGTGCTTCGTGCTTCAAGAGTCGAATGGTTGTGTCTGAAGATGATGGGCTGAGACGCACTATTTTGACTGAGCCTAACTCTAGTCCTTTTGCTACGCATCTGAGAAGTACAAAGATATATCAGGATTTGAAGAAGGAATATTATTGGGTTGGTTTGAAGAAGGAATGTTATTGGGTTGGTTTGAAGAAGGATGTAGCGAATTTTGTTGCTCGATGTATGGTATGTCAGCATGTTAAGGTTGGGCATCAATTTCCTTTTGGATTGTTGCAACCGTTGAGGATTTCAAAAAGGAAGTTGGAGAGAATTACCATGGGTTTTGTGATCAAATTGCCTTTGACACTGTCAAAAAAAGAATTTTGTTTGGGTAATTGTGGATTGATTTATGAAGTGTGCACATTTACTATCTATACATATGACGTACACGTTAGATAAGTTGACAGATGTCTAAATAGCAAAAATTGTGAGGTTGTATGGGGAGCCTAAGTCTATAGTATCGAATAGGGATCCGCACTTTAGAGCAAGATTTTGGAAGTGTTTACATAAGGCCTTGGGTACACAGTTAAATTTTAGTACTTCGTATCATCCTCAAACAGATAGCCAATCTGAATGCGTTATCTAAGTATTAGAGGATATGTTACGGTGTTGCATCATTGATTTTCATGGAACGTCGGAGAAGCAACTACCGTTGGTAGAGTTTGCTTACAACAATAGTTATCAGGCGAGTATTCAAATGGCTTCGTATGAAGCTTTATATGGTAGGAGGTGTCGTACACCACTTTGTTGGACTGAGGCTGGTCAGAAGTATGTTTTTTTGCCTGATGTGTTGAAAAGTACCAATGAGAAAGCGAAGCTTATTAGTGATTGGTTCGAAATGGCTTCAGATAGGCAAAAATCTTTCACGGATTTGAAGCGTAGGGAAGTTGAGTTTTCGGTTTGGGATAAGGTGTTTCTAAAGGTTTTGCCTTGGAAGAAGGTGATAAGGTTTGGACGTAAGGGCAAGTTGAGTCTGAGGTTCATTGGGCCTTACGAGGTGCTAGAGCGTATTGGTCCTGTTTCTTATAAACTAAGGTTACCCACAGAGTTGAAAAAATTACATGATGTTTTCCATGTATCGATGCTTCGGAGGTACAGATCGGACCCATCGCATGTGATGCTTGTCAAAGAGTTTGAGTTGAATCCGAATTTGACCTATGATGAGGAACTGGTGAAAATCATGGATTCTAGTAGCAAGGTTCTTTAGGGGAAGACCATTGAGTTGGTAAAGGTGTTGTGGCGACATCGGGGTGTAGAGGAAGCCACGTGGGTAGATTAGATGATTCGGATGAACCGGATTATGCGGTTCAAACTAGTTTCAGGAATTAATTCACAATAAATGTTTAGTGTGAGTTAAAAATTTGGAGAAATGTTGGAAAATGTTTAATTAATATGTTGACAATTTTGGTAATAAATTTAATGAAATATTTCGAATTAAATGACATTTTGGTTTGGTGACTAAAATATAAAGTTTTCAAAACTATTTTGGTGACTAAATTTTAAAAGGGTAAAAACTTAGAATCTTTAAGGAGCTAATTTGCCAATATTTTTAATCAAACTTTCCTTTATTTAGGCTATTTTTAATTGGTTTTAAAATGCCTATTAAATAAAAGTAAAATAGATTTTATTAAAAAGATTTTTAAAAGATGTTTTACTTTTCTTACGTAACCACTTTTGCTCTCAACTTTCTTTCAATTTTCCCAGTAGCCAAACTACCTCTCTTGCTCCAAAATGATCAGGAATCAACTCTTCTTGATCTCATTTTGATTTCTCAATTGAGTTCTTTGATTTCTACATCAAATCTTACTTGTTTTCTTGGAGATTTCACTCAAACCATGTCAATTAAGGGAGAAGCCAACCAATAGAGGTGATTTTCATTTCTCTCCTCTAATAAAAGGTTCTTTACTAAAATTCCCAAGTTCTTGATCCTTTACAATTGATTTTTTATGTATGTTGGTGAATAAATTAAGATTAAAAGGTTTATAGTTAGTTTTAATAAGGAATTGGTGAATCTTTTTTTTAAATCTAACTTGTGGTGGTTTTAATTGATGTAGATCACATCTAAGATATGTTTTAATGTTACGGGAATAGATTTGTAAAATAAATCCCGAAATTAATTGAATTACTAATTTTCTAGGTTGAGAATAGTTAGATTTTGAGGTAATTAGGGTGTTAGAAGATTGTTGGAGGTATAAGCTGAAGTTGAAAGTGTTTTTAGATGTTAATTGATGTTGATTAGATGTTAAAATCATTGGTTTATGGCTAGGTTGTGTTTGGTGATGTTTTTGGTTATTTTAAGTGTCATATGTTCGACCAAGTGGTTATTACAGACCCAGTCGTACTAGTACGGGTCCTTACGGATCAGGCACTCATACGAACCAATGAATCTAGGGCTTAACTTATACTTACGCCAAAATCTCTTAACCTTTTCCAAGGGGAAACTTTTAGGAACACTTTACCCCAACAACATACTCGATCTCCCTTCGCTTCAATTTCGTATATGACTTATGTCGTTCAAAAGCGAATTTTAAATGATCACTAATAAGCTTCACCTTTGTATTCATACCTCTAAGCAAACTAGGTCTAGTGACATGTTTTTCACCCGTCCCACCCAATAAAGCGATGTCTAACATCTATGTCCATAAAGAACTTTATATAGCGCGATCTGAATACTTGACTGGAAATTGTTATTATAACCAAACTTCACCAAAAGAAGTTGCCTCTCCCATGATGCTTGAAAGTCAATGATACAACAATGTAACATGTCCTCCAAAATCTAAATAACACATCAGACTGTTTATTCGTCTAAGGACGAGACAAGATACTAAAATTAAGCATGGTTCTAAAAACCGTCGATAAGTTATCCCAAAACCTTGACTTAATGAGGGAATCTCTATCCAATATAATTGACTTTAGAACCCCACAACTTCACAATATCAACAATATAAATCTCCGCCAACTTGTCTAACGTATACGTCGTATACACATCTAGAAAATGTGCACACTTCATAAAATGGTCAACAATCACCCATATAGAATTATTTTTGGTTGGCATCAAAGGTAACCCCATCACGAAATCCATAGCGATCCTTTCCCACTTCCATTTAAGAATTTGCACAAGCTGCAACAACCCAGCGGGAAACTGATGTTTAGCCTTAACTCACTAACACACTAAACAATGAGCAAGAAGCTTCGCTATGTCCTTTTCAAACCTACCCAGTAATACTCTTCTTTGAAATCATGATACATATTGGTACTACCAGGGTGCATAGCAAAAGGACTAGAATGAGCTTCAATCAGAATAGTACGCCTCAACTCCGAATCTCATGGTACAACTATTCAACCCTTAAAATACAAAACACCATCATCATTAAAATGAAAATCGATTAGATTACCATCCGTAATGTCCTTAACATGCAGAACCAACGCATCATCAAACGGTTGCCTTACCTTAATCATCTGAGATAACGTTATCTTAACCTACAATTCTACCGACAAACAACTATCTTATGTCACGCTTAACCTAGCAAACATCACCCTAAGCTCGACTGCTACCTTTCGGCTCAACGTATCCGCTATAACATTAGCCTTTCAAGGATGATATTTAGTTGTCAAGTCATAATCCTTAAGTAACTTAACCCATCTTTGTTGCCTAAGATTTAACTCTTTTTGAGACATCAAATACTTTAAACTCTTGTGATCCGTAAGGATAATACAATTCTCACTATAAAGATGTTGTCTCCAAATATTTAGAGCAAAAACCTTCGCGGCCATCTCTAAATCATGCATAGGGTAGTTGCGCTCATGTATCTCTAACTATCTCGATGCATAAGCCACAACCTTTCCCTCACGCATTAACACACAACCCAATCCAACATACGTGTCACTAAACACCACAAAATACGTACTCGCTTATGATTAAATTAACACATGAGCATGCATCAAAACCTCCTTTAACTTTTCAAAACTAAGCTGACTATCCTCTGTCCAAACAAATAAAACATTTTTGCATTAGTTTTATCAGCGGGGTAGCAATACTGGAATACCCATCACTAAAGCACCAATAGTATCCAGCCAAACCAAGGAAATTATGGACTTTAGACACTGTCTTAGGTTGCTTCCAATTAAGGATAGACTCAATCTTATACGGCTCTACATAAATACCTTCCGTTGATACCATATGACCAAGAAAAATCACTTCCTTAAGCTAAAATTCGCACTTACTCAACTTAGCAAACAACTTATTCTCTTTCAATGCTTGCAACACTATCTGAAGATGTTGATCATGCTTCTAACACCTCGAATTTGGGCCTAGAAGTTAGCTAGGCTGATTAGATGATTCAGGGGAACTAGATTAGGCGGTTTGAGCTAGTTTCGAGAGTTAATCCTTAATAAATGGTTTTCGGTTAAAATAAAATATAAAAAAATGTTATAAAATATTTAATTAATATTCTAAGGGTTTTGGAATACTCAATTTAAAGAATTAAAATTGGATTTTGGGACATTTTGGTCTAGTGACTAAAATGTAATGTTTTTCAAACTGTTATGGTGACTAAATCGTAAAAGGGTCAAAAATTAGAACCTTTAAGGAGCTAATTTACCAAAGTTTTTAATCAGATTTTTCCTTATTTTAGGATATTTTTAAATGGTTTTTAGAAGGTTATTATATAGATATAAAATAGATTGGATTAAAAAGATCTTAAATAACCAAATTTATTTTCTTATGTAACTACTTTTGCTCTCAACTTTCTCAACAACCAAACTATCAATTTCACTCTAAAATCCTCAGGAATCATTTCTTTTTGAATTCCTTTTGATTTCTTAATTGATTCCAACTAATTTGAATAGTAAGGAACAACATCAATCAAATCATATAAACATCATATCAGTAATATTGATATCCTAGTGGCATGTATAAACTTTTTGACATAAAATCACTTGTGTTTACGCCTAGAACCGGCTAAACCTGTAGCTTTGATACCATTAAATGAACACCCATTTCCCGTATTCATCGCTGAATAAGAGTTAGGAAGTCACATGATACTTGTGAAATAATTCTTTAATATTAAGAAAATCTTATCTTTGACTGTAAAAATAATTAATCGCGTAAAATTTAAACTTAATAATTTCACATTCAATTTTGAAACTAGGTTCAGGCAGCAATTTAACAGTTTGTTCCATTTGCATATAAATAATAAAACTGCCTGAAAACTGCCTAATTTGAAATCATTCAGATTCTGAATAAAATATGATTCATATTAGAGCAGGCTTCACATTTTACTATGCATGTCGACTAATAAATATCAAACAACATAAAAATTATATTACTGATGCTGATGTACTTGTTTTCGACTGATGATGTTCGCTAAAGCTCCTTACTCCCAACGCTTCTCTTTTCCTACGCGTGAAACAATCACACGCTAAGTATAACTTAGTGAGGCATAAGATTAGTGATATTTATAAACGCTTAATAATGCATGATACTTTCATATGCATGATAATCAATAATCATATAACTTGTAATGTTGGAATTATTTATGCAGTAAAGCATACTGTAATCATTCTTTAACATAAAAGCATATGTTCTCTTGTAAAACCATATATTTATCATATGACATCATATAGCCTATAGTAATTATCAAGTGACTTGTATTATTCTTTTCTTACTCGTAGACACATTGAAATGTCAAGACACAATGAAGTGTCAATGTCATGCTCGTAGACACATTAAAGTGCCGAGGCACATAGAAGTGTCGATAACTTACTCTTAGACACAGTAAAGTGCGAAGACACATAAGAGTGTCAATATCTTACTCGTAGATACAAGGAAGTGTCGAGACACAATAAAGTGTCAATAACTTTATAATATAATACTCAACATTATAGTCACCAATGGCAATTTTTTTAAAAACAATTCCTCCAATTGATGGAAGTAACCCTAATTCCATACTTTCAAACATACATATATATACATCTTGTAAAACATTAAAATACTGGAGCAGTTCATACTCCAATATACTTTATAACATTCATGGTATACTGCCACATAAAAAAAAATCATCAAATAACTTTGTCATGCAGTTGTCATGCTATAAAACATATATAAGCATGAAAATGTATCATAATCTTTAAATCATTAAAATAAAATATCATGCTAAAATTCATGTCATGCTTTATAAAAGTAAATCTTTACCTTTAAAAATGCATGTTAACAAACATACAAGTTAAAACATGTATGCACTCACCTGGGCCATTTATTATCTAGCCTCACTAAGCTTACTCATTAATCTTTTAATTTCCTTGAAAACTTATACCTTCCCCGATATTTCTTGCAACTGTAGAAATCAATTGAATATACTTATTACTATACACTTACTTAATTCGAGTCTAACATTGCCAAATAAAATACTAATGTTTTCCATATATCTCATTTTGGGTCTTTAGTGACCATTTTGAACATTTGGCAACTATTCATGCCTTAATTTTCAATTCTTCCATTTTAATCCCTTACTTTCTCATTCTTGCCAAAATGGTGCTTTTTCATCAATTCAAGCTAATTTGATCATAATTTTAACAATTTATAGATCATTCTCCCTTCAAAATAAAATTTCCAAAACCATACCCTTATTTCCTCAAATAGCCAAATAGGTCCCTAAACTTTTTCAAATATTCAATTTGGTCCCAAAATGCTAAAATAAGCTTCTAATATCACAATTCCACTATTTTCATCACCAAAAATGATTTTCTTAAAATTTAGTCCCTAATTTCTTTGAATTACAGAAAAGATCCTTAACTTTTCAAAATTTACAATTTGGTCCTAAATTGTCAATTCAAGCCCAAAGCATCATTTTCTACTCATTTCCATCATCAAATAAATTTCTCATCACAAATTCATCATTTTCCCCATCAAACTAAAATTCAAGAATAGTCCTCCTATTTTCCATCATCTTCAAAATGGTCACTAAATTCTTCCAAATAGGAATTTTTCATTCTAACATCAAAATCAAGCTTTTTGAATCACAAATACTTCAGTTTCATCATTAATTTCCTAATCCCTAACAAAACCCCAAATTTCAAGATTAGGGTTTATGACTTCCAACATGAAATTAACTTGATTTCAAGCCTGTTTTCATCACAACAAAGCTTAATTCATCATCTACTCCTTGATTCCATAAATTTTCCATGGAACCCTAATTTCTCTCTCTTCAAACCCTAATCCAAAACTTCATAATTCCATGAAATTTCACTATCAAAATGTAGAGAATGAAGAGTAGATCACTTTACCTCAAAGAAACTTGCTTGAATTCTTGATCAAAAGCCTTGAAATTAGCTTGAGAAAAATTTTGATATTTTCTCCCAATTTTCTCTTAGTTTCGAAAACCCCATGAAGAATATGAACTAAATTGTTCATCTTTTATAGAAAAATTCCACATGTTTCTAAAAAAATGAATTTTAAATTCTTTTTTCTTTCTTTCCTAAAATACCCCTTTAACTAAATAAAAATTACAACTAGTTCAAAATTATGCCATCCCATTACATTTGAACTAGGTTGGTTCCAGTCCAACCGGACATCATCATTAAATGATCATAAAATATCATTTATAATTTTTGTTCGATCCAATTTCTTGATTTTCACCTTTTACGATTTTTCCTCTATCGAATTATCAACTCTAACCCGGGAATCATCTATTTCCCTAGTTCCATGAATAAATTCATATTTTCATACAAAATCTTCCATTTAATAAAGTCAAACTTAGAAATTTGACTCAATCCAAAAATACCGATAATTACCCGAAATCTTTATCGGGTAGCATCTTTCTTGAAAATCCTTCATTAAGCATTTATACGAATCTTTCCCACTTCTTCTAAGTCCTTTTTACTAATCAAAATAATGTTATGTGACACTTCCCAAAAGGTCACCCAAAACTTTTCTCTAATCTGAGCACGCTTAACAATTTTATTCGATCCAAATTTTATATTTTCTACTGCATCCTAACCTCCAAAACTATTACCAAAATCATTGTTCTGATCGACTTTATCCTCATACTGAATAAAAATCATCTTTGGGAAAAATTACACTTAGGTCTCTGAACTTTTACCAACTTTTCATTTTGGTCACTAACTTTTATCTTTTGTCATTTTAGTCACTAAGTTAACCTTATGCAAAAACTTTAGTACTAAATGACCCGTATATAACTTAGTAAAATTTTCAGGGTATTACAGGATTCCACTGTTTGGATACCGAGAAATTGGATGGAGCTGTTTTGTTGCTCCGAGATTTAAGCTAGATTAGAAAACCATTTGAATTTGCTTCATAGCCAGGATTGCACATATCAGTCCGAGTTTATAATATCATGACTGATAAAGATTGGGATGATTCGAAAATCATAGAAGGTACATCTCATCTTTTTGGATAAACCTGTATTGATGTTGATGGGTCCTAGCTTTACACATTGGTATATAAATACGAAGTTGAGTGGTGAACAAGATATCCTTTTAGAACCCATTTTAAGTAATATAGCGGTCACGAATTTGTTGGGTTGTAATGTAACGGCGAGCTGAACATGTGGAATTGCTCGATAAAAATATAAGAAATAAAGTTCCCGATAAACTTAATGGAATTATCTTTCAAGGAGTTTAAGATGATTGTGAGCATGAATTGGTTACCTTCCTATCAGGTCATGATGAATTGTCGCATAAAGCGATTAGTATTGAAAAACACGGAAGATACAAAAATAGTAGTAGTTGATAAAAGGGTAAATCCCTTCTCCATTGTAATTTCAGTTGTTTTATTAAGCAAATTGTTGTTATAAGGTTGTTAAGTTTTCTTAGCAAATGTAGTGGATACTTGGGCTGTTGAAGTTAAATTGGAAAATAACCCGACTGTCCAAAAATATCCGGATGTATTCCTAGATGGTTTACTCGGAAATACCTCTAGATTGAGAGGTGAATTTCAAAATAAAGACGTTACTAGGCATTGCGCCTAAATTAATGTCCCGTATAAAATGGCTTCGACCGAACTTCGATATTTAAAGGTACAATTGCAAGGAATGTTAGGTCGATGTTTTATAAAGCCAAGTGTGTCATCTTGGGGGCACACCGGTGTTAATTGTGAAAGAGAAAGACTAATTTCCATCAGCTCAAGAAGGTTATAGTAAAGAATAAATATCTTCTTCCGAAGAATGATGATCTTTTGATCAGTTAAGAAAAAAAAGATCAAGGAAGAAGAAATTCTAAAGACAACTTTTCGAACTCGGTATGAATACTATGAGTTCGTGATGATACCTACGACATTTATAAGCCTAATGAACCAAATATTATAATTTTGCTTGGACCAATTTTTGGTAGAGTTCATTGAGTATATTTTGGTCTAATCGAAGGAAAAAGGAAGAATAAGATGCCCATTTTTGCATTGTTCTTCAGACCTTTCAAGAAAAGAAGCTATATGCTAATTTGGTTGTCAAAATTTGTTTTATTAGTTATGTGGATTTGGCAGTGGGAATAAGAGTATGCCCCAAGAAAGTACAAACTATAGTTGAATGGAAACCTCTGAATAATGTTTTAGAGGCTTAGAATTTCTTGATGATTGCCTCCTCATTGACCAAGCTATTGAGGAAAGAAATGTCATTCAGTTGAACAGATCAATGCTAAGAAATCTTTGAGATGTTAAATGAGATCTTAATAGAAGCCACAGTCCCAGTACAACCAGAATCGGGTAAAGATTTTGTGGTGTATAGCGATGCTTCTCATAACGGTTTGGGATGCATACTTATGCAAGAAGGAAAAGTAATGCTCTATGATTGAGACAACTTAAGATATATGAGAGAAATTATCTTACTTAGGATTTGGAGCTAGCAATGGTTGTATTTGCTTTAAAAGATATAGCATCATTATTTATACAGTGAACGATGCTATATTTATATAGGTTATAAAAGTTTAAAGTATATGCTTACTAAAGAAGAGTTAAACTTGACGCAAAGAAGTTGGATTGAGCTTTTTAAGAATTATGATATGGTCATTGACTATCATCCAGAAAAAGCTAATGTGATAGCTGACGCTCTCAGTTGAAAGACAATTGTTGCCTTAAGAGCTATGAATGCAAGATTGGCATTAAAAGAAGATGGTGTTTTTATTGTCAAGTTAAGAATAAAAATTACCATATTGGATTAAATAAGATATCTTTAAAGAAAGGATGAGAAGTGTTGTCAAGGTTCAAACAAGTGGAAAAAAGTGAAACTGAAAACTTGGAAGTTAGGTTTGATAGATATTTGTATTATCAACGAAGAATTTCTATCTCAATGATGGAAACTATATGTTGACCCTGAAAGAAAAGATATTTAATATGAAGTTAAGGATAAAGTACTCCTTAAAAGTTTCACCTTGGAAGAAGGTGTTATGGTTTAGACAAAAAGAAAGTTAAGTTCAAAATTTATTGTGCTATAATAAATTGTGAAAGGAGTTAGTCTAATAGTTAAGCTTAATAGTTAGCTTTATCTTTGGAAATGAACAAGATTCATAATGTATCGATGCTCTAGAAATATTGATTAGACCTCTCACTTGTTGTTACTCCGGAGAAAATACAGATTTAGCCAGATTTAAGCTATGAAAAAGAATTGGAAAATATACTAGCACATGGAGTCAAAACACTAAGAAAACAATACAATCTCGTTTGTCAAAGTTCTTTGACAAAAATCATAAGATTAAAGAAACGACTTGAGAGAAATAAGAAGAAAATATGAGAAAATAGTTTCCTCACCTTTTGGAACCAAGTATGTATTAAAAAATTCGAGGACGAATTTTCTTAAGGGGGAGAGAATTATAATACCCCAAAATTTACTAAGTTGATTAAGGGTCATTTAGTACTAAGATAATAGCTTAAAAGCTAACTTAGTGACTAAAATGACAAAAATGCGAAAGTTGGGATTTCTTTAATTATGGGTTTTGGAAAGGAAATTTCTAAGGTTTAAAGGTCTCATGTGATATATAGTGAATTGAATAAGGTATTCTTAAAGTTCGGTTGAATTCCAAGGAAAATTGGAATGGGGATTGAAGTTTAAAAAGGTAGTGACCAAAACGTAAATTTTGAAAATTTTATGGCTAAAGTATAAACTTTGGAAAAGTTAGGGACTAAAGTTTTAATTTCTCAAAAGTTAAGTGGTTTTATTTCATAAATAAATAGATCACCTAAGGGTGTGCATCGAATGCGAATTATTGGTTCGATCTGATACTTCGATTATTAGGAAAATCACAATTAAAGTTTTAGTGGAATTCAGATACCCGGGTCGAACTGGAAAGTTTTGAAAATTTTCCATATGATAGAGAAAGGTTATAAAAGTCATTTCCAAGTGTTGGAAATATTTTTAGTTTGATTCAAGATTAATCCTACAGTTTATTTTTGAGTAAAGGATTATTTATTGATATATTGGATCGAATGGAAATTTTGGAGACTGGTCCAAAAGCTATAGAAAAGTCATAAAATATTATTTTAAGAATATTTTCTTATGGTTGGTTGAATTCTAACTAGATTTAGTTAGATTGTAATGGAATGGCAATTTGGAAACAAACTAGTAAATAAAGACTAGTTTAGGGCAAACTGGTCATTTGCCCCAATGGCAATTTTGAAATATTTAAAAAGTTATAAGGTCAATTTTGGAAAAAGAAAATGGAAGATTAAATCTTGGCCCTTGATTGATGTTAAAATCAATCTCAACCATTGGATAAAAGGGCAAAATTGTAATTTCACTATTAAATAAATTTAATGTTCATTTAATAGATATATGTGTAAAATAATGGTGAAAAGAGTTCACCTTTTCCAGCAAAAAATGTGAGGGCTAGAGAAAGGAAGAGAAAAAATTTTCCAAGCTCGATTCAAGCCCGAAAACTCGGTTTTCAGGTAATCTCTTCAACTACAAAGTTGTTCTACTCTTCAAGCTCTATCTTTTGATATCAATAATTCATGGAATCCATGATTGATTGATAAGAATTGACTTGAGAAAGAAATTAGGGTTTATGGATCAAATTGGGGCTTTTGAGATTTTATGATTCCACGATTGAATTCAAGTTGAAATCAAGCTAGTATGATGTTAAAATCATGATATTGAGTTGGGATTTAAGTTTTACATGTTTTTTATTATTATGAAGATGATTAGGGTTTATGGATTCAAGTTTAATTTAGGGTTTGTGATGTTGAAATAATGATCTAGTAAGCTTGAATTGTTGTTTGGAAGCAAAACCCTAAGTTAAATTATGTAGGGACCATTTTGGCAACTTTAAAAGTTGAAGGACCAAATCTGAATTTTTAGAATTTGGAGTGTATTTGTGTTATTAATGATCTTAGAGATAAGAAAATGAAGTTAGAATGCCAAATTGATGTTGAATTGAATTAGTGACCATTTTGACAATTTGTCAAAGTTAAGTGACCAAATCGAAATTGAAGTTTATGGGGGTTAAATCTGATTTTTAGTTGTAATGATGAAATTAAGGTAGTAATGTTGAATTGAGGACTAAATTGCAAAGTTAAGAAGCTTGAATCCTTATCTTTGCATTTTAGTGACTATTTCGGTAAATAAGGAAAAATTAGGGAGAATTATTGTGAATAATTATTTGGTGAAGAATGTGATGAGTTGGTGGTTTAAAGCTAGTGATTGGACTAAATTGAAAAGTAAAGAAATAAGGAGAAGTTAGTATAAAAGTTGAAGTTGATTATGGAAGCTGTGTAGAAAAACTGGTTTATGGCAGTAACTTTGTAAATTCACCATAAATTCTAAAAAAATGGTTAGAAGGTGAATTTTATACCGATGTAAATATTTGTTCGTCTAGTTTCGTTTCCAGCAAATGGAAACTGATTTCGAGTTCTGAGTAAAAAGATATGAATTTTTGGTGAAAGGTCAGAAAACAGTATAGCAGGCTATTCCGAAATTCAATACTGGAAATTGAATTTGAAAATTTGCCATAAATCGTACAAGTTGAATTTGGGCTATTAAATTATATGGCTGAAAATCTTATTAAATCTAGTTTATTTCAGAACAAACGGAATTGAATTTCGAGCTGTAGATTATTTTATAGAAATATTTCTTTGGAGCTACTGCAAACTGCCAGAAAATGAGAATTGATACACTTTGGATCTAAGCTTGATTAGTAAGCTTGAAAAGGGTTAATGAAAGTTCAAATTGGTCACTAAGGACCATAATGAGTTTTTGAACAATATAATGAAGAAAATAAAATATTTGGAGATTTTGTATTCAAATGATTATATTGGACAATATGTCTATGATTTTGTTAGATTGGGATCTGACAAATATTTTACTTATTTGAAATATGAAGTTAAGTTCGAATCAAGGGAGGTTCGAGGTAAAATGGAGGAAAGGATAAAAGAGGACTTAGTGAGGCATACTAATACATGGCCCAGGTGAGTGCTATGCATACATAACATTATACATGGATGTTTTATACATCACCGCTAAGACTTGCGATGAGTCTACCTGGTTTATATATTGTCATGATAATTATGTCATTGATCATATATTTGACATACTTTAAATATGTCAAATTTTGAAAATAAATGCATTGATCACTAGTTATTGATGATGGTTTACTATTAATGTTATTCAGTTATGAACTGCTTCATGTTAATATAAATTGATATATGTTGCCATTGATGAAATAAATTGATTCTATAAAGCCCAATGTATGATATAGAGGTTCAAAGGTATAGTTGGCTAGCCATAGAGTCATAAACAGCTGTATAAAGATTCTAAGCACCTCAGGTAAAGTGCAAATTTTATAAATACTCATTGAGTAGTATACTAATGCATGGTTTGAGTATACGAACTTATTACAGGTGCTAAGCACTTCGGTGTAATTTCATAAAAACTCAATGAGGGATATATTGTATACTTCGGTAAGTATACAGAAGCACCTCGGTGCTAAGCACTCCCGGTAGAGTGCAAATAATATACATACTCAAGAAATATTGGTATGGGGGGATGACTCATGTACATAAAATCTCTTAATTCGATACCTTGGGCTAAATAAATTGAAAAGAATAAAAAAGAAACGGGAAGATAAGCTTGAAAGCTTGCAGATAGAAATGGAAAAAGGTATTGGTAAGAATTGAAAGCTTACGGATGGAAATGGCAACGGTATTGGTAAGATCTAATCTTATCACTTTGATATACATATTTATTTATGTTAACGAGATATAATGGTAAGGTGATCATATGCATTGTTAATCATTAATATTGATATTATGACAATTGCACTTGAATTTGAATTATTGCCTCACTAAGTAAATACTTAGCGTTTAACTATTTTACACGTAGGAAAGAAGTAATGGTTGGAGTTAGGAGCATATACAAACATCATCAATCAATAACAGGTACATCAGTATCAGTAAGATGTCTTTTGATACTATTTGATATTTACTAGTTGGCATGTATATTAAAAGGGTATGCCTGCTCTGATAGAATTTGTATTTTGTTTGGTATCTTGATGAATTTTAAATCATACAGTTTTTAGGCAGTTTTGTTAATTATATCAAGGCAAATTAAATTGATAAGTTGTTGACTAAAACTAAACTCGATTTGAAGATGAAAATATTTTTTAAAAACTTTACGCGAATAACTAGATTTGTAAATAAAAACTAAATACATTGTAATATTTTTAAAGAAACAAAATTTTACCAAATTACAAATATATAGGGTTTTATAAATGTTTTGTGATACCTCTGCTCGTATTCAATGTTGGATACGGGAAAAGGGGTGTTACAGTTCAAGTTCGAATCAAGAGAGGTTTGAGGTGTAATAAAGAAAAAGTTTAAAGAGGACTTTGTGAGGCATACAAATAAATGGCCCAGGTGAGTGCAATTACATGCATATCATAATAGATTGATATTTATGTCATTGAATATATGATTGATATAATATGAATATGTCAAGATTTGAGAAATAAAATGCATTGATCATTTGATTACTTACATTGATGAAATTGAAATGTTATCTCGGGTATGAACTACCCAATGTTAATATATATTGATATATGTTGCCATTGATGAAATAGATTGATGATACAAAGCCCAGTGTATGATATAGAGATTCAAAGGTATAATTGGATATCCATAGAGTCATAAACATCTGTATAAATATTCTAAGCACTTTAGATAAAGTGCAAATTTATTCTAAGCACTTCAGGTAAAGTGCAAATTTCATTAATGGTATACTCCGGTAAGTATACCGAAGCACTTAGGTGCTAAGCACTCCCGGTAGAGTGCAATAAGACACTATACTTAAGTAAGTATAAGGGGGATGACTCGTGTACATAGAATCTCTTAATTCGATACCTTGGTCTAAGTAAATTGAAATGAATCAAAGAAACATAATGACAAGCTTGAAAGCTTGCAGATAGAAATGAAAAAGGTATTGGTAAGCATTGAAAGCTTACGGATGGAAATGGCAACAATAATTGGTAAGATCTAATCTTATCACTTTGACATTCATATATGTTGTTACATATTTATTTATGTTAACGAGCATGACATGGTACAATGATCATATGCATTATTATTTATTTACATTGATATTTATGTCAAATTGCATTTGACTATGAATTATTGCCTCACTAAGTAATTACTTAGCGTGTCACTGTTTCACACGTAGAAAAGAAGAAATTGATAGAGTAAGGAGCATAAACGAACATCATCAATCAATAACAGGTACATCAGTATCAGTAAGATATCTTTTGACACTATTTGATATTTACTAGTTGGCATGTATATTAAAATGCTATGCATGCTCTGATAAAATTTGTAATTTATTTGGAATCTGGATGAATTTTAAATCAGGCAGTTTCACTAATTATATAAAGTCAAATTAAATTGATAAGTTGCTGCCTGAGATTAAACTTGATTTGAAGACGAAAATATAAATTTTAAACTTTACGCGATTAATTAGATTTGTAAATAAAGACTAAATTGTAATATTTTTTAAAGAAACAAATTTCTACCGAATTATAAATATAGATGGTTTTACAAATGTTTTGTGACACCTCTGTCTCATACTCAATGATGGATACGGTAAAAGGGGTGTTACATGATATCTTGGTATATTCTAAGACTGAAGATGATCACGATCGACATCTCCGAGTGGTATTACAAACATTAAGAGATAAGCGGCTTTATGCGAAGTTTTCCAAATGTGAATTCTGGCTATTCAAAGTAATTTTCTTAGACATGTCGTATCTGCTGATGGAATAAGAGTGGGTCCCAAGAAGGTACAAGCTATTCTTGAATGGGAAGCACCAAAGAATGTCACGGAAGTCAGAAGTTTCTTAGGATTAGCTGGGTCCCAAAACTTCTCTATCATCGCCATGCCACGTACTCAGCTATTAAGGAAAGATGTTTCTTTTGTATGGACAGAGAAGTGTCAAGAGAGTTTCTAAAGATTAAAGAAAGTTTTGACAGAGGAACCAATATTAATTCAACCAGAGTCGGGAAAATAGTACATTCTGTATAGTGATGCATCCCATAATGGTTTGGGTTGTATATTAATGCAAGAAGGATGTGTTGTAGCTTATGCATCGCGACAACTCAAAACTCATGAAAAGAATTATCTGACTCATGATTTGGAGATGGTAGCAGTGATTTTTGCACTGAAAATTTGGAGACATTACTTATATGGTGAAAAGTGTCATATCTACACTGATCACAAAAGTTTGAAATACTTGATGACACAACGAGATCTGAATCTAAGAAACGAAAGTGGGTTGAATTCCTAAAAGATTATGATGTGATTATCGATTATCATCCCGAAAAGGCTAACGTAGTAGCATATGCTCTTAGCTGGAAAACATTTTCTGTCCTACGCGCAATGAATGCACAACTATCTTTGGGACAAGATGGTTCTTTAGCAGCAGAGTTTCATCTTAAACCAACCTTGTTGGATCGCTTTAAAGATTTGCAAATTGTATATGAAGAATGCTTTGAAAAGAGGAAACAAGCCGAATCTAGGGAAGCGCAAGACTATGAAATCAAGTCTGATGGTTGTTTATACTATCAAGGAAATGTTTATATTCTTGACAATGGTGAATTGAAGAAAGAGATTTTAAAAGAAGCTCACTACTGCCCATTAACTATGCACCCAAGAAGTAATAAGATGTATCAAGATTTGAAAACCCGTTATTGGTGGTCGGGAATTAAAAGAGCAATCTTAGAGTTTGTAGCAAAATGTCTGACATGTCAACAAGTTAAAGTAGAGCATCAAGTACCTTCTGGACTGTTACAGCCTATCTTCATTCCTTAGTGGTAATAGGAAAAAGTGACTATGGATTTTGTAACAGGGCTACCAGTTACGCACAGAAAAAAGGATTCAATATGAGTCATCGCGGATCATTTATCGAAGTCTACTCATTTTATTCCAGTTCGTGTGGATTATTCAGTGGATAAGTATGCAAAATTGTATATCAGAGAAATAGTACAACTACATGGTGTCCTATTATTTATTGTATCAGATAGAGACCTGAGGTTTACCTCGGGGTTTTGGGGAGCATTACACGAGGCACTTGGTACTAAATTAAATTTTAGTACTGCATTCCATCCGCAAATGGATGGGCAGTCAGAACGAACGATCCATATTTTAGAAGACATGTTGCGAGCTTGCATTATTAAGTTCACTAGATCATGGGAAATGTATTTTCCATTAGTTGAATTCGCATATAACAATAGTTACCAGACAAGCATTAAAATGGCACCGTTCGAAGCACTTTATGGACAAAAGTATAGAACTCCTCTTAATTGGTTCGAATTACATGATCGAAATGTTCATATTGACCCAAAAACAGGTGGGATTTATTTAACCCGAGAAAGGGAAGATAAAGTGAGGATTATTCAGAATAATCTCAAAGTAGTCACGGATCGACAAAAGGCATATGAAGACAAAAAGAGAAAGGATGTTAAATTTCAAGTTGGAGATAAAGCATTCCTGAAGGTCTCACCTTGGAAGAAAGTACTACGTTTTGGTCGAAAAGGGAAACTAAGTCCCGGATTCATTGGACCTTATGAAATTCTCAAAAGAGTTGGACCAGTGGCTTATCAGCTGGCCTTACCTCTAGAGATAAGCAAGATCCATGATGTATTTCATGTATCTATGTTGCGAAGGTATCACATGTTATCACTCAAGAAGAGTTTGAATTGAAAACTAATTTAACATATGAAGAAGAACCAGTGGAGATTTTATCGTATAGAGTCAAAGAATTGAGGAATAAGAAAATTCCATTGGTCAAAGTCCTTTGGAGGAACCACAAAGTGGAAGATGCAACTTAGGAGACCTAGGAGAAAATGAGAAAACAATATCGGCAACTATTTAAATCAGGTACGTTTCAAAATTCGAGGACAAATTTTCTTAAGGGGGAAGAATTGTAATACCCAGAAATTTGGTAAGTTGTTTAAGAGTAATTTAGTACTAAGATAAGGGCTTAAAAGCTAACTTAGTGACTAAAATGACAAAATATAAAAGCTAGGATATCTTTAATTATGGATTCTAGGAAAGGAATTTTTGAGAATTTAGAGTACCGTGTAATAGAGAGTAAGGAAAATGGGGTACTTGTAAAGTTTGGTTGAAATCCGATGGGAAAAGTATAGGCACCTGATGGATAATTTTACCATTAAATATTTTTATTCCACAGATAAGTAGTACATGTTACAAGAAGTTGATCTATATAATTAGATTTCTGGCATGGATTTATGTAGAAATCTATTTTTATCGAACAATTAGGGGATAAGCAGATACTTGATTCGAATAAAAATGTAGTATAAGATATCTAATTTCGATCGAACTGCAAAGTTAAGTCTGCTCAGGGCATAGGATGGGTGACCTCTTGGGAAGGTCTCATGTCATTACTTGAGACTGATAAAAAGGAATCAGTTCAAGTTAATATTATTCGTATGGATAACTGATAAATGATTATTAAGAGAATTTTATCCGATAAAGATTTCGGGTAAATTATCAGTATATTAGACTGAGTTAAAATTTCATGATTTTGATTTTTAAAAAATTATGGAATATTTTGTATTTTAACAATATTTATTTATGGAAATTAGAAATATGAGAATTTCAGATTTAGTCTGATAGTCCGAAAAATGAAAAATCATAGTAAGTGATTATCAGGTTATCAGATCGAATTGGAATTTTAAAACCAGTTCCATAAGCCATGAAGAATTCATAAAATATTATTTTTATGAATATTTTAATATTTCTAGTTGGATTCTAACTAGATTTAGTTCTACTTTTACAAAATGACAAATTTAAGACTTAGTTGGAGGGTTATTTGGAACCAAGTAATTAAATGAATTTAATATTCATTTAATTAAATACATATGGCATAAATAAGATAAAAGATGAACAAAAATAAGTTCATCTTCTTCTCCTCCAATTCAAAAATACAAGAGAAAAAAGAGAAAATATACAAAAATTTTCCTAGGCATTTTGAAGGCCTCCAAACAAGTTTCAAGGTATGTTTTTGTTAGAAAATTAATATACGTTTAATTTTGATAGAAAATTAATCTATGTTTAATTTTCTTTCATTTGATAGTAATTTTACAAAGAATTATGAAGATTTGTTCATGTTATTGATGAGAGAAAAAAATATGGTTTCATGTTCTATGTTGAGATTGAAGCTTGATTTAAGTAAATCAAGCGTTGTGGAGTTGAAATCAAGCTTAGATTTAGATTAATTTCATGTTTGAAGACATAAAATCCTAACCCTAGAATTTGGGATTTTATTTAGGGTTTTGAAATTAAGGATGTATGGAAGATTTATGATTCTACAAGCTTGATTATGGCAATAGGACCAAAATAAAGTCCTTGAAAAGCTTAGACACCCAATTTGCCATGCAGGAATAAATTGGAGTTTTAAGTGTTAATTCTTGGAAATGGAGAATATATGTTGGAAAATTATTTGAGCATATTAGAGTGTTGTTTGAATGAAAAAAAAACTTGGAAAGGTTTAGTGACCAATTCGGTCAAGGGCTAAAATAGAAGGAAATTTTTGAGAAACATTGTAAAAATGTTGGATTGATTAATTAGTACAAGTTTGCAAAACTTTTGTGTGAAATTAGTGATTGAAATGTCACTTTAACAAAGGTTAGTGGATTGAAGGGCATTGAGTAAAAGTTAGTGAAAATAATATAATTATGGAGTAATTGTGATTCGAGATTGAATAATTGCAAAAAGTTGCAAAATGGTCACTAGGGACCAAAATGGACTATTCGGCTACTAAGGGAGAAAAAGGGGAAATTTTAGGAAAATTTTTATATTCGAATAATTATACTAGTATTTTATAGTTAAGCGGTGTTAGAAAAAAATATAACACGTATATTGTATATATTCGATGGGTAAATTTTCAGTATTCGAGTAGAATAAGGAAACACGATGTAAAAGAGGCAAGGAAAAAGTAGTGAACTAGCTTAGTGAGGCCCAATATTTTGCATAGCCCAGGTGAGTGAATTATATGCATGTATAACATGTTGCAAATAGGACAACTTGCGACAAGTCAACCTTGATATTAATTAAAATGCGTGTTAATTAATAATTGTATGAATGTTATGAATTAATGATGTGACATGTATGATACATTGTCATAGTTTATAGATTTATCTAAGATATATCAAACTTTTAGATTTTGGGTATGAACTGCCCATTATCGAATTAAGGATGATAATATTGATGGATTGGATATTGAATGTGAAAATATTATATTGTTATGCCCGAGTACTAGTGTGAGAGTCTTTGGTATAGTTGGATATCCATAGAGTCTTAACAACTACATTCCAGCACTACGGTGCGTTTCAGACACTTCAGTGTTGACTTCAGACATTATGGTGTTGTTTAGACACTTCGGTGTCGACTAGCACAAAGGTACGAGAATGAGGAGCAAAGGGCAGCCTCGAGTACGTACTCACCATCAGACGCTACGGCATAGCAGACACTACGGTGTCATTATGATGACTCGTATACCATAGGTTCACCTAAAATTGTACTTTGGGCTATAATTCATGAAATGCTTTTATGCAAGTAGATAGGCCAGTAAGTCTATCGTCTTTATTACCGATAAAGTAAGAATGATTTTATGACTTTCAATATATATATACATGCAACCATGATTCATTGAAATAAGTTAGTTTCTCATTTACTATGATAAATGATGAAATGTTATAAATTGCACGGGAAATCACGTGCCATTTTTGCAGGGATTATGATGTTTATGTTAATTGTTTATGTTGTTATATTTATGCCTCACTAAGTTATACTTAGCGTGTGTTTCGTAATACATGTAGGTCGATCGGGGTAGTATTATCTAAGAATGAGCTACACTTTTGGAAATTGAGTTATCGCTTATAAGCAATAGTATGTACACTTACATCCTAGTCTAGTAGGCATGTACTCGTATTTTAAATTGCATTTGTTTTGTATTACTAAACTTATAAGTTAGTTTACTTATTTTAAGTGGGCTTGTAACCTAAGTATTATGGATGAATAGTATGGTTTTAAACTCTTAGCAATGGGATTTAGTATAGTTATTACATACTTAATGCTAATCAAGTAGTGATTTTTAAATCAAGGAAAGGGTCTAGGTAGCACACATAGTTTACACCCTGAATTATATTTTCATGTTAATAATTGTCTTAAATATTTATTTAACCAATTTAGGGTCAAAACTAGGTGACACTAGACAGTTTGTAATTTAATGAAACCGAAGAAAAGTTATTTTACTAAACTAGTTTGAAAAAATTAGAAGTCAGGAAATCAGTTAAAAACTTTAGTAACATCTTCAATGTGTATTTAATCATCGAATATACGTTGAGGATGTTACATTATCTTTCTAAAACACTATTTGACGTAACTTTTCTTCTCTCATATTTTCTCTCAAAATACTCTCAGCCAAACACTTTTTGCCCATCAGAGATTTAAGGTAATGAACTTAATTTCTTAAATCATTGATTTGCTAAATGATTTCTGAACATGTTTTCCAAAAATCTCATTAACTTTTTTTTGTTTTTCAAGAGGAAAAAACCATCCAATTAAGGGGAAACTCATTCATTGGAGGTAAGTTTTGTTCTTCTCCTCTAATGAAAGGTTCTTTACTGAAATTCTCAAGTTCTTGGCTCTTTATATATATTTTCTAATAGGTTTTAATTAATTAATTATGGATTATATCTTAATTGAGGTTTAATTGATGGATCTTGTGATTTTTTAATTAGATCTATTTTTCCAGTGTTAAGGATTGATTTCAATTGTAACACCCCCTTCCCTTGACCTATACCAGACACGACTCGAAAATGTCACTACTTTTTAAAACAGTCTTTTAATCAAAACTGGGGTAATTTAAAAATTTTTGGAAACTTCCTAGTGGTCACCCATCTTGAAATTTCCTTAGCTCAATCATGCTTAACTTTAATCAAATCAAAAATAAATTATTAACTCTAGATCTGATAATAAAACTTTTTACATAAATAATACAGTCATATTAAGATAAATCATTTTTTTAAAACATGATTCTATTTAAAATTATTCGGATCTAGCCTCATATAGGATATGTCAAATCAGGTCATATAATAATTAAATTGTAAATATACTTACCGTCTATAAAAGATTTATAAAATATTTACTGACCTAGTTAAGGCACTTTAATAAAATAGACCGGTTTATATAGTACATGCCACTATTAAATATATATATATATATATATATATATATATATATATATAATACGGATGCCATGATTACCAAAATACCTGTCGATTATCTTCTATCCATAATGGTGATGCAAAAGTTGTCATCTACTAATCCCAATCACCTACATGTATAACATAAATACACGCTAATTATATCTCAGCGAAGCATAAGATGAGTGACACGCTAAGTATATCTCAGTGAGGCATAAGATGAGTGACATATAATACACTGTCTAATGCAAGATAATTTATAAAACATGATAGTCATTAAATCACATATTCGGTAATGCAGGAATTTCTATATTGCAAAGTCATGTAACTGTACTATAATAATTATGTATTGTAAGGTCAGGTACATGTATTGTAAAATAATTTAACTGTACTGTAAAATCATGTACTTGTACTGTAAAGTCATATTTCTGTACTGTAAAATCATGTACTTGTACTATAAAGGCATGTAACTGTACTATAAAATCTTATGGCCCAAGGTAAATATCAAGAGACGAGTAAACGAGTCGTGTACTCCCAGAGTACTAGTCACTCCCCTGAGGGATGAGGCAATTGTAACGAGCTCGTAGCAACCCTTAGGTGCAAACTATACACACAATTAAGTGTCGAGCTATAGACATCCGTAGATGCCGAACTGTAGACACACGAGGTGTCAGACACGTAAAGTGTTGAACTCTAAATACGTTAAGCTTCGGCTATAGACACATAAAGTGTCAGCGCAGCTGCTAGACTCTTATGGTATACTACAATACTGTCATTCTTAATATTATACTACCAAGGGCAAACATTTAAAATAATTCCTACAAAATGACAAGCAATCCCAATAACAGTTTATATCATGTAAAACATGTTCATACTAGAACAGTTCATACTCCAATATGTTTTATAAAATTCGTGGTATGCATGTCATTTAAAAACTGTATAAAATAGCTTGTCATGTATATCATGCTATATAAAAATCTTTACCTTTTAGGTTGACTTATCACAAGTCTCCCTATAATATGTATTCTATTAAACATACTTTTAAATATGTTTGCACTCACCTTAGCCTTGTAATGAGGTTGCCTTTACTATTCAATATCACTTCTGATCTTTTTCTTTTCTTTTTTTACCGATACAACCTCAATTTATATCGGAATCTACATTAAAATAACATATACCATTTCAAGTATATGTTAGTACATATTCATTCCATATACAATAATGGAAAGTAAATAAAATAACTATCCATTAAATATAAAATTGATCCGATAAAGCTTTCTATATTCGATTCATATTTCTTCACATTTTTTCATAAATCTTTAACTTTTCCCAAATTACCTATTTTGGCCCCTAAAGACTCTTTTAAGCTTCCAACCATAAATTTCAAGTTTAGTCTTTACATTTTTCATCCTTTACACTTTAGGACACAAACTTTATTAATTTTTCACATTAGTCCCTAAAGTAGCCGAATATTCATAATAGTCCCAAATGTTGATTTAAGCTTCAAAATCAACATTCAAATCACTTGACTTAATTTTCCAACATAATATTCCTCAAATACAAGCTTAACAATCAAGCCCTAAATTCTTCAAAATTGTCGAATGGTCACTAATTCAATTTTACATCGGTATAGTATTCTAACATCAATTTCACATCTCCAACATCCTTAATAACATAAATACACACCAATTCCATATAAATTCAGATTTGGTCCTCTAACTTTTAAGATTGCCAAATCGGTCCCTATCAAATTAACTTAGGGTCTTGCTTCCAAACAACAAATCAAGCTTACAAAATCATTATTTGAACATCACAAACCCTAAATTAAACTTGAATCCATAAACCCTAATCATCTTCATAATAATCAAAACATGTAGAACTTAAATCCCAACGTAATATCATGATTTTAACCTCATACTAGCTTGATTTCAACTTGAATTCAATCATGGAATCATAAAATCTCAAAAGCCCCAATTTGATCCATAAACCCTAATTTCTTTCTCATGTAAATTCTCATCAATCAAGTATGGATTCCATGAATTATTGATTTCAAAAGATAGACCTTGAAGAGTATAACAACTTTGTAGTTGAACGGATTACCTGAAAGTTGAGTTTTGGGGCTTGAATCGAGCTTGGAAAAATTTCTCTCCCTTTCCCCTTTATTTTTGAAATGAAGAAGATGAAGAGTAGTCTTCATCTTTTGGTTCTTTAACTTTCAATCTCTACAATTATGCCACTTGTAAATATAAATGAATTTTAAATTAATTTAAATAGTGAAACTATTAAAATACCCTTTTAATCGAAAGGTTGAGATTGATCTTATCATCAATCAAGGGCCAAGATTAAATCTCCCATTTACTCTTTCCAAAATTACCCTTATAACTTTTTAAATATTTCAAAAATGCCATTGGGGTAAAATGACCAATTTGCCCTCCAACTTGTTTTTATTTAGTAGTTTGCAATTCTTGTAAAAATTCAACTAAATCTAGTTGGAATCCAACCAAATATAATAAAATATTCATAAAATAATACTTTATGAACCTTTTCCATGTCTTTTGGATCAGTCTCCAAAATTTCCATTCGATCCAATATACCGATAAATAATCCTTTACTCAGAAATAAACTGTAGGATTTATCTTGAATCAAACTAAAAAATATTTCCAACACTGTAAATGACTTTTATAATATTTCTCTATCATATGGCAAAATTTCATAATTTTCCAGTTCGATTCGAGTATCCGAATTCCACTTAAACTTTAACTGCGGTTTTCCCAATAATTGAAATATCAAATAGAACCAATAATTCCACATTCGATTCACATACTTAGACCCTCTATTTATTTATGAGATAAAAACTCCTAAAGTTTAAGTAATTACAACTTTGGTCCTTTAACTTTTCATTTTTCGACTTGTACCATACAAGTTTTGAAAACTTATCATTTTGATCACTAAACTTTATCCTTGAATTACCATTCCAATTTTTCTTGGATTTTAACCAAATTTTGCGAGTATCCTATTTTACTCGCTCTCTATCACAAGACACCTTAAAACCTTAGAATTTTCTTTTCTACAGTCCATAATTGAGAAAATCCTAACTTCTGCATTTTTGTCATTTTTGTCACTAAAAGACCCTTAAACAGTACTGTAAATTTTAGGGTGTCACATCAATCTTATTTTGGATGTATTATAATGTGGATAAATTGTTTTTAACAATAGAATCCTGAAATTTGTTGAATCTCTCATTGTTTAGGGTTGCTTTTGGAGTTTAATCATTGCTGGAAGTAAAAGAATGTTGTGAATTTTTAGATGCTAATTGATGAGGTTTGATGTATTGAATCGTTATATTATGGCTGGGTTAAGATTGAGTAGTGTTTGGGGTTGTTTTCAATTAGTTTCGGATGAGCTTTGAGTGGGCATCTTGAGAGCTACAGGATTTTGGTTTGAAATAGAGTGTTGGATGCATTTTAATGCCTGATTTCTCTGGTTTTGTGTGGCCGAAATAGGGGATAATCAAGGCGTAACATCTTAAGATGGTTTGAGGCTTGTCGAGAGCTTGTTTCGAAGTAGCAAGCAAGGCGAAGTGAAATTGGTGAGTGAAAACGGTTTTAAAAGTCTTTCAAAGGTTTGAAAGTGGATTTGGAAGTTTGGGTTAAGTTTGAAACACTTACATAAGCTTGGAGGTAAGTTTCCCTCCTTTGCTCCTTAATATCAGTTCGGTATGAGCATGTGTGATTCATGTTTTGGTCGTAAACATAGTTTGTTTTACTTACTGTAAATGCATGATTTCTAAGTACATATGCAAGGGCTTAAAAGTATATTAAATGCTAGTGAGCTTTGGTTTTTATTTCAGTCGGGAATGTGATATTTCTATGGCAATGGGAATTGCATATGCGGGGATTTTGTATAATGAATTGTAAAACATTGAGTAAATGGTTTTGTAAATGATATATTGGCTATGTGACAAGGTGAGAAAAGATTCGGATATAGTTGGCATGCCATAGGATGAAGTGCACTATAATATGTTAAAAAAGGATCATGGTTAACAATCCTTGAGGTAAACGGTCGGCTACTCGGATTATAATGTTGTCACTTGGGTTGAGCGGTCGGCTCCCCTTGTTGATGTTGATCTTGCGGTCGACAAGGGTATTATATCATGTGGTCGGCATGGTATGGGTCATGGTAGTGGTCAACTGTCATGGGAGATCCGTGTATCCAAAATGAAAGGTTAACGGTCGGTTTCCTAAAGATTAATGGTTGGCTAATCAAGGATAGAGGTCGTCTATCCGGGTTAATATAAATGCCATATGGAAAATTCAAGTGTTGAACTTATTTTATATTGCTTTGTAATTTAAGCATGGTTGTGTGTATAATGCTATGGAACTTATGCATGGTTTTGTTTATAATGCTTTGGGGATTTAAGCATGTTAAATATATTGATTTGCATATGGTCGATATGCATGTTTTGAATTGGAATCATTGGAACTTGCTTAGGTTGTAAGCATGGTTTGAAAACAAGTGTTTGGTTTTCAAGGGTTTTAATGCATCATTGTTTTGAGAGCATCCTCACTAAGCAAATGTGCTTGTTGTAATATCCCAAATTTTGGCCATTGACCAAAATGTAATTTTTGAGAGTTTTGGGGTTAAAGTATAAACTTTAGAAAAGTTTAGGGACTAAAGTGTAAATTTCCCCAACAAGTGATTTTATTCAATATAAGAGTGAATCGGATCGTAATAGGTACTTTGATAATGGTTTTAAGAATTAAGATGCAGAAAAAGGTACTGAACTTGGATCGAATGAAATTGTTGAGCGTGCTTAGGCTAGGGAAATGCAAGGATGGGTGACCTTCGAGAAGGTCCCATAAAAGTGTTTATAATCGATATTTTGGACTCAGTAAAAGTAAAGAATATTTGAATGAATTATCGATAAAGGATTTCTAAGATAAATTTTATTCTATGAAGATTTTCGATAATTATCGAAATAATAGACTGAGTTAGGAAAATTCAGTCTAAGTCCTTGGAAAAGGAAGTTTTTATGGGATAATAGATTTTATTTCCCGAATATGGAAATATAGAATTTTCGAAATAAATCCAATAGCTTAAAAAAGGTAAAATCGTAGAAGAAGTATTTTATGAATATCGGGAAAACGGATCGAATTGGAATTTCAGAGGCAGATCCAAAAGCCATGGAAAAGTCATAAAATATTCAAGGCAATGATGGCAATTTTTACAAGAATGGCAAACTAGTAAATAAAGATTATTTGGAAGGCTAATTGGTCATTTGACAATGATGGCAATTTTGAAATATTCAAGGCAATTTTGGAAGGTGAATTACACTTGGATCAAATCATGGCCATTGATTTTTGATAAGATTAAGTATTGGCTATTGGATTGAAGGGGCAAATTAGTAATTTCACTAATTAAATGAATTTTAAATTCATTTAATTTTAACGTGTGGATTTAAATAAGTAAAAGATGAACCAAATTGTTCATCTTTCTTGAAATATTTCGAATTAAGGGGGAAAAAGGGGGAGAAAATTTTTCAAGCTCGATTCAAGCCTCAAAACTCGATTTTTAGGTAATCTTTCGAACTGCAAAGTTTTTCTACTCTTCAAGCTCTATCTTTTGATGTCAATAATTCATGGAATACGTGCTTGATTGATGAGAAAGAAATTTGGGTTTATGGATCAAATTGGGGCTTTTGAGATTTTATGATTCTATGTTGAAATTTAAGTTGAAATTAAGTTGTTATGATGATAAAATCATGTTTTTGAGTTGGGATTTAAACCTCGCACATTTTAGCTTGTATGAAGATGATTAGGGTTTATGGATTCAAGTTTGATTTAGGGTTTGTGATGTTGGATAAATGATCTAGTAAGCTTGAATTTGTTATTTAGAAGCAAAACCCTAAATTAAAGGTATAGGGACCATTTCGGAAAATCTGAAAGTTAGAGGAATAATCTGAATTTTTTATAATTTTTAAGTGTAATTATGTTATTAATGATATTGGAGATGTGAAATTGAAGTCAGAATGTTAAATTGAAGTTGAATCAAAGTAGTGACCATTTTGACAAATTGTTAAAATTAAGTGACCATTTCGGCAAGGAGGTTTTCGATAAGGATTAAATCTTAATTTTAGTTGAAATAATAGAATTCAAGTAGTAATGTTGATTTGAGGACTAAATTGCAAAGTTAAGAAGTTTGAATCCTTATCTTTGCATTTTAGTGACATTCAGAAAGAAGGAAAAATTAAGGGTATCAATGTTGAATAATTATTTGATGAAAAAGGGTGATAAGTTGATGGCTTGAATCAAGTATTAGGACTAAATTGAAAAGTAGAGAAGTAAGGAGAAGTTAGTATAAAGTTTGGAGTTATTTATGGAAGCAGTGTAGAAAACTGAATTTGGCAGTAAGATTGAAAATTCACCCTGAATTCTACAAAAATGTTTAGAAGGTGAATTTTATACTGATGTAAAGATTTGTTCGTCTAGTTTCGTGTCCGACAAGCGAAAACTGATTTTGAGTTCCGAGTAAAAATATATGAATTTTTAAGTGGTGAAAGGTCAAAAAATAGTATGGCAGTTTGCTCCAAAATCACACTGGAAATTGACTTTGAAAATTTGCCATAAATCGTACAAGTTGATTTTGGGCTATTAATTTATATGGTTGAAAAGCTTATTGAATCTAGTTTCTTTCAGAACAAACAGAATCAAATTCTGAGTTGTAGATTATTTTATAGAAATATTTCTTTGATGGTAGTGCAAGTTGACAGAAAATGGAAATTGAGACAATTTGTGTCTAATGTTAGTTAGCAAGCTTGAAGGAATTATTTGAAGATCAAAATGGTCATTATGGACCAAAAATGAGTTTGTGAATAGTATAAGGAAGGAAAGAAATTTATGGAAATTTTTTATGTTGAATGATTAAATCGCTTAAGTGAAATATTGTTAGAAGTGAATCTAACATATGTTTATTTATATTCATGTGATAAATGAAGTTGGATCTGAATCAAAAGAAGGTTCGAAGTACTATAAAAGAAAAGATCAAAAGAGCTTAGTGAGACATATTAATAAATGGCCAAGGTGAGTGCATTTTTAAATGTTTGCATTACATTGAAAATGGCATTGTATTTCTCTATAATACATGACATGATACATTGCTCGACATGGAAAGTTTGATGGAATATCAGGTACGAATTATTATTTTCATAAATGATGATCTATATTTACCATGAATATTTATGATGAAGCATGAAATATGAAATGTCTATATGTATGATTGATTATGATGATTGATTGATGATAAAAGAAATGCCCAAGTATTATGTATGAGAGTCCACGGTATAGTTGGCATGCCATAGAGTCTTTAGCAGCTGCACCCTTAAGTTCATGTTATCAAACAGATATTGTGACAAAATGATTGTGTCACATGCACCCTGGGGATCTACGCCCACTGTGCCCGAGTGCACTGTCAATGTGCTTTATGTTTATGGGGAGCAAAGAGCGTCCCCGAGTACGTACTCATCTTTACGTTTACGTTAGACACTACAATGTCATTTCAAGATGACTCGCGTACCTCGATCTCATATAGCATACTTTGGGCAATGATAAAAGAATCATGTCACGTAAAGGAATCATGTAATGTAAACGAATCATGTTACGTATATGAATCATGTCATGTATATGAACCATACCATGAATTCGGAACATGCCGTGTATATGAATTAAGTCACGTTTATGAATCATGTCAGGTAAAAGGATCATGTCATGTAAATGAATCAAGTTATGTATATGAATCATGACATGCATACAAATTATGTTATGTACATGAATTATGCCATGTGTATGAAATATGCCATGTATGTGAACTATGCCATGTATATGATTTACTTGATAAGAATGGCATAAGGAAAGCATTACTATGTTCAAGTACATGATATACAAGTGATGGCATAATGAAAGTATGACTATGATAAGGTATATGATATGCAAATGATTGCATAATGAGAACATGATCATAATAAGGTATATGTTATGTAAATGATTACATGATGAAAGCAAGAATATGTTAAAAGACATGTTATGCAAATGCTTACATGATAATAATAGAATGTTGGAAGCATGTTTCTATGACAAAACTGATAGGTGACATGAATTATGATTGAAAACATATCTATGTTAAAGAATATGACATGCACATGAATACTTTATGATTATGGAATAATGATAGTATGATTCTATGTTAGGTAGATTAATGATATGAATAATATTTGGACATGCTTTCCATTTACAAAACATGTACTACAATTTTCATATGATACACTGTAATGTATTGTTTCATGTTTAGATAAATAAGATTAATTGCCTCACTAAGTTTTTACTTAGCGTGTGTTTTATTTCACACGTAGGTTCTACGAAAATAAACTAGCAGGGAGGACCAGTTAATTGGGAAGATCAAGTTACTATCTCTAAGTACAGTACGTACATCTTTAATGTAATTTGATAGACTAGTGGCCATGTAATATTTTAAATAGGTAAACTGTTTTGTAAGTCTAATTTTATAACGTATTTATACATTGTCATAGAAGTATGGACTTAGAGAAATGGTTTGCTATTAATAACTATGAATTTTTACATAGTTAAATGCTTTTTAACCCTGATCGCGTAAAAATTTTAAAATCAAGGAGTCTAGGCAGTGTACATAGTTTTCACTCTGAATTATATTTTTGAAACAAAAATTTTAAAACGATCCACAATCACCTAAATTATTGGAGAAATTTTTGTGAAATGTTAATTTAAAGTATTTAGGTTGATTGTTATCACCTAAGCTTTATTTTAATGTTTGTATTGTTGAACATGGGATCGAATTGTGAAAATTCAAAAGTGAGGTGATTGAGTATAAGTGAAAGGAATGAGAATTTCTAGCAAGTTATGAGGTGGAAGGGTAGATTGAATTGAAGAAAGTATTAATATGTTATTAGTACATTAAAGTAATTTTATTTATGAATTTTTCCTATTAATGTACTTAGCGGATTGATAATCTAACATATACATTTAATTGCATGTGTTATGGATGGATGATTACAAGCAGCTGAACAAGTTCGAGATCGAAACAAGCCGAAAGACAAAGAGAAAGTTTCGGAGTAAACATATTTTGGTACAAGTAATTAGTGAGACATAAGGTGAGTGCACTTATATGTTTTGAAATGTATTTTAGTATACTTTTAATAATTCTACTTACTTGATTTTATTGAAATGATAACATGGTTTTTGTATAAGTTATATGATGATTTACAGGCAATGGAAAAAGGTAAGTACATGATAGGGTATGAACTGCCCTATTATGCTTTATTATGGCAAGTTGTTATTATGAATAATGGTGATACATGAATCATTTGCAAAATGATAATTTACAAGTTAATGATATAGATTTATTGCCCAAGTTATGATAGAGAGTTACAGTATAGTGGCATGCCGAACAGTTTGGGACTGCGTGTAGCTACACAATTATCTTCGGATCTATATGTTTATCGACACTTTATGTGTTTATATGTTTTTGACACTTTATGTGTCTATAGGTTATCATCACTTCGGTGACTAGTACTCAAGGAGTACCGACCTTGCATACTTTAGTTTCTCTTTATACAATTCTTGGGATAACTATAAAGTTAATGTACATGAAATTCACCATTTTCTCATGTATGATGGTTCTAAAGTATAAGAAAAGTTTGAAATGAACTTGCTAACCATGTTCTCAATTATTTCTTTATTTACTTTTATGGCTACCTATAATGCCTCACTAAGTTATACTTATCGTGTGTGATTTGTTTGTACACACGTAGGTTGATACGATCTGGTGGTAAGCAGCAGTAGCTCAGAGTATTTTACGGACGAACACATACTACAGGTTATCATAGTATCATTTTGACATCCTATATGGTATTTTGATTAGTGGCATGTATAAAGTTTAAACTCCTATATTTTGTGTAAACCAAGCTCTAAAATATTTATAGTTGGTGATGTTTATAGTTAAAACATGATTTAGTAATGTTAATAGGTAATTTGTAATGTTTTAGAAATAGTTTTGTAGTATCATAATTGAAATAGGTAAAACAAGTATTAAAATTCTGCACTGGGCAGTAAGTTTGAAAAATCACTATAATTTCTACATATTGAGTTAAATTATGAATTTTACATGTGTGAACTGGGAATTGAGTCTAGTTTATTTAAAAAACGGTGACTAATTTTTAGGTCTGTGCTAAAAGTTATGGATTTTTATTCGAGGAAAGGTCAGAAAACTGGACAGCAGAATTTTGGAAATCTTATACTGTGACGAGACTTTGAGAATTATTATAAATTTTTGTAGATTTTATTAATTTTTGTGAAATATACCGTTAAAATCATGTTTGAATCTAGTTTTTATCGGTGTAAATAGAGTTGAATTCCGGTTTCTAGACTGTCCAGTAGAAATAAAAACGTGGAAAGTGGTACAGAATACTATTTTATAAGAAGCAAAACTTGTAATGTGTTTCAATAATGTTTTATAACATTACCGACTCGTGTTTGGATACGAATACGGGAAGGTGTGTTACATTTATTGGTATCAGAGCTATAGATTTAGTCGGTTCTGGAAAGGAAATATGATTATAAATGTTGAAAGTGTATACATGCCACTAGGATGTCATAATTACTATTGATGACGTTAGTATGGTTGATATGCTTGCCTACTAACCTGAAATGTTATTGTGAGTACAGATGTATGAGAATATAGGATCGTGTCAGGCGACCCATATAGAGGGCCAGAATGACCCCGAGGTTGTGAGGGAGCTAGTTATGTTTAGCCGATAATACAGTCTGAAGAAAATGTCCCGGTTTAGCCTAGAATACCGGAACAATGTCAAGGAATTTTCTACAAGCTTTAGAGATGATTATTAATCGGCCTCCGCAAATCTCTATTGCTAAAGAGTTAAAGAAGCTGGGAGCATCGGATTTCACTGATAGAGATCCTGTTACTGCGGATTTTTGGCTAAATGATTTAAAGATCATGCTCGAAGGATTACATTGTGATAATTGGAAGAAGTTGGAAGGAGTTGTGTCTTTGCTAAAAGGGCAGTCACGTATTTGGTGGGCAAATGTTACTACTTGTCCTCATGAAGAGATTACTTGGGAGTTATTTCTTCGCGAGTTCCTTAACAAGTATATTGGTGACATGTTTATCCTCAAAATGAGAAATTAATTATTGAATCTTAAGCAAGGTGATCGGACAATATATGAATATGAATGTGAATTCAACAAATTGAGTTGTTTCGCCTCTGAGTTGATTCCTACTTAGAAGGATCGCACTACCTGCTTCATTGAAGGATTGGATCCTGATTATAAAGAGGTGCTAATTGCTATGGATATTACTAGATTTCAAGGTGTTGTCAACCGAGCAAAAGGGATGGAAAAAGTTCAACTAGAAAAAGCTAGCAGCTCGGGATGTGCAATCTTAGAAAAGAAGTTATGGAGGACCGTTTGATTCATCATCATCTAAGCGAATCAAGGGCTCATACCAGAATAACCGAGCACAAAGATTTGGATCGGGAAAGTCTTCATTTCTTTTACAACTTCATCCGCTGCAAAGATGAGCTCCTAGGATTAACAATACGCGTCTAGACAAGATAAAAGGAAAAAAGTAGACCAATTTTGGTAATCTTTCTCTGGTTTTGGTTCGGCAAACCTAATGTAGCTCACTTAGTTCGGTCGGGCGTCTAGGCCGGGTTGAGGGGGTTACATTTGTTGGTATCAGAGATAGGTTACGAAAGGTTGGGATATTGTTGTTTGATTGTATGTCATTGTTTGATATGTACGGTGATTGTGAATATGTATGGTGATTGTTTTATATCATGTTGAGGTATGAATTGGAATACATGGCCTATTACCGAGGTTTTAAAATGTTTTATAAGGTTGTCTTGGATCCTTTGCCTTATGTTAGCCTGACTTTAATGTGTTTTGATACTTTTGATAGCATGGCTCGACGTGACACTCGTTCAATGGCTGTTAATGCTGGGTTTGGGCAGAATAATGACGATGGAGGGAATCCTCGTATTACCTTACCTCCTCCTCCTCCGCTGGTTCCTCTTGTTGATGTTGGGGTAGGTGGTGTACCTCAAGCTCTGTAAGGGTAGGTTTTTGGAGATTTGACTCCGTTAATCCAAGAAATGATAGGGGCTTTTCGGACAGCGATGGCTGGAGTGCAAGTGCAAGCACAGACACCTGTTGTGGCAGTTAATCAAGGTTTGCCCTTGGAGCATCTTCGTAGTTTGGGAGGTGAGGAATTTAGGGGTCTGAGCCCTAAAATAGCCAAGGGATGGCTTGAAAAGACAATCCACATTTTGGATCAGGTGGGTTGTAACGATGTGTGCAGGTTGGGTTGCATTGTATCCTTGTTGCAAGGTGATGCTTACCATTGGTAGGTGACCACAATTGCGGGTGCCCCAAAGGCGGATGTGACTTGTGATTTCTTTTGGAGAGCTTTCAAGAGGAAGTATCTTGGTTTTTCAGTATCAGGATGTGAAGAAGCGCGAGTTTACGTTACTTTTGCTGGTTGGCATGTTAGTTTCCAATTATAAGGTAAAGTTTGTTCGCCTATGCTAGTATGCCCTAGAATTGGTTCCTGACGATCAAAAAAGGTGCTAGAGGTTTCACTATGGTCTTGTGAAAGACATCAAGACGTATTTGTTGGTCACAGATTACACGAATTTTGATGTGTTGGTCAACTGTGCTAAGGATATTGAGCAGTCTTTGGGTGTGACAAGACAGGCATGGGCTCGAGTAAGAGCGCGACTAATTTTGGCTATTTTAGGAAGCAGAATAGGAGGTCTCGGGACAAGAGGCATAAACCAAATTACAAGCGTGGTGGCGATGTCGGCCAGGGTAATTCGGGAGCTTAGGTTGTAGTTGAGTATGGACGATATGGTAGACGTTATACGGGTGAGTGTTGGGGAAATACCTTGAGTTGCTGGATATGTGGATCTCCTGATCGTATGAAACGTGATTGTCCTCGTGCTGTGAGGGAGGCACTGGTTCAGGCTGCTATACCTGCTAGGGGTCGAGGCCGTGGCAGGGGTAACTTTTAGAGATGCGAGGATGGTCAGAGGGTTGTAGCGCATGCAGTTGCTGTGTGACCAGAGAATATTGGGTCAGCTCAGGTTTATGCTCATTGTGAGGGGCGCAATGACACAGATGCGATCACAGGTACCTTCACCTTGCGATCTTTGTCATTGTTTTCTTTGATTGACTCGGGGTCTACTAATTCATATATGTTAAGAGAGCATGCATCCTTGCTGAATATTCCTGTTGAGATCTTAGATGTTGGCACATTAGTAACTAGTTCCTTTGGGGAGACGGTTACTACTAGAAGGTTGTATATGGGTTGTCCCTTGGATGTGCAAGGTCATGAATTTGCCGCGGATCTGATGGAATTGCCATTTCATGGTTTTGACATTATTTTGGGTATGGATTGGTTAAGTGAGCATAGGGAGGTGGTGGATTGTGATCGAAAAGGATTTCCTTTAGGTTAGCCGATGATTATGAGGTTGTGGTGGTTGGTGAGAATGTGAAATTCCTATCCAATGTTGTTTCGGCTATTCAAGCAGAAAAGATGATGTTTGATGGCTGCCAAGCTTATTTGGGTATTGTTATGAATCCAAAAGCCAAGGGTGTTCGAGTGCAAGATATTCTAACTATGTGTGAATTTCTAGAGGTGTTTTCTAAAGAGTTACCGAGTTTACCGCCAGATAGAGAGGTTGAATTCGGTATTGAGACATATAAAGGTTCAACTATGGTGTCCATTTCTCCTTATCGGACGGCACCAAAGGAGTTGAAAGAGTTAAAACCCAACTCCAGGAGTTGTTAGACCATGGGTTCATTCGACCGAGTGTTTCGCCCTGAGGTGCTCCAGTTTTTTGTGAAAAGAATGATGGATCAATGCATATGTGCATTGATTATCGCTAGTCGAATAAGTTGTCAGTGAAGAACAAGTACATGATATCGAGGATTGATGACTTATTTGATCAGTTGTGCAGTCCAATAGTGTTTTCAAAGATTAATTTAAGGTCGGCATATTATCAATTAAAGGTTAAGGATGCAGATGTTCATAAGATGACATTTTGTACGAGGTATGGGCATTACGAGTTCTTGGTGATGCCATTTGATTTGATGAATACCCTGGCTGCTTTCATGGACATGATGAATATGGTGTTTCATGAGTACCTTGATCAGTTTGTGGTGGTTTTTATCGATGATATGCTCGTGTACTCTCGTATCGAGGAACAACGTGATTAGTATTTGTAGATTGTGTTGCAAGCTCTGAAGGATAATCAGTTGTATTCTAAATTGAGCAAGTGCGAGTTTTGGCTCAATGAGGTGATGTTTCTTGGTGATATGGTTTTTGCGGAGGGTATCTGTGTTGATCCACAAAAAGTTGAGGCTATTCTCAATTGGAAGCAACCTAAGTCAGTGTCTGAGATTCGCAGTTTTCTTGGGTTGGCTGGTTATTATTGATATTTTGTGGATGGGTTCTCAAGTATAGCGTCACCATTGAAGAAGCTATTACAGAAGAATGTACTGTATGTGTGGACGGGGAAGCGGCAATAGAGTTTTGAGAAGTTGAAGGAGGTATTGACACATGCTCCTATGTTGATCCAACCCGAGTCACAGAAGGAGTTTATGGTTTATAGTGATGCATCGTACATTAGGTTGGGTTGCGTACAGCTGCAAGATGGCAATATGGTGGCCTATGCGTCGAGGTAGCTGAAAGTTTATGAGAGGAATTATCTGACTCATGATTTGGAACTTGCAGCTGTAGTGTTTGCCTTAAAGTTTGGAAACACTACCTTTATGGTGAAAAGTGTGTAGTTTTTACGGATCACAAGAGTTTGAAACACTTGATGTCTCAAAAGGATCTGAACTTTAGGCAATGAAGATGGTTGGAGTTGATTAAGGATTACGACCTGACGATCGAGTATCATCCTAGAAAAGCCAATGCGGTTACGGATGCATTGAGTCGTAAGGTTGCGGTCGAGCTTAGAGTGATGTTTGCAAGGTTGAGTGTGACACGGGAAGGTGGTTTGTTGGCTGAGTTGCAAGTGAAGCCTACTTTGTCACAGATGATTAAATCTAAGCAATCGTTTAATGATTCTTTGGTTCCTCATGTTAAGGATATATCGGATGGTAATTCATTAGAGTTTTATTTTGATGATGATGGTGTTTTATGCTTCAAGGGCCGAATAGCGGTGCTGGAGGATTCAGAGCTTAGGCATACTATTTTGTTGGAGGCACACTCTAGTCCTTTTGCTATGCATCCCGGTAGTACCAAGATGTACTGTGATTTTAAGGAAGTGTACTATTGGGTTGGTTTGAAAAGGGATGTGACAGAGTTTGTATCTAAGTGAATGGTGTGTCAACAGGTTAAAGCTGAACATCAGTTTCCATCTGGGTTGTTACAACCGTTGAGAATTCCAGAATGGAAATAGGAGAGAATCACCATTGACTTTGTGGCAGGGCTGCCTTTGACACCAGCTAAAAAGGATTCCATTTGGGTGATTGTTGATCGATTCACGAAATGTGCACATTTTTTGCCAGTGCATACAACGTATACCTTGGATAAGTTGGCAGATTTGTACGTTGTTGAGATTGTGCGTTTGCACAGGGTACCTAAGTCTATTGTTTCTGATAGAGACTCGCAGTTTACAGCGAGGTTCTGGCAATGCTTGCATCAGGCTTTGGGTGCGAGGTTGAACTTAAGTACCGCATATCACCCTCAGACGGATGGACAGGCTGAGCATGTTATCTAGGTTTTGGAGGATATACTGAGGTGTTGTATTATTGAGTTTCAAGGAACCTGGTAGAAGCATTTACCTTTGGTTGAGTTTGCGTACAATAATAGCTATCAAGAAAGTATCCATATGGCACCGTATGAGGCATTGTATGGCCAGAGGTGTCGTACGCCCTTTTGTTGGGCTGAGGTAGGGGAAAAGCATGTTTCCTTGCCGCATGTGTTGAAAGACACAAATGAAAAGGTAAAGTTTGTGTGTGATAGCTTGAAAGCGGTTGTGAATCAGCATAAATCTTATGCAGATTTGAAGCGTAGGGAGATTGAATATACGACTGGTGATCGAGTGTTCTTGAAAGTGTCACCGTGGAAGAAGGTGATGTGGTTGAGACGTAAGGGTAAGCTTAGTCTGAGGTTTGTTAGACCATATGAGGTTGTGGAATGTGTTGGCCTTGTGGCTTATGAGTTAAGGTTGCCTCCCGAGCCTGAGAAAATACATGATATGTTCTATGTATCTATGTTGTGGAGGTATCAGTCGGATCTCTCGCATGTTATGCCAGTGGAAATCCTTGATTCCAGCAGTAAGGTTCTTCGTGGCGACATTGAGAGGTCGAGGAAGCCATTTGGGAAAGCAAGGCAGATATGTTAGAGCAATTTCTGCATCTTTTTCCTCCAAGTAAATTTCAAGGACAAAATTTCTTAAGAGGGGGAGAGTTGTAACGCCCTGGTATTGGGTCAAGTTGTTTTGGGGCTCGATTTAAGGGTCTAGTGGACCGATTTTAGAGGTTCAAGTTAGTTTCGGGATTAAATCAGATTAAATATTTTTGAAGGTGGTAAAAATATGGAAAAATGTCCTAAAATTATTATTTAATATATTAATGATTATGGTAAAATCAATTTTGGAAAATGAGTTTTGGAAATCGGACATTTTGGACTAGTGACTAAAATGCAAACTTTGAAAACTATTTTAGCGACTGTTTTGAAAAAGGATCAAAACTTTGAATCTTTAAGGAGCTAATTATCCTAAAGTTTTTTATCAGATTTCTCCCTATCAGTAGTTTTTAAAGCTATAATAGTGGAGAGAATTAATAAATCATATTTTAAGCTTTTAACAAAAATCACGTAACAAACTTTGTAACTTCTTTCTCTCAATTTCTCTCCAGCCAAGCACCTTTTCAACTACAAATTCTTCATGTAAAAATCAAAGATTTAGAGAGTTTTGATTTCTATTTGATTTCCTAAGGCTTTTCCATCAAATACTTATTATTTCTATCTTGATTTTCATGTTTTACCAAGCAATTAAGGGAAGAAATCATCATTGGAGGTAAGGATTCGTTCTTCTCCTCTAGTGAAAGGTTCTTTACTGAAATTCTCAAGTTTTTGATCCTTTACGATTGTTTTCTAATGTTATTTGATAGTTTAATTATTGGAAATTGGTATATTTTTGAAGTGGATCTATTTTGCTGGGTTCTTGATCAGTTAGATCATGATTTTGATGTTTAATTATTGTTAAAAGCTTGGATTTAACATTGTAATCCCGAAACTAGTTGAATCCCTAATATTAAAGGTTGTTAGTTAAGGGTTTTTGTGAGGTTTTTGGTGTTTAATCTTTGCTGGAAGTAAAAGGGTGTTATAGAAGGATTTTTAGATGTTAATTGATGAAGTTTGATGTATCGAATCGCTGTATTGTAGGTGGGCTAAGTTTGTAGGATGTTTGAGGTTGATTTCGATAAGTTTTGGATGGTTTTTGAGTGGGCAACTTGTGAGTTGCGGGAATATGCTTTGAACAGGGGTTTGGATGCATTTTGATGCATGTTTCCTCTGGTTTTGTGTAATCGAAATAGGGGATAATCAAGGTGAAGTTGCTTGAAGTGGATTGAAGTTTGTCTAGAGCTTGTTTTGTGTTGGCAAGCAAAGCGAAGTGAAATCGATGAGTGGAAATAGTTTGAAAAGTCTTTCAAAGGTTTGAAAGTTGTTTTGAGAGTTTAGGATAAGTTTGAAACACTTACCTAAGCTCGGAAGTAAGTTTCCCTCTTTTGCTCTTTAATATTGGTTCAGATATGAGCATGTGTAATTCATGTTTGGTCGTAAACATGGTTTGTTTTAACTTACTATAAATGCATGATTTTGAGTACATATATAGTGGTTAAAAGGTATATGGAATGCTAGTGAGCATTGGTTTTTATTCCGGTCGGGAATGTGGTGTTGCTTTGGCAATGTGGTTTGCATATGTGGTGTTTTTGCTTAATGCATTGTAAAACAATTAGAAAATGGTTTTGTAAATGATATATTGGCTATGTGAGAAGGTGAGAAAAGATTCACATATAGTTGGCATGCCATAGGATAAAGTGCACTATAATATGTTTAAAATCGATCGTGGGTAAAGGTTCTTGCGGTATAGCGGTTGTCTACTCGGACGAAGATGTTATCACTTGGGTTGAGGGGTCGGTTCCCCTTGTTAATGTTAATTTTGCAGTCGGCAAGGTTGTCATATCATGCGGTCGGCATGGTATGGGTCTGGATGGCGGTCGGTTATTAAGGGAGATACGCATATATGATATGTAAGGTTAACAGTCGGTTAACCAAGGATGGTGGTCAACTATCCGGGGTCACTATAATTGCCAATATATGGAAGTTTATGAGTTGAACCAATTTTATAATGTTTTGGGATTTAAGCATGGGGATATGATTTTAATGTTTTGGGATTTAAGCAAGCTAACATGATTTAATGCTTTGGGATTTATGCATGTGGTTGTAAATGGTTTTGCATATGGTCGATTTGCATGTTTGATTTAGAATCAATGAAAGTGCTTTGGTTGTAAGCATGGTTTGAAAACAAGCGTTTAGTTTTCAAAGGGTTTAAATTGCGTCATTATTTTATGAGCATCCTCACTAAGCATGAGTGCTTATGCTCTATTTTTCCTAATGATGCAGAGCATTAAAGTTCGGGGAAGCAAAGACAAGGTTTTAAGTGATCCAAGAGTCAAGACTGCTTTTGAGTATGAACTCGATTTAGATTTTGGTTAATAAGGCAATGTGTTCACCATGTGTTTGTGATTTGTAATTCGGGTTTTCCTGGTTTTTGGGCATGTTAAATGCTGTATTTTAGAGTTGGTTTGATGTTGGCTAGTATGTTAATGGTTCTTGCTTATGGTTGATGCTAGGTGAATGCCTAGGTAAGAATCTAGGTAGCTTTGTTTGATTGGCATGCTTTGATGAGCTTAACATGTTGAGTATGGTATTAAAGATGTGTTGCTATGATGCATATGCTGGAAAATGTTCAATTGAGTATTTTGGTATGTTGGAGTGTGTTTTAGGGAGCATGCGTGTAGGTTGATTCCTTTGGAGGTATAAATAATGTTGTGTAACGCCCCGATTTTTGGGCCTAGCGGTTTTGAGTCTTATGAGACAGTCCGGTGGACCAGGTGAGGAATTCGAGTCGAATTTGAGAATAAATATTTTTGAGTAAAATAAAATTATGGAAAATTGGTTAAAAATCATATTTTAATATATGATAAATATTGATGGAATCAATTTTGGAAAATGAGTTTTGGAAGGGTGACATTTTGGGATGGTGACCAAAATGTAATTTTTGAAAACTATTTTTAAAGGTGACTAAAATGTAAAGGATCAAATTCTTAGAATCCTTACGGAGCTATTTTATCAAGTTTTTGCTGGTGATTTCTCCCTTCAATTAAGACATTTTAACATGTGTTTTAAAAGTAATTAAAAAGGGATTTTAAAGAAATTTGACGTAACTTTTAAAGAAATTTGACGTAACTTTTCTCTCTACCTCTTTTCTGCCAAACACTCTTGTTTTCATCAAAATCTAGAGGTGAGGGATCTTTCTACTTGGATTCTTGATTTGTAATTGCTTCTTTAACTTTGATTTACAAAACCTCATTCAAATCTTGTGTTTTCCTAGTTTTAAACAATCAATTGAGGGAGAAATCGCACAATAGAGGTAAGGTTCATTCTTCTCCTCTATTGATGGTTCTTTATTGATATTCCTAAGTATTTGATCCTTGATTTATGAATAATAATCTTATTTTATGTTTTTACAGTGAATAATTGATGAAATTGGGTTTAATTGGTAAAATTATCAAAGATTCATATTCGATCTGTTATCCAGTGTTGATGATTGATTTTAAACATATTTTGGATAATTAATAATGTTTATAAGTTGAAAAACACAAGAATTAACATATTGATATTTAATAATTTGATTGCTAAAAATCAATTAAAGCGAAAATTTGCACACAAGGATTTTGCTTTGATTTAGTCTTTGGGTTTCTATTTTTGCTGTTTCCACCTTGCGTGTTAATGGTGTATTTGTCTCTCTCTGCTCTGAATTTGGAAGAGCAAGGGTCTGGGGATTTGGATCTTGCAAATTTCCCGCCGTTTAGAGTGTGACCCAGCCTGAATCGTCTGAGGCTAGTCCTACTATGGGAAATGAGTGGAATCTGCTCGACCAAACATTGCCGTTCTTTCCCCCTGTTGAGTTTAATGGTCAAGTCCTTGTACAGCCTTCAACGGAGATTTTGGAAGATGGTGCTCGGCAATGGGAGAATGCACTTTTGGGGAATTTTTTAGGTAAATCTCTTCCAGTTGCAGTGTTTCAGAAGATGGCTGATAAATTATGGGGTAAGGAAGGATCCATTATAATTCGTTTCTTAGCCCCGAGCATCTATGTTCTTAACTTTCCTTCAAATAGGGTTTGCGACTGGGTTTTGGAGTCAGGCCCATGGCATATTCAGCAGAGGGCTCTTATCTTGCACTGATGGGTTCCTGGACTGGTTATTGAAGCTTTGGATTTGAGCTCTGCTCCTCTCTGGTTTAAGCTTTGGCATGTGCCATTGGAATTATTTTCTCATAAAGGTCTAGGGTGCCTTACGAGTGCGTTAGGTAAGCCATTATACACTGATCGTGCTACCATGTTGAAGCAAAGTTTAGAGTTTGCAAAAATATGTGTTAACGTTGATGTTAATTTTAAGCTTCCTAAATCTATATCTGTTGAACTGAGTAAGGGGAACTGTGTTGATATGGGAGTTGAGCTTGTTTGGGCACCTCCAAAGTGTGATCATTGTTGTACTTTTGGGCATCAAGAGGAGAAGTGTTCTCGTAAGGTGTTGCATATTCATGTTCTTGATGAGATTGTTACTGGTAATGTACCTACGGAGATTGCTGGAAGTGAATCTGTTCTTGTGGAGTTGGCTCATGTGCAGGCTGCATTTGCTATTACTGCCGTGGAGTCCGGGAAACCAAATATTATTGGGGATTTTGATCCTGCTAAAGATATTTGAAATATTGTTAGTTCTGTCGATGTAAATTGTGATGGAGTGGGTGGTTCTAAGGACGGGATTATGCTACAAGATAATGTGGGAATGGATCAAAGTATTTTGGAACCAAAATCTCAAAATTTGGTCTTAGAAGTTAGAGTTAATCTGAATGCGGTTTGTGTTTTGGATAATAGTCTTAGCTCTGAAGATTCTCTAAGGAAGCCTAGAGCGACTGCTGATGGTGTAAATGCCCTTATGAATCCGTTGAAGCCTAAGGGCAAAGGTGGAGGAGGAATTAATAAGAACAAAAAAAAGGTAAAGGTGGAAAGGGTGGTGCTTCTTTTTCTGCCCAATGAATGTTTTAACTTGGAATGTGAGGGGATGCAATGATCCTTCGAAGATTAGGCAAATTCTGCGTTTAGTTGGGAAGTTGCAAATTGAGGTGTTATGCTTGATTGAAACAAGGGTTAAAGAGGTTAATTTTGGTAGTATCGCTCATAAACATTTTCAAGGTTGGTCGTTTATTCATAACTACTCTAGTGCTGTTAATGGTCGGATTTGGGTTTTGTATAAAGGTTTGTGGCAGGTTGAGGAGGTAGGTAAGGGTGATTGTCTACGGTTCTAATGGTCGAGAGGATAGAAGGCGATTGTGGGATAGTTTGATTAAGGATAGATATATTGTTGGAGCTACTCCCTAGGCTCTTGCAGTGGATTTCAATATTATCCGTAACCCTAAAAAAATCTCTGATTTTGATAGTAACCAACTTATTGTGCTTTGTTGATGATCTTCTTCTTTTTACTAAGGGGACTATTGAGGATATGTTGGGTGTGTAGAATTTTCTGAATTGGGTTTATACACTCATTGATTTGCAAATGAAACCAGCTAAAAGTGAACTATATTGTGCAGGCATAAGCAATGATGAGATGCCGGCTATTGTTGACCAAACTGGGATCAAAATTGGTTCTCTACCAGTTAGGTACTTGGGGGTGCCCTTAGTTGCAAAAAAATTGTCTGCTGGGGATTGTGAGGGTCTCTTTAGGAAAATTGCACAAAGAATTCGATCTTGGCCATCCAAATGCTTGTCTTTTGGGGGCGGTTGCAGCTTATTACGTCTGTCTTGTTTAGTATACAGAATTTTTGGTGTCGGGTCTTTGTACTACCAGGCAAACTCCTAAGACAGATTGAGGGTATGTGCAACTCCTTTCTTTGGAAGGGCTTAGAAGGATCCGCAAAAGGGGCTCGAGTCAGCTGGGATCGAGTGTGCCATCCTAAGTGTGAAGGGGGTCTCGGGGTAAAAAACATTGTAGTGTGGAACAAAGCCTGTATGATGCGGTGTCTATGGTCTTTGCTTGCTCGTATAGGATCGTTGTGGGTAGCTTGGGCTGAAAGATATATTCTAAAGGGTAACTCGATATGGCAAACCTTTGTTAATGCCTCATCTAGTTGGGCTTAGAGGAAGTTAGTGAAGTTGAAGACAGATTATGCACAGATGGGGAGCATAGATTGTGTATATAAAACTAAGAAAGTCTGGGAGAGCCTTAGACATAAGAATGAGAAGGTTCCCTGGTTTCATGTTGTCTGGGGGGGCCTCCATATCTCTCGCCACTCATTCATTGCATGGCTTGCAGTCCAGAATAGGCTCCCAACGAGGGACAAGATGCTTCGCTGGGGGAGACAAATTGATACCTAATCCTTGCTTTGTATTGTTGATGTTGAGAATAGAGATCATTTGTTTGCTGCGTGTGCCGTCTCTCTTTAAGTTTGGTAGGTAATTCTTCACACCTGTGGTTTGGATGTGCAAATTGACTGTTGGCTGAATATGGTGCGATGCGTATCTGTACATGGAAAAGGGAAGGTGTCCTTAGCTGTCATTATTAAAGTGGCGTGGTGTAGTTTCATCTATTGCATATGGCAGGAAAGAAATCATCGAGTGCATGCTGGAGCGCCCAGGCATATAGAGGACATTGTGTTGCTCATCAAGAGAGATGTTCAAATAAAGATCTCGGGTTGTCAGAAATTAATTCTTTCTGCTCCTGATCTTGTCACTAAGTGGGATATAGCTTAATTTTCTTGTTTTTTGTGTTTTGTTCTTTGAGGTTTTATGTAATTAGATGGTATATGTATTTGGATGTAATTCTTTGATTGGTTCTTTGGATAATAAGAAAGCTTACTTATCCAAAAAAAATAATGTTGATAAGTTGTTTTTAACATCGGAATCCTGAAACTCCTTGAATCCTTGATTATTAGGTTGTTAGATTTATGTTTTTGTGGAGTTGTGGTGGCTGTTTAGTTTCTATAAGTTTAAGGATGATGTAATCCTATTTTTTTTTGTTAATTGAAGTATTAGATTGTTAGATTGTGGCTAGTTGTGTTTGGAAAGAGTTAGATGGTGATTTCAGTTGTTGTGGATGGGTAATTGTGAAAGAATTGTGAGGTTTTGCAAGGAATTGTTGTTGCAGTGTTTTGAATGCATTGAGATGCATTAATCCTCTGTTGTAATGTGGCTAAAACAGGAGAGGTTGATCCGAAAGCGATCAGTGATGCTTTGGAGGCTTTGGACGCTTGATTCTACAACGACAAGTTAAGGTTTCATGTATCGGTGAGTGAGAACTGGGATTTCAGCTTTGAAATGGTTTAAAGGTGGTTTATGGGAGTTTAAACTGATCTTGAAACGCTGGTTTAAACTCAGAAGTAAGTATAATGTGGTTTTCTCTCTCGGTTGTGCTAATCTGAAATGGTTTTATGCACTTGTTTGATTTACATTGTACCTACTGTTTAAGCATGTTTTAAAGTATGTGAGATACTATTTTGATCATGAAATGATGATGGACGCACATGGTAAGTGATCCATATAAGTATATGATTTATACTTGTGGTTTAAGCATGTGTTGTTGCTTGGAAAATGATTTAGTTTAATGCTTACAAAAACAGTGAGGTAAATAGTAAATGGTTAATTATATTGGAAAGTGATATAGTTTAAAAATGTTATCGGATATAGTTGGTCGGCCATAGTATTGATAGTGCACTATAATAAGTTGCCTTGGATGTTGAGGGGTTTTGATTTGGTGTACCGAAAATTCCATCCAAGGACCCTAACGGTCGAGGGGTTATATGGTACCGTAAACTCCAGTTAGTGGGTTAAACATCTAACCGAGGGTTGGGGTTAGTGTCCCCGTGGGTTGTAAGTGTACTCGGTTGTAATGTACTACGATTTTGATTGTATCTTTATTCCAGTTGAGATGGCTTGAAGTATTGTAAGGATACTTGTTTGAATCCGTGTATCCGATGAACTATTTTTGGTAAAGGAACTTGGTTATGATCACTTGTAAGCCAATATAATTGTTAATGTATCCTTGAAAGCTTTATGTTGTATAATGTGATTTATACATGTTTAGTCTTTAAGCTTTGCATATGATTGTTATGTATGAGAAGGCTTAAATTGAGGCTTAGCAATGGGATTTGTTGTTGGTTAATGATACATGTTGCATATGGTTTAATATGCTGGTTTTTAAAGATGTTAGTGCATGGTTATCAAGACATGATGGTTTTAAATGTTGTTTAGAAATGGATTAAAATGAGATTTCAATGTGTTGTTGAGAAATGGTTTTTAAATGCATTGATGGTGTCTTGTTTTGAGCACTCCCCACTAAGCCTAGTGTGCTTACGCTCTCTTTGTCCATCAATGCAGATAATTAAAGGTTGGAAGGCAGGGGGAAGCAAGGGATCGACAAAGACTTGATACCAAAGTATGTTTTTGAGTTAGACTATAAGTAATAATTGCAATGAGGTTTCCGTTGTTGTTTTGGGAGATATTTTTGTTAAACTCCCTGGTTGAGCAATTTTGTTTTGCTTCTCATGGCTTGTAAATGGCCATTATGGATTGTTTGTGGTGATGGTTTGAGGTTTCATGCTTTGCTTGTTTTGAATTCTAGGAACCATGCCTCTCGATTTACCTTTGAAGCATGATCCATGAATTGATGTCGAAACTGAGATGTTTTGTTGTGGTATGACCCTTGAATGTTTTGGATGTATGTTAGAAGCATGTTAGGATTTTTGGTATGTATGAAAGCATGTTTAACCAGCAAAAGAGGACATTTTGGATCTAGACATACCGGTACGAGTGTCCCTATTTCTGTATGAGTAAGCCATTTCAGGCTTAGTGTACCGGTACATGGACAAGCATTTCGGCATGGGCTTAGGCAAATTTGGCCAACGTGTCGGTACGTAGGGAGTTGTTCAGTATAGTACAGTGTTTTTATAAAGGGTGTTTCCATACGCGGGGGCATATCAGAATGCGTTTTGGCTACTGGAATCTGAGGTTTTTAAAATGGCAATATCGTACTGATACACGGGTAGGTGTACTGATACAGTTACCGTTAATTCAGTTATTTGGGTATCTTGAAGTTCTGTTTTTTTTTCATTTTAGTCATTGTATGTTGTGGATGCAGTTCCGTGAGTATGGATGATTGCTTTAAGCTGGATTTTGACTTGAGTTCATGAAATTGAACTAATTAAAGGTTGGTAATATAAAAATGAGCTAAGTCCCTATAGTTTTCCAAAATTACAATTTGGTCCCTAAATTACAATTGTGTTCAATTGGATGTCAAATCAATGCCCGATTGAGTTGAGTTTTCACCTGTGACCAGTACGTACATGTAGGATAATAATTGTGCATATAGACAAGATAAAAGAAAAAAATGGACGTGTTTTGGGTTTTATCTTCATAGTTTACTTCGGTTAACCTAATGTAGCTCGCTCGGTTCAGTCTTGCGACTAGGCCGGGTCGAGGGGGTTACATGTTGTGGTTGCTAAATCTTGGTGCAAGTGTTGAATTATGTCATGATGAATGTTTGTATGCATGTGTATGAATTGCTAGGGTCCAAATGCATCTAGATTTGAGTGAAAAACCACATCAAAATGACATTACAGGCCCAGATGTACCGATACGCAGAGGACTGTATCGGTACGGCTAGGTAAATTTTAGCACAGGGTTTTGATACAAGTCAGGGCATAACGGTACGGATTTAAGCTACTGAAAAGTTACTTTTTGAGAAAAACTCATGTACTAGAACACATAGGATTCGTATCGGCACGGCCTTAAACCATTTTCAAAGAGGATTTTAATCTGACGTGGCGTACCGATACGGTACTCAGAGTATCAAAACAAGGTTGTTGGGTTTTGAGCACTATATCGATACAACTACTCGTGTATCGATATGGGTGGTCATTAAAGCTATTAATGTCATAGAAAGAAGGTTTTGTTTCTTTCGGTTTAGTCTCTGGATCTTGTCTTGTCAATTGTGTAAGCTTGAATGGATGGATTGACTTGAAAATTGACATGCAGGCATATAATCTGACTAATTAAGGATTGGTAACCCTAATTTCACTAGTGGTCTTGTAATTTACCAAATTTTCATTTTGGTCCTTAAATTGTACGTTATGAATTGGTTGTCGTTTCGTGGTCTGTTTCCTTTACAACTTCAAACGTTGCAAATATGATCACCTAGGATTAACAATACGCATCTAGACAAGATAAAAAGAAAAAAAATAGACCGATTTTCGTAATCTTCACCGGTTTGCTTCGGCAAACCTAATGTAGCTTACTCGGTTCAGTCGGGCATCTAGGCCAGGTCGAAAGGGGTTACAATAGACATCAAATTTAACAACATCACCATCAAATTCCATGGTATGAATGCCACTTCTAACGTCAATTTTGGCATGTACCATGCTTAGGAAGGGGCGACCAAGAAGGATTACAGAGGAGGTATTGGTTCAGTCATTTTCCATATCGATCACATAAAAATCTACCAAAAATATTAAATCATTTACTTTAACCAGCAAATTCTCTAGGAGTCATTCGGGATAGATGACAGATCTATCGGCGAGCTGGGTTGTCACTCTTATTTCCTTTAAAGGTTCTGCACTAAGTGAATTGTAAACGGAAAGTGGCATAACATTTATGGAAGCACACCCAAATCACAAATACACGTTTAATTCCTACCTTGCCAATTTTGCAAGGAATAGCGAACATACCTTGGTCCTTTAGTTTAGGTTGAAGCCTACGTTAAAGAACAACTGATACCTTTTCATTACCGATAAGTCTCCTTTTGGTTGTGCAAAGGTCATTCAAAAATCTGGCGTATCTTGGTACTTTTCAAATTACCTCAAGAAGAGGTATGTTTATCTACACCTTCCGAAAAACGTCAAGTATCTCATTTTCCTTGGCTTGTTTGTTGCATTTAACCAACCTCAGAGGAAAAAAAGATGGGACGGCATAGGGAGATGGTGTGGGAGGAATTTGCGATTCATCCTTCTTCTTTCTCCCTTTCAGATCTAGATTCGTCTTCTTTTTGGGACTATACGACAATATTCGCAGGGACTGGTGGTGTGACAATCGTACCACTTCGAAGGGTGATTGCACTAACGTTTTCTCGTGGGTTCACCTCGATTTGAGACGATAGCTTTCCCTGTGACTCTATTCGACCCATGGCCTGAGCCAGTTAACTCATTTACTTATCCAACTTGTAGATAAGCCTTGGTACAATTTTAGAATTTTTCTTGAGACCGTGCCAACCGTTCGACAATGGACTCCAAGGACGGTGTTTGCGGTTGATAAGCTTTATTTGCTATGGGATTTGGTCATAGTTGAAATTTGGATGGTCCTTCCACCCTGAATTATAGGTGTTGGCGAGAGGGTTGTACGGTCTTTGGGGAGGCCCCAAAAAATTACCTACTGCATTTACTTGTGCAGCAACATCTCCTTGTAACATCAGACAACAATCTGTGGGATGGTCCAGCATCGTGCATATTCTGCAAAGTCTAGCTGTAACTGTTTTGCCTGCAACAAGAGATTGAACTATATCAGCTAACTTATCAATTTTATTTTCTAAAGAAATTGTACTTACCTCGTGATCTCATCGAGAGGGTTCACTGGAAGGGCAAAACTGTTGAGAGTTAGCGGCCATAGTAGAAATTAAATTTCTAGCCGCAATCGGAGTCATGTTTACAAATGCAAATCCACTTGTTGCATCGACTGTCTTCATCTCCATAGGGAGTAAGCCTTCGTAGAAGTATTGGAGAAGTGTTTTTTTCCGAAACTCCGTGTTGTGGACAAAACAGATTCATAAGATGCTTCGCCTTAGTTCACTCACCTTGGCTGCAGGGAAAAACCTGTCAAGAAAAAGTCGAGCCATATTAGTCCATGTAGTAACCAAATTAGATGGTAAATCAAATAACCAATCCTTAGCCAAATCGGCTAAGGAAAAAGGGAAAGCGCAAAGTTTAATTTGGTCTTCGGATACTCCCTGTGGTTTCGTGCTTAAACAAACCATATAAAATTCCTTAAGATGTTTGTGCGTGTTCTCATTGGGTAGACCATGGAAAGTCAGCAAAAGATGGATTAGAACCGTCTTAAGTGCGAATGGTGTTTCTCTATTCGGGAATGTGATGTACAACGGTTGTTGCTCTTCAAGTGTCGCGGCAAGTTCTCGAATAGTTTGGTCTTCTTCTGCCATCAAAATCTGCTTTACGTTGTCGTAATCAAAGTGTGTTTCAGCGTTCGAAGGTGTTTTTAGACCTGGTTTGGATTGTTGTTGTCGCTATTCTTGCTATTGTTGTCTTCTTTCCTGAAGCGTTTGTGCTCATAGTCTTCGGGCTAATGCTTCGATCTCCGGTTCAAAATCTGCTAGTTCTCACGGATTCTTCTTGGTCATAAATCAAAACAAACTTTAATCAGTAACTTTGCCGAAGTCCCTAGCAACGGTGCCAATTTGACAAGCGTCGTAATTGTCAAATAAATTATCCTTAATCTTAAATAAATAATTAATAAGCATAGTAAAGAGAAGAGGGTCGATCCATAGGGACTAAGGAGGTTCTGATGTCGAGAGATTTTTATTCTGACTTTGCTGGGAAAATAAATAAAATAGGGGGTTTGATTAAGAGAATTAAATAAATTGAACTTGAAAATAAATTTAGAAAAATAACAAATTAAAATTTTGAGGAGAAAATAAATAAAATAGAATAGTCTCAAGCTTTGCTTTGACTCAATTCCAACTGATCATCGAAGAAGACTTTACTCCAGATATATATCGTTACAGTCTACAAGGCCCAACCCTTGTGAGTTACTTTTCTCTTTGGTAAACCAGCAAATCAAAGCCAATCTTTAATTTTTAGTACTTATTTGGACTAACCACGACTATCGTCGCTAGCACCAATATAGTTTAAGTTTTAGAAAAGCCCAACTCGGGTTATGTTGTCTCAATAAGAATCGAACCCGATCTTAATTTCCCTTAGCGAATCCATCTCTAAGTGTGTTCATAGGAAGTCGAATATGCTACAAGTTGATCCTTCCTCCCAACTTTTAAATCAGAACAACAATCAAACCAACGAGCTCTTTTTGAATTGAAAGTGTAAAGATTTTTAAAGGAAATGCCGATTTCCAATCCAAGTTTGCAAAAAATTGAGAAAGATATCTAAAGAAATTAGGTACTATTCAATTCTCACAATCAGAATTTAGTCATCGCTTTAAGACTTCGGCTAATTGGAAAATTAGCTAAGCATGGTAGAAATCATTCTTAGCATATTTTAAGGAAAGTAAAATAAAAACAAAGTTAAAAAATAAATACTTTTATTAAGGTAAATTCCCCAATAACAAATAAAGCTAAGTACAAGATGTGTTTTTCAAGCTTTACCCTAATGGGGTATTTATAGCTTGAGATAACCTAAGGATAAAGAGAATATTTAAAATAAAATACCTAAAGATAATCCTAAAAACATTTAAATAAAATAGAAAGATCAAATCCTAAATGATAAAGTGATAGTTCACAAATATTTAAATTCAAACTTAATCTTAAAATCCTAAGTGAATCCCGTTCATTCGTCCTTCTAGATGATGCTGACTGGATTGCCTTCTAGAAGCTATTGCTGACTAGACTGTCAGAATCTGCCACGTCGGACATCTTCATGCCCCAAGTCATGCCCATGTGTCCAGCCTTGATTCCAGAAATTAAAAACTATAGAATATGCTCTTTTAATGTTGTTTTCTAGAAATTGAAGTCCTACGCAAAAACAAATAAAAACAACCCAAATCAGCAATATCAAAGAATCGACAAGGAGTAATTAACGACAAAATAATAACAAAATAAATCACTTATCAACGCGTCTTATCCCTTTGAGCATTCAAAATTCAAACTCAAAAGCTTATCCTAGGGTTTCCATGCAAGCTTATTTAAAGGAGCTCAAGACACCACTTAAAGGGGGTTGAAGAAGAGAGGTTGCACCGTGGTGAACTGAAAGGTGATATGGTTCGACTAGCTACGGCCGAGAGCTCTAGAGCATTTGAAGGGCTGCATCGACGGATCTGCTTCTTGCCCATTCTCTTAGTTTTATTTTTATTCGAATGGTGATGATAAGATATGATAATATTTTGTGGATGGACCTCTCAACCATGAACTAAGCTTTTAAGTTGGTTAGGAGATGTTTGCGATTAACGCTGGTTTATTGTTTGGTTTTTAATAATCTAAATGACTTGCCATTATTTTCTATCTGCTGATACTTAATTTTCTCAAATCTTTTGCCATACGATAGTTGGCTTAGTGTGCTTATTGCACCTTAATATCTTAACAGACTTAAGGGGCAACGATCAGTTGCTAGATCTAAGTTGAGAAGCTTCGACAGAAGATGTTCAAGTAGATGAACTTAATTTTGAAGTGAGTCTACCCTTTAAGAGTAAAGGTTGACAGTTAATCGAGTTAATTAATGAAAAGCTTCAATATAAACATGTAAGGGTTTTATCATGGTTAACTTAGGGTGTTGCCATCGACAGAGCAAATACTACCTTTAATTTGCTTGGCAATAAAACCAAGGTAGGATATTATTGAAGGCTAGCATAAGTAGCGTGAAATCCAAGTATATGTTTCCAATGCTCATCATTCATTCGAATACACTTCCGCTGCTAGACTACTTCCATTTTCACTACTTTGTTTTCTCTATCTTTTCAATCAAAAATCCAAATCATTTAAATTACTCTTATTTTCTTACAAACAAGTAACCATTAAGCAAAGAAGTTCTTGGTCAATCCCTATGGATTTGATACTCAGCTTACTACTGTATTACTTGCTGACCGTGTATACTTGCACGCATAAGACTCGCCTTGGCATTATTATCTTGCACTTTTACACTAAATATTCAATCATTTGCTAAGCGTTAGCATAATTCAGCATTTTCCAAGATTGATTTGAGATCTGGGTATTATTAGTTGAAGATGAAGGATAAAGATATGCTGAAGACAACTTTTTGCATGTGTTACAGGCATTATGAGTTCTTAGTGATACCGTTTGGGTTGACTAATGCGCCCGTAGCTTTCATGGACATGATGAATCGGGTATTCCATGAATTCTTGGATCAATTTGTGGTAGTGTTCATTGATGACATTCTCATGTACTCTTGTACCGAGGAAGATCATGATCGACACCTACAGATTGTGTTGCAAGTTTTGTAGGATAGTAAGCTTTATGCCAAGTTGAGCAAGTATGAGTTTTGGATTAAATAAGTAGTCTTTCTTGGTCATGTGGTGTCGGTAAAACATATCCGAGTGGATCCACAGAAGACGCAGTCATGAATTGGAAGTAACCTAAGTCGGTGACAGAGGTTTGTAGTTTCGTGAGGTTAGTAGGCCATTATCGTCGCTTTGTGATGGTTTCTTGAAGATTGCTGCTCCTTTGACAAAGTTGTTACAAAAGGATGTATAAGTTTTGAATGGATGGAGAGTAGATAACAAGCTTTTGATAAAGCTGAAGGAAGCTTTGACGCAAGCTCTGATCTTGATTCAACTTGAGTTAGGGAAGGAGTTTGCGATTTATAGTGATGCATCCTATGTTGGTTTGGGGTTTGTGTTGATGCAAGGGGGTAAAGTTGTGGCTTATGCATCTAGTAAGTTAAAGGTGTACGAGCACAACTATCCTACACATGATATAGAGCTTATTATGGTGGTGTTTGCATTGAAGATCTGGAGTAATTATCTATATGGTGAGAAGTGTACTATGTACACAGATCACAAGAGTTAGAAGTATCTAATGTTCCAAAAAGAGTTGAATCTTAGGCAACGGAGATGGTTAGAGTTGCTTAAGGATTATGATTTGACGATTGAGTATCATCCGAGTAAGGCTAATGTTTTAGCCGATGCCTTGAGTAGAAAGGTTATAGTGGAGCTGAGGGTGATGTTTGCGCGGTTGAGTGTGACGCGAGATGGTCGTTTGTTGGCTGAGTTGAAAGTGAAGCTATCTTTGTTACAGTTGATCAATGAGAAACAACTGTATGATGATTCGTTGGTACCACATGTTAAAGATATTATGAATGGTAATCAGATGGATTTTTGTTTTAATGATGAGGGTGTTTTGTTCTTCGAGAGTCGAGTGCTTGTGCTGAAAGTTAAGGAGGTAAGGCGCACTATTTTAACTGAAGCTTATTCGAGTCCTTTTGTTTTGCATCTGGGAAGTACAAAGATGTATCAAGATTCGAAGAAGCAATATTTTTGGGTTGGTTTGAAGAAGGATGTAATGGATTTTGTTTCCTTCTGGGTTGTTACAATCGTTGAAGATTCTGGAATGGAAGTAGGACAGAATTACCATGGATTTTGTAACCGGATTGCCTTTGAAGCCATCAAAAAGGAATTTTGTGTGGGTGATTGTGGATAGGTTTACAAAGTGTGCACATTTTCTAGCTGTGCATACTATGCATACTTTGGATAAGTTGGCGGAGTTGTATCTTGCAGAAATTGTAAGGTTGTAGAGGGTGCCTAAGTCTATAGAATCGGATAGGGATCCGTGCTTTACAGCAAGGTTTTAGGAGTGTTTGCATAAGGCTTTGGGTATGCGGTTGAATTTTAGTACTTCGTATCATCCTCAAACGGATGGTCAGTCTGAACGTGTTATCCAAGTGTTGGAGGATATGTTGCAATGTTGCATCATTGGTTTTCAAGAAACGTGGGAGAAGCAGTTACCGTTTGTGGAGTATGCCTATAACAATAGTTATCAGGCTAGTATTCAAATGGCTCTGTATGATGCTTTGTATGGTAGGAGGTGTCGTACGCCACTTTGTTGGGCTGAGGACGGTGAGAAGTTTACTTACCTGCCTAATGTGATAAAAGACGCCAATGAGAAGGTGAAGCAATTAGTGATCGATTGAAAGTGGCTTTGGATCGGCAAAAGTCATATGTTGACTTGAAGCGTCCAGAGGTTGAGTTTACGGTTGGAGATAGAGTGTTTATTAAGGTTTTACCTTAGAAGAAGGTAATGAGGTTTGGACCTAAGGGCAAGTTGAGTCCAAGGTTCAGTGGGCACTATGAGGTGTTAGAGCATGTTGTTCTAGTTGCTTACAGGTTAAGGTTGCCTGTGGAGTTAGAGAAGATACATGATGTTTTCCATTTATCGATGCTTCAAAGATATAGATCGAATTGATCACATGTGATGCATGTCGAGGAGATTGAGTTGAGTTCAAATTTGACCTATGATGAGGAGCCGATGAAAATTATGGATTCGAGCAGCAAGGTTCTTCGTGGAAAGTCCATAGAGTTGGTAAAGGTGTTGTGGCGACATCGTGGTGTAGAGGAAGCCACGTGGGAATGTAAGGATGACATGAAGAAGCATTTTCCTTACCTTTTTCAGTCAGATAAATTTCTAGGACAAAATTTCTTAAGAGGGGGAGAGTTGTAACCCCCCAAATTTGGGCCTAGATGTAAGCTAGACCGGTTAGGCGGTTTAGGGGAAAAAAATTAGGCGATTTGAGCTAGTTTCGAGAATTAATTCACAATAAATTATTTTTGGCTAAAATAAAATATGGAAAAATACTGGAATATGTTTAATTAATATTCTAAGGGTTTTGGGAAACTCAATTTAAAGAAATAAAATCATATTTTGGGATATTTTGGTCTGGTGACTAATATGTAAAGTTTCAAAACTGTTTTGGTGACTAAATCGTAAAAGGGTCAAAACATAAAATCTTTAAGGAGCTAATTTACCAAAGATTTTAATCAGACTTTTCCCTTAATTTAGGCTATTTTTAAAAGGTTTTTAAAGGTTTAATAAATAAAAATAAAAGAGATTTGATTAAAAGGATTTTTAATAACCAATTTCGTTTTCTTACTTAACTACTTTTGCTCTCAACTTTCTCAGCAACCAAACTATCAATTTCACTCTAAAATGCTCAGGAATCTTTCATTTTTGATTTCCTAATTGATTCCTTTGATTTCTACATCAAATCCTATTTGCTTTCTTGGAGATTTCACTCAAATCTTGCTAATTAAGGGGAAAGTTAGCAATTAGAGGTGATTTTCATTTATCTCCTCTAATTAAAGGTTCTTTACTAAAATTCCCAAGTTCTTGATTCTTTACAACTGATTTTTGTTATGTAATTATGATTAAATCATGATTATAATGTTTTAATTATGTTTTGATGAGAAATTTGGTGGATCTTGATTATGGATCTGTTTTGTGTTGATTTTAATTGATTTAGATTGCTTTAAAGATATGTTTTGATGTTACGAGAAGAGATTTCTAAAAGAAATCTCACAACTAAATTAATTGCTAATTTTTAGGTTATTAATAGTTAGATTTTGAGTTGATCATGGTGTTGAAAGGTTGCTGGAGGTATAAGGTTGTTATATTATGTATATGGATTTTAATTGATGATGTTAAGATGTTAAAATCATTAGGTTTTGCTGGGCTTTGTTTAGGTTGAGTTTGGTGATGTTTTAGATAAATTTAAAGAAGGGTTTGATGGTTTTTAGTGATGTGAAGTTGAGAAGAGTTATTGCTGGGAATTACAGATGCATGGAAATGCATTAATCCTCTATTTTTGTGTGGGTAAAATAGGGGATATCGATCCTTCTTTGATTGGAGAGGTTTCAGAAGCTTCATTTCTCATCGGCATGTGGAGTTTTGGGTTATTGGTGAGTGAAAACGTGGTTTACTGCTTTTAAAAGGTTTGAAGATGATTTTTGGGAGTTTAGATTAAGTTTGGAACACTTGTCTAAGCTCGAAAGTAAGTATCAAATGTACTCGCTCTCATTTTCGGTTTTGCAAACTACAATCTCATGCACATGTTTATGATTTTGATTACCTACTGTTATATGCTTGTTTTAGAAATGAAAGATGTTGCAAATGATCATATGTGATGATTATTGAGTATGACAAATGGTTTATGAAAAGATTTTTGAGAATGCTAGAATACATAGATTAATGCATTGGAAATTGGTTTGATTTGATGCACATGTAAAACAGTGAGGTAATGTGGCTTTATAGAGTATATTGGCAAGTGGCTGTGATTAAAAGTTATCAGATATAGTTGGCATGCCATAGGGTTTAAAGTGTGCTATAATAAGTCGCCTCATGAGTGTCGAAGGGTTAAGAGTGTGCCGTGCTCCACCATGAGAACCGCAGCGGTTGAGGGGTCAAGAGTGTGCCAATTCTCCTACTGGTGGATTTAAACATCATAACCATTGAGGGGTAGTAGTACCATGCTCTAGTTTGAGGATGTGTGTGAAATGGTCAAAGGAACACTTGGGAAATTTGTGTATTTGATGTGTTTTTATAAATAGAATAAAATGATTTTAGGTCACTTGAATGCCAGTATATGATATAATGTATCACAAGAAATAGATTATGTTTTGTATAATATGGTTTATACATGTGATGCTCTTTAAGCTTGCTATTTTGAGGTTTTAGCATGAGAAAGCTTAAATTGAGGTTTATGCTAGAAATCCTTGATACATGTGTTGTAAATGTTTAAAAGTGCATATTTGGAAAGACAATGGAAGCATGAGATGTTTTTGCATAAGATTTGATACTTGTTTGGAAACAAATGGTTTAAATGACTTGAGGAGTGTATTTGAGATTCCCTCATAAGCTTTATAAGCTTACGCTCTCATTTCTCATCAATGCAGAGAAGTAAGCATTTTTGGACAAAGAACAAGCAAGAGGCAATCCAAGAGCCAGGCTATGTCATGTACGATTTTATAAATACTTAGTAGTAATAAGAGGCAATGTGACCAAGGTGTAATTGGGAGGGTTTTTTGGTTACTCCCTGGTTTGGACAAGTATCATTTGATGTTTTGGACTTGTATGATGCTTTATATCTGTTGGGCTCGATATCCTTCAATCGAATTGCTTGCCAAGTAATGGAGAAGTTGATTTTGGGTGTTAATGGTGGGAAGTAAAAAGATAGACAATGGACACAAGGATTTATAGTGATTCAAGCTTCTAACAAGCTCTACATCCACTACCTTAGCTTCCCAATAAGGACTTTCCAAATCCACTAAGATTTCTTCCCCTTTTAACTAGGCTTAGGAGGCAACCTTTACAACCTAGACTCAATTACCAAGTCTAGCATCCAAAACTTACAACCCAAGCTTTGGGAATCCTCTCAAACAAAGGAATAAAGCAAACAACAAAATCTCTCTACAAGATAGATGTCTGCACTCTTAAGCTCACTCACCCAAACCTAAAACACTTGAGCAAATATAAACATCTAAGCTCACAAGTGTTGTCTATACAAGAATTGAACAAATTAAGCACTAAGACAAATTGAACATCATATTGTTGTTGACAATTGAAGCATTAGTCTTCCATAGATTCTTGGAGGTCCCTTTTATACTCCTAATTGAGTTCATAGCCATTGGAGACCGTTGGGATTGAATTGGAGTCGTTGGATCCTCTATTTCCCGTAATTAATGCAGTTCTGTAGCTATCTGTATCGATACACAGTTACCCGTATCGATACGCCTTTCTTGGGAACTAGCCGTTAAGCTCTTAGCTGCCTCACCGTATCGGTACGCATGTACCCGTATCGGTACAGGTACTAGCCGTTATGCTCAGTCTTGCTAATCGTATCGAAACACCTTGGTCTGTTTGCTAACCGTATCGGTATGCCTTGGTTTGTTTGGCAAACCATATCGGTACGGGTTGGTCTATTTCGGTAGGCCCTACAATTTGAATAACCATTGGGAAATAGCCGTTGGGGAGGTTGAAAATGGGATCGGTACGCGTACTTGCGTATCGATACGACCCTACCCGTATCGATGCGCCTAGGAGCATATTGGTACGGTTTTTCGATTCTGGAAAATTACTGTAGCTAAAACCCTTGGACCATATCGATACGGGGTATAGCATTTCGGTACGCCTGTGTTGAAAACGTTAGTTTAGCTATTTTAAAACATTCAAAATCTTTCCAAAACCTCTCAAAAACTTTACAAACTTATTTTGAAGTTGTTTGAACATAAGACACATTTTTTAAAGCTTTTTCAATTTAGTCCAAAACTATTTTTCAATTATTATATCAAAACAAATATCCTAACAATCTCCCCCTTTTTTATATAATAAAACCAACTTGAAAATTTGTTTTTGAGATTCTCCCCCTTAGTAAAAACAAAATTTGAATAAGAGATTGATTGTTGAAAATCTTATGAGCCCCCCTTATTCATTTGAAAATTCAATTTTTCAAAACATTCTCCCCCTTTTTGTTATATCAAAAATGGTTCAAACTAAAGTTTGAAAACTTTGAACTCCATAACAATGGAGTGTTTAAAAAATTTGACAAAATAAGTTTTGTTTTAAAATTGGCTCCCCCTTACTCAAGCATCAAACAAATGTTAGTCCAACATATATGATTAACTAGTTGAATTAAAATAAATAAATCAAATCAAAAAGAACAAAAATTCAACTAATTTTACCACACTTGAATCAAAGGGAGGATGTGAAGCCTTCCTTCTTCAAGTGTTCATCCTTTGTGTGCATAGAGCTCCCCCTCAATCTTATCACTTGTTGATCAAGGCTCCATCACACCAACAATAAGACAATCACAAATATTTTGGTATCCAAATTGCTTTGGATCCATAGACATTAGTATCACATAATTTAGTCCCCTTAGGAATCCTTTTTTCAATTTCATCATTTTTAGTTGAAGTAGATAGTCCTTTTGGGACCCAAATACTTCTAAAACATTTTCCTCAAATAAAACTAGGGGTACTAGATTGTCTTACATAAAAATTTAATTTTCCCAAATTGTTTTTCTTTTCAAGCTCTTTGGAAATTAAATCTTTTTCTTTCTTAAGATCATCAACTTCCCTTTGATGGTCTTTTTGTACACTTTGAAGCAAATTTTGTAAATTTAAAACTTTAAGTTTAAAATCCTTTAATTTTGCCTCAAATTCTAAATTGCTTTTTAACAGAAAATCATTTTCGATTTTCAATTTTGAAATTGTCTTTTTATTTTTCGAAAATGAAGCCATGAACTCAAAAACCAATTTATCATAGGCTTCTTGTAACTCATCAAATGTGTAAGAATTAGAATTTGAACAAGATGAGTTAGAAGTTACCTCCCCCTCATTGAGGGCCATTAAGCATAGGTGGGCTTCTTCATTTTCATCGGTGGAGTCTTCATCACTCCATGCAGCCACATATGCTTTCTTTGATGATGATCCCTTTTTGTTGAAGTGTGAGGGCAATCGTGTTTGGTATGCCTCGTCTTCTTGCATTTCAAGCACTTGGGGGAATCCAACATCTTTTTCTTCGATTCATGCTTGGATTCTTCTTTGTTGCTCTTCATGAATCGGGTCAATTCCTTGAAGAGATAGGTCTTCTCTTCATTTTCACTATCCTCCTCACTTGATTCTTCTTGATGACTTGTGGAGGATTGTAGAGCAATGGCATTCACATTAATGCCTAGCTCCATGATTTTCTTCTTCCCCATCTTTTTTATCTCTTCTTTCTTCTTCTTATCCTCTTCTTTTTCTTTCTTCATGATTTCATGAGTGAGAAGTGACCCCATGAGCTCATCTAGCTTTAGAACTTTGAGATTTTTGGCTTCGATGATGCTAGTCTTCTTTGAGTCCCATGACTCAGGAAGAGAGTAGATAAGCTTTTGGAAAATCTTTTCTTCCGGAATAATTTCTCCATGGCCATTGAGTCCATTGGTGATGGTGGAGAATCTATCGAACATTTTCGTGATGTCCTCTTCCGGTTCTATCTTGAAGTTCTCATACTTAAGGTTGAGGAAGCCGATTTTGGTCTCCTTTACTTCGTTTGTTCCCTCGTAGTGACTTCAAGCTTGTCCAAAACTTCCTTGGCATCCTCACAAGAAGACATCTTCTCATAAATGTTGGGGCTAATTGCACAAAAGAGAATGTGCAAAGCCTTGCAATTTAGCTCCATCTTCTTGCGATCATCCACATTCCATTCCGCCTTACATCTTTGTGGCACGTATGGACCATCTTCAACAATGTCCCAAAGCTTGTAATCTTTGGCCTTGATGAAGAACATCATTCTAGTCTTCCAATAAGCATAGTTAGTCCCGTCAAAGAAAGGTGGCTTGTCTATGGATTGAGCCATTTACCTCCGGTTGACTTGTTTGTTGATCGAACTTTCGAACCATCTCAATAGGATGTTAAGCCTTCTTGATTGAGCCTCGCTCTGATACCGATTGTTGGGCTCAATATCCTTCAACTGAATTGCTTGCCAAGTAGTGGAGAAGTTGATTTTGGGTGTTAATGGTGGGAAGTAAAAAGATAGACAATGGACACAAGGATTTATAGTGGTTCAAGCTTCTAACAAGCTCTGCATCCACTAACTTAGCTTCCCACTAAGGATTTCGCAAATCCACTAAGATTTCTTCCCCTTTTAACTAGGCTTAGGAGGCAACCTTTACAACCTAGACTCAATTACCAAGTCTAGCATCCAAAGCTTACAACCCAAGCTTTAGGAATCCTTTCAAACAAAGGAATAAAGAAAATAACAAAATCTCTCTACAAGATAGATGTTTGCACTCTTAAGCTCACTCACCCAAACCTAAAACACTTGAGCAAATATAAACATTTAAGCTCACAAGTGTTGTCTATACAGGAATTAAACAAATTAAGCACTAAGACAAATTAAACATCATATTGTTGTTGACAATTGAAGCATTAGTCTTCCATAGATGCTTGGAGGTCCCTTTTATACTCCCAATTGAGTTCATAGCCATTGGAGACCAATTTGGGATTGAATTGGAGCCGTTGGAGCTTCTATTTCCCACAATTAATGCAGTTCTGCAGCTGTCCGTATCGATACACGATTACCCCTATCAATACGCCCTTCTTGGGAACTAGCCGTTAAGCTCTTAGCTGCCTCACCGTATCGATACGCATGTACTCGTATCGGTACAGGTACTAGCCGTTATGCTCAGTCTTGCTAACCGTATCGAAACACCTTGGTCTGTTTGCTAACCTTATCGGTACGCCTTGGTTTGTTTGGCAAACTGTATCAGTACGGGTTGGTTTGTTTCGGTACGCCCTGCAATTTGAATAACCGTTGGGAAATAGCCGTTGGGGAGGTTGAAAATGGGATCGGTACGCGTACTTGCATATCGGTATGACCCTACCTATAATGGTACACTTAGGAGCGTATCGGTACGGTTTTCGGTTCTAGAAAATTACTGTAGCTAAAACCCTTGGACCGTATCGATACGGGGTATACCGTATCGGCACGCCTGTGTTGAAAACGTTAGTTTGCCTACTTTAAAACATTCAAAATCTTTCCAAATCCTCTCAAAAACTTTACAAACTTATTTTCAAGTTGTTTGAACATAAGGCACATTTTTGAAACCTTTTTTCAATTTAGTCCAAAACTACTTTTCAATTATTATATCAAAACAAATATCCTAACAATATCTTGCTTTGAGGGGTTGGGTTATGTTTTGCATGCTCGGGTAGAGAACATGCCTATATGATCTTTTCTTAGATATGCTATGATGTGAATGATCTTCTACCATGCCTATTTGATTGTGGAAATGTTGCTAGACTTGTTAAATGATGTTTGTGTAATGTGTGAGGCATGTTAGATTGCGTGACCAAGAGGTCATTAGAAGTCAAGATGTACCGGTACGGGTCTTCAGGGTTCGGTACACGGGGTCTATCTCAGCTCAAATCTATGCAAAATTGCATAGGCGTATCGGTATGCATAGCAGAAAATTACAGCTGTTGTCGGTACACGGGCAATCGTATCAGTATGCCCTTTAGTTACTCGAATCCTCTTTTTTAATATCGAACAACCATATTGGTACACTTGAGTAACGTACCGATACCCTTGAAAAATTATACCCGTATCAATATAGGAAAGTAGTGTATCGATACCCGGTTAGTTATTCCTAGTAATATGCTTTTTGAAGTTTGAAACTTTGTAGTTTAGTCCCTATTTCTTGATCATACAATTAAATGAGTTTGGATGATTATTTCAAGTTGAAATTTAACCGGTATGCATATAATCTGATTAATTGAGGTTTGGTATGTTTGGATTTAAATAAGTCCTTTTAATTTAACAAAATTACAAATTAGTCGCCATAATGCATTATTAACCAATTGGATGTCAAGCAGACACCCGATTTCATTATAAATTTCACCACTTCCAGCATGATCACCTTAGGACTTAAAAATGCATTTAGACAAGATAAAAATGGATCATTTTCAAAGTAACTCGTTCAGGTTTGTATCGGCAAACCTAATATAGCTCGCTCGGTTCGGTCAGGCATCTAGGCCGGGTCAAGGGGGTTACAGGGGCACTCCACTATAGCCTTAACGATTGAGTATATAATAAGGTAGCTATACTCCATATATTCTATATTTTGTCGTCATGAGTATTTTCAAATCCAGACAAAGTCAAACAACTAATAAGATAAAATCTCGAGATGTAAAAATGCACTCCAATGTCCGAAGCCAGGTAAGGAGGCATTTTCGGATAAGAGTGTGGAAACCTTGGGACACTCCGCTGAAGCAATTGGACAAAAAAGGTAGCAATGCACCATCCAAGTAAAAAAACCTTAGCTTCACAAGTGATGGTAAAATTTTCAAATCATGACAATGTTGAGTAGCTCAGGGTTTTGTTGTTTGCACCATCAATAATCTCGAGCCAAAAGAATGTGATGAGTTGGATTCCCCAAACAAGAAAGAAATGAGATAAAGAAACAATAATTTAAAAGTGAAACCTTCCAAAGGTAGTTCTAAACTAGTTAAAAACCAAAGAAACTCAGAAGGTAGTTCACATTTTTAGATATCGACTCAGCTTTCGAGGTCTCCTATACGCATGATATGATTGAGACAATTATAGGTGAGTCATTTTAGTGTCACTTTTGCACTTGATATTTTAGCGCCAAATTTTGATTTTAAAAATGTTTACCCTTTTCTCCAAAATTTTGATTTGTTTGTCATTTTCTCTAAATTTTGATTTTAAAAATGTTTTTCATTCTTTTCAAAATTCAGTTATTTTTTATTTTGAAATATACACAACTAAATTGCCTTTTTTGCATTACTTTATAATGAGAATTAAAGTATATGGACCTAGAGTTAGTTTTCGCTGAGATGCTTCAATAAAGAAGATTGAATTTAAGGATGAGTTTAGGGAATTGAGGCGTATGCTCGCCCTATTATTGAGATAGATTGAAGACTTTGCATGTTGGGTCAAAGACAAGAAAATAGTTAAGTCCAGGATTGGTGGGGACAATGCTAAACAAAGAAGATGATAAGAGTTCTTATATAAGAATAGGATAGGGACCAAAGGAAGATTGTTTACAAAGGTGGGTGGTAACCCTAAAGATAAGAAAGTCGTTCACATAAAAGGATTAAAAGCGTGTTGATGAATCAGATACGAGATGAGTATTCAATTGATAAGATGAAGATTTAAGAGCATATAGCAAAAAAGTGAAGCACAAAAGAATCGAGAATGACCTTTCAAGGAAAAGAAGCTTATTTGAACAGCTCCAAGAATGTTGCAATTCATGCATCATATGTAGTTAGACATCCCTATGTTAGGAGCATGCTAACTTAAAAGAATTTTGCTTATTTTAACAGGTATTCAAAGATTAGCAAAAACCTTTGATCTGCAACTTCATGTTGAAGAGGTAGATCACATTAAAGGTTTCCATCTGGTATTCTCTAAGAGAGATACCACTTCTTAAGTCCTTCAGGCCATCAGTAAGACCTTCGAGCATGATGCAAAGTCCTTCGGGCATGATGTTAAGACCTTCAGGCCATTAGTAAGACCTTCGGGCATGATGTTAAGCCTTGTCTTGGTGCCAAAACGATCAGAAATTGGGGCATCATCTCAAGGTATTTTGGTATTCCTTTAGCGAGATGCCATTTTTTAAGTCTTCGGGTCATCAGTAAGACCTTCGGGCATGATGTTAAGACCTTTCGGCTATCAGTAAGACCTCAGGCATGATGTTAAATCCTTGAGGAATAGTGTTGAGCCTTTTCTTGATGCCGAGACGAGTAGAAAATGGGGCATCATCTTAAGGTATTTTGGTGTTCTTTAAGCGAGATGCCACTTTTTAAGTCCTTCGGGCCATTAGTAAGACCTTCGGACATGATGCAAAGTCCTTCGGGCCATCAATAAGACCTTAGGGATTGATGTTAAGACCTTCGGGCCATCAATAAGACCTTCGGGCGTGATGCTAGGACATTTTTCGTGCCAACACGACAGAAATTGGGGCATCGAAGAATTTACAGCTTGAAGAATCAGCCAAGGAAAAGCGAAAAGTTCCAAAAGAACTCACGATTCCAAGGGCTCAAATAGGGAAGTAGGATAAAAATTGGTGCTTAAGATCTTTGATCTATTCATGTTTTACAAGAATGAGCAAAGAGGGGCAACTGTAATCACTATTTTTTATCCAGGTTGTACATTAGTATTATTACTATGTTTCAATCTTATTTTGATATTTTTATTGTTTATTATTATTATTATTATTATATTTGTTATTGAAATTAAAAAATAGATTAAAAATAGATAGGCCCATTTAAATTAAGATCAGTTCAAGTTCAACTACCAGCCCAAAAAATAATTATATTACATATGGTCTATTTGGCCCAAGATCTAATGAACACAAAAAACCTTAATATCTAACATGATCTCTCTTATCTCTACGCAGTCAAAGGAGAGCCGTTGGATCAAGCCATATCCATCGGCTATCATCAAACCTGAAAGCCTCTTTAGTTGACCGTGTGGGATGCACACCCAGAATATTAGACTCCCACGCGCGCATGTGATGCACCCCAAGACCCCTCATCTCCCTCGCGCCATGTATCTTCATCCGATGCTACCATGTCACCTCTCAGATTGCATCTTTGCCTTCCATTTTAGATGAGATCTCAGCTATTGGATCAAATTTGATCAAACATCCCAGATCATATCTGCTCAAGAGAGACTTTTCATCTCCTCTTCTCTGATGTCGCCACATGTCATCATCAACGGCTGTCCATTCAACGCGGATCAAGGACCGCAATACCACCAGCTCTCTAACAACCATGATAGTGCAAAAAAGGGAAAAAAACAGATATTATTCACATATTATTTCAATTTAATGTTGCTTATCAATGTAAGCAAGAGAAGAAATATAAAAACGATGTAAATGACTCATTTTGTAATCATATTTGGCATCAATACAAAAGAAAAAACAAAAAAATAGAATTTTAGAGGTAATACTCTCATTTTTTTCAATGCATCAATGTAACCAATCGTGGTACATTACCAACCCGGTACCTATACAACCCTTGGGGACACCAACCCCTTTCATCGGTTAGACGCTTAATCCACTAACGAGAGCTTACGGTACTATTTAACCCCTCTACCGTTAGGGTACTCGGATGGAGTTTTCGGTACACGGATCTAAACCCATCAACATCCAAGGAGACTTATTATAGTGCACTCAATCCTATGGCCGACCAACTATATCCGATAACAATTTTAAAGCCACATCACTTACCAATATAATTAACCATTTACCTCATTGTTTTAAACAAGCATTAACCAAACCATTTTTCCAAAGCAACATCACATGCTTTAAACACAAGTATAAACCACATACTTACAAGGATCACTTACCATATGCATCATTCAGCATTTCATGCTTAAAAATAGTATATCAAACACTCTAAATCATGCTTAAACAGTAGGTAACATGTAAATCAAAACAAGTGCACAAAACCATTTCAAACTAGCACGACCGAGAGAGTAAAACCATTTTACTTACTTTCGAGTTTAGGCAAGCGTTTCAAGCTCTACCTAAACTCCCAAAACCACCTTTAAAACATTCCAAAGTTGGAATTCACGTTCTCACTCACTGATACGTGAAACCTCGATTTGCAGACGCAAAATCAAACCTCCAAAGCCTCCAACGCTTCACCAATCACTTTCGGATCAATCCCTTCCTTGACCACAACACAATAGAGGATTAATGCATCCCAATGCATTCAAGACACTACAACAACAAATCCTCACGGATTTCCACAATCGTTTCAAGATTACCCATCCACAACAATCGAAATCATCATCAAATTCTTCTCACACACAACCCAGACACAACCTAACAATCTAACACCACTTTTATCAACAATCAACACCTAAAAACATAATCAAAACAACCAAACACCCCCTACATTCACGCAACCACCAAAACACCCTAAGAACACAAATCTAGCAACCTAAACAATTAGAGATTCAAGAGTTTCGGGATTCCATTGATAAAATTGACTTAACAACATCATTATACAACAAAATATATTCAAGAACAATCCAAAACACTGGAAATCAAATTCAATACGAATCCTTCATCATTTCATCAATTTTACCCAATTAAATCCATATTTAAACACAAAATCAGATTATAAACTATAAATCAAGGATCAAATACTTAGGAATATCAATAAAGGACCATTTAACATAGAAGATCACAGACCTTACCCCTGTTATGTGATTTCTCCCTCAATTGGCTTGTTTAAAGCTATGAAAACAAGAGATTCCTATGAGATTTTGTAAAACAAAGTTGAATAACCAAGGACTCGTCAAAAATCTAAGTAAAAGAAATTCTCACCTCTGGTTTTTGATAAAATCTTGAGTGTTTGGCAGAAAAGAAGTTGAGAGAAAAGTGTTAGGATAAGTTATGTGGATTTCTTGAAAAGTCAATAACTAACTTTTTAATCCTTAAACCTTCTTAATCATCCTTTTAAAACACATGTTTAAAATGAGTTAATTGAAGGGAGAAACCACCAGCAAACACTTGGTAATTTAGCTCCTTAAGGATTCTAAGAATTTGACCCTTTTCATTTTAGTCACTTAAAAATAGTTTTCCAAAATTGCATTTTGGTCACCAACCAAAATGTCACATTTCCAAATTCCATTTCCCAAAATTGATTCCACCAAAAATCAGTATATATTAAAAGATGGTTTTTAACTATTTTCCATATTTTTATCTTACCGAAAAATATATTCCACCAAATCCCGATCCACCAGACCGTCTAATAACCCCAAAACTGCTAGGCCTAAAAACCGAGGCGTTACAACTCTCCCCCACTTAAGAAATTTCGTCCCCAAAATTTACCTGGAGGAAACAGGTGCAGAAACTATTTCAACATATCCGACTTGCGTTCCCACGTGGCCTCCTCAACACCGCGGTGCCTCCACATCACCTTAACGAGCTCAACCATCTTGCCACGCAGCACCTTACTGCTGGTATCAAGAATCTCCACTGGTTCTTCATCATAAGATAGGTCCAGTATCAACTCAATCTCCTCCATCGGCATAACATGCGATGGATCTGACCTATATCTCTGCAACACCAAAATGTGGAACACATCATGAATCTTTCCCAATTTCGGAGGTAACCTTAAGCGGTACGCAACAAGACCCACACGCTCAACAACCTTGTATGGTCCAATAACCCTCGGGCTAAGCTTTCTTTTTCGCCTAAAACGCAACACCTTTTTCTAGGGTGACAACTTCAAAAACACTCGATCACCCACAGCGTACTCTATATCCCTACACTTCAAATCCGCATAGCATTTCTGACGATCTGCAATGGCTTTTAAGATCTTACATATCAACTTTACCTTTTTAGTTTTTCCCTTCAAAACATTAGGCATAGATACAAACTTTTCCCCTACTTCTGCCCAACACACAGGCGTACAACATTTCCTACCATACAACGCCTCATATGGTACCATTTGTATGCTAGCATGATAACTGTTATTGTAAGCAAACTCCACTAACGGCAACTACTTCTCCCACGTTCCCTGGTACTAAATAATACAACACCTCAGCATATCCTCGAGAACCTGAGTTACGCGCTCCGACTGACCATCTGACTGAGGATGATACGAGGTACTAAAACTTAACCGAGTTCCCAAAGCATGATGCAAAATCACCCAAAACCTTGCGGTGAGCCACGGGTCCTTATCCGAAACTATGGATTTAGGCACCCCGTGCAAACACACAATCTCGGAGATGTACAATTCAGCCAACCTATCCAAGGTATACGTAGTATGCACTGGCACAAAATGCGCACACTTCGTAAACCGGTCAACAATCACCCAAATGGATTCCTTTTTGGTCGGCGTCAAAGGCAGCCCAAATATAAAATCCATGGTGATTCTTTCCCACTTCCATTACGGTATTCTCAACAGTTGCAACAACCTGAAAGGAAACTGATGCTCAGCCTTTACCCGCTGATAAACCATACACCGATCCAGGAAATTAGCCACATCATTCTTTAGCCCAACCCAATAGTACTCCTCCTTCAACCCCTGATACATTTTAGTACTACCGGGATGCATAGCAAAAGGACTAACGTGTGCCTCAGTCAAAATAGTATGCCTCAACTCTTCGTCTTCAGGCATTACTATTCAACCTTTGAAACACAACACCCCATCATTACTAAAATGAAAATCCATAGGATTCCCATCCCTAATATCCTCCACATGAGGTACCAAGCTCCCATCATACGGTTGCTTCTCCTTGATCATCTGTGACAAGGATGGCTTCACTTGCAACTCAGCCAACAAACTACCATTCCGTGTCACACTCAAACGTGCAAACATAGCCCCCAACTCCACCATTGCCTTCCTGCTCAAAGCATCAGCAACCACGTTGGCCTTACCTGGATGGTATTCAATAGCCAGATCATAATCTTTCAACAACTCCAACCACCTACGCTGTCTTAGATTCAACTCTTTTTGAGACATCAAATACTTCAAACTCTTATGATCCGTGAACACCACACATTTCTCTCCATAGGAGGTAATGCCTCCAAACTTTCAAGGTAAACACCACCGCGGTAAGCTCAAGATCGTGAGTAGGGTAGTTACGCTCATGCATCTTCAACTGTCTAGATGCGTACGCCACTACCTTACCCTCTTACATCAACACGCAACCAAACCCAACATACGACGCATCACTATAAACAACGAACTTCTTTCCCGATTCTGGTTAAACCAAGACTAGAGCTTGTGTCAAGGCTTCCTTCAACCTTTCAAAAGCTCGTTGTCTATCCTCCGTCCACTCAAACCGAACATTCTTCTGTAGCAGCTTAGTTAACGGAGCCGCCAAACTGGAGAACCCTTCCACGAATCTTCGGTAGTAACCCGCCAAACCAAGGAAACTCCTAACCTCCGTCACAGACTTGGGCACCTTCCAACTCATTACAGCCTCAACCTTATGCAGATTGACACGAATCCCTTTGACCGACACAACATGCTCAAGAAACACAACTTCCCTAAGCCAGAACTCACATTTACTTAACTTGGCATACAACTGATTCTCTAGCAACTTCTGAAGCACAATATGCAAATGGCTATCATGATCCTCCTCAGTACGAGAGTACACAAGGATATCATCGATAAACACAACCACAAAGTGGTCCAAAAACTCATGGAACACACGGTTTATCATGTCCATAAAATAGCTGGTGCATTAGTCAAACCAAAAGGCATCACTAAAAACTCGTAATGCCCGTACCTCGTACGAAAAGCTGTCTTGGGCACATCCACCTCCTTCACCTTCAACTGATAATAACCTGACCTCAAATCTATCTTGGAAAACACTAAAGCACCCCTGAACTAATCAAACAGATCATCTATTTGCGGTAAGGGATACTTATTCATTACCATCAACTTATTCAATTGCCCATAGTCTATACACATCTGCAGCGTACCATTCTTATTATTTACAAATAACACCGGTGCACCCCACGGTGAATACTAGGTCTAATGAAATCTCGATCATGTAGCTCCTGCAACTGTGTCTTCAACTCCTTCGGGGACATGCGATATGGTGCAATTGATACTGGTATCGTAACCACAAAGACCTCAATGCCAAACTCAACCTCACGGTCTGGTGGCAACCCCGACAACTCTTCCAGAAAAATAACCAGAAACTCACAACGGTGCGAACATCCTGCACCCTCAACTCCTTTGATCCAGGATTCATAACATAGGCTAAGAAAGCCTAGCATCCTCAATCCAACATTCGACTTGCTTCCAAAGTTGAAACAAAATTAGACAAAAACTTGGCATTCTCGCCAACAACCACCACCTCATGATCATCCGACAACCTCAAGGATATCCGTTTGGTCTCAAAATCCACCACAGCCCGATGTTCAGTTAACCAATCCATACCCAAAATCTATGGGAAACTCGTGTCCCTAAACCATCAGCAAACACCTACGATACAACCTCCTAACCACGATTGTCTTCCCAAGAGAACTAGTCACTCCAACACCCACATTAATAATTTCAACAGATATATCAAGCAACTTAGCATGCTCACTCAAGATATATGAATGAGTAGAACTGGAATCAACCAACGAATACAACAACAAAGATTGTAGGGTAAAGTACATGCAATCACAATGATATCACTACGACCCTCACGGTGTGTATATACCCTAGTCGATCCACCTCCCTCAGGCTGGATAGCAACGGTATGAGCCACAATCCTCTGCCCACCATCTCGACATTGAAACGGCCCGCAGCTACGACCATGACCATGACCTCTCTTCGGAGCAACAACAGGTGCGGCACCCTACCCACCTCGGGCCAACAACAGACAATCACGCCTCTGATGGTCACCCGACCCATAACTCCAGAAGCATTAGCCACAACAGATGTAGGCGCTTGACCCTCCCTGCCATATGTGGGCAATCTCGCCTCATATGATCTCGGGATCCACAAACCCAATAGGTGTTAAATGGAGCTCTTACCTGGACACCCTGCCCTTGGACACCACTTCCAACAACACCATCACTATATCTCGATTCTAGACGAAACCTACTGTCACGGTGTCTCTTAGCCTGACCATCGCTATAACCCAAATTAGCAGCTCTCTTACCTGAGCTAGAACCTCGCAATCCATAAGCCAAACCCAAATTTTGTTCCATATCCTTGGCTCGCAAAACCAACACATCAAAATCGATGTAATCAGCAGCAAGCATGTACGTCTTAACATCTTGTACAAGCCTATAGCAGAACCGATCACATTATTTATGCTCGTCAAGAACCAGTTCAGGTGCATACTGACTCAACCTCACAAACTGCACCTCATACTCCGCAACAGACATATTGCCCTGCACCAAAGCCATAAACTCGCACTTCCTATCATCCTGATATCGAACCCCCAAATACTTCTTCTGAAAAGCCTCACAGAAGAACTCCCAGGTCACATCATCAGTCGCCATACCGGATATCATGGTAGTCCACCATGTATAGGCATCACCTTGCAGCAGGGAAACAACACAACCCAGCTTACGAGCATCGATACACCCTATCTGGCCCAGTATCCTCTCAGTACTGGCTAACCAGCCCTAAGAAGCCTCATGTGATAACCCTCGGAACTCAACTCCGCCCAAACTACGATGATGCTCAAGCGGTAAACCCTGCCTATCAACTGGTTGTACTGGCACATGAACACCCGCAACTGCTGCCTGAAAAGCACCGGTCATGGCCTGAATCAACGACGCCATATCACCCATCCCTGGCCCAGTTGGCACATGTGGTACTTACTCCACTCCCTCAGGTGGAACAGGTGGGGGCAGTGGCAACCCTCCAAGAGGCACAACATCTCCCTCAAGACCCTGCCCAGTGGCAGCAGCAATCGCACCAGATTGCAAGTCTCTTTTCGGTCCCATCGTGCTAAAATATATCTAAGGCATGATAATCATTTCAAAACAAAACAGTCAGGCCAGCTTCAAGCAAGGATCCAAGACTTCCCTTTCCAAAAATCAAAACTTTCCAGACTATAACAATAAGGCAAAGGGTTTCCCAAATTTCCCAACATAATATAAACAATCAGCGTGAATACTTCAACCACCGTACATAGCAAACAACCACCGTGCATATCAAGCATCAATAAACTATCTAACACAACATCCCAATCTTTCGAAACCTAGCTCTTATACCACCAAATATAACCCCCTCGACCCAGCCTAGCCGTCAGACCGACCCGAGCGAGTTATATTAGGTTTATCGAGGTAAACCATGAGAAGAAACCCTAAACGAAACCATTTTTTTCATTTTATCTTCTCTAAATGCCAATTATTAACCCTACATGATCATGCTGACAACAAGTTTAACCCCAACTCAATCGGATGTCGATTTGACATCTAATTGATCTCAAAAGTAATTTAGGGACCAAATTGCTATACCAGAAAATTACAAGATTAAAGCTCACTTTTACGATTCCCAGCCTTAATTAATCAGGTTTATAACATGCATCTCTAATTTCAGCTCAATCCGATCATTTCGCGCACTTAATTGCACAGAACCAAAACTGAGCTATTATGACATTAACGGCCGTCTTTACTGATACGGGTATAACTGTACCGATACAAATTGAAATGCCCCGTTCCGATACACCTCCGTGTTGTACCGATACGCCTAACCAACTTATCAAACTTTTGAAATTCTTAATGACCGTACTGATACGGCTCCAAGTATTTCGGTACACGGGTTTGGGTTGAAAAAGAAAATTCCAGTGTTAAAGCCTGTACATAAACACCCTCCTCCGTACCAGTACGCTAGGCCAAATTTGCCTTAGCGTATCGAAATACCCATGGCCTGTACCGATCCCTCAAGCCTAGAATCACCCAGCCGTACCGATACGGTCCCACGCGTATCAGTACACATGGACCTATAATGTCATATTTGCTGGTTTTTCATCCAAATAACACACTCAAATCATTCCAACAAGCCTGAAACATAATACTAACATACTAGGCATACCACAAGCATCCAAGCTTCACAAACTTAACGTCCTAACATGGCATCTTTGCATCAAATGGAAAGCTAGAGGCATGCATCCTAGTTTTCATCCAAGCAACATTTCAATATATAAACCAACACCAAAAACCAACTTTAAAGGCCTCTTACAAATCAAAAACAACCAAGCAAACATGCTCAAACAGGGAGTTCAACAAAACATCTCCCAAAACCAAAACAAGTACCCCATTGCCTTTATTCTTATATTCCAATCCAAAACATACTTTGTTAACCAAGTCTTTCTAGAATCCCTTTGCTTCTTGCTGCCTCCGAGACCTT